>OW029938.1:6262500-7512500 GCA_932305915.1 Agriopis marginaria
CATGTTCCCACTGCTGGGACACATGCCTTCTCTCAGAGAGAGAGAGAGAGAGAGAGAGAGAGAGAATAGGCCCTAGGCCACCATGAAAGAAAGAAAGAAAATAAATTTTATTCGACACCTTTACAAAAACATATATCTAAAGGATACAATCAGTGTCGAATGTCTCTCTCTTTGTCTCTCTGAGACAGAGAGAGAGAGAGAGAGAGAGAGAGAGAGAGGGGATGGGCCCTAACCCACCACGCTGGCCCAGTGCATGTTGATGAATGGTTCTTAGACATACCAGTTTCTTTACGATGTTTTCCTTCATCGTTGTTGAGCGCTGTGCCTTATTGGTGCAGGGCCGACGATCGGACCGGGTGTTTTCAGATTGTAAAAGCGTGCATGCTACCGCCTGGTTACCATCGCTTGTTTTTATACGGCAACCTATAATGGTTAGAAGTATAAAACAAATATCGGGCTAACGTACGTGATTTGGAATAGATAGGTCTATCCAGCAGTGGACAAAATGTTTATTGGCGATTAGGAATATTATAAAGAAAGAATCCATCATCTCGTGAATATAGATGATGGAGGCCCACTGTCAATTATTGTTGTACTATACGTAATTTTATTTTCCAGCGCATCGCGTGCTGCATTTCACCCGAGTCTGAACACGAGGCAATCCGCGGCGGGGCGCCGGTCAGTAGGTTCACGTGGCGGCATTGGTTGTACGTGTAAACAGACATTGGAAACGAGCGAAAGACTACATGGACAATCTCTAAAAGTGCAGAGAACTTGTAGACTGGACAGAGTCTCTACTGCGAAGAGATGATAGGTGAAACGCTGTGCATGGTTCAAAACCATACGAGCTTGCAAATGAAAGATATTGTGTTGGCTGAATATAATTATTATGTATGCACAAAAGCTCTTTCGATCGAAAAATTACTGGGTAATCATCTTGGCCAGTGGATTTTTACGTAAGCTGTCACTCATACTTTAGCGTCATCCAGTTCATGCCAACTTACTCGTAACGTGCGCGTGAGTGACACGATAGCGATAGCAAGTGACATCATACGTATATTAATAACTCTGGGACACAGATCTATCTGTGCTCTGGGATGATAAAGGGTAGCGGGGCATTTATAAAATTCAAGATGGTACGAATGTTAGGACAAGATTATTGTTTTTAAGGAAATACAAATAAATGGGAAGGAGTTTAAATATAAGTATATTAAAAACGTTGCCGTACTTAGTTTTCAATTTTTGCTCAAAAACTATTAGAAAGCCGAAAAATTGTAAGCAACCATAATGAAATTTAGATAATTTTCTATACTATGTATTGAATGTTAGAAATTTTAAAATATTATTAAATGGCTAAGCTGAAAATATAAATCTAACTACCCACGTAAAATTGCGTTTGATTGGCGTGTTCTAAATAATATTATGAATTAAAAATAAACCTTTATCATATTTTAAATCGTCCAATTATGGACCAATCTTGCTAGCAAATCTGTGACATACACAATAATTTTGTAAATAAAGCGATATACTAAATTATATATTATCGTTTATTATTTGAAAACTTTAACCTGAATATTGTACACACTGTAGAATCATTATAAGATAACGTATTTCTATTACATAATATTTTTAATAATTAAATTCCTAAGTAGTTAGGTCCTAGGTAATAATATATTTTGATTAAAACGCTGTTTTAAATATCACGGTTGTACACTACTATTATATATCGGGTAATTTACCGTAGTAAGGTTGTGGAATGAGCTCCCAATATTTTCGGCGCAGTTACATGCACCATGTTCACGGGCAGACTGAAGAATGCAGGTGGTTGGTCGAACTGTTGAAAGTTAGCTACAGACAAAACGATCTACCCTCTTTCTTAATATTTTGCTACGGTTATCACTGGAACTCTAACCGAAATATCGAGAGCAACCACAACCTTACCACGGTAAATATCTCGTTATTAATCATATAATTATTATGTTTGTACCAGATTCAAATCTAAGTACTTCCTTACCCAATAGAATTACAAATATATTCAGTACGGCAGGTTATAATAACTATGTAGGTTACAAAAATGTTAATGTGTAAATAAAATGTTTTTGATTTAGTAAAAAAATATACTCAAGCTCTTTACAATGATACAAAACGCTTTACTATTGTGGTACTGTACTGCCAGAGGCATGTAATAATTTTATTACAAAATTAAAAAAATACCTGCCTAAATTCTTACCCTAGTATTCGGTAAGTAACCAGTGATATTCTTGACTTTTGTTATCTACGTAATGGCACAAAATAAACAGGTACAGAAGGCTGGCTTTGGCTGACTTGGATTTTAATAACCTACGCGTAACCGTAGCGTTGGGGCTGGCGTAGCAAAAATAATATTTTGTGAAAGTTTAGATTTGGGAGTTTCAATTAAAACCATTCTATTAGGCACCTACATAATAGTTACCTATAGTTACTTTAAAACACATTTATATTTCAAATAAAAAAGGGTAATAAAAAAAGTATGAAGGTAAATAGATTACCGAACAGTACGGCTTTCGTCGATTATGGCTCATACGAAAGGCAAGATAATTTTATTTTATAGTATAAAAAGTATCATTCTTAAATAAAGTTTTTTTGCAATATAACATTGGAAAAATCATTGTAAATATGACAATTGCCACACAAAAAGATAATTACGTGTATAATATTGCCAAAGTGCGGGCACACGCGACTGGTTAGACCGACTTGATCGCTGTACGTACGCGTCTTTGAGTGCGTGCGCCTGTTAACGCTCGTTGAATGGAGCTGGCCTTCTGTACCTATATAATTTGTGGTAATGGGCAATTGCTAAATAAATATGTCTTTATTTACATGGGAGGCGTAAAGCGAAGTGCTCCACTTATCTGTGGTGTTCTGTGGAGGAGCCACTATAGTATTTTCTGAACAAAATTGACAACCTCCCTTAGATTTTTATTGTTTCACGATTCCACCACTCCACAGATAACTTAGTCGCTGATGCGCACTTTACCTATATACGACACAGAACAAAAATAATAGTATCTTTAATATTATATTCTGTAACTACCCACAACATTTATTCAAATAATATGTGTACGTTTCAATGTGTGGGTACATATTTAAATGTAGTGGTTCATAGATATAAGAACTATATTGTAGTATAATTGTGATTGTCGAAAAAAATTGTATTTAATAAATATTGAGCTCCGGGTGAGTAAAAAGTAAAATGTTTAACTGTTGTAGATCGATTTTAGAAGTGCGTTATTTTTATTTTCATTGTACATAATCAGACAATAATAAATAATGTTACGAAACAGTAAAAAGGTAAGTATATTTATATAGATGAATGTGAACCTATCTCTTTGGTTATTGTTACCGCGAAAGCTAGTGGGTAGTTTAGAACGCAGCGACGCAGTGTGTACAACTTATCTGCAGTGCAAGTTCCGTTCTTTATCGATCATCAAATTTGACAGTTGAGATCGTCAAATTCGATAAAATGCCATTTAATCAGTACTGGCTATGATCGATTCTATGGCATTTTATCGAATTTGACTATCGATAAAGAACGGAACTTGCACTGCTGTATAGACAAACACGATCAACAACATCGGTTGATAACAATATTGTCACCGAGATCACCGAAATTATACAAAAACTAATATAGCTTTTGAACTGATTGCCAGCCGAGACGAAATTCTGTCTTAACGGCCTATTATCCAAGTCGCGTAGGCAACAAAACGCTCCCTCAGCCCCCGTCAAATTATAGCGACGATGTACCTATATATTTTCCCACGCAGGAGTCAGGACGCCCGCGGGGGGAGTGCAACGACAAAAACGAGCATAGGTACGGCCTCGATGACGCCTGGCGCGGTATTGAACGTGGCGCGCAAATTTTCGCGACCTTTTTACGCTTTTAATTTCACTAAAAAACGAAACTATTCACTATCAAAAATCTATCCAAATATATTTTTTTTTATTAAAATTGCCTTTCAGTACATGCAATTTCCAGGTTGTTACGAGCTTTTATTAGAGCATAAACAGAAAAAAATAAACTAAATCGACTTTGTTTCAGATTTTTTTTGATCGATAAAAGTTTATTCTATCGTGTTTTGAACCAAATCATAACACAGATGTATCTGTGACATGTATTTTTTTTCAGCTCAAATATTGTAATTTAACTGAATTAAATTGATTTAAAACCGTCAAATTTGGTATAAGAGGCCGTTAAGGTATGATTCCGAACTGCTGCGTGCTGCCGCAACAGTGCTGCCGCAGCACTACTGGTCCCCATGGTATAATAATATACTCCGCCAGGTATAATACTCCGAGAAATAATGTGACGTGGGCGTCCCGCAATGATGTCATGATGTCAATTTACAACAGGTTCGAGAGAGATGACGATACACCACGTAACAGCTGATTGGATAAAGTGGCAACTGGACAGTGACCTAATTCTGGGACAACTGCCAGAGTAGACCTTGTTTTCTTTGATCATGCTGGTCCCCATACATTCTCTATAGGTTTATATGAGAATACATTCCGAGCTAAGCAGCAATGCCGCGGCAGCAGTGCACCGGCAGCACTGCTGCGTGCTGCCCAGTTCAATCATACCTTTAATTTGTTAGTGGCTCTCGACGTTTGTGATTGGTCAAAAGAAAGCGGAGGACATATTATTAGGTAAATGACAATTCCACTTGACTGCTCATCCTTTACCCGCGCGATGAAAACGGTACATAATTTTCAGCATATTCTTTTTCGAGAGCGGGCCAAACCTAGGCGCGAATTGAATGAATGACTTTTGAGTCTCCAATCACAAGCCGCCATTCGATTGAGTCTCCAAAATCGAATATGTATGCTAAATTGGAGGTAGGTACTTATTCAGTATTTTTTTCTTTCGTATCTTGTCAAATCCTCAGAGCAAATAAAAATACAGAGTCACTACGGCGAACACGAAAAGTGAAGCCACTTTTTGAAACATGTGTGCATACATGTACATGTATGTACATGTGCGTAGTCGAAGCAATTTTCTGACGAGAAATTCACGTAGTGTTGAATGCGTATGTGTGCGTGAATCGTGTATTTATTGGGAATTCACGTAGTGCGATTTTGGCGTCACTTTGGCAGTGCGCCGTAGTGCCTCTGTATTTTTATTTGCTCTGAGGTCAAATCAAATAATATTGTAAAAAATTTAAGTTAGTAAGTAAGTAGTTACTTACTTATATTTACTGTTTTTTGATGTAATTAGCGCAATTCACACGGTCAAAACATTGTAGGTAGTATCTATTTGATCTGCACATGCAGATGTTAAATATCATATTTTAAAATAAATTATAACACACTGTTAAGATCATATCAAACTATAAATCACTTTTACCTAGCGTCTTGTATTATATATATCTTGTATTTTTTAACCCCGCACATAATATAAAATTCGTGTAGGTAAAATAATTATGCTTCGTATCAAATATATGGTAGGTAGCGATTTTGTGAAACATGTCATCTAAATTATATCTTTTGATATAATCTTATCGTGTGTGATGCTCTTAACTTGTACTGACCTAACAGTGTTATGTTTTTTGGACAGGTAATTAAATAAATAAATGTGTTAGACCTAATCTGTTTTAACTGCCCAAGCCCATCCTACCTAGGTATTTACCTATATCCAGTTTTACCTATATACGAGTATTCTACCAATTGCGAATTTGCCACTGATTTATATCAGTAGGTACTAGTTAGTGAACCGCCCCGGCTTCGCACGGGTGTAAGTTTCATTATACAGTGGCCGAAAAACAACTTGAGCCAAAGTCAACGTAGTGGGGGTAAGTTCGCGCATGTCGATGATTTATGCTTAAAACAGGACAATCTAGCACTTTTTATTTCTATTAATTATATTAGTATTTATTTATTTACTCAGAAAATAAAAAAGTTCCCGATTGCCCTAATTTTAGCAGAAATTAACGCCCGCTAAAGAATGAGCATGAGAATTGGCATAAAAAGAATTAACAAAATCACAAAAAAAATCCGAACAGAGTTATGAACTCTGAAAATAAATAGTGTTCGATTGTCCTAATATTAGATGAGAGTCTTTTAATTCTGATATTACGAGTCCAAAAATTAACGTCCGCTATAGAATAAACTTTATTAGGATAAAAATAATTCACAGAAATCACTAAAAGTTTTTCAGAACATAACTGCTTACGGACAACTGCTATAGCGGCACCTAATCCGCTCAGTTGGAAAATCACGCGACCGCAAACCGTATCTGGGCGCATTATGGTTCACGTTCGCGTGATTAGGTGCCGCTATAGCAGTTGTCCGTAAGGCCCCTGGAATAATTTCATACGAAGCTGGCAGCACTCTGCCCGAACTAAGGGTGAATAATTTGTTATCACAATTTTTGATATTTTAGACGATTTAAGTAAGAAAATTAACCTTACCTGATTACCTGTGTACCTGTGGATTACCTGTGGAATGTCACACCATAACTTTTATTCTGCTTTTCTGATTTGTTGTGGCACGATTTCACCGCGTAAATTGGCATTTTAAACTTTTTTTGGGAGCTCTTAACACTATCACCTTGTTTCACCTGACTAAGGCCCAAGTTCACCTAATGTATCATAACCGACGTTTACGTAATCGGCCCGTCAATTCCCAAACATCGTTTAACCGAGCCGTTAAATATTTTCTGTTCATCACGAAAATTCAGCCCCCGATTTCTAAATCATCGGATCACCGACCATTCAGAGTGAAAGAACGAATGTTATAAAGCAACTTATTTGCGAAGTCACTTGTCATCTCGCAGTGTACACTTAGAAAGATGGCGTCTGTATTTAGTAGCATAAAATAAAACGCTTTCAATTTAAAAAGTGCAATAACCCGCTGGGGAACCTCTGTTGCTCTGTAGTTTCCATTTTGGCCAGATAGCTTGTAATGGCTAGGTCAATGTCAACTATTACTATTCCCGTTGTTTCTTTTCTGTGCGTGTTATTTATTTCAAATAATTTCCATGTTCAGTTTTATTAACGAAAAATTAAAAAGGCTCTTCAAAAAGTGATATAAACGACTGAAGTGAAATTGTAAAAATAGAAAAAAATTAAAAATCGTCTGATGAAAAGCGTATCTCGACGGATTTTGTAGGTACTAAAGTACCGAAAGAATTGGACAAATGAAATCCTAGTTTTAAAATATTCTTAATCATATTCTTCGAAATAATTATGGTGCTCTTGATAAATACGTGGTCTTGTCGTTGTTCTTTCAAAATCGTCGAGATTTTCAAGAAGATCAAAGTAGTGTTCGTAAAAGTTATCTAGTATTACATTAAACACTGACCACATGTTTATTTCCATTCAAAAACTTATTTCCACAAACAACGTAGGTAGGTATAACCAAAAAATTATGTAGACTCATAGACGGCAAATATCAAAATGTGGTGGAACCGAGGTTTAAACGAGGTTGTTGAGCTCGGTTAAGATGATCAGGCGATTATTGGATATAAACGTCGGTTAAGTTGTGGTGAACACTAAAATCTGTTTGACCAGCGGTTAAACTGATAAACGGGCGTTTTAAAATCTGATGAACTCCACCCTAAGAGTACCTACTGACTGCGCGAGCGTCGTACGGTGCCATATATGGCTCCGTTTGAACGGCTTAAATTTTTACGAATGTTTTTGGTTTCTGTATAAAATTATTCTAAGTACCATATTTTATAGGAAAAATGACAATTACCAAAAATTATTGCTATCTCATAGCTATACGCTAGCAGCTGTGGCTAACAGCGTTTCTAAACCTTTCTCTACGTGTTTTACAATGTTATTTTATTTTCTATTTTTTTATCGCTCATTATTGGGCAGGCTAACGCCATTAAGACCAAAGTTGGCACCAAAACCTCTTTTTATTCGCCAAAAAATAATTATGTTTGGGTCTTTAATAACCCTGTTATTATTATAGACTGAAAGAAACTTCCTACGTGTATTACAAACTGAACCTCTGAACAATTTTAACTCTGCAAATATTGATCCTAGCGTAAAAATGATAATGACTAAACTTGTAGAAAATTAAATTTCCAACAACTTTGATGAGTACCACTTTTGCTCTAAAGTTGAAAATTAACGAGTTATTTCAGAAAAACGAAAAGAATTAACTTTAAAACAAGATGGCGGCGAATCCTCTACCGGGATTAGTTAGAAAATCGAGATTTATACGTCCAACCACTCCCCCGACGTTTAAAAAAAATTGCTCCCCGGATTTTTTTCTATTTAAATGTCTGCCCCGACTGGACTAATTTATGGGGTAAAAATTGATAGTATTAAGCTAAAGTAGGTACCTACTTATTATCCAATTTGAATTTAATGTTTACTAGCTTATTATGCCCCAGCCATGGACATAATTACTTATTATAATTTAACATATGGTACTGAGACGTGGTCCTTAACTGTTGGCTTTTTGGAAAAACTCAGACTCACTCAGCGGGCAATGGAGAGAGCTATGCTCGGAGTTTCTTTGCGCGATAAAATCCGAAACGTGGATATTCGCCAAAGAACTAGAGTCACCGACATAGCTGTTAAAATTTGCAAGTTGAAGTGGCAATGGGCAGGCCACATCGCTCGAAGAACCGATAACCGATGGGGAAGAAAGGTTCTTGAGTGGAGACCACGAACCGGAAGACGCAGCGTAGGTAGGCCTCCCACTAGATGGACCGACGACATAGTGAGAGTCGCTGGCATCCAGTGGATGCAAAAGGCAGGCTGTCGTTCAGTGTGGAGGTTAAAGGGGGAGGCCTATGTTCAGTAGTGGACGTCTTCTGGCTGATGATGATGATGATGATGATGGACAAAATTTAATACCTAAATTAATTAGTTACACATAATATTTACGTCCATGGCCCCAATGATTTTTTTTTTTTTTTTATAATTCGCCCATCGGGCAGGCTAAAGCCTTTTAAGCCATACCGCCTATTCTTCGTTTTTTATAGTCTTAATAACGTCAAACAAGTCATAGTCACAGTCAGAGTCAAGCTAAGTAAGTCACGGTCAAGTCAAACTCATGCCTCTGTAAAGTGGTGGAAACTTTACAAGAGGCTCCTATGGAGTTTTGGAAACAACACGAAAAGACACGTTTCACCTCGTTATATCACTTTCCCACACTCGAGCACGTTTACGAGCACCTACTAAATAATAATTCACCATTTAGAACACATTAACACTCGAAAATGCACTAGTTTAAGAAAATAATACAAAGAGCCGACATGTTTTTTTCCACGTTGGCGCCAAAACTCCTGGCCCCAATGAAGTATTAAAGACTTTACCAAAGGCTATATGCAGTTTTGAAATCGACTTGTAAATACACGTTTTATCCCATAATAATGAATATTATTCTCCAGCACATTAACGAACACTCAATAAAATATAATAATCCACCATTATTATACATTAACACTCGAAAATACACAAGTTTATGAAAATAATAACAATAAAACGACATGTTTTTTGCATGTTGGCGCCAAAAGTCCAGAGCAAGATTTCTACAAAGACAATAAACGAAACGTTCTATGTCACGCAGAAAGTTAAATTCAGCCGAACAAATTTCAGGGTACTAAAGCGCTCCCGAGACGGGTCGGTTCGGTTTACGAGTTCAGTGACTCTGATGGACTAGTGGACACACACGCAAACACACACACACACACACACTACAAAATTGAACGGCCCGAGCAGCCGCCAGCGCCGCCAGCCACAAAACTGCAAACGAGATGATCAAACGGGCGAGGGGTAAAGCGGGAAACTGTAGGAATAATCAGAGACAAAAGGAAAGGAAGTATAATGTACAACTCTTCTTTAGATTTTTTCTGAGGTCTACACCTACACGATCATTTTTAGGGTTCCGTACCCAAAGAGTAAAAACGTGACCCTATTGCTAAGCCTACGATGTCCATCTGTCTGTCCTACCTGTTCACGGCTATATCAGCTTTCGAACCGTAATAGATACACAGTTAAAATTTTCACAGAATATGGAATATAAAGAAGTCAAAAAGTAAAAACGAAAGCGACTCACACAACAAACGTATTTTTTTAACTTATAAATTTGTATTGTTTTCTTGGATCATGGTCGGATTTAAATAATATGACCTTTAATAAGACAGACCAATGACTGATCCAGCCTTCAGGATTATTGTTGATTCAAAAGTGGACCGTGTCAGTGGCGCTTAATTTGTGTGGAAAAAACCAAAAATCAAAACAGAAAAGGAACGTAATTTTAATGGCATGAGAGGATCAGTCAGTCAGAGATAGAGATAGTGATATTTATATTCTCTTTGGTGAGGAACGGAGAATTTGTCATGTTGATCGCGATGATTTGGTTAATAAATAGCTGTTTTACTATTTATTCCCTAGAAATTCTGTAAAAATGGTATTATAAGATAGCAGAACTTTAATCCGATAGTTATAAACTGGATAAATAAAACAGTATTGTTTTGGCCGAAGTGCAAATTTAAATTTATTGGTGATATTATCATGGAATCGATATAGCGTTATAATTGTCCGGTTTTGCCGTGAATATATTATCGTTATGTCAACAAAGTAATGAGCTAACCGTTAAACAAAGGTGAGACAGTGTTTCGACAGCAGTTCTTGAATAACCCGAACTATTCGGACGTCCATAGATGTATTAATAAGCCCTGTAGTTTGAAACGTTGTATTACACTGTACATTACTTTCTTCATTAGCTTGCGTACACAAATTATCTAGCTCTATCTTCAACGTCCCTTGGTTAGCATTCAAATGTGGTTTTGTGTTTTTAGTGCGAAAAATGTCTTTGGAACGCGACAGTGTGGGTGTAGCCCCTAGTTTGGGGGGCGTAGGCCCTGGTCCGGGGCCTGCTATTTCAGCGAGCGCCTCCGCAGACCCCCGCTCCCTACTTCTACAGGAGATGAGAGACCAGAACTATGATGTGATCAGATTTGCCACATATAGAACGGCCTGCAAACTCCGATATGTTCAGAAGAAGTGTAATTGTGAGTGATGTACAGTATATTTATGAGCTGTTGATTGTTTATTATGTAGAGAAGGTATTAGTTGTTATCACAAATGTAATCATTGGTAGTAAATCATAGAGATACAATACTTATTGAGTTACAATCTCCAAGTAAAAAGTCTAAAATTGACCGAGCGTTGTTGTACATACCTAGACATCAAGTATATAAGCATTGCCATTCAACATGGTAATGCCGCCAGCATGCTGGGTACGCTGCCAACTGGTAGTGGGCTTGAGCATTTGGATTGTCTTAAGACCTTCAACGGTCTATGGGCAGTCTAACAGTATTTGTAGTTTTAGTTTTAGTTTGTATTTTGTTTAGTTAATAAAGGCGCTTGCCCAGGAAAAAAAAAGTAAATAAAGATATATGATTATTTACGGGATATTTACCATGGTAAGATTGTGGAATGAGGTCCTAATATTTCGTCGCAGTCACATGCACCATGTTCATGGGAAGACTCGGGGTCTTCCCGGTTCATGGTGCATGGACAGATTTCTGTCTATACAAGTTGCAATGACCGGTTCTACTAATATATAAAAACTATGATATATCAATTTCCAGTGCATGTGATAGACATCTGGAATGTCATAGAAGCATTCAGAGAGAATGCACTGAACACCCTGGAGCCTACAGCGTGTGTGAACGTCACCAGACTGGAGACCCTTGTGTCTTCACTATACCACAATCTGAACAAGAGACTGCCGCCGGCGCACCAGGTGTCTGTGGAGGCGTGCTCGGCGTTGCTGTTAAATTGGCTGCTGGCAGCGTATAGTACAGGGTAAGAACTAAATTTTAAGAATTCCATACCCTAAGGGTGTAAACGGGACCCTATTACGCTATTACTAAGCCTACGCTGTCTTTTAAGCTAAGTTTTTAATTATTGGTGTCAATTCTGTTGTACCATTCTCTAAGCTAAACTAATTTGACAAGCCTAAAATTATTGGCGTCTCTTTTTAATTTAATATGTCACAAAAGGATGGCAACAATTTTAGAGCTGTCAAATTTAGTTTAGTTTAAAGTATGGTGCAACATAATGGACACCATTGTCTTTATTATTATTTCTTAGTTAATACGCTGTAACATTACATAGTCTGTGAAAATTCAACTAGCTACATATTACGGTTTGAGAAATACAGCCGTTAAAAGATAGGATGGACAGACAGTAGGCTTAGTAATAGGGACCCGTTTACACCCTTTGGGTACAGAACCCTAAAAATGGGCAGGAGGGAATTAGAACATGCAGATCTTATGCACTCTCTGAAATGTGTCCAATTTGCAAATGGTGCAAGTAATAAAGATCATAAGTTATTACAATTGGTACAAACAGCATGACTAACACTCCATTCCAGTTCAATTAATTTATTGATTGTTTCAATGAAAACCAATTAGGTATTTTATGGACAAATTAGGTCAGAAAGATTTAAATAACTATACAACACTTATGCTCATTTTCACTAACCACACACAAGGCGATGCCTAACTAAGGAACTTGTAATTTAAGCACTCTTAAGCGTGATCTTATGTTTCACCAATCCATTTTAAATTAATTTTTTAATTTTCATTTTTTAATAGTGATTCCTAAGCTAAGAGTTGCCTAAATTTTCGACAGTAATCTATGGGTTTATTGTGAGTAATCAAGCGCTGCGCGGCTTCAGTTTAAAGGATCATGCACATTAGGACGGGCCGCAGTGGGCCGGGGCGCATCGCATTTCTATTATTATATAAAAATCCGCCCCGTTGTGCCCCGGCATAATGTGCGATACATATAAAATGTATGAAAGCGATTTTTGCGATGCGCCCGCTGCGGCCCGTCCTAATGTGATCGATTCCTATGATTTGCCTACCATTACGAATCGTTGTCGCCTAACGTCACTAGTTCTCACCTAAAGTTTGGTGAAACGTTTTTTTGCCCTAGGCTACTCCTACATATTTTGGCATCTGATTTAGGTGACTCCTAGGGTTAGTGAAAGCATTATTGATAAAGTGCAGCCGCTGAAAGAATGTGTCTGACTGTTGCTATAACGTATAAAGCTGAATGTAGCCTGGTTCAGACTAAGCTACTTAGTCTTGAGCATCGGCGCAAAGTTGCTAGTCTATCGGTTTTTTATTGGTTACATTTCGGAGAGTGTGCATCGGATCAGTTAATTCTGATTCTTATTCGAGATGGGGGCAATAAGTCCTGCACTGACGTCCCACTTGGGGTGTATTGTGCAGAGTTAATTTTATTCTGATCACTTTTTCTAGCTTTTGAACGTAAGATTATAGCTGGTAGGTAATATACTACAGTAAAATAATACAAGAAAATGCTTCAGTTAGATTTTAATATGGTATTGCAGCTGTCACACGCATTCTCTAAGCGGCTCTAGCGACCTCAGATTAGACAAACAAGGGAGTTTTTTTTAATAGTAGATAGGCTTATGCTTGGCCGCCATCTCGCCTGATGTTAAGCGACGATGCGGTCTACGATGGAGCACGCTTGCCTAGAAGAAACCGATTCACTGATTTCGATATGCCTTAACATAGGCATATATAAATAAAATTATAAATAAATAAATAAATATTTCGGGACATTTTTCACACACTGTCATCTGACCCCAAACTAAGCAAAGCTTGTGATATGGCTGCCAGAGACTGATATACATACATATATAGTTTTAAATACATACTTAAATAGATATTAACAACCAGATATAGAACAAACACAAATGTTCATCACATAAATATTTGTCCTAGATGGGAATCGAACCCACGCCCCCAAGCTCAGAAGGTAGGTTCACTTCCAACTGGACCAACGGGCTATCTAATATGGACCCGGGTATGTCCTTTCTGAGACCAGAACCACCGGAGGATGGGCAGCAGTGTCCTATTAGTACACGGTGAACGTACTGCGACCCCCAAGCCGCCTGCCAAGCGTGGGGATTATGGCACCCCTCTAGAGGGAGGCCTTTGTCCAGCAGTGGACGTTTAGCGGTGGCTGCTGATGTAATTTGTGTCATAAGCCTTTTAATAGTCCACTGCTGGAAATTAGCCCATCCCCGAAAGCTGCAAGAAAAATTTGATGTTTGAATTTCCCGCCTAAGGTATTTTTTCTAAGTAATAATAATTATTTAATTATGTTTTACTTTTTCAGGGAGAATGTGGGAAAAATCAGAGTTTTCTCGATAAAAGTCGCCCTGGCTACAATGTGCGCTGGGAAATTGACAGACAAGTTACGATGTAAGTACATTATTTAAACAACCCTGCCTCTATTACTGGGCAGCCTTGGAATATATAAGGCGTGTTTTGTCTTTATCTTTCTTTATAATGTTTGTAGTATTTGTCTTGTTGTTTTTTTTTTTTTTTTTTTTGTCATTGTTGTTTTTGTGTATTTTTCTTTTGTTTTGTTGTACTCGATCACTTATTGCATAATTATTATGAAGTTCACATACAGATGTTAGGTAGCATGTTTAAATTAGGTAACACATAATAATAACCCTGATTGGTTATGGCAATATAGTGCGGAGCGGATCGATTTATTCCATAATTGATTTGTCTTCTTAATACTCGTTTAAGCTATAATAACATTTTGCTAGCAATATGTTTTTTAGGGTTTTGTCAAATTTATTTTCATTTTACATATCATTTATCTGTACTGGTAGTTTATTATATATTTTGATGGCCATTGAATTTGGATATAATAGTCATTCGATAAAAACAAAAGATGGAGTAACCGATTGTTTTATTGTCTTATAAAAAAGCTGACCATAAATAGAGACGAACACCGAAAACAAAATTGAATTGTGTTCAAATTTAATTAAAATATACCTAAGCATTTTAATGTCTTGCTGGACAGAGAGCGCACCGAAAACAAAATTGAATTGCGTTCAAATTTAATTAAAATATACCTAAGCATTTTAATGTCTTGCTGGACAGAGAGCGCTCTATACTTACGAATGACGTCACATATAATTACGCCATACAAACTTCATTCAACACTCATCATCATCATCATCATAATTTCAGTCATAGGACGTCCACTGCTGCACATAGGCCTCCCCCATCGATCTCCAAAAGGGTCTGTTGGAAATGCGGTCTCTTTTAGGTCGTATGTCCATCTTGTGAGTGGACGTCCTACGCTGCGCTTACCGGTCCGTGGTCTCCATTTCAGAACCTTTCGGCCCCATCGGCCATCTGTTCTGCGTGATATGTGCCCTGCCCACTGCCACTTCAACTTGCTAATCCGGTGGGATATGTCGGTGACTTTCGTTCGTCTACGGATCTCCTCATTTCGGATTCGATCTCGTAGAGAAACCCCGATTATTCACCTGTTGTATATTATTCCAGATATATTCTCCCAGCTGTCAGACGGCAACGGTCATTTGTTGATGAAGCGGCTCTCCGACTACCTGAGGGAGGTGCTCGCGTTGCCGGCAGCGGTGTACGAGTCTCCATCGTTCAGCTACGACGATACTCTGGCACTTTCCATATTTAACCAGGTAAACCCCACTATAGACTAAGAGTTCGCATAGTTTTTGGCGTCAACATGAAAAAAACATGTCGTCTCATTGTATAATTTTCCTAAACTTGTGTATTTTCAAGTGTTAATGCGTAATAATGGTGGATTATTATTTATTAAAAGCGTTTTAAATGGCTCTGGATTGGACATGTGGTTAGATCCCCGAAACAAAAATGAAGCAAAGAAGCCATGTCTTGGTACCCCAGAGATGGGAAGAGAGCAAGGGGACGACCACAGAGAAGGTGGGAGGATGACTTACCAAAAGGGTGGCGCAGAACAGCAAGGAGAAAAGAATGGCGACTTCTAGAGGAGGCCTATGTCCAGGGAGTACAACCTGATAATGGAAATGGTGCTGGTGATACAGACTGAATGTGTATAATTAAGTAAAAAATAAAAAATAAAGTTATTAAGCATAAAATAAACTAATAGTACTGGAGAGTTTATTATCAGAGAATAAAGGCAATTTTTATTTTATTTTACATATTAAATGTTGGTGGACGTGCTCGAGTGTGGGTAAAGTGATTGTCCATGTCCAAGTGACTGTCCATTGGTGCTGGTCTGTCTGGTGGTGCTGTGCTGCCCGGTGGTTCTACTCCATCACTAATCAATAATTAATTCTTGGTATAGGTTACGCTGCCATGACAGTAATAAATGTTTATCGGGACTTATCACGTATTCTCAATTTAGGTTGTACCTTTCACTCGAAGTTTCGACCATGTTACAATGGCCGTGGTCACGAGCTGACTGAAAACTGCGGGTGAGTCCGGCGAGAAGAGCGGGTGTTTTGATCACCTACCCTCACTTGATCTTGAAAAATCGCAGGGTTGTTTAAAAATTACTATGACAGTAATAATTTATGAAGCGCTTGGTGAACAAGTATAAATGGATATTTTTAATCTTCATTGTCGAAACAGATTTTCATATTTCAACCAAAAAAATCTAATAAAAACCGGTTCAGCCATTTGGAAGCCACGACGCCACAGACACACAGATATACACGTTAAACTTATAACACCCATCTTTTTGCGTCGGCGGTTAGTAAGGGAGATTATTTGATGTGGCCATATTAGTTAGTATTGGTTTTGTCTAATATCTACCATCCATCTACCATCACCAAAATCTACCATCTTTTTTCTGGGCAAACGGGTATGCCGAAAACCAGCCCTGCGTGACCCTTTGGGACCTCGCAGTACAGCGCTGAGCTTATCCCTATTGCCAAACACTGTTTCTTATAGTATTATAAATGTCTGGGACACTTTTGCACACACGGTCATCTGACCCCAAACTAAGCAAAGCTTGTAATATGGCTGCCAGAAACCGATATACGTACATATATATTTTTAAATACGTACTTAATTAGATATTAACACCCAGACATAGAACAAACACAAAATGTTCATCACACAAATGTTTGTCCTAGATGGGAATGGAACCCACGCCCCCAAGCACAGAAGATAGGTTCACTACCAACTGAGCCACCGGGGCAGTCCGGGGCAGTATATGTCCATTGTTTTTGTTTTTGGCAATAATTATATCTTATTCTTATCTATTCTTTGTCTTCAACCATATTGTCGCTTCCGAACCAAAACTCGGCGCACGCAACGCATTGTGCTGACTTATTGGTTTTGTAAGGCAACCCTGATCCGACTACAAAGCCGCGAGATGCCACGATGACACAGCGGACAAGCGACGTTGAACACTATGCAATCGACATAACGTATAAATTGTAGTAAATGTGGCATTGGGAAATATCTAATTGATGTACAACAATGCTCGGACGATTTTTGTCTATTTTCACTAAGAGATTGTGACTCTATAGGTACTGTATCTCGATGGTTGATGGTCAAATATGGAAGTATAAAAACTGTGATGTACAATGTACATAACAGTGAAAGTAATGTAACTCTTTGTTTGTTTCAGAATACAAAAGTAACAGTGAATGATTTTTTGGACACACTAATGTGTGACCCCGGACCTCCGTGCCTCGTATGGCTGCCGTTACTGCATCGCCTCGCCAGTGTTGAAAATGGTATATTTATTTGATGTATTAATTTTATTATGAAACTGACGTGGTTTTCACATATTTTATTTATATGGCACTGGGTGGGCTTTTAGGCTGGTTTCAACCGCATTAGGCGGCCCTTTTCAAGGTGAATGCGCGCGCGCGGCTGCCTCTCGCTTTGCACTACGGGCCGCCGCGCGGCGCACACGTGATGACACCGGCTGCTGCAAGTTATTGCAAGTGGCAGTGGAAGTACTACTAAGCACTGCCACTGCCACTTGCAATAAGCGAAACGTTGCAGATGATGCTTAGTAGCTACTTGGACATCTACTTGCTACTTGTACTACGCATCGTCTGCAAGCGCCTTATCAAAAACTACTGCAAAGTTTATACTTTTCCCCTCACCCATAGACCTGAAAGACAGCCTGCCACCTGTATCCACTAGATACCATCGACTCACACGATGTTTTCGGTCCATCTAGTGACATGCCTACCTAGGTACGAACCGGAAGTCGTGATATCCACTCAAGAACCTTTCATCCCCATTAATTACCAGTTCTTCAAGCGATGTGACCTGCCCATTGCCACTTCAACTTGCAAAACTGAGCAGCTATGTTGGTGACTCTGGGTCTTTGGCGTTTATCCTCGTTGTGGGGGCACCTGACGTCGCGCCGACTTTGCAGTTTCGGTAGCGCACGTCAGTTACCCCGTGCTCGCCACTCGGTATTTTTTTTTTTACATCTGACTAGGCTAACTTTTAACCGCGATCTCGCCTGATGGAAAGCGATGATGCGGCCGAAGATGGAGCACGTTTGCCCATACGTTGATTATAGATTTTTATTTATTCTACTTCCAAACCGGTAGGCTGGAACAGGACTACATCGGGGTCATCGGGGAGTTATTAGGCGTACATTAATGCTTCCCCGAACCTCGTTTTATCTTATTTCTTTTTCCACTATGGGGGGTTAGACAAGACTCTTTTTCTGTTAGCGTTAACGCCTGCGGAAAGATGAAATTGTATGAAAATGACATTGACAATGACATTGGCTTGAGAGAAATTATCTCATGCTAATGTAATTTTCATACAATTTCACCTTTCCGCAGGCTTGAACGCTAACAGAAAGTGGCTCTTGTCTAGACCCCCAGGTAATTCCAGGTCCTTGATCAATTATAACCAACCGTGTATTCCCCAGTGGTGCACCCGCTAGCGTGCAGCGTTTGTCGGCGCGGGTCCGTCACCGGGTTCCGATACCGCTGCACTCGGTGCGCCAACTACACGATGTGCCAGGAGTGCTTCTGGCGCGGCCGCATCTCCGGCACGCACACCAACGACCACGAAGTGAAGGAATATGCCGCATATGTAAGTATATCTGAGGAGTATCTAATCAATAGGAAAATTATTAATTATAAAAAACCGGAAAAATTTAAAGTAACTTTTAAACTGTCGCGATTTGAACACATGTTTTAAATGTTTATCGGGACTTACCGCGCATTAATATAATAATATATTCGGGACATTTTTGACACACGGTCATCTGACCCCAAACTAAGCAAAGCTTGTGCTATGGCTGCCATAGACTGATATACATACATATATATTTTAAATACATACTTAAATAGATATTAACAACCAGATATAGAACAAACACAAACGTTCATCATATGAATGTTTGTCCTAGGTGGGAATCAAACCTTGTATTATTTAGTAAAAAAATCGGTACTTTACGCTCGACGTTTCACTTCACTAGATGGACCAACAACATTACTCTCTCAACTCTCAAGTCGCAAGCATCCAGTGGATGCAGATGGCAGGCTGTCTTTCAGTGTGGAGGTTAAAGGGCCTATGTTCAGATACGTCTGACTTTTCTGTCTCCAGTCAGGCTATTTAGTCTCCACTAAACCTATTATTACAAGAGCTGTTATCGTGTTTCAGAAGTCGCCGTCTCGGCAGATCGGCGCGACGCTGCGCAAGTCGTTCCGCTGCGTGCCGGAGCGTGGCCGCGCGGCGCCGCACCGCTACCCCGACCAGCCGGAACGTACGCTCAACCTCAGCCACATCGTGTATGTACACTGTGTATTAATCTATACTATATAATATTATAAAGAGGAAAGATTTGATTGTTTGTTTGAATGAAATTGAAGTGATGAAAAGTTAAAAGTAAATCTTATTTTTTTACACCTTGGGTTACATTATTGAAGTTTTAGTAAGAATCCCTATTTTTAAAAAAAATATAATATAGCCTATGTCACCCGGGGATAGTGTAGCTTCCCAACAGTGAAGAATTTTTCAAATTCTGGTTAAAATAATTGGTTCAGTAGTTTCGGAGCCTATTCAATGCAAACAAACAAACAATCAAATCTTTCCTATTTATAATATTAGTATAGATGTAAATAATGATTGTATAATGTATAGGTATGTTGTTATTGACATATTATTATTAAAGTTATGTGATTATTTACGGGATATTTACCGTGGTAAGGTTGTGGAATGAGCTCCCGATATTTCGGCGCAGTTACATGCACCATGTAAATGCGCCGAGAAGACACTTCCCGTGAACATGGTGCATGTAACTGCGCCGAAATATCGGGAGCTCATTCCACAACCTTACCACGGTAAATATCCCGTTAATAATCATATAACTTTAGTAAACAACCGTGATAGTTTTAAACAGTGTTTTATATTATTATTATTTCTTATTTAATGACATTAATAATTATCAAATGAGTATTTTATAATTTTAATATCAAGTATCATAATACTGTGTAACATCGTCTCATTGGTGTAATTGGCGCAAGCCGTACTAAATGAATAAATAAATACAAATACAAATTATTGATTATTCCCAGACCGCCGTCTCCTGTGCCGGCACACAACGGGTTCCCAGAGTACGTGGGCGGTTACGTCAACACTGGCTCTTTGGACTCGCGATCTTCAAGATCTACGCATCGCAGTAAGTCTCTTTATTCGAAATTTAGCGCGGTAAGAAAGAAAGAAAGAAAAAGTTTATTTGTGACCAAATTAGGTTTTTAAAAAATAGCTTATAGACACAAGTCGCTGGCTCACTATAACAAGGTTCTATGTTATTTTCTTACACGTTCTGTAATTTCAATTTAAAAAATTTGACTTTCATAAATATTGACTTAGCAGGGTTTATGCTTAAGAGAGATACTTTCACTCAAACATAAACCCTGCTAAGTCGAAATTTTAAAATTGATATTACAGAACATGTAAGAAAATAACATAGAACCTTGTAATAGTGAGCCAGCGAAGTTATAAGGTCACAAATCGGCCCCAACTCAGCATAATGCCGGCTGTTAACCAGCGCTGGTCTTCCGTTGGAGCCGTTTGGTGATGTCTCGGTACAAGCACACATACAGTACACCACGACAAAATTAAAATAAAATAATAAGAATAAGATATATTTATTGCCAAAAAACAAAACAGTGGACATATACTGAAACTGAAACTGTTTGGCAATAGGGATAAGCTCAGCGCTGTACTGCGAGGTCACGCAGGGCTGGTTTTCGGCATACCCCTTTGCTCAGAAAAAGATGGTAGGTGAGCATTAGGCGACGGCGGGTATTACAATAATCATCTAATAATATATGTCTTTAATCGTAAAGCACTATAATTACTATTTTCATTATTAAATAAACCAATCTAAAAACTAAATACTAATAATGATAACAATGAGGTAATTATAGTTAACTTTTATTGCAATACATTTGATTTTGAAAACATAATTCCTTATATTGCACTCGTGTCATGCTTTTGACGTGATAACGTCTTATAAATCGATGAACGCCGGCTGCACGCACGAAAAATTATCACGTTCCACCTGAGCCGCGCGTGCAAGCGAGAGCGCGGAACAAGCGATAGAGAGGCACGATCGGCCTAAGCGTTATCATGTAAAATTATCGTCCGTAAACCGACTTTACAGACAATCCCCTTTTTTATTCCTTCCCCTTAGAAAATTCGCCAAAGAACCAGAATCACCAACATAGCTGTTAAAATTTGCAAGTTGAAGTGGAAATGGGCAGGCACATAGCTCAAAGAACCGATAACCGATGGGGAAGAAAGGTTCTTGAGTGTAAACCACGAACCGGAAGACGCAGCGTAGGTAGGTCTCCCACTAGGTGGACCGACGACATCATGAGAGTCGCGGGCATCCAGTGGATGCAGATGGCAGGCTGATCAGCAGTGGACGCCTTCTGGCTGATGATGATGATGATGAAAGCACTACCACTGCCACTTGCACTAAGCAAAACGATGCAGACGATGCGTAGTAGCTACTTAAAACTTCTACTTGCTACTTGTACTACGCATCGTCTGTCGTCGCCTTATCAAAAACTACTGCAAAGTTCATACTTTTCCCCTCCCCCTTAGAGCGCCACACTGAAGGACACGATGTCGTCGCGGGCATCAATGCAGATGGCAGGTTGTCGTTCAGTGTGGAGGTCAAAGGGGGAGTCCTATGTTCAGCAGTGGAAGTCTTCTGGCTGATGATTATGATGATGCTTATTATGTTTACAGGTATAGCGGAGCATTTATCGCGTGGAGTGGACGACGAGCATCGACTCATAGCGCGATACGCGGCAAGACTAGCGCATGAAAACAGAACTATGGTAAGACTAGTTAGTCTTAGTCACCAACGGTTTCTGCTACGATCTCCTAGTTTTTGGCATATTCCCAGGATAAATTGACTTGGGAATTATGCTAATTTACTAACAATAAAATTCTTCTTTCAAGTCGATGTTCCGCAAAATACAAAAATAATTATATTTTCAAATCAAGTTTCTAGACCAAAACTTTGCCACCCCAATGGCACTCTCCGTGGCTTCATTCTCATAATGTTTGAAATGCAAAAGTGTTATCTTTTTTTTTTCTTCTTACTAGTTTTACTTTTGACCGCCTGATGGAAAGCGATGATGCAGTCGAAGATGGAGCACGTTTGCCTAGTAATAACCTTGTAATAGTTACAATCTGGCAGTGTTCAAGTCTAGGGTTAGCTCTAGATTTGAACACTCCAAGATTGTAATGCTGCGGAAACACAGACAGGGGCAAGGCGTTCCATTGTTTTGCTGTTCTAATTAAGAAAGAGGAGGCAAAACGCTTGGTTCGAATAAATGGCATTTCGACCAAGTAAGGGTGACGCTTTGCCGTTCGTCTGGACGTCCGGTAATGAAAAGGTGATTGGGGAACAATTTCGTGAAGTTCCTCTGCACACTTTTCGTGGAAAATCAGCATACTGGCTGCAGCTAGTTCAACCACCCGGTCCGTACCTCAAAAGGAAAAAAGGAACCCTTAAAGGATCTCTTCGTCCGTCCTTCCATCCGTCTGTCCATCCGTCTGTCTGTCGAGACCCTTTTTCTCAGTAACCCATAGAGTTATCATCATCATCATCAGCCAGTAGACGTACACTGCTGAACATAGGCCTCCTCCTTTAACCTCCACAACTGAACGGCAGTCTGCCTTTTGCATCCACTGTTTGCCAGCTACTTTCACGATGTCGTCGGTCCATCTAGTGGGAGGCCTACCTACGCTGTGTCTTCCGGTTCGTGGTATCCACTCGAGAACCTTTCTTCCCCATCGGCTATCGTTCTTCGAGCAATGTGGCCTGCCCATTGCCACTTCAACATGCCAATTTTAGAGTTATCATGATAGAGTTATCATGTTGAAATTAATAACAAATACTCAGGTCTGTAATCCTTTGGAGTGTGAAAAATCAAATTTCCAAGTCAACGCAATCCAAAGATATTATTTTTGTTTCAAGTTAGGATAGGTTAGGTTAGGCTAAAATAATTGATCCTGTATTAATTATTGTACTTAATGCAACGTATTTAATTTAATGCGTTTTTTTAAGTACTGAAATGTTTGCTTTTGATTTTAGCCTAGAGCGGGCAGATCGGCGTCTCTCACACCAGAGTTGGTAAGTTAAATTCTAATATAATTTACTCGTCGCAACATGTTTATTTTTGTTACCGACAAGCCAGATGATTGACCACCTTTCAGTAAGGCTGATCGGAAATAGTAAACTCGATTAACCATCTTGCATGCATGTAAAAAAACGCTGCTTTGTTTGTTTAGCTATTAAAAAAGTGTGTCATTTAAACTTTCGCGATTACGACCACTGCAACATTGTCGAAACATCGAGCGAGTCACTTAGAGTGGCCACAGACAGCCACTAAACGCTCCCACTAAAAATAATAGTTTAAAAAATACTTCATTACATTCTCGATCGACTAGACTACTATACTCCGTTTATTAATCTTAGATATTTTATGTAGACAAAGGGGTTACCAGTGCAACATATATCTTTCATAATGGTAGTTTATAATATTTGACCAAAAAAGTATTTTATTATGTTTTTCTAGTCGTAATATTATTATGAACAATTATAAAATAAAAATCATTTTGTACTATTTATTTTAACGTTATATCTGTTCTATACAAAGTTATGATAAGAAAAAATTTTAAAGAAATTATTTTATCATACTGGTAGGACAGTAGGGGTTCTAAACATATCTGGCCAACGTTTGATTTGCCCTCTATTTCCTATATCATAATAGTCAACGCCTCTATAATTTGTAACGTCATCTATTACAATCTTTTAATAATGTTTTTTATAAATTTTTTGAACTATCAGAAAATTCCCCATGAGAGCCAAGCCGAGTAAAATAGAAAGTAAAATATTTTTCATACTTGAAAAATGTTTCTTTTCGTGTTGTTTCCAAAACTCCATAAGAGCCTCTTGTAAAGTTCCCACCACTTTACAGAGGCATGAGTTTGACTTGACCGTGACTTACTTAGCTTGACTCTGACTGTCACTATGACTTGTTTGACGTACAAAACGGAAAACAGAACAAGATACAAAACAGAAGAATAGGCGGTATGGCCTTAAAGGCTTTAGCCTGCCCGATGGGCGAATTATAACAAAAAAAAAAATTGTTTACGTACATAAAATATCTAAGATTTGTGAACGGAGTATAGAGGTGTCAAAAATTTATTTACTTATCTTTTAGTATACCTGTTATGTTTTTTTAAAGGAGCGCCTTTTATCTTTTCTTTTGCCTTAAATCACTGACTTAAAATAAACAATCTTATTGATATGGTTTACTTGTTTTCTATTTTACTTTACAATAGGCAATAGGCATGTGTCCTAATGTTTCATTTATTACAAATAACAGTTTTAGAATAATATATAACTAAATACATTACACATACTGTAAAAATAAGGTAAATTGGCAGATAAATCTCTGAGATATGAGCGTTTAAAGTTTTTGGGGGGGATAGAGAGCGGATGTTCTGTCTCTCTCTCGCAAAGCATGTGTTAGTATAGCATTTTCAATGGCGCGAGCACGGTTGTCATCTGGTGCTATAGCGCGCTCTCTGTCTAGCATGAAGTTAAAATACTCATAACTTATTTATTTTTGAACCAATAATAATCTTGTTTTCTTTGATGAGATTATGATCAGCTTTTTAGAGATATTAAACAAAAATTAGGACACATCGCTGCTTAAAAACGAAAGAGCCACAAAACAAAATTATCCAAAATTACTTATATTAAAAGAATGGGACCAAAATCGCCCTTATTTTTATATACCACACAGACATCTAAAGTCTAAAACGAAATCATGCCTATTACGGCTGTATTTTTTCGTTTTGTAGTCCAAAAATACAAATATGTACCTGAAATTGAACGATGCATTACACCACTTAAAATCAGAAGAGACCCTATTATAAAAAACACTCCAACTAGATCCAAGAAAACAAGGTCTGGCACTCTGGCAGTTGTCCCAGAATTACGTCACTGTCTAGTTGCCACTTTATTGCAAGAAACACAGATATTGGGAAACAAATTCGTTAATCATCTATTAAATGCAATACAAAAAGCATATCAATTGTCATTTGGTTTGTCCACTCAAGCATTTAAGCACAAATTGAATATATTTAATACAATTTTATCAAAACCACATTGATTTATTGGATTCCCACAGGTAATATACGATTATTGGGGAGTTATAATTTCACGCTACTGTTAAGGTGGTTCGTTGCACAAATGGCGGGAAATTCAAATTTCAAACAGTTTTCTTGTCCTTGTAGCTAGGCCGGGTAATTATTGTAAACAACCATGATGTTTGCGCAGATTGATTATTATTCTTTACAAAACCATGTAAAGCTATTTATCTCTAATGCCCATTATTACTTACATTTGTGAATAAACAAGTTTTTGCTGTTTCAAACGGCTTATTCACAAATGTAAGTAACATGGTGCGTTACTTTTAAATAATTGTACATTATAATGTAAAGAACAGCCAACATTTTGCGCAAACAGTGTTATTTAAAAATAATTACCTGGCCTGGGTACTAGGACCAAAAAACTGTTTAAAATTTAAATTTCCCGCCATAGGTGAATCGAACCACCTAAACACAGAAAATCATAAAGAGTCCGCCATTGTTTCGTGCATACTTATTCTGCTCTTGCTTTATGCACGTGTACGTGTATCCATGACATTGATGACATCATTGTGGGACGCCCACGTCACATTATTTCTCGGATTGCTATAACTGGCGGAGAATATTATTATACCATGGATCCATTGATGAACAGGTTACGTTCCAGGGTCGGTCGTCATCGGAAGGGTCGGAGGTGGATGCGGCGCGCCAGCAGCGAGAGCTCATCTCGCAGCTCGAGGCCAAGAACAGGGAGATCATGAGAGAGATCGCCAGGCTCAGGTAGTTAACACTTCACTCACATATGAGATATGACTCCATGATAATAATAAATATGATATGTGAATCCAGAGTCACCGACATAGCTGTTAAAAATTGCAAGTTGAAGTGGCAATGGGCAGGCCACATCGCTCGAAGAACCGATAACCGATGGGGAAGAAAGGTTCTGGAGTGGAGACCACGAACCGGAAGACGCAGCGTAGGTAGGCCTCCCACTAGATGGACCGACGACATTGTGAGATTCGCGGGCATACAGTGGATGCAAAAGGCAGGCTGTCGTTCAGTGTGGAGGTTAAAGGGGGAGGCCTATGTTCAGCAGTGGACGTCTTCTGGCTGATGATGATGATGATGATGACTCCCATATGGAAAATACGAAAAACAGAATATTATTGGAATGAATCTCGTATCTAGATGATACACGTTGTACATATGCGTTCCACAATTTTATATTGTTTGCGTACATTGTATCAAATAAATTGTTACACATTTTTATGATAAAAAAAAATAAAAAATAATATGGAACGGAGCACCCAAGTATCAACTTGAGCCTCTTGATGCATTACAGCGTAGAGCTGTAAGAATTGTCGATGATCCCAAGCTCACCGAACAAAAAAATTTCATTACCTTTGACTCAGTAGTTTTTTAACCAACTCCAATAATTTAATGTAATATTTTTTTCGTCCGCCTTTTTTGTAGTTGGTTTTGTAAATAGGTAATTGTTCTCTGGTCAGAAGGCAGCAGGAGGCGGAAGCGAGCTCTGGTGCGTGCAGCAGTGGGGGATCCGCCCCTCCACTTGTCTCAGAACTACGAGCGCTGCGGCAGAGGAAAGATGAGCTCGAAGGCCACCTGTCTTCGCTACAGGACTCACGGAAACACCTCATGCAGCAGCTCGAAGGCCTCATGAGGATGCTCAAGGTACGCCTCATAGTGGAATCATCTTGATAGATGCTGGCTTCATCTCGGAAATATGCTGAATTCATCTCGGAGGATGGTCAAATTGGTCATTGCACATAATATATATGTCGGAGCCTCGTTGCGTGGGTGGGGGGGCTCCGGGAGTGATGGCCGATCGTCGATCTTCATTAGAATTACTTGGTTCTATGGCGTGAGTATAGTGGCCGAGGAGAATGAGACATCGCACGTACATTGACACAGTTTTTGTTTCGAAGCGCTATGATTACTAATTACAATATCAAATTACTTGGGGACAAGGTATTCCGCCTTGTAACGAACGCTGGTCGGAGGGTTCCAACCAACAGTCCATATTCACAACCCAAAGCAAAGTGGGCTCCACCGAGCTCCCAACAGTCCCAATTCGCAACACAAAGTGAAGTGAGCTCCACCGAGCCTCACGTCACCGACGCGTGTCCGCGCGCCCTCACTAGCGCCTCTGCCGGACGGTACCCAAACTTGCTAAACTCTGATTGGTTGTCAACGACACAACTTCACAACTAATTTCAGCAGAGTAAGTTACTGCAGCGTTACACCAGTGATGGCGCCACCTCCATCACTAGTCCACCAAAACAAGGCTAGGTGACGCCTACCTACATAATCTAAGCCTTAAAAACTATCCGATGGTAGTTGCGCCCGAATGCTAAAACTTCAACGCGCCGACATATACTTAAAAGCAAAAACCAGTCCTTTATTGAGTGACCGACTGCCTTATAAAATCTCTATAACTACGTGACATACGCTGCGTTTGTTGCCCGTGGTCCAACCGCGTGGTTCTACTAGTAGGACCACGGGTCTGAAATTTGGTAGGTAGATTCCTCAGGGGGTGTAGAATTCCACTAGGATAGGACACTGTGAAAGTGAAAGGGGAGTTGAAATTTTACTTTTTTTTATAATTGTTTGCGTTTGACCACCAACTCGCCTGATGTTAAGCGATTATGTGGTCTACGGCGCAGCACGCGCCTAGAAGTAACCATGAAACTCGTCATGAAAGTCAGCAGGCAATAGCTCAATAGCAAGTAGAGTATAAAGAAAGGAACAGCTGCCAAATGCCCAAAATTCTGGGCAGTTCAAAAGAAACAGTTCTTATACACGGGAGGGGGGGGGGGGGGGATAACACCACTGATGTACCACTTGAAATACGGCTCTGGAGCAATTTGGGTTACTGACATAACTGTTCCACTCCTATTTCGCCAGGTGTTGTGGTAAAGGAGACTTGTGGAGTTCTTCAAGGAGACTTTAATCGTATGCCTATTCGTATTCGATACCGCTTTATGGTTGGTATTCCGAAAACCCGAACGAAGCGCTTTGATTCCACTTTTATTGTGCGAACTGCTAGTCTGTGGAATGCGCTGCCTGATTGGGTGTTCCCCGATGGTTACAATCTGACTGTCTTCAAATCACGAGTGAATCGGTTTCTTCTAGGCAAGCGTGCTCCACAGTAGACCGCATCATCGCTTAACATCAGCGGAGTTGGCGGTCAAGCGCAAGCTAATTACATTAAAAAAAAAAAAATTGTTCGCTGTGCGAAAACGTGGCGCTATCGTATGCCTTTTGTGGCCTTGCAGTGCAGTACATGCTACACGGCAGACAAACAGTTGCTAAGATAGAATTTGCTAAAGCTATAGGATTCCAATTGATGAACTTTAGTTCAGCAATCTTATCCCGTCGATCCTGTTACGTAAATTATTTCCATCCAATGGTTGCTTGGAAGAGATCGCTTATAGCGATAAGACCGCTACTTGTGGCACTAGCTCGTAATTGTTTTCTATCTGTTTGTAATTTTTTTTTCTGGTGTACACAATAATATAAAGAGTTTCTATCTATATATCTTATCTGTTCAGTCGAATGTTGGAGCCACCATAATTTATTTTGTGAAGAAAAAATACTGACAGCGATTCATAGATATTTTTATGTTCTATATTTTGACAAATTCAGTCTATACTTCCTATTCAGTGAAATAGGCATAATAAAAATAACAATATTGTACAGTTGAAATAAATTTATTACAGCATAAAAATTAACACACAAACAACACTATACAAGGTTACATGGTGCTGTGGTACTAAACCGAAAGGATTGTACTCGTCTTTACGAAGAAGTTTTACTATGGGACCAACCCTGGAGATCGCAATAAACAGTAAAAAAAAAAAACTATTTCGTGGTTAGTCTTTAGTAAAAAAAAAACATGACAAGTACAATGCCTCGTTTTGGCATTCAGTGTAACCATTTTACTTCATATAATTATATGCACAAGGGGCGTAAATATTCTAACCTCGGCACTGGTTACATGTTTGAGCCGTTTGGAGTTGAGACATTGGGCCCTTGGGGAACGGGAGCTCACCTCATTTTCAAAAATATTTCCGAGCGCCTCTGACTCAACGCATAAGCATTGCCATTCAGCGTGGTAATGCCGCCAGCATGCTGGGTACGCTGGTACCTGGTATGGTAGTGTAGAGAGTGGGCTTGTGCATTTTGATTGTGTTTAGACTTTCAACGGTCTGTGGGTAACTATTTTTGTAGTGTTGCTTTTAACTTCTATTTTGTATATACTAATATTATAAAGAGGAAAGATTTGTTTGTTTGCTTTGAATAGGCTCCGAAACTATTGAACTGATTTGAAAAATTATTTCACTGTTGGGAAGCCCCGGGTGACATAGGCTATATATTTGCAAAAAAATAGGGCCTCCTTACTAAAACTCCAATAATGTAACCCAAGGTGTAAAAAAAAAATAAGATTTATACGGTGATCCGTGCGAAGCCGGGGTGCGTTGATAGTTTAGTTAACAAAGACACTAAACATGTCAGTTTATAAAAAAACTGTATATTATTGTTCATTCAGCTCCGATGTTGGTCCTCTTTCATAAGAGCATTCTTCATATTGAGTTGCCGCAAGTGTTATACAGTCCATAGGCGCTGGAAAAAAAATAGCAAGTCAATGTAGGATATTTCTTAGTAAAAATGGTCATCATCATTTCAGCCATAGGACGCCCATTGCTGGATTTAGGCCTCCCCCATCGATCTTCAAAAGGGCCTGTTGGAAGCGGCCTTCATCCAGCGTTTCCCTGCGGTCCCTTTAGGTCGTCTGTCCTTCTTTTGGGTGTACCTAACACTGTCACAAGTTTCACCGACTCGCACTTGGCTATTATTTATTATTCGTTGTTATACTTTAGTGTCTGTATAATCATACCAAGTTTGACTCTTGTACGTATTACCGTTTTTACATTAGAGCTAATACAAAATTACGTTAAAAAATTACGTTCGTTGTAGTTTTAGTTTTTACTTTTTGACTTTATTATTATTTCCGAGTTAATCCGCCGCAACATTACATGTTCCATGAAAATTTCAACGGGCTGTCAATTACGGCTCGAAAGATACAGCCGTTGAAACGTAGGACGGACGGACAGACAGCCATCATAGGCTTGGTAATAGGGTCCCGTTTTCACCCTTTGGGTTCGGAACCCTTAAAGCTTGGACTGAGCTAGTGTGGTAATAAAGATGCAACACATACGTTCTACCTCTGGGATAGAATCCCACTGCTGAGGCTCCCAGCCTGTTATCAAACTGATCACCATATCGAAATACGGCCAATACAGCTCAGCAGTCTCCGAGTCCAGAACTCTTGTCGCATTGATACATTCACCCATGCGAATTAAAGCATCCCAGAGGCAATCTCCGACAGAATTCGGGATATCTTCGGGCATCGGCTCTTGATCCCACGCGACATTTTGATCCCAGTCGACGCTTTGATCCCAATCGACGCTTTGATCCCAGTCGACGCTTTTATCCCAGTCGACACTTTGATCCCAGTCGACGCTTGGCTCGTTATTTGGAGTGGCACTGGATTGGCATTGGCTGTAGGTGTCTATCCCTTGTACAATGCATTCCATTGGAAGGACCGCCCCTGAAATAAAGTTTGGTAGTTGATTGAATCAGGCGTTAGTTTTATTTTTAATGCAACTTCTCGGTTCCGTGACTTATAGTGGCGTTAGTTTCCGGGAAATTCATCTTCTAAACATTATATGGCGAATCTGTAGTGTATTGGAAATACACTACAGATTCGTCTCTTTACCGTCTCAATAAGTACAATAAGGAATTAGATGTCTATTATGTTTTACTTTAGAGAAATTTGTCTATGATGTCAATTTAACCTAAGCTGAAACAAAATTTAGTAAAAACTGAAGATTTTTTTTTACCTGCCGATTAAAAAAAAACATTCGAATCGATTTTCAATGAGCAATTATCGCGTGTCATACAAAAAATAATAATAATAAAATTTTATTTGCAACCATTAATATTAAGTAGGTACAATATTTTGTTAAAAATAAAATAAAATTAGGCTTACAAAACTTATTGCAATATGATTAAAATTAACATGCCATTATTACAATTAGCAGTCGCTAGTTGTCGCTATAGGATTCCCTGTGTTGCGATAACTAGTGCTCTTCAAGGGACAAGTTACATAGTGCTAATAATACAATTTAGGATATTAAATTATTTGAAGTTGAATTATAAAGTTATGATGTATGATTATTATTTTATAAATTGATTATACATTATGCATGCAAAATTATAATAAATATTTTATTGTTTGAAGCTATGTTATATGTAGTATCAAGTGTGTTTGTGTATGTAGGCTGGTACGAATCTCAGCTTTTTAGCTTACGATCCGTATCAGCTCCTCAGTGTCCATTTCCTGTAGAGTAATTAAGTATTTCTTTATCTTGTTTTTGCTTACATGTTATGCTTACATAATGAAAGCAATGTATTATATTTATCTTTGTTCTATATATGGGTGTTAATATCTATTTAAGTATGTATTTAAAAATATATAATATTTATGTATATCAGTCTCTGGCAGCCATATCACAAGCTTTGCTTAGTTTGGGGTCAGATGACCATGTATGCAAAAATGTCCCGGATATACAGGGTGTAAGGGGAACACTCTCGAAGCCATAAGAAGGTAATTATACTCATCATTATGAACCACTTTTACTATGGGACCAGCCCTGAAATTGCGAAAAAAATATCAGCTGTTCTATAGATAACGGTCATTGACACTCGACGAACAGCTGATTTTTTTTCGCGTTTTCAGGGTTGGTCCCATACTAAAAGTGGTTCATAATGATGAGTACAATTACCTTCTTTTGGCTTCGAGAGTGTTCCCCTTACATCCTGTATTATATTATTAGTCAACGATAAAACCGTACCTTCTGCGAGCTCAGGCAACTCCGAATCTGATCCATTGAAATCAAGCCATCCCATACTACGAGCGGTTGAAACCAAAAACTCGACGTAGCCTTTACCCGGCTCATGCGTAGAGGTTTGGACCGAATTGACGATACATAAGGTCATTTTCACCCAACCCACCCAGATGCAAGACGGACTGATATTTAGCAGCTCATCACCATATCCTGGAATTGAAATTAAAAAAGTCTTTATTAAGGTTGGTTTTCACCCATCGAGATACAATATATATAGAGTCACAATCGTGCCAAAAAAATGTCCGAACCTATCGGCGCATGCTACGAATTGCGCCGACTTTTGATTAGTTAGAACCGCGATCCGACTACAACGCCGCCGCGCGATGCCAGAGCTACGATGGCATAGCGTACAACTAATAGTGCTAACAGACGCTCGAACGCGGCTGACGGACCGCCGTCCAACCAACGGAAGAGAAAGAGTGAGAATATCATATTTCCCTCTCTTTCTCTCCCATTGGTCAGACGGCGGTTGAGGTCAGCCGCGTTCGAGCGTCTGTTAGTACTATAACGTTGAACACTATGCAAGCGAAATAACGTCTAAACTGGAGTAAATGTGGCATTGTGAACTATATAATTGATACAATGTATGTACAATGACGCTCGGACGTTTTTTGTCTGTTTTCACTGTGAGATTGTGACTCTATAGAAATTGTATCTCGATGTGTTCTCCTCACACCAGTCAAACAAAAGATATGCCATATACATACATGCCTTAGTACAATAGGCATGTTGACAATTTTTTTTCATCGTTATCACGAAGACGTTTACTGCTGAACATAGGCCTCCCCCTTTGACCTCCACACTGAACAACAGCCTGCCATCTGCATCCACTAGATGCCCGTGACTCTCACGTTATATCTTTCGCGTTTTTTTTTTTTATTTCCTCATAAAAAGCTGATCATAACTAGAGCCTATCAAAGAAAACAAAATACCAATAGAATTGGTTTCTTCTAGGCAAGCGTGCTCCATCGTAGATCGCATCATCGCTTAACATCAGGCCAGTTGGCGGTCAAACGCAAGCCTATTCCTAACGAAATAATATGTTGTAATAAAACATCAAAATACAAAATCCTGTACATGTTACTGAACCTTGGGCCTTACGCCCAACTCCTTACGCGGACTCAAACTAACGTTAAATCGCGCAGTTCGGAAAATCTCGCGAAAGTGAACCTTAACGCGCCCAGATACGGTTTGCGGTCGCGCAACTTTTTTCATCACCTAAACTGGATTGCTTAAAACATCTATATAATATATAAGTCCCCTAGACCCACCATCAAACGGTTGTATTTTAGCTTCTTGTATAAGCTGGGGATTTTCTTCGATGCCTCTTCCCACCGCAGAAGATAGTAAAGCGAAAGTTGAAATCACTAGTACGACGCACTTCATTTTAACCACTAATACAATATTAATATAACTGGCAACACTAAGAATTGTTTATAAATTAAAAAAAACTCGTAGATGATTCAAGTGAATACAATCTTGTATGCCGTACGCAATAGAATGATGTATTAAAAAATAATCAGCAGGTTTTATAAGTAAAAGAAATTGCACGTTCGTTTGAAAAAATGTTTGGCATCTGAAAGTCCCGTAAAGATAGTTTAACTAAAGTAAGGAAATTATTTATGGAATCTGTTAGATAAAAAGCTAGTAAAAATTGCGAATTCTTTAAGGGAAATAAGGAAATATGTTAGATAATTGCAATTCACAAGATAGCGATAAGAATGTCGTATACGCAAAACTAAACACGTGAATATCACGTTGTTTTTTTTTTTTAATAATAGATAGGCTTGCGCTTGGCCGCCATCTCGCCTAATGTTAAGCGAAGATGCGGTCTACGATGGAGCACGCTTGCCTAGAAGAAACCGATTCACTCTCGTCTTGAAGACACCCGGATTGTTATTGACGGGGAAAACCCATTCAGGCAGCGAATTCCACAGACTAGCAGTTCGCACAATAAATGTGGAATCAAAGCGCTTAGTACGGGTTTTCGGAATATCAACCTTAAAACGATGTCGATGCTATAACAACTTACCTGGTAGAGTTTTCGAGAACCTGCGATGGTAGCTTCGTCGCTGTCACTCCCATTCGGATTAACATAAGTGCGACGGAGACACGACATCGTATGCACAAGAATAGATGGCCAACGTTTCGTACTTGTTTAGGACCAGGAGGCGTACATCGAGATACAATTCCTATAGAGTAACAATCTATCAGTGAAAACAGTCAAAAAACGTCCGAGCGTCATTGTATCAGTTATATAGTTCACAATGTCAAATATACTCCAATTTAGACGTTATGTCACTTGCATAGTGTTCAACGTTAGTTGTTCGCTATGTCATCGTAGCTCTGGCATCGCGCGGCGTTGTAATCTGATCGCGGTTAACTTGTAACTAACTAAAAAGTCGGCACAATTCGTAGCGTGCGCCGAGTTTTGGTTCGGTCTTTTTGTTCTGGCACGATTGTGGCTGTATATGTATTGTACCACAATTTCAATAGCTTTCTTATATTAATCTCATATTGAACAATGTCTAGCTCTCTCGCCCAATGAAAGAGCAAGACAAAATTCCATTTACCTTTGTTTCGTTCTCTCTGCTAAAGAAACAGCAAGACACAATTCCATTGAGCTTTGCGTCGTTCTCTCGCCTAATGAAAAAGCAAGACAAAATTGCATTGAGCTTTGACTCGCTCTCTCTGCTAATGAAAGAGCTAGACAAAATTCCATTGAGCTTTGTTTCGCTCTCTCGCCTAATGAAAGAGCAAGACTAAATTCCATAGGGCCTTGTCTTGCTCTCTCGGCTAATGAAAGAGCAAGACAAAATTCCATTGAGCTCCCTATTATTTTTCCCAGATTTTTCCAGATTATTTACTCTTAGCTGCGCCCCGCTGTTTTACCCACTATCCCACAGGAACTGTAAAATTTAACAAGACAAAAAATCGTAGTCCAATCCGGGATACAAGCTGTCTCCATTTCAAATTTCGTCCTAACCCGTTTAACCGTTTCGGCGTGAAGAAGTAACCCCCCCCCCCCCCCCCCCCGTACACTTGGATCCACAGCTTTTTTCCACATGTTTTTATTTTTTTTATAAATAGGCTTGCGCTTGGCCACCATTTCGCCTGATGTTAAGCGATGATGCTGCTTACGATGCAGCACGCTTGCCTAAAAGAAACCTATTCACTCTCGACTTGAAGACACCCAGATTGTAACTATCGGGGAACACCCACTCAGGCAGCGAATTCCACAGACTAGCAGATCGCACAATAAATGTGGAATCAAAGCGCTTCGTACGGGTTCTCGGAATATCAACCATAAAGCGGTGTCGATTCTTCTTGCCCATTCTGGCAGTCCGATAGAAAAATGGGCAGGAGGGAATCAAATCATGCAGGTCTGAACCGGCCAATTGGTTCCACATGTGGATACCTTTATCCTACTAGCTGTTGCCCGCGACTTCGTACGCGTAGACTTTTATATAATACTAGCTGCGCCCCGCGGTTTCACCTGCGTAGTGATGAAAAATGGTGATGAAGTTGAGAAAACTAGCCTATGTCCGTTTTCTGCTCCCCGATTCAACTAAACCAATTGTTTTTAAATTGTAATTGTTTTAATTTTAATTGTTTAATGATTTTCTTCAAATTGTCAGTTTTAATTTTTTATACTAAGTTATAATATAATTCTAGTATAAAAAAAAACTAAATTTTGAGGCAATTATTTAAAAATTAAAATTAAAACAAATGGTTAGTAGAATCGGGTGTCTGGTTTTAAGCTACTTCTCCATACATATTCAGCCTAATCGGTTCAGCCGTTCTTGAGTTATAAATAGTGTAACTAACACGACTTTCTTTTATTTATATAATATTTTATTCTTTTGCCCCCCTTAATTCAGCCCTTTCGAAAAATCCTTTCTTAGCGGACCTCTACCCCCAATAAGGAATCTACCTAGATATTTTGTAGTGAGAAGATGAATTTGCTTTTATATATATATAGAAGATTAAATCTACAGGTGGATCCCATGGATACTTATTTTTCTTAATCCATAATATCTGTACAATTAATGGTTGCCTGGAAGAGATCGGTTTAGCGATAATTCCGCCACTTGTAGCACTAGCTCGTAAGTGTTTTCTATCTGTTTATATTTTTAATTCTGGTGTACACATTTCTATCTATATATCTACCTATACATTTCATGTCTGTGCTGCTAACCATTGAGATGGTACTTAAAAGCATGCGTAGAACTGCTCGGGGTATTTTTTCTCATGTTTGTGTCTGTTTTTTTTTGGTCAAAATAATATATAGCTAGGATAGCTTATTTATATTCTAGATAAATTATACAACAATGTTTATTGGTTATAATATTTATTTGAACAAGCAATCAAGTAAATAAAACCATGCGTAACAGCAATTGCTTTTCATGCTTCCGCGTCAGCTACGGCGCGGCTAGGCTTTGGCACACACCACGAACTTCATAACGGCCTTTACAATGCACTTGGCAACATACAAGAATATATAAGAATATATTGCTACGATTAACTTTTTTTTTTTTTTAATAATTAATAGGCTTGCGCTTGACCGCCAACTCGCCTGATGTTAAGAGATGATGCGGTCTACGGTGGAGCACGCTTGCCTAGAAGAAACCGATTCACTCGTGATTTGAAGACACCCAGATTGTATCTATAGGGGAACACCCATTCAAGCAGCGCATTCCACAGACTAGCAGTTCGCACAATAAAAGTAGAATCAAAGCGTTTCGTTTGGGCTTTCGGAATACCAACCATAAAGCGGTGTCGATTTTTTGTGCCCGCATTATCTTAGACACAGGCCTTCTCTCGAAAGTGTATGGGCTCTAAATGCTGGCCCACTGCATGTTAGTGAATGTCGAATCTTTAAACTTATGAGGTTCTAGAACATACAGGTTTCCTCACGATGTTTTTCTTCACCTTCACTTTCAATGTTCCAAAGCAAAAATGATCCGATCTACTCTCACTTGCCTATTCCGAAAGAACTAATTAGCAAACATTTTATGCACATTGTATGTTGGCTCAAAGCATAACTATCATACTAATATTTAAAATTCCAAACTGTGTATGTTTCTCTTTAACGCGCAGAGCAAAGATATGACGTGAATTTTTGCATAGAATTAGTTGAAGGGGGATTAGACAAGACCCACTTTCTGTTAGCGTTAACGCCTGCGGAATGATGAAATCGTATGAAAATGACATTAACTTGGGATAACGTCTCTCGAGCTAATGTCATTGTCAATGTCATTTTCATACAATTTCATCTTTCCACAGGCGTGACCGCGAACAGTGTGTGGCTCTTGTCTAGACCCCCTGTTACTACTTTATGAGAACAGCTCCTCCGACTTTGATAAAACTCGGTAAATATATGTAAATTGGCAAAAGACATTTCTAATTTAATTTACTTTATTGGCAACTCGAATAAAAATAAGGTTTTCAAAAAGAAAGTTACAAATCATAATGGAAATTAATTTATTTTATTTTAAATACAATGAGGCCTATTCTGTCATACCACTCACTAAACTAAACAAATCTGACAGGACTAAAATTATCTGCCTCTCTTTTCATTTTAATATGTGAGAGAAGGATGGCAAAAGTTTAGACCTGTCAAATTTAGTTTAGTTTAGAGTGCATCAGAATCGATGCCACTTTATTTATTATACGTTTTTCATGAAAAACTATTCATATCCGAAAAATTTAATATGTTTTCATAAAAATATTAAAATGATCCGACCTCCAGGTTAACTTAAATTATTTTAATCCTTGACTATCCCAATCGTCTCCAAACTGGGTGGAGTCCCCAGAAAAAACCGCTTCTGTGTCATCTCCGGGTCCACAGTCTTCATTATTCTCGGCGTATATTGAGCTTCCCCAATCTTCGAAATCGTATGTCTTCGTGATACACTTGACTATGTCTAGTTCACCTTCAATGCAAGTTTCAAGAGAATCGATATTTTCTGTTGAACGAGGCTGTCGCTGATGAAAAATGTCATCTGTTTGTTTGATTAGACTGTTTCTGGCGTCCTCTAGTAAAGCCTTCCAATGTTCTGCCACATCTATTTCCTGTATGGAACGACGCGTAAGCTTCTTTCTTTCATTTGGTTTATTACTTTCCTGATCTACTTTAACAGGTTCTTGAACTGGTTTCACAGGTGTCTCTCGGTGGTTTGGTTTGACAGATGTCTCTAGGTAGTTTGGTTTGACAGGTGTCTCTGGGTGATTTGGTTTGACAGGTGTCTCTGGGTGGTTTGGTTTGACATGTGTCTCTCGGTAGTTTGGTTTCACAGGTGTCTCTGGGTGGTTTGGTTTGACAGGTGTCTCTGAGTGGTTTGGTTTCACAGGTGTCTCTGGGTAGTTTGGTTTCACAGGTGTCTCTGGGTGGTTTGGTTTCACAGGTGTCTCTGGGTGGTTTGGTTTGACAGGTGTCTCTGGGTGATTTGGTTTCACAGGTGTCTCTGGATGGTTTCGTTTCACAGGTGTCTCTCGGTAGTTTGGTTTCACAGGTGTCTCTGGGTGGTTTGGTTTGACAGGTGTCTCTGAGTGGTTTGGTTTCACAGGTGTCTCTGGGTAGTTTGGTTTCACAGGTGTCTCTGGGTGGTTTGGTTTCACAGGTGTCTCTGGGTGGTTTGGTTTGACAGGTGTCTCTGGGTGATTTAGTTTCACAGGTGTCTCTGGGTGGTTTGGTTTGACAGGTGTCTCTGGGTGATTTGGTTTCACAGGTGTCTCTGGGTAGTTTGGTTTGACAGGTGTCTCTGGATAGTTTGGTTTCACAGGTGTCTCTGGGTGGTTTGGTTTGACAGGTGTCTCTGGCGGGTTTGGTTTGGCAGGTGTCTGATCCGGTTGTTTTGGTTTGCTCCGAAAAATGTCGACAAGGCTTGTAATGAACGTATTCACGTTTTTGCCCAGTTCTCCCAGATTTAGCAGGGCTGCTTCAGCTGTGTATAGGGTTGCCAAAATGGCTAACACTATTATTAACAACCTCATTTTTCTCACCGAATCGTCGAGTAAATTACAGACTGAACTAACTTGAGACAAAACGTATCTTGTACGATGACTTTCCGTTAAGTGATACTACAACAAAACTTACAGTATCTCTTATACTATTTTTTTGTTATGGCTAGAATGTTTTGAATTCTTCGTTGTAATTAAAAGAATAATAAAATGAAAAATATTTTGCGACATAAAATTTGTGGAATGTTTTTTCTTTTCAATAATGTCGTATTAAAATCCTTTAGGTACATATCTAAATAATAACTTTCATTTCCCACTACTCATTCCTTCACCAAGTGGCAATGGGCAGGCCACATCGCTCGAAGAACATCAGTCATCGAAATAATGAGGAATAAAGGTTCTTGAATAGAGACCACGAACCGGAAGACGCAGCGTATGTAGGCCTCCCACTAGATGGACCGACGACATCTTGATAGTCGCGGGCATCCAGTGGATGCAGATGGCAGGCTGTCGTTCAGTGTGGAGGTCTAAGGGTGAGGGCTATGTTCAGCAGTGGACGTCTTCTGGCTGATGATGATGATTCCTTCACCAAAATCTTAAATCCATATTCAAAGTTGGCCGTCACGGAATGCCTGGAAGATGTGAAACATGACGGAATAAGAGAGCGTAATAATGTTTGCTGTAACGGCATATGAGTCGGTTTTACTGCCAAGTTACTCCAAAATATATTTCTCATAAAAATTCCACCCTTACTTTACTTGTTGAGTAGGCCATCTTTGCACTGATACCTCTAGACGGACCCTTGTGCGTACATTTACTTGTTTCAGGAAAGCAAAAAAAAATCTCCAACAGTGATATTGATATATTCCATTTAAAGCTACATCCGTTTCAAAGGCAATTAATTAGATTTTGCACTTTAATTTGAAAAATTAGTTATTGTATTAAGTTATAAATAAATGACTTGTTAATTTATAGTTTGCATGTTACCATCAAGTTTAAAAATTAATTGTTTAAATTATTAAAAAAAAAATATTATGAATTATCTATATCTATACTAATATTATAAAGAGGAAAGATTGATTGTTTGTTTGTATGTTTGCATTGAATAGGAACCGAAACCACTGAACCGATTTGAAAAATTCTTTCACTGTTGGGAAGCTACACTATCCCCGGGTGAATATAAAAAGGTCTGATAAAAATACAAAACATAAGTAAACATAATTAGGTCTATAAAACACGTGAGCCTGAACTAGGTAATCCTGTGTCTCAGGCGCAAAGAGCTTACACAGTCTTAGAATGTGATACAGATAATTAAAATGTAAACTCAATATTATTATTAAAATTATTGCATTCTGTTTTGTATGGTAATGAAATGAAATGATTGTTGCAGACTCAGCAGTCGTCTCCGCGGTCGACTCCCAACTCCTCTCCGCGCTCCACCAAGAGTCCGCCGCTGCCAGGCGCTCAGCCACCACCCTCCGCACCTGAAAGGTACGACACATAATATCTCGCTGGCTCACTATTACAAGGTTCTATGTTATTTTCTTACACGTTCAATAATTTCAATTTTCATAAATATTGACTTAGCAGGGTTTATGCTTGAGTGAAACTATCTCTCTCAAGCATAAACCCTCATCATCATCATTTCAGCCATAGGACGTCCACTGCTGGACATAGGCCTCCCCCATCGATCTCCAAAAGGGCCTGTTGGAAGCCGCCTTCATCCAGCGTTTCCCTGCGGTCCCTTTAGGTCGTCTGTCCTTCTTTTGGGTGTACCTAACACTGTCACAAGTTTCACCGACTCGCACTTGGCTATTATTTATTATTCGTTGTTATACTTTAGTGTCTGTATAATCATACCAAGTTTGACTCTTGTACGTATTACCGTTTTTACATTAAAGCTAATACAAAATTACGTTAAAAAATTACGTTCGTTGTAGTTTTAGTTTTTACTTTTTTTGTAATAGTGAGCCAGCGATCTGCGATCTATAAGAAAACGTTTCTACGTTTCTAATCCGTACGGGCAAAGATTGGAACAACCTGCCCGTTTCATTGTTTCCAGAGAGATATAACCTGGGCCTTTTCAAGGCCAGAGTGCATAGGTATCTTCTAAGTCTGCGTACTTCATCTTCGATCACATCGCCGCTTACCAACAGGCGAGTTGGTGGCCAAAGGCGGACTTATCCACGTAAAAAAAATCGACATCAAAAAAACTTATATCTAAAGGATACAAAGATAAAATAACGACTTGATCGCGCACGAGTCATAATTTGTTTGTGCAAGATGTCAGTCGCGGGGGATATCATATACAATAATACAATATAATAGTTAATATAATACAATACAATAAAATAACTCATGTGAGGCCCTAACTCCCACAGTAGGATACCCTGAGTTTGTGGGAGCTAGTTCTCTTCGGGGGTGCATGCGAGAAAGTGCACATGCATACTATCAGATGCTAATTCAATTATTTGTCATCTGATCAGAGTTATTCAGAGTTTAATTGTTGTGTGAAAGTGATGTGATTTAGATTGTGAGTATATGAAAATAATTATTAAATGTGTGTATTTATTTATAATAATAACATATATGTAATTAATATTTAATTTATATGTAATTATAATATAGGTCTAATTATATTTTCTGTGCTACTATAGTCCAGCGTGAGAAGATAATCTTTTATTTTTCTTTAACATTCGTTTCTTGTTTTGCTTATTATATTAAGTATTTTGTCAAGTTTCTTATAGACGAATGGTCCTAAGTAACTATAACATCTTTGTCCTAGTCTTGTTTTCCTGTTAGGAAGATCCCATCTACGTGAGCGCAATGAGGTAATGTTGGGTCGGTGACAGGAAGCAGTTTGAAAAGCCGTTTTATGGAATCTCAGAGAGCACAACTCAATAAAAATCTGCCGAACCCTGAGTTCGTGTCTCTGTAGAGGTCATCGGTTGAGTATCGAAAGGGTTTTTTAAAAGCAACTTTTAGAATAAGTCTCTGTGCTCTTTCCGCTTTTATCAGATGCGAACTACAAGCGGCGCCCCATGAAGTAATGCAGTAGTTCAAAGTGGATTTGCATAGTATATAAACCATTTCTACAGTTTTTGTATCTGCCACCTTACTAAGTTTTTTAAATATGTGTAATAGTTTTCTAAGTCTACCTCTGATAGTTTCAATTTGTTTGTTCCATGAAAGTAATTCATCGATATGTATGCCCAAGTATTTGATATCATTGGTTTGTCCTATCGTTGGGCATTCGCACGTAGTTTGATGGTGGGTGTTAGGGGCGCATGTGTGTAGTTTAACGCAGAGAGGAAGTTTGGGAGCTGATCGGTTCGATACACGAAAGGCTAATATTTTTGTTTTTGTGGCATTCAATGTTAAAAGGTTTCGTTGGAGCCAGTTAACAATATCGCGCAGTCCGTCATTAGTCGCTGTCACTACCGCATCCCAGTTTTGCTCGTGAAATATAATGGCTGTGTCGTCTGCAAAGGCAAACAGCTTAGCGTTTGCAACTTCGAGTTGGCAGAGGTCATTTATATACGCTAAAAATAGGGTTGGGCCAAGCACACTGCCTTGGGGGACTCCAAAACACACCACTTCAAAGTCACTGTGATGGTCATTGACTTTAACACGTTGCTTGCGATTCGATAAATAGGAGCGGAACCACTCTAGAGCAATGCCGCGCACCCCATAGCATTCAAGCTTGCTTAGTAGTATTGGTCGAGACACAGTATCAGTGGCGGGGCGGTATGGCGGTTGTGATTGGAAATTTTGTTTTCTTTGATGGGATCTATTTATGATCAGGTTTTTTATGAGGTAATATTAAAATATTAGACATCATTTTATGTCTATTTTAATGTGGAAATAGTTTATATTTTCGATTAGCACATGGAATGCTTTTTATCCCAACATCGATTACTGTACGATAGTTTTTAAAAATAAAATGTGCCGAAAGACTATCTCGCTCTACCGTGATCAAACGGACTTACCAATATTCTAATATTATAATTTTTTGGTGCCTATGTTTGCTCGGTTGTGTAGTGGGATATGCGGACTGCAGTAGCTCTCGACACGGGTCATCCTAGTGAGGACTGAATCGCAAAGCTTACTACTTTAGGCCGTGGTAACCCATTTGGGAGACCGCTAGACTTGAAAGCGTGAGGTCGCGGGTTCAAACCCCGGGCCCAATGAGCTCTTTGGAGTTTTTGTACGGATTTTCATACCACTGGCTTTTCGGTGAAGGAAAACATCGTGAGGAAACCTGCATACATACAGAGAAGGAATTCAATGGCTTGTGTGAATCCACCAATCTGCACTGGGCCAGCGTGGTGGATATGACCCAATCACCCTTTCGGGGGTAGGCTAAAAGTCCAGCAGTGGACTGTTAAAAGGCTGATTGTGATGATGATAGCCGGTGCTGTTTTTTTTTTATATTATAAATAGGCTTGATATTAAGCGATGACGCGGTCTACGATGGAGCACGCTTGCCTAGAAGAAACCTATTCACTCTCTACTTGAAGACATCCAGATTGTAATGATTGTATTGTTGTTTGCGGCTCATTTTAAATAGCTTTAGCCGCCATCCCATCTGATCAAATGTTTCATTGTTTCCAGAGAGCCCAACACACGTGGGGTAGTGAGAAGTGCGCCGCAAACGCCATCTCTCGGCGAGAGGGAACGCATCGATATGACGCATAGCCTCGGTAAACATATTTTATACTAAACTCATACAGTGCCACCAACTCAGATGTTCAGGTGGGCAGCTGTTAAAACCCTTAAAAAATATTAAAATAATGACGTATTGTTTTTGACAGGAGGAATGGAGGGCATGGGAAACGACGGGAGGAACTTTCATCAGAATCAGCGACCTACGACGAGTGAGTTAACCATAATATAATGCTAGTACACCATCATCTTCATCATCATCATCAGCCAGAAGACGTCCACTGCTGAACATAGGCCTCCCCTTTAACCTCCACACTGAACGACAGCCTGCCATCTGCATTCACTGGATGCCGGCGACTCACGATGTTGTCGGTACATCTAGTGGGAGGCCTACATACGCTTCCGGTTCGTGATCTCCACTCAACACTCTCTTATCTTACTCTCATATATAAAACTTATCTATACTAATATTATAAAGAGGAAAGATTTGATTTGTTTGTTTGTTTGCATTGAATAGGCTCCGAAACTACTGAACCAATTTGAAAAATTCTTTCACTACTGGGAAGCTACACTATCCCCGGGTAACATAGGCTGTATTATATTTTTTTAAATAGGGTCACCTATGTCACTCTCTAGCTCTTGAACTATACCCATGCAAAAAATCAGGTCGATCCGTTGTTCTGTTGCAGCGCGAAAGAGGAACAAACATCCGTACATCTATACATACAAACTTTTGCGTTGATAATATTAGTACGATTTCATTTATTAATAACTGAATATGTGTTTCAGTGGGCATAGACAACCGTATCCGCAGCGACCTGCTCTACGCGGCTGATTCCGTCACCAACGCCATGTCCACTCTGGTGCGGGAACTCAACTCGGGTGAGACGTTCTCCTCTTTATCTCTCTGACGTCACACACGCATTTGTCTCAAATCTACTTCGTCGAGACTCATGCGTCACATCGCGTCACACTTGTCGACTCTTTTACTCGAGACACACTAATGCCCGTTATCACTAACCCTAGGGGTTCCCTTTTTTTTGTTAAAATTTTCATGACCGTAGATTCAATGTCCTTTAGTCGTAATATTAATCATGTTTACGTAGTATTAAGAGCGTCAAACAAGTCATATTCACAGTCAGAGTCAAGCAAAGTAAGTCACGGTCAAGTCAAACTCATGCCCCTGTAAAGTGGTGGAGATTTACAAGAGGCTCCTATGGAGTTTTGGAATCAACACGAAAAGACATGTTTCACCTTGTTATATCATTTCCCCATACTCGAGCACGTTTACGAGCACTTAATAAATAATAATTCACCGTTTACTACACATTAACACTCGAAAATACACAAGTTTAGGAAAATAATCCAATGATCCGTTTTTCCAATCCAATGACATGTTTTTTTCCACGTTGGCGCCAAAACTAAGAGTCCCTAAATATTTAGGAGTTGCCTAGGGCAATAAAGTTTCACCAAACTATAGGTGATAACTATTGGCGTTAGGCGTCACCTAAAGCTACGACACCGATACTGGGGTGCCTAATGATAGGCAACTCTTAAACTGAGAGACCGCGCCGCGCTCGCTCGCTCACATCAAAACCATAGATAACTGTCAAAAATTTAGGCATCTCTTAGCTTAGGAGTAGAGAGTACAATCTCGCGATACCGGCCGTTTTCTGGCCCCAAAAATCCCGGGACTGTACTTGGCTAATCTCGGGATTTTCGGGATTGCCACAAACAGGTCCAGTTTGCATTCCGTAGTCCGTTGCGCCTTGACAATAACCTTGCCTAGATTATATAAATAGCATTCATTACATAACGAAAAAAAAAAAAACCCGCCGCCGTCGACACCGAAATATAAAATAGAAATTCCAAATAGTTTTTTTTTAATGTTGTCTTTTTGATTTCTTGCAAAAGTATAGTTATTTTTTATGTTTTGTCTATTTTCCTTTCCTACTATATTGTGATTTGTGTTGTGCAACGATACTAAGAACGTTTATTAAGAACTTACTCAAGTTTTTTTTCATAGAAACCACATAGTCTAATCCCGGGATAGCCCCGGGACCCCGGGATTATGTATCAAAAATCCCTTAATCCCGGGATTGAAAAATATGCTCGGGATTGTATTCTCTACTTAGGAGTCGCCTATAAAATGGATTGGGGAAACAGAAGATTACGCTTAAGACTGCTTAGATTAGGAGTTCCTTAGTTAGGCGTCGCCTTGTTTGTGGTTAGTGAAAACGGACATTAGCCTTGTCACGGTCGCGCACGACGAATTAAAACATTTTTACATAAAAATGACCAACTTCACGTAATTCATCCTCTAATATCCCTTTTCCCCTTTTTTTGTCATATCGGGTAAATTCATGTACCCTATGTCACTTCCACTATTAAAAAGATTCAAATGACACCTCACATGTCGAAACCCACTAAGCCGTTTAGGCTGTAGAGCCTGCCAAACAAACCACCATAAATACAAACACTCGAAAAACATAACCGTCCCTCTTGCGCAGTCGGGTAAAAAACACAGACAATCATATTATGTAACCAATGTAATAACCAAAAACTAACACATATTATTTATACTACACGGGAATTACTCACGTAATTCACACAAAGTGCCAAGCGAGACGCAGCCGCGCGTGCATTCACCTTGAAAAAGACTGCCTAATGCGGTTGAAACTATGGTCTGAGTGACCGGCTTAAGCGTACGTGAGTAATTCCCGTGTAATATAAGTAAATGTGTGAAAACCACGTCAGTTTCTATAATAAAAAACTAATACTTTCAAACTTTTTAACAATCATTATTTTATGTCTCTGCATGTTATTATCAATTTTCTATCCGCATTGGGCATGACTGGATGTACATCTGTTCGTCATTTTGTATTACACGTTAGTTCATTTTCCTTCGATCTCGAATCATCTAGATGTGTGACTAATATAGAAAATTGGCATTTCGGCGGTTCGCGAGTAGTCGTAACTTCTGCTTCTGTTTTCTACTTTTTTTCTGTGGCAAATAATATAATAAATCATTTATTTCAAGTGACAACACTCATAGGTACACAAAAATTATTACAATAGTCACATTACATTTAAATTCTTACATATTAAAATAGTCCCTAATATAGTGTTGTCGGTTGCATCTTAGACACATAGGTGTTGAACGTGCAATCGACAACACTGGTTAATATAGGGACAGTCCAGTCTGTACGCGAGCGTGTATGACATTATGCAACAGCATGCTTTTGCATAATGAAAAACAAATCATTTATTTTTAAAGCAGTAATTATCAAAAACAGCTGCGGTAATTCAAAATAAATATATGGAACACCTGGCTTTTTCCATTTTTAATTCCAGGGTTGATCCTTAGTAAAACAGGTTCATAATGATGACTATAATGACCTTTTCTCGGCTTGATACCAGCGTTCTGTGTAACCCTGAATAGTAGTGTGTCTGTAAAATTTCATTAAGATAAAAATGTAGCTGTGATGAGTCGACCGCATATTCTTCTATACTAATATTATAAAGAGGAAAGATTTGATTGTTTGTTTGTTTGTTTGCATTGAATAGGCTCCGAAACTACTAAACCGATTTGAAAAATTCTTTCACTACTGGGAAGATACACTATCCCCAGGTAACATAGGCTATATTATAGTTTAAAAAAAAATAGGAATCCTTACTAATACTCCAATAATGTAACCCAAAGTGTAAAAAAATAAGATTTATAATTTTAACTTTGCGTGTTTGACAGTTCTATGACAGGAAAACGTCTGTCAGGTCAGCTAGTCTATATCTATACTAATATTATAAAGAGGAAAGATTTAATTGTTTGTTTGTTTGTTTACATTGAATAGGCTCCGAAACTACTAAACCGATTTGAAAAATTCTTTCACTGACGGGAAGCTTCACTATCCGCGGGTGACATAGACTATAATCTATACCCGTGCGAAGCTGGGGCGGACCGCTAGTAAATAATAAGACAAAAGTGAAATCCTTGAAAAGCCAATTTTCAACAATAATATCTTGTAATGTAATTATTTTGGAAGCACAGTCCGTACGGTCGCTGGTCGTAGATGTTTATTGCTAAATGTTTTGCAGAAGGGTCCGACACTGAGGAAACTGTTAAGGGCGACGCGAGAAAGCAGAGAAGTAAGTACCTATTATGTAATATACTAGCTACGTGCTGCGGTCTTACCCCCCTTTTAAAGGGACCGTTTTTTTGCACATAAAGAGCTATACATACAGGGTTATTTTTAAATAACCAGCCACCTCTTAATTTCTTAACTCAGTACATTATAAAGAACAACTTTTGAACATTAAAAAAAAATCGTTTGTCAGATGAAATTGTTTCTAGTTATTTTGATTTAAAAACCAAACTACTGAACCGATTTCGATGAAGTTTCTATGGGATCAGTCTGTAATATCCTTTCAAACAATAATCATCAATGTGGGACATATCTTGCAACTGTATGTTAGACCAGGGGCTTTACGGCCAACTGCTAACGCGGTATCAAACTAACGTTAAATCCGCTCATTTGGAAAATCACGCTACCGCAAACAGTATTTGGGTTCACGTTCGCGTGATTTTCCAACTAAGCGGATTTAACGTTAGTTTGATACCGCGTTAGCAATTGGCCGTAAGGGCCCAGTTATCCACAACCGATTAAGCTGAAATTTGGCATACTTGTGTAAGTTCTGTGTCAATGCAATGTTATGGTACCATCGAGCTAGTCTGATAATGGAGACAGAAGGCCATAGGAACTTCAAACGAAACGACGTAATCCCGTCAAGTTTGGATTATTATTCCCAAGCACTTTAGTCCTAGATGATAAATTCAATACGGCGGTTTCCCAAAGATGGCGGACTACATTTTCTTTTCTACCATCATGATATATGAGGATCAAATTAAAGGGTTTGCAGATAAGAGAATACGAAAAAGCTTGGTTTATATATACTAATATTATAAAGAGGAAAGATTTGATTGTTTGTTTGTTTGTTTGCATTGAATAGGCTCCGAAACTACTGAACCGATTTGAAAAATTCTTTCACTGTTGGGATGCTGCACTATCCCCGGTTGACATAGGCTATATATCCCGGCTTCGCCCATGCGAAGCAGGGGCGGCCTACTAGTTTTTTTATAAATTAATCAAGTTTGTTTTTGGTTGTATAAAGTTTATAATAAATACTTAAATATTTGTCATATTTAGGTATTGCTTAAATTCATACACGTGTTTCCAAAACCATAAATTTCTTTTGCAACATTTATCATAGAATGTTATTTGTTATACATATCTAGAATGCAGAGGTAATAAACATTTTAATTCCCTTTAAATACGCATTTGCATGTTTTTAAAATGCATGAATCTTGGGAATGCTTTTTTCTAAGGCCCGATATAACATTTTATAAATCTGCGGTAAGATATCTTAAGAATGAGAGCCCGTGTCAATCACATTGCGATTGAATTTGACGTAAAGTTAAATCACTTTTTCTTTACATAATATGTGATAGCGTTACTTCAGCACTCTGGAAGATTTTTGTGAAATAACCTCAATATATTACTTTACAGTATCTGAAGGATTGAACTAAATAGAACGAGATAGAATGAACTCAATAGAATAAGATAAAATGAACTAAATAGAATTAGATAGAACGAACTAAATAGAACGAGATAAAATTAACTAAATATAACGAAACACTGTTTTAAACTATCACGGTTGTTCACTAAAGTTATATGATTATTTACGGGATATTTACCGTGGTAAGGTCGTGGAATGATCTCCCGATATTTCGGCGCAGTTACATGCACCATGTTCTCGGGAAGACTGAAGAATGCGGGTGGTTGGTCGAACCGTTAAAAAGTCAGTTGCAGACAAAACGATCTACCCTCTTTCTTAGTCTTTGACTTAAATAGAACGTGATAGATTGAACTAAATAGAACGAGATAAAATGAACTAAATAGAACGAAACACTGTTTTAAACTATCACGGTTGTTCACTAAAGTTATATGATTATTTACGGGATATTTACTATGGTAAGGTCGTGGAATGATCTCCCGATATTCCGGCGCTGTTACATGCACCATGTTCTCGGGAAGACTGAAGAATGCGGGTGGTTGGTCGAACAGTTAAAAAGTTAGTTACAGACATAACGATCTACCCTCTTTCTTAGTCTTTGACTTAAATAGAACGTGATAGATTGAACTAAATTGAACGAGATAGAATGAACTAAATAGAACGAGATAGAATTAACTAAATAGAACGAGATAGATTGAACTCAATAGAACGAGATAAAATTAACTAAATAGAACGAGATAGATTGAACTAAATAGAACGAGATAGACTGAACTAAATTGAACGAATGATTCCAGATTTCGAAGAAGACGACGACAGCGATGAGCCGATGCCGCGGCCGCAGCCTCCCAGGCATTACCTGCACGATAGTAACGTTCAGGTAAAATAGTTCTTATACCATTGGATTTGGGTTGGAATTAGAGCTAGTATGTTGGCTAGGCTGATTTTTTGAAACAATAGATAAGGGTATTTGACTGATTTTACGCAACCGTCTCAAATTGTTTATTATCTATACTAATATTATAAAGAGGAAAGATTTGATTGTTTGTTAGTTTGTATTGAATAGGCTCAGAAACTACTAAACCGATTTGAAAAATTCTTTCACTGTTGGGAAGCTACACTATCCCCGGGTAACATAGGCTATACGGGGTGTAAGGGGAACACTCTCGAAGCCAAAAGAAGGTAATTGTACTCATCATTACGAACAACTTTTACTATGGGACCAGCCCTGAAATCGCGAAAAAAATATCACCTTCACAGAGTGTTTGCAGTCAAATCACGTGATCAATGAAAAACATATTTTTATTTGTTTTTTTTTTGGTGAAAATCAGGACTTTAGTTTTTAGTTATTAATTATATATTTTTTTTAATAATCTTAGATTACACCAGCATGAATTATATTTTAAATACAAACAAATATCCTTCTGTTTGGATTCTGCTTCTCATAGATTTCCGTAAATCAATTCCAACAGAGATTTGACTCTGGTCATATCAAAGATAATATAACCACTTGATCGCGCATGTAGTCAAAATTCCCTTTAGCGAAATGATGCCACGTTGGTCGCGGGGGGCAGCTTGTGATTGGAGACTCGACGCGACTCGACGCTTGTAATTGGAGAATCAAAAGTCATTCATTCAATCCGCGCCTAGGATTAGCCCCGCTCGAAATAGTTTAGGTTTACATGTTAGAACCTTTGGCTTATGCGGGGTAAAAGATGAGCAGTCAAGTGGTTATATTGTCATTGGGCCATATACATAAATATATTTTTTTATCCGTTTATTTTGCTTGCTTGACACTGTGACGTCCGTTTTATTCCAGAGCTTGGCACCTAGTGTAAGCACGCAATCATAAGCACGCCAAAGGTTTGTTTTCTTAATTTTATTTTGCACAGTTTAAACATGAATCTTATTGTGTTCATTTGCTTATTTTTAATTATTATTTGTATGAGGATTTTATGTATCATGAAAACTTTAAATGCAAATTTTAGAAATTAATATTAGTAATTAATTAACAGTAGTGTAATGTGTAACATCCTTAAGTGGGCTACATGGGCGGCGTTTTGTCCATACAAACTTATTCTCGTGTTTCCTCCCTGGATAATACCAGTAGAGCTGTATTTTTTAAAACAAAATTTATCTCCTCTATTGTCATGCTTATATCATTTATTTTTTCTTACAAGTTAACTACTATAAGTAATATGATACTTTAAATATCCCATTTTTTTTTCTTTTACCGCCATTTTCAGTTGTCTATCATACAAATTTGACGAGTTTATAAAACAAAAATAAATGACAGAAGCATAGTTCAATCCTTTTCACAATTGTTAATTAAAAAAAAGAATGAAATCGGCCTAGTTTTAAATGAGGAAACAGAAAAATACGAGACGACGATTTTGTCTACTTTTCGTATATCCTATAATCGATCCGAGCTGCAGTTGTCCCTATTGCACTCTACGCAGAGAGGCTTGAGGTCAGGGGACAGCAATAGATTTGCTAAATACCTATTCATCAAATTTCTTGGCCGTGGTGTGACTTAATGAATCCTGTGTATCATTGCAGGATACTCCCCCGCCGCTACCCGCCCGTACAGGACACTACTACCCCCGCACATAGCTCGACATTGCACTGTGTAGGCAACATAAAGAAACGTAACTCGAGACGTGTACGCAACATTAAGTTGTGTACACCAACATTCCGTTCGTGTATGCAACAGAAAATTCATGGATACAACATTGCGGTCGTGTATGCAGCAAAGGGAACTATAGCTCGAGACTTGTATAAACATAAATTTTGTTGGCGCAATGCTTTGAAATAACATGCAAGAAGTTGAGCGCAACATTACTAACGTGTACGGAACAAAAACTTTGTACACAGCATTGCTGACATGTACGCAATATAAATTGTGTTTATGCACGTAACTATGCGTACGAATGAGAATAAATTAATTATGGCCGGTTTCGTGCGTGTAAATAATGCATTGCAATGCATCGTTGTTTATACACTTCCTAACATTATAACACTTTCATGTTATGCCCTCGTGTCTATAAAAGAGTTTTAATAATGCTGATTGTATTTAAACCTTTTTTTTAACTAAAGTTATATAGTCTGAAAACATGGACAGATTATAAAACTCCTGACGGTAATGGTTAATTATTTAAATTGTGTAATTTAATAATTAATAATAACAAGTGTTTGTACTTTTAATATGACTTCATTGCAGCTAATATTTCGAAAAAACTTCGGCAGCTAAAAAAACGAGTTCTCATATAAAGCGATCAAAGCTTACATCATAAAGGGGTTAAAACATTTTGGTCTAGTAAAAAATTATCATAACAACTGTTAACTGCATTATGTTCGATTTAGAATATGGATGGTACCACTTTGTACACAAACTAGGCCACAGGCATAATGGGAAATGTTAGAACCCCTTGAAATATATCTATAATATTCTAGTTACTATTCAAAAGAAATGATGACTGTTGTTAAAAAATAGAGTTGATTATACTTACACGGTTGAATAATATTTTCACCAGTCGAAATGTAAATAGGTATAATTTTAAGATTGCGTTTGGCTTACTGTGACTAGTCCCAAAGCGGTTAGGTTTGTAAATGCACACGAAATTAATTAAGTCATTTATTCCTGCTTTTCTGTGATAAAATATGTTTCTTATATTATTTACACAATCTTACAATATAAGTTTGTAAGGCCCGTGTCGATAACCATGACGACTTAATTAGCATGCTGTAATCCAAAAGTAGCGTAAGTTTATTGGATCACAGTGCTCCGTCGCTGGCACTGTGTATGTAACATAAAGAATCGTAGACCGAGACGTGTACGCAACATTACGTTTGTACACGTCAACATTGCGGTCGTGTACGCAATAGAAAATTGTGGATACAATTTTGCGGTCGTGTATGCAACAAAGAGAGCTATATCTCGTGACGTGTAGGCAACATAAAGTTTGTGGGCGCAATATTACAATTTAATATGGAACAAAAGGCTTATGTTTCTTAAGCCGCAGCGTAGGTAGGCATCCCACTAGATGGACCGACGACATAGTGAGAGTCGCTGGCATCCAGTGGATGCAAAAGGCAGGCTGTCGTTCAGTGTAGAGGTTAAAGGGGGAGGCCTATGTTCAGCAGTGGATGTCTTCTGGCTGATGATGAAACGGCTTATGAACGAAACATTGCTCACGTGTACGGAACATAAAGAATCATAGCTCGAGACGTGTACGCAACTTTAAGTTTGTGTAGGTCAACATTGCGGTCGTACGTACTTAATATTGGCGTCGTTTATACAACAAAAAGCACCAGTCTAAAGCAGTTCCATACAAATGTATAGTGGTACACTAATTAATCATTTGATATACTGAATACTGCCCGCCGGCGTTGCCGCCCTTCCGTCTTCTAAGATAAAAAAAAATGCGTTACAATGCCGTCTATTCTGGCACTAAACTAAACCAATCTGACAGGACTAAAATTATCGGCCTCTTTTCATTTTAATACGTGAGAGAAGGATGGCAACAATTTTAGTGCTGTCAAATTTAGTTTACAGTGCATCAGAATCGATGCCAATAACTGCTGTGCATAACCTAGAAAGCGATCAACTGGCGTGTGTTCAAATCGCCAGATAGACAGATAGATAAACTCTTTATTGGTACACTACACATGTCACACACACATGATAAAACAGCTTAAAAACTAGTGCAACAATCGGCGGCTTTATCGCTAAGAGCGACACTTGACTGCTTTCTACCTTGCGTGCGGCAAAGTTGTCGTATTCACATACACATCGATTGCATAGTAAATACCTCAGTTTAATCGCCAAATCTTCGCAATATCTTTTCGCAAACACGTGACCTTTCTCCTTATCTCCTCAAAAATACGGTCGAATATAGCGCGTGTGCGACTAGCTCTTTTCAATGACAAGACAGTTTGAATCATATTTTATCACAAAATAAGGCAGAAATTACTTTGTCAAAACCACCCCGTGTCTATTATTTGGTACATATTATTCCTTTCCCGTCTTCCAAATGTCAATTCCTTCCATGTTGTACAAAAATGTCAATTTATACTTCCCATGGATTTGTTTATGCATAATATGTATATTGACTCATGCATCAACAATCACCCCATTAAATGCGTTGTACTTTGATTAAAAACAAGAAATTATTTATTTATTATAAATATTCTGCCACTTGACACTGGCTAAATGTACAACACGTCTATAGCCAAAAGAATAAAGAAAAAAATGCGTTGTGCACTTTTTAAACTACACTCATCTCACAGCTCTGAAGTTATCTGCATCCTATTTTAATTCTGCTTGTAAGAAAAGGATGGCTGTATTACCTATAGAGCTGTGAAACTTTGAAAATGACAAAAGAATCGATGCAAATGTAAAAGCAACTTTAATTTGCTGTAATCACATATCAATATTGCCTAAAAATATGTACGGAATAGCGTTTGATAGAAAAGCAGATCTATATTAGCAAAGCTACACTTAATTTATGTTTTTAAATGCGGCAGCTATGTTTATTTATAAACACAGTTCAAAGATCTTTAAAACTATGGATTGAACATCATACTAAGAATATAAAAGCGAAAATATGTTTGTTTGCGAAAAAGTAGTTTCTTTTTCGCGCAGCAACAGAGCAGCGGATAGACTCTATTTTTTGCATAGAGATAACTGTTATAGGCCGTAGAGTGGAAAAAATATCTGGGATAATTTAATTCTGGCAAAATGCACGGTTCCTGAGAGAATGGTCACGTGGGAGAAAAAGCGAGGATACTAAAATGGTGGCCCGTTTTTCTCTCAAATAAACGACCACTCAAAAAAATTGCTGTACAGTAAATACTCAGTTCAGTAATCACTAATTCCTCAAATGCGCGTCTGAGTAATGGCGTGCTTCCCGCTTGTAACCACTGCTATTGTTCAGGTTTTTAATGCGTTGAATGTTAAATCTAAAGTTTTATACATCTTTGACACTGTATCATGAATATTTTCAATATTGCAGTTAATGGTATCTTGCCGATGATATTGCATTTTGTGCTTATGCTTCTGTACTTACCGGTTTCTGTTTACTTACCAACTTATATGTATACTTTGACAAATGTTGGAACTAAATTTGTTCTATGTATGCTTGTCATTTTTGCTAAGAAAATGCGGTGATGACACCTCCGTTCAACTGTACAGATAAGTTTGTAGTTGCCTATACATGGCAATCGAAGTCATAGCCAAACATTGAAATCGGTGACTTAATCCCGTTTTCACTAACCACGAACAAAGCTACGCCTAACTAAGGAACTCCTAATCTAAGCTTAGATCGTCTTAAGATCGTCTGTTTCGCCAATCCATTTTTTATTGGTGACTCATAAGCTAGGAGATGCCTAAATGTTTGACAGTTATCTATGGTTTTGATGTGAGCGCGGGCTGTCAGTTTAAAGCCCATTGCAAACCATGCGAAGTAGCTTGCAAGTACAAGTAGGCGTTCAAACGTAAATAGCCACTCCGTGACGCGCATAACTCGCGTGCGAGTACGTACTCGCTCGAACGAAACGAACAGTGCGTAATAGGCGTCGCGCCAGTAGCGCGGAGAAACGAAGCTTCACTTCTACTAAGCACTTCCACTGCCACTTGTACTTCGTATGGTCTGAAGATTTGCCTATCATTAGGCATCCCCGAATCGGTGTCTTAACTTTAGATGACGCCTAATGTCACTAGTTATCACCTAAAGTTTGGTGAAACGTTTTTTTGCAACTAGGCAACTTCTAAATACATTAGGCGTCTCCTAGGGTTAGTGAAAACGGACATAACTCTTGACTGACTTGGCTTTTATTTGGGGCAGTACCAAATCGGTTGGTTCAAGTCTTAGGCACCTGTCCCACCGTTGTCGAGCGAGCGATTGGCTAACTATTTTTTCGGTCAAGAAACGTACACTGCTGCTATTTAAACTTGAATATTACTGTTCTCACTGGCCGGTAAGAACTCGCTTCGATTGACACAAGATCAATCAATTAAAAAAATCGCTTTGCGACGCCTGCGTAGCGGTCAAATGCTCGGTGAGCGATATTTTTAATACAAAATAGAGTGACAAACAAGCAGGCGGAACACCTGATGGTAAATAGTCTAAATAGTACTCTTCAGGGTAAGGATTTTACTTTGCAAAAAGGCCTCCAGCAGGCCTGGCATGGGCCGTGCTATGCCTGCAGTGATATAATATGCATACGTCAAAACTCTCGTATTCTTACTCGCCGACTCGTTGCTAGTCTAGCCCAACTCCTCGCTTCTCGTCAACGGAGGGACGAGAGACTAATCTTGGGTCTAACAAAACTAAATTAAAAAAAAAGCGCAAAAGCAACTATTTCCCGTTGCCTAAATGGAAAGAAAAAATCATAAAAAAATAATGCTTGTTCGGTTTATAGGTGTTATTTGTTTAAGACTGAGACACTAAACCTACCGCTTTGAAAGTGGAAATACCAAATCAATACCAAATTACTACTAACACGTTCATCAATACGATGGAGAAAAACAAAGGCCCTCAGCACGACGCGTCCTAAACTTGTTTCCTTCTAGATTCGAATGGTTTAATCCCATATGCCTTCACTGTCAATGCCTCTTGAGTGTTTTTTTTTTAATTATAAATAGGCTTGCGCTTGGCCGCCAACTCGCCTGATGTTAAGCGATGATGCGGCCTACGATGGAGCACGCTTGCCTAGAAGAAACCTATTGTTTGCGTGTTTTGTTCTTTTTAGCGTTCCGTACCCAAAAGAAGTTAACAGGACCTTATTACTAAAATCATGCTGTCTGTCTATCCTACCTTTTTATAGGATAAGTGTTATTATGGCAGATATTCTATTGATTTCGTAGTTTCTCGCTATTTAAAAAAAAACTCAAGCCTAGCTTAGAACTGCAAGACACAAAGCGACTACTGCGTACATATTAAAAATCATTAGCAGTACCACTCCTACCAGTAGTGCAAACTCTAAAGTAAAACAAAGTATAAAAAACGCAAAAAAAGTGTGAATCAGGCTCGCGCTAACGAATCTAAACTGATTAACGGCCTGTTATACCAAATTTGACGGTTTTAAATCAATTTTATTCACTTAAATTACAATATTTGTGCGTGAAAAAAATACATCTCACAGATACATCTGTGTTTGAGTTTATGATTTGGTTCCAAACACGATAGAATAAACTTTCCTTGATCAAAAAATAATCTGAAACAAAGTCGAGTTAGTTTATTTTTTACGTTTTATTCTCTAATGAAAGCTCGTAACAACCTGGAAATTGCATGTACTGAAAGGCAATTTTATAAAAAAAAAAATATTTGGATAGATTTTTAATAGTGAATAGTTTCGTTTTGTTTCGTTCAGTACCGCGCCAGGCGTCATCGAGGTCGGACCTATGTTCGTTTTTGTTGTTGCACTCCCCCCGCAGGCGTCCTGACTCTTGCGTAGCAAAATACATTGTCGCTATAACTTGGCGGGGGCTGAGAGCGTTTTGTTGCCTACGCGACTCGGATAATAGGCCGTTAACAATAACGCTGTATATTGTGTGGTAGCACTCGATGCGCGAATCCCACTCGCACTTGACCGGTTATTTGAATTCCTCCACCATACCTACTGAAGAAGTATATGACAATGGGGGCAGATGGGATTGCGCCGCAGTACGTTGAAAGACGCGTCGTTTGTCGAGGGACATATCAATCGATCTACAATGAAAAAAAAAAAAACATTTGCTCACGAAAACATTCAAAGATCCAAAATTTATATTTACTTGATTATTTTTTAGTATAAGTGTTAGCATATCATTTTGTTGTGCAATATTTTGTTGAATTTGGTCCATTGGTCTTGCCGAACTTTTGTTAATTAAGGTTTATTTAGATCTGTTAGTTTTGTTTAATTATGATTAATTTGTTCTGAAAGCACCCAAACTTTGTTACAATCGTCTCTACTTTTCAAACATTATTTTTAACTGACTTCAAAAAAGGAAAGGTTTGTTTGGTTTTTTTTGTTTGTTTCCTTATTATTCCGTCATTCATAAACTGCCATGGATTTTTTTTTCTTTGAAACGATTGGTTCTATAGAAATTTCATCAAAATCGGTCCAGTAGTTTGTATCTGCGTATTTTCTAACTTTGAAGTCGGGTTTTTTAATTGATTATTATTTAATGTAACATTCTACATTGACCATTCTGTTTTTTTTTTGAGTAAAAACGCAAACAAAGTTGCATAAAGTTATTATTGGACCTTTTTCATCAATAACTCCATATAACATGACAGAAAATAAACTTTTTATCTCGTATTGGCCATACAGCAGGCCTAGCATGGGCTGTGGATAAATTGTCTTTCCACCGTTTTTATCCACGCCTAGACGCGACAAAGCTAGAATAGGGATACGTTTGCCTTTTTCTCGCGGGATAAAAACGGTGGAAAGACAATTTGCCTACGGCCCGTGCTAGGCCTGCAGGACCTACATAATTTTGTAAAACGTATCAAATATTCAAATCACTTGAAATTTCTACATTTCCATTAGATACAAATTTATAAAATGCAGTCTATGGACAAGTTAGTTTGGGTGCTCACAGAATATGTCTAAGAAAATTATACCCAAAGCGTTAAAAATTATAATTAGATTAAGTTATGTACTTACATAAGTTCTTTTTATATTTTACCTATTTTGTAATTATATATATTGTCAATGAATTAATTAGGCTTAGATGTTCATTTTCTGTATGTTTAACATTAATTCTTTCTTTGCTGATTATGTACTTAATATCAACTGTATTAGAAAAAAATAAATCAATTATTATTAATAAAATATGTATATTAAGGTGATAACTCAACATTCTAATTTTTATACAACATTGGCCAAGCAAAACTAGGTGTCCATAGGCGGTGGTAAACACTTACCATCAGGTGGCTCGACGCTGCTTTATTTACCTACTATTATATAAAAGAGCAACGGGCATCGAGACACAATACATAGAGTCACAATCGTGCAAAAATATATCCGAACCAAAACTCACGCTATGAGTTGCGCAGACTTTTTGGTTAGTTACAAGGTAACCGCGATCCGACTACAACGCCGCGCGATGTCAGAGCTTCGATGACATACCGGACAACTAACGTTGAACACTATGCAAGCGACATAACTTCTAAATTGGAGTAAATGTGGCATTGTGAATTATATAATTGATACAATGTATGTACAATGATGCTAGGACGTTATTATGACTGTTTTCACTGAGAGATTGTGACTCTATAGGAATTGTATCTCGATGGCAAAGGGTTTTAATTTGTTCGTCGGTATTTTTAAAATATACCTACTTTATGTAAGATTAACACTTGCTCCGTGAATTTTGTACTAGATTTATATATTTATAGACTTATGCATTTGTTACGCAATGGTTAAATTGCAAATGCATCAACAAAATCTGGGTCTTGGGGATTTTTTTATTTGCTTTAGCTAGATGCTAACGAAATAAATTAAACAAAACAAATAATAGATTATACAACAAGTGCATAAAACAAGTCATTTTAGCCGAGGCGGATATGTAATTTGAGGGTAACACGGGTTTTATGCACGAATTATACACTCTGCTTTTCAGTTTGATTGCGAGGAAATGAAACATTGTTATTATTGTAAGTGATAACTCTTTATTAAAAATTAATACTGAAATTTGTAAAAAGTTCTATTTTTATTGAACAAAAGTTATTTCTTTAATAAATACCCTGATCTATGGGTATTATTAAAGACCCATGCAATATCACCCCAATAAATATACTTACTGTAAAAACGAAACCTCTTTAGAACATAAAAATCCGTTTCAGTCCGCTTGCACTGTCTGGACATAAATAAGAACTTAACGAGCAAAAAAAATTTTTTATTTTAAGTTTCGTTTGGCCAATGTAGTTTGAACCATGATCCAAGAAAACAAGGTCTAGCGCTCTGGGAGTTGTCCCGCAATGACGTCACTGTCCAGTTGCCACGTGTATTGTAACAAACACAGATACTGGGAAACAATGTTTTTAATAATCTATTAAATAAAATACAAAAAGCATTTCAATTGTCATTGCCAAAATTGTCAAAAACCACATTGATTTATTGGACACACACAGGTAATATACGGATATTGGGGAGTTATAATTTCACACTACTGTTAACACAGAAAATCAGCTGTTACGTGGTGTATCGTCATCTCTCTCGAACTTGTAAGTTACTTATTCTGCTCTTGCTTATGCACGTGTACGTGTATCCATGACATTGATGACATCATTGCGGGACGCTCACGTGAATTTTTTTTCTCGGAGCGCTGGCGGAGTATATTATTATACCATGATTTGAACGTTAGACGTTGAGTTAAGCCCTTAAATAGTTATAAAGTGGCATTCCGATTCGGTTGAGATTTTACACAGATTATATTACTCATCACGTGATACTTAAATCAGAGATATTTGTACTTAACGTTAAATTATTGAAGCTGATGTTGCGAGATTAGTTTTATGCGACTTTATACTTTATCATTTGAAAATAGGTCTCGAAATAGCAGCCAAAAAATAGGTTTTTTGTTAATGGTTGATAGGCTATTCGTTTAATCACAACTCATCTGGTGTTAAGTGACGGTGTAGTCAAAGATCATATAGTCTAGAATTTCCTGTACTTTTTGCACAAGTGCATTAAGAAATTAGAAAAGAAAATTATCAGTATTTTGAGAACAGTACTTCGTTTTAGAGACCAGAATAAAGTTTTTTCCTTGCGCGCATCGAAACTATTTTTTTTTAAACAGTGGTGAAATAAACAGTGTTTTGTATACTTTATTTTTGTTGAACAGTATAATAGAGCTAAAAGAAAGTATAATGGTTGGCGACTCTTCCTATCACCTTGCTATTGTTTCTTTCACTGTCAGTTTAGCTCGTTTGGATTTGAACCCACACCCTTCGCTTTGAAACCCTAACGCACCAACCACTCAGCTATCATCGCTAAATTGTCGTTTGTACATTTGAACATCGCGATACAATACATATAGAGTCTCAATCGTGCCAAAAAAAAACCGAACCAAAACTCGGCGCTCGCTACGAATTGCGCAGGCTTTTTGGTTAGTTACAAGGTAACCGCGATCCGACTACAACGCCGCGCGATGCCAGAGCTACGATGACATAGCGGACAACTAACGTTGAACACTATGCAAGCGACATAACGTCTAAATTGGAGTAAATGTGGCATTGTGAAGTATATAATTGATACAATGTACAATGACGCTCGGACGTTTTTTACTGTTTTCACTGAGAGATTGTGACTCTATAGGAATTGTATCTTGATGCATTTGTGGTGATAGCTTAGTGGTTAGCGTGGTTGAGCAACACGCTGCATGGTCTGAGTTCAAATCCCTACAATGAGATGCCATTAATGACTTTTTATTGAAAAATGATATATCTCGAGGTTCCTAAATTTTAAGAAAACATTCCATCTCCAATGTTGAAAAATTAAGGGATGTACTTCCGGTGTATTTTTTTTAATAACAATGTATTAATATTAACTGAAATTAAAGTTATCTATACTAATATTATAAAGAGGAAAGATTTGATTGTTTGTTTGTTTGTTTGTTTGTTTGCATTGAATAGGCTCCGAAACTACTGAACTGATTTGAAAAATTCTTTCACTGTTGGGATGCTGCACTATCCCCGGTTGACATAGGCTATATATCCCGGCTTCGCCCGTGCGAAGCAGGGGCAGCCTACTAGTGTTACATAAAACTACTTTTGCAACATAAGTAATGCTTACTAACAAACATACATACCTATATTATAAATATGAACTTTTATACCCATAGATTTTGTAATAGCATAGGTCTATGTAGTTATATGTCTATGTAAGAAGATATTAACTATTGTAGGGAGAAAGCACAAATTTCTATTAACAATCATTTCCTATCGTGGTCGTACGTTTTTATATATACTATACAGGGTTACGCGGAAAGTGTACTAAGCTGAAAAAGGTTTGTATACTCATCAGTATGAACAACTTTTACTATGGGACCAACCATAGAAAAAAGAAGTAAATGGAAATGGAAAATCTGTCGCCAGGCAATATGACAGAACCTTGCTTGAACATTCTTATTTATGTCAACGCGTCGAACTCCGCATCCAAATAACTTGGAACTTACCTTCTTGGGTTAGATCTCAAAATTCTTTGTCCGCATCACAGTTGCTAACTGATTTCGAATGACTGACGTTTCGTTTATATGGGTGCAACTGGTTACAACAAATTTCTAACAAAAATGCCTTGACAGCCGTTCTAATTTAAACCAAAAAAAAAATCCTTTCTGTGAGACCAACCTTGAAATCGCGAAAAAAATATCAGCTGTTCCATAGAAAACGTTAAATCACACCTGAAAAAATTTATGGAACAGCCAGCTAAATAATAACTATATTTACTGGTGTCAGCAAATATTTTTTCGCGATTTCAGGGTTGGTCCCATTGTAAAAGTTGTTCATAATGATGTGTAACGGACCCCTTTAGGCTTAGTACAGTCTTTCCGCGTAACCCAGTATATAACCCAACGTTTTAAAGTCAATTTGAGCTGTCAAGATGTTAAAGAGAGGCTGAAAATTATGACTTTTACGGGTGACTCTTAGAGCGCGTTCCGAATCAACACTGCCGGCGTCAGTTACGATAACAAACACTGCACAAAAAATATTTGTGTCGTGTTTTTTTCTCGTTAGCGCTGTTTGCGTAATTCGGAACACGCCCGGAATAAAATTTGGGTTATAAAAAATATACTTCCATTTATATTTGTGTCGTATATATGTATAGACAGAAGATGTTATGTTCTATGCATATTATGTAATATATACCTATAAAATATTCGAATGTTTTGGATTTGTGTATAAAACGTCATTTTGTACTGATATTGGGGGAAGTCTTGCTTTTCATTCGCTTTTAACAATGTTTTTTCAGCTGTCAGAGCAAACAAATGCTTAGACTGAGTATAACTCTATTCGGTTGGACGGGCGTCTGTCGAATCAGCTAGTTTTGTAAAAAAAAAAACGCTTTTCTGATCACACCAAAAGATTCATGGAAGATAAAGCTTGACGCTGACTGTAGTCGTGGCGACCGACGTCGCGGCGAACAAGCGACCGTGGAAAAGTCAACTCTTGGTAATCATTAGGTGGATTCGGATTTCTTTGATGATTTAGAGATCAGTAGACAAAACGCTAGGTTTTTTTTATGGCAGTTATAACCTACTTCTAACTAGAGTTTAGAAGAGATCAAGCGCGACGCGGAAGCGCAGCGAATCAATTTTGAACTTAAGGTAAAACTGCCAACCATAATGTTAAAAACAGTATACTGTGTTTAACCGACTACAGGAGGAATATGAACATGTGTTCAAATTGTGAAAGTTATTTGTAAATTAATTTCAAGAAAGTGATTTCTCAATATGGTCCGTTTTTTATATTACTCCGACATTTGTGAACCAATTGACGTGATTAGTTTTATATTATGTAGAGAAAGCTCTTGAGGTGGTCTCACGAAAATTTCATTAACTTTGGCTCAGTAGTTTTTGAACCACCACTAATAGAACTAACATTGTTCGAGTGCCTGTTGATTTGGCAATAGCAATAATTTTATTAAAGCGTTACTAATTTTAAAGTCGGTTTATTTATATTTAGAATTGATTGCTCTATAACACTGTTTACTGTTCATCGAAAAAAAGTATGCAAAATACTGTTTATATCGTTATAATTTTCAATCTGTTTAAAAAATTACATATTTATTTTGCCAGTGTACACATAACATGAGGTCCTTAAAACTACACGTCGGTACAAAGACCCTGTTTAGGCGCAGCAGTTTTTATTGTAACATAATTATATTAAATTATAAAAACTATAGAACAAAAGCTTTTCTATTTATAAAAACAAAATAAAACTATAAGCTTTCAGTGCGCGCGCGGATCATTGCGTTTTATCGGGCATGTGTGTGTAAAAAGTTGGCAACTGGGAAGGGGTTGGGTTGTTAACTGGGAAGAGTTTCACAGTCGCTTGTTCGCAGCGACGCGCTGTCGTCGCTGCTTCTACTCCAGTCTGCGTTGAGCCTTACTGTTATAAAGTGAGACTTTCCCTGGTATTTCGGGTTATATGTACGTATACATGGTAATTGTAAGGACTCATTGCAACTGTATACATTCCATTGCTTGTGAAGTGTTGTTTTATTATACTCCTATCATGTATATGGGTCAAAGATAATACGAGGTGTAAGGGAAACACTCTCGAAGCCAAAAGAAGGTAATTGTACTCATCATTATGAACAACTTTTACTATGGGACCAGCCCTGAAATCGCGAAAAAAATATCATCTGTTCCATACATTTTGTCAAGTGTCAATGATCGTTTTCTATAGAACAGCTGATATTTTTTTTGAGATTTCATGGTTGGTCCCTTAGTAAAAGTTGTTCATAATGATGAGTACAATTACCTTCTTTTGGCTTCGAGAGTGTTCCCCTTACACCCTGTATAACCACTTGAACGCGCATGAAATCAAAATTCTCTTTTGCAAAATGAAGCTACGTTATAATTAGGTGTTGAAGTATATGTCCGACGATTTGACTCGTTTTTACTGCGCAAGTTCAATGGTTATGGCCCGTCCATTCATTTTATTTTGTTCTAAGATCATTAAGAACAAAATTTTCATGATAGTATAGTGAAAAAAGTAGGTGAAACAGCGGAGACATTTGATATTCCGAGAACCGTACGAAGCGCTATGATTCCACATTTATTGTGCGTACTGCTAGTCTGTGGAATTCGCTGCCTGAATGGGTTTTCCCCGTCAGTTACAATCTGGGTGTCTTCAAGTCGAGAGTGAATAGGTTTCTTCTAGGCAAGCGTGCTCCATCGTAGACCGCATCGTCGCTTAACATCAGGCGAGATGGCGGCCAAACGCAAGCCTATCTACTATATATAAAAAAAAAAAAATTGTACTAAGATATAAATATCTGCCTTGTTTGTCTGATCTGTGAAATAGGGGCAAGTTTTATGTTACAAAATAATAAACCCTTATAAGTAGATACTCCAAATTTTAGCCAGTCTTGCTACATCTATTATTTTAAATTTATGGTACATTGTTGTATGTACCCCTCTTTCTTACTTTTTGACTTTTTTATTGTCTTAGTTAATCCGCTGTAACATTACATTACATATTATGTGAAAATAGCAACTGGCTATCTATTACGGTTCGAAAGATACAGCTGTTTAAAAGTAGGACAGACATCGTAGGCTTAGTAATAGGGTCCATTTGTACCCTCTGGGTGCGGAACCCTAAAAAACTTAAATTAACTATGAGTATTCTATATCCGCTGACAAACCACTAAATAAAGCAAACTTATTTATAAATATTTTAATTGCAGGTATAGCTTATTTTAATTATATACATTAATTACATCTAGTGGCAGCTAAAAAACAGTACATCATAGTGTCTGGCAAACATCTGCAGGTTAAGTGGGGTTGAGGAAAATGCAATCAAAATAAGGCTTACGAACATCGAACCACCTATAGTCATAAACATGCAGAAAATGTCTGAACCAAAACTCAGCGCACGATACGCATTGAGCCGAGAGAGCGAGACAAAATTCAATGTAAAGTTATTATAAGAATGTTTTGGAGATTATGGTAACCTTCGACCAAAATAAAATAAATGGACGGGCCATAACCATTGAACTTGCTGAGTAAAAACGAGGCAAAGCCGTTGAACATATACTTCAACACCTAATTATAACCATGTACAGTATATTTGTTACAAAAAATAGATAGCGGTTTTTTAAGTGTATTTACACTTCGGGAAAGCACACGAAGACATGATTTGGTCAAACGTTTCGTTATCATGTAACAATAGACGCGTGTCGCACTTCCTACGGCTAGAGACCGACTGAAACGAAGTGAGAGCCAGCGCTCATTTTGTAATCTTCAAAAATGCGCTTCGTCTAGGCCCGTCCATTCATGTTATTTTGGTCGAAGATGGTAACGCACCTGGTGGTATGGTATGATGGGTCCCAACCATACCACCATAGTTCTGAATGCTGATATAGTGCGATAACACTTATCTATAAGTCTATTTATTCACAACTACCTGCATCATACCGAGTAAAGTGGGGTACCTACGCATCGGTTTGCTGCCTCCCTTAACGTAGAGACAGATTGTGGAATCGTAGAACCAGTCGTGACAGATTTCTGTAATAATCTCCCGTAGTCAAGACTGTAACCACATTCCAGATGCCTCTCTTTTCTATCTCTTCTTCTCTATCTTCTCTACATAGTATAAATTGAAGTCGCTTTCCGCGTCTGTCTGTATGTCTGTATGGCCGCTAACTCTTCCTAAACCACGCTACGGATTTTGATGCGGTTTTCATTATCAGTTAGATACATTTTCAAGGAAGGTTTATTTATATAACTAGCGACCCGCCCCGGCTTCGCACGTAAATTACACCCGTGCGAAGCCGGGCGGGCGGGTCGCAAGTACTACCTAAGAATGGAACTGCCTGCCTCCTTTGTTCCCGAGAACTATAATCTAGGCATCTTCAAGGCGAATAGATTTCTTCTAGATCGACGTGCTTCATTTTTTCCACACAGTCTTTCAAAGCTAGTTGATGGCCACACGTATATCTATATCCAACTAGCTGCGCCCCGCGGTTTCACCCGCGTAGTGATGAAAATGGTGATGATGATGATAAAAAGTATCCTATGTCCGTCTTCTGGCTCGTTCTACGTTACCTCCTCACCAATTTCAGCCAAATCGGTTCAGCCGAGTTTATAAATAGTGTAACTAACACGACTTTCTTTTCTTTTATATATATATATAGATAGATGTAATAGAAAAACTAAAAATTTCATTCGATGCTTGGATATCTGTAGCTTCACTTTCTCTTCTCAAAGTTTATAAGAGATTCACAGTACACCTCGACTCCTTATCTCTCTTCTTAAATTCTATAATGGATTCTTCGATTCTATCTTCATTCTCTCTTCAAAGTTTAGTAACCGCCCGTTCAGAATCATCTGTCCGTTCCTTATCCTTCTTCCCGCCGATAGCCGCGTATATCTCATCTATCGTCTTCATCCGGGTCTCCGGCACCACGAGCGCTATATACACTGTGCTGACGAGACAGACCGCTGAGAATATCCAGAAGACCGTGTGGAGGCCGGCGGCTGTCGCCAGCGGGTGGAACACTCGGAGTTCTACTGAGACTAGTGCGCACGCCATTGCGATGACTATTGATGTCACTGTGCCGCGAAGCTGGAAAACAAGAGGTAATTTTTAAAACTTAAGATCATTTCAGTCAGGGTCACGTGGTTCGATCTAATCCACTATGTGAACTTTTTTCCAATAGGCATGATTTCAGAACCGCACCACGCTGTCTTTTAAACCTCAGGACCACGTAGTTTGAGCTATTGGTATTTTTTTACCTATACAACCAATGTCTACGGTGGCCAAGATAGCAATGGTATTCGTCTGCCGTCGAGCTCGCGTAAGTTGTGCGAGCAAGATAGCACGCAATCACCATTGTTACCAGACTTGCACATTAAGGTCCCGTGTGATAAGACCAACAATTTTTTCCCACAAATTTCGGTAAAGTAATCTTAAATTATCATTGTCATTCCACTGAGTCCATAGATGATAATAAATAAACAGAATTTCTTAAAGAAAGGTTCTGGTGGAGACCACGGACCGGTAAGCGCAGCGTAGGACGTCCACCCACAAGATGGACAGACGACCTAAAAGAGACCGCAGGGAAACGCTAGATGCAGGCCGCTTCCAACCAGCCCTTTTGGAGATCGATGGGGGAGGTCTATGTCCAGCAGTGGACGTCCTACGGCTGAAACGATGATGATGATGAAACAGAATTTTGCGTAAAGAGGAAGGAGTTGTATGCTCTGCAGTGACCGAATGAGCTGCCAAAGATGAGTATTAATAATCATCATTTATCTGTGTAAAGCAAACATAATATGGAGATGGGATGGGGTTTGACACTTTCATAAGACATCTACATTTGCTTAGGTAGACGCCGAAATAGGACTCATGTCTATATATGTATATTTATAAAAGCGAAATGCCAATAACTGACTCATCACGAAATCTCGAAATGTACTTGACCGTAGGTGAACCTGAAAAATGGCAGGTAGATTCCTTATGGGTGTATAGAAAGGATTTCGCGAAAGGGAAATTAGGAAGGATGAAAGTTTATGTAAATTAAGTGTCTACGTGTAAGAACGAAGTCGCGGGCAACAGCTAATTTCCTAGATTACAAAGTACTCTGTGCTTTAGCTCAGTGAAGAATTATAACGAAGCTACCAGTGTCTCACCTGAAATGAGAACATCTCCGTCATGATGACAAATGGCACAGGCTGCAGTCCCGCCGCGTCGCAGTAGATGCAGAGACACAGCGCCGAGATCGGCAGCCACGACACGCTGCCAGACTGTGCTGCCGCGAAGAACCACGCTCCCAGTGCGCACATGGCTATCCCAGACACGAAACATGTGGTGCCGAGGAGGAACTGAAAATATTGTGAGTTTATTTGACTGCCCCGGTGGCTCAGTTGGTAGTGAACCTATCTTCTGTGCTTGGGGGCGTGGGTTCGATTCCCATCTAGGACAAACATTTGTGTGATGAACATTTGTGTTTGTTCTATGTCTGGGTGTTAATATCTATTTAAGTATGTATTTAAAAATACATATGTACGTATATCAGTTTCTGGCAGCCATATTACAAGCTTTGCTTAGTTTGGGGTCAGATGACCGTGTGTGCAAAAATGTCCCGAATATTTATTTATTATTTATTTATTTATTATTTAATTTGTTATACAACCTGCTTAACTACGTCCATTTTCACTATCGGTATTTTTTTTTAAATAAAAATAGCGGCAAGCAAGCATGCTATCCCCTTGATGGTAAGCAGACACCGCCGCCTATGGGCACCTGCAAAACTAGTGGTGTTGACGGTACTTTGCCAGCCCGGAGCGGTAGTTGTAGACACCCTTCTTGAAACGCTTCATGTTGAAGCTCGGCGGGAAGATCTTTGGGGGAAGGATATTCCAATCTTGGTCCGCGGAAGAAAGGAGCGGAAAATTGAACGGTGTGGGATTTCCAGCTTTGCAAGATGTGGGGGTGAGATTTTTGACTGTGTGCGGTAATGGAAGTCCGACGCAGGAATGAGAAAAATGACGTCATACGCGACAAGCTTCGTGACGTCACAAACATGTATAAATCTAAGTGCCAAAATTCTAAATTTCAACTCCAACGAAAAACTTTAAAATATTAGGTATCAATTTTTTGGCAGGTAGCAGTTGCTTTAATTAATTAAGGCTTTTAATTGAGGCTTAATTAAGGCTTCTAACTAAACTATGTTATTATGAGATGTTTTGAAAATCCAAGTTTGATAAGAAAATTAATTTAAAATTTCAATTTTTATAAATAATAGGCTTGCACTTGACCGCCAACTCGCCTGATGTTAAGCGATGATGCGGTCTACGGTGGAGCACGCTTGCCTAGAAGAAACCGACGTCACACGAGGGGGGGGGGGGACAAGGACGGGATGGGGCCCCGATTCCCCATGTGACGTGATTTATAGATGGTCCCCTATACATAGCAGTTTTAAGTAGGTACTGAAGATAAACGACGTGAACTGCAGGGACCGTACCCTCACTTGTTTTGAGCGATTTTGTTTAGGTGATTGCAAAAAGTTGCGCGACCGCAAACAGTATCTCGGCGTATTAAGGTTCACGCACGGCCCCAGGACTGCAATGGATACATTACGGTTCCCTACTTCAAGTAGGTACCTCAGGTACTGTTAAGTTCTGCCACTACAAACCACTGATAGAAACAGCACGAAGTTCGAGTGGGCACGAAGAATCGACACCGCTTTATGGTTGATATTCCGAGAACCCGTACGAAGCGCTTTGATTCCACATTTATTGTGCAAACTGCTAGTTTGTGGAATTCGCTGCCTGAGTGGGTTGTTCCCCGATAGTTACAATCTGGGTGTCTTCAAGTCGAGAGTGAATAGGTTTCTTCTAGGCAAGCGTGCTCCATTGTAGGCCGCATCATCGCTTAACATCAGGCGAGTTGGCGGCCAAGCACAAGCCTATTTATAATAATAATAATAAAAACAGCGAGTAAGACTGAACGAAAATAAATTACCATACCTTCCTCCCAGTCCTTTCGACCAGGACCGACGCGGTACACGACCCAATAAACTGCACGATTCCGAGCACAACAGCTTGCTGGTTTGCCGTCAACACCCATCCATCTGCACTAGTAGCTTTGCTGAAGATCAGAGAAGCAAAGTGCAAGACAGCAAGGCATCCGCACAGTTCCCTCGCCAGGGTGATGATGAGGGTGATGCGGAACGCGCGGAAGGTGCTGCGGTCTGTCACTGCAATTCAAAATTATCTTTATGAATACAAGGTCCAATTTTCCAGATTTGTATCATTGGATGACTGCATAACAAAGAAAGGTTTTTTTTTTGTTAAAATAAAAATGCACAGGACCAGAAAAGACGGCGCGCTGATGGAGACCTATACCCAGCAGTGGGTGGAAGATGATGATGATGAAATTAGAACGGCTGTCAAGGCATTTTTGTAAGAAATTCGTTGTAGCCATTTGCACCCATATAAACGAAACGTCAGTCATTCGAAATCAGTTAGCAACTGTGACGCGGAGTTCGACGCGTTGATCTAAATAAAAATGTTCGATCAAGGTTCACTCATGATGCATGATGAAAATCACGCGAACGTGAACCTTATCGCGCCCAGATACGGTTGCGGTCGCGTGATTTTCCATCTGAGCGGATTAGGTGCCGCAATTAGCTGTTGTCCGTAAGGCCCCTGGTAACAGATTTTCCTTTTAATTTTTCTATTTACTTCTCTTTTATGTGCTGTATAATGTCAATTATATTTGTACCCCCTGGTTATTATGTGTTCCTACTGTGGGTAACCTAACTAATCTATATACGTAGGTATATAAAAATGAATCCCTATATTTACCTTGGTCACGCTATAACTTGAGAACAGCGAAATAAATACCTTTCGCTGCTTGAGAACGACTTTACCGATTTCATTCTCTTTTTTTTTCGAGTTTTCTAATACCTTGTAGATGGTTCTTACGGAAAGAAAAATTAAGAATATTGCGCAAAAATTGGAAAATTTCAGAAAATTTTACGACGATTTTTTGTTGCTTTTGACAGTTCTAAGACAGGACAACGTATGTCGGGTCAGCTATCTTAATATATATAAATCTCGTGTCACAATGTTTGTCCTCAATGGACTCCTAAACCACTTAACCGATTATAATAAAATTCGCACACCATGTGCAGTTCGATCCAACTTGAGAGATAGGATAGTTTAAATAATTATATAACTAGCGACCCGCCCCGGCTTCGCACGTAAATTACACCCGTGCGAAGCCGGGCGGGCGGGTCGCTAGTAGTATTATATAATTATCTTTTAAAAAACCGACTTCATAAAACCACAAAACACAAACATTCTAGGTTAATATGTCACTACAAAGAACACGTTTACCTACACGGATTTTGAAGTAAACCGATGTACATACATAAAATATAATAATAAAAACTTAAAAAGGGCTGTATTGAGAACTTTCCTCCTTTTCGTAGTTAACCTTTTTCCTTTTAAGTCGGTTAAAAAGGGAAAGTAACTCTGCTGTCTCTTTGTATGTTTATTGCTTTAGGCCGATCTACATCAAATTTGGCAGGATGATAGTGTAGGTATCTACCATAGAGAAATATACTATACTAGAGCCCCTACCTACCTACATCATAATAATTAAGGCCGGACATAGGGAATTTTTTTTCGTGATTTCAGGGTTGGTCCCATACTAAAAGTGGTTCATAATGATGAGTACAATTACCTTCTTTTGGCTTCGAGAGTGTTCCCCTTACACCCTGTATAATACCAGTTGAGTCCCGCGCTTTAACCCGCGATTTTAGTTTACCGCATTTTGTAGCGGGAATACCCTATGTCAGGTACACTATCATCCTGCCAAATTTGATGTAGATCGGCCTAAAGCAATAAACAGACAAAGAGAAAATAAATAAATAAACAAAGTTTAAAAATAAATAAACTAGAACGTTACGGGTAAAATCGCGAGACGAGGTAGTCCTACATAATAGTAAGGTATTCCTACATTCTATTTCATACTTTTTATTGAAATGGCGTTAAAGTTTGCTCGTTTATAACAAATTCAAATTCTTTATTTTACGGAACGCGTGATAACGACCTAGTCTCGTTCGTGAACAATAATTTGCATAAATTAGAACAGTTTAGACATTCTTTTACAACGCAAAAAGTAGATTGGCAACATGTTTATTTACCTACTTGTCTACGCTTTTAAGGATCTAAGTCAAATCTCGCAGAAAGAATTTTGGCATACCTAAAGTTTTTTCCATGTTACTTAGTGACGAGACGAGGAAGTCACTCGCCCGGTGGTAAGCGTCACGCTTGCCCATAACAGTTCAGTGCCAGAATATAGAACTTCAATAGGTTTTTTTAAACATTTATGAACACACGGTTATATTATGACCCCAACTAAACAAAGCTTGTAATATTGCTGCCAGAGACTGATATACATACGTATATATTTTTAAATACATACTTAAATAGATATTAACACCCAAACTGCCAGAATGCCAGAGCGGGCACGAAAAATCGTCACCGCTTTATGGTTGATATTCCGGAAACCCGTAAAAGCGCTTTGATTCCACATTTATTGTGCAAACTGCTAGTCTGTGGAATGCGCTGCCTGAATGGGTGTTCCCCGATGGTTACAATCTGAGTGTCTTCAAATCACGAGTGAATCGATTTCTTCTAGGCAAGCGTGCTCCAACGTAGACCGCAAGGCGAGATGGTGGGCAAGCATATTATTTGTAAAAAAAAAATAACACCCAGATTAATCGTTTTACTTATCATTGTATGTTGTTTTTTTTTTTTTTTGCCACAAATAAATTATTTCTATCTATATCTATACTTCTATACTAATATTATAAAGAGAAAATATTTGTATGTAAGTATGTTTGTAACGAAATGGCTCAAAAAGTACTGGACCGATTTTAATAATTCTTTCACCATTTGAATGCATACATTATCACTGATTAATATAGGCTATATAACTATACCGGTGCGGAGCCGGGGCGGACCGCTAGTGTCTAGATATAGAACAAACACAAATGTTCATCACATAAGTGTTTGTCCTATAGGTGGGAATATTTAAAAAAATAAGTCTGGACAACCGATCGGTCATTGACGACGACGATAACGGGGAGGGTAACAAAATTATAGATTATCGGGACGCGGACAATATCATCAAAATCGGGACTGTTCCGGCAGAATCGGGACCGGTGGTAACCCTGTCTGCGCGCCTACCTAAACTCTGTTGAAGTTTTGCAGACGATGTTATAGACATTCATATTGCCAAATTAAAGATCAAAATCGGAGGGAGAGTTTCCAATCCGAATTTTTTTTGCTAAATAATGTTCGTCTGCAGGCCTAGCACGGGCCGTGGACATATTGTCTTTCCTCAGTTTTTATCCCGCGAGAAAAAGACAATCGTATCCATATTCTAGCTTTGACGCGTCTAGGCGTGGATAAAAACGGTGGAAAGACAATTTATCCACAGCCCATGCTAGGACTGCTGGATGTTTTTTTTTTTATTAATATATTGGCATGCTCTTGGCTGCCATCTCGCTTAAGACGCTCTTTTCCGATTTTTAGCAATTATGGTCATTCTAGTTTAAGTGTGCATACCTCCATGGTTAGCTTAAAATTATAAAAATTGTGTCATAACAAAATTGAAAGTTTTATCTAGGAAACCCATGAGACCGACACCCGATTAAGCACATTTCGCTCGATAGAAAAATATATCAAAGTAGCACTGATTTGCACTGATTCCTGTTTTTTTGGATTCATTCAATTACCTATTTATTAAATTATGTCTGCGATATCTTGATATATAGATTTCATAATTATGAAGGAAACCGGTGAGGTACATTTTACATTACAGCTATATTTTTCGAAAAATATGAGAAAAACCCCAATAATAGAAGTAGCGAAACGCCGTATGACCGTACGACTGTTTGTAAGCACCATGATTTTGCTCCGTTAAATAAGGATTATGGTCATCTGTAGATAATGTTCGTCTGGATGAAAATTACGCGAATGGTCCGGGGCTATTGCTATCCTGTGTAAATTCACTAGAAAATTTAACTAACTAATACTAATATTTCAAACTAACTGAAGGAGAACCACCCCGCCTACGCTAGCCTTCAACCACAGACCTTGAAAAAGTAGACGCTGAGAGCACGTCATATCCTCATATTCATAGACGTAAATAAATACTTAGAATCCTAACGTCACCCACGTGTGGAGGTGTGTTTTAAATAAAACCGGCCAGGTGCCAGTTGGGCTCGCTCACTGAGGGTTCCGTACCAAGTAACTTTTTAGCTACTAAACTACAAAAAATAGTGAAAAAAGACAACATCCCATCAACGCCCAGGCGGTCACCCATCCAAGTACCGGCCGCGCCCGACGTTGCGTCACTTCGGTGATCGTACGAGAACCGGTTGTAAACAGAAATTTGACACCGACTCGCACTTGGCCATTGGGCTTGGAAATTTCGCAAACACCTTTAGTTTTCTGGTGACAATAAATTTTTACAATATATGTATGTAGTTACAAAAAAGTAACGTTTTCAGAAAAATACAAAACAAAAATATGATTTTCATTGATCCAAGACTTGACTGCAAACACTTTGTAGGTCGAATGTCCTTTTTTTTTTCTTTTTTTTTTAAATATTCGGGACATTTTTGCACACACGGTCATCTGACCCCAAACTAAGCAAAGCTTGTGATATGGCTGCCAGAGACTGATATATATACATATATAGGTTTAAATACATACTTAAATAGATATTAACACCCAGATATAGAACAAACACAAATGTTCATCATACAAATGTTTGTCCTAGGTGGGAATCGAACCCACGCCCCCAAGCTCAGAAGGCAGGTTCACTACCAACTGGACCAACGGGCTATCTTACAAACCTTATGACGTCACACAAAATTAAATAGAGGTTATAATTGTTTGCTTATCTGTGACGTTACTAATGTCACGTGGCCCCATAAATTCCAAAGGGAGCGTTTACGCGGGAGTATATTAATTTGAATTTTGACCTGCCATTTAAAACACAAATACTGAAAATTCAAGATTGCTATATTTTAATATAATAAACAATTTAAGATGGTTTCGTAAAATCAGTCAAATACCCTATTATGTGGCGTGCCAGCAAGTAGCAAGTCACAGACATGCGAAGCAGGGCCCCGATTCTACTAAAGAAATCTCTACTAAATTGCCTCAAAATTAACATTAAAAAAAAATATACTAGAAAAATACCACCACCTAATATTATATAAAAAAATATAAAAATTGAAAATTTTGAGGCAATAATTTAAAAAATAAAATTTAAACAAATACAATTTAAAAACAATTTCTTTAGTAGAATCAGGGGCCAGGTGTCTATCCTGATATGTCTGTGGTATCACCTACCACGTACCATTGATTGATGACAAATAGTCTCGCTGGGAACGGACAGTATTTGACCGTTATCGTTAGTTTACATATTGTTACCGTTGTGAGTGGGCAGTCGAGTTATGTTCGTAAATAGGGTGAGATGGCTAAGGTCGGGTCAGAGTTGTTTATAGCAAAAATTCTTGGTAAAATTTATTAGAAAGTAGTGTTATGCGAAAGCCCCTCGGCGGGCTGCGCTCAAGGATCAACGTTTTATTTAATACTAGCGGTCCGCCCCAGCTTCGCACGGGTATAGATTATAGCCTATGTCATCCGGGGATAGTGTAGCTTCCCGTCAGTGAAATAATTTTTCAAATCGGTTTAGTAGTTTCGGAGCCTATTCAATGCAAACAAACAAACAAACAATCAAATATTTCCTCTTTATAATATTAGTATAGACAATAAATAAGTTGATTAATACTACTGATCGTCTTGTTTTTTAGGGTTCCGTACCTCAAAAGGAAAATATGGAACGCGTATAGGATCACTTTGTTGTCCGTATGTCTGTCTGGCAAGACTTTTTTTCTCAAGAACGCGTAGAGGTATCAAATTGAAATTTATATTTAAAAATAACATATTCCTTTAGATGTAAAAAAAAGCAATTTTTGTTGATGTTTTCTTCTTGGGCTTACCCAAAGTCTTCAGGATCGAGGAGCTCCGTCATTTCAAGACGTATCTCGCTATCCACTGCCACTTCCAGACCAAGAATGTCTACAAACATGAATTAAACTTTATAGGACTTACCCAAAGTCTTCAGAGCAGAGGAGACCTCCCCTTGGCCGGACTTTTCCAGCTCTAGCAATAGGATCTGCAACTCACTGTCCACCGCCGCCTCTGAGGGATCTCGGCAGCGGAGCCATGCAAGTGTATCTCGAGCCTCCTGCAATCAGAGAGAAGAAGATCATCCACTGATCTTAATAAGTAATTTACAGTTGATTGAATCAGGCGTTACTTTGCGGAAGTCCATTTTAATTTATGTACTACTTCCTTTATATACTTCTTTTTATATTCTACTTCTTTTATTACTTTTTGTTTCAGGTTAGGTTAATTTTGCTCTTTTATGTAATTAATATTCAAATTCAGGTTATGTTCAAATTAGCAACACAAATATCTATAGAGAAAATAGTTTAACCTAAAATCCTTATTGTACTCGAAACGACGTAGAAGCGGAATTACACTAGAAATTCGACATATATAAATTAAGTAATTTACAGCAAAGTGATGCTTCGTTTTTTTTTAATAGGCTTGCGTTTGTCCGCCAACTCGCCTAATGTTAAGCGATGATGCGGTCTACGGCGGTCACGCTTTCCTAGAAGAAACCGATTCACTCGTGATTTGAAGACACCCAGATTGTTTTGGCCGCTAAGCGTAGCCTTAGATTTGTTTTGGAGAAAATGTAGGAGATCCAAAACAGCACTCACCTCAACTTTTCCACACTTCAACAGATACGATGGCGTCTCCGGCATCGTCGAGAACAGCACCACATGCATCACCGGCACCGCCAGGCAAATCCAGAGGGTGCCGTGATAGCTCAGGTACTCTCCTAGAATGTACGAAAAATTATGTCTATATTAACACCGGGTGTAAAGAAAACGCTCCCGAAAACGTCCCTTACTCATCCTGCGGCAAAAAAATATCTTACGTGAACAATTCCCGTGTCACATAAATAAAATGTGTGAAAACAACGTCAGTTTCCATAATAAAATGTATAATAATCTTGCTTTAAAAAACAGTTTTTAAAATTCGTCTAACCTTTTGTGATGTAATAAATAAATAAAATAAAAATCGTTTAATTCAGGCAACTTGACCCATAGTTCTCGTACTTATTAATGTCTTAATCTATACTAATATTATAAAAAGGAAAGATTTGATTGTTTGTTAGTTTGTTTGCATTGAATAGGCTCCGAAACTACTGAACCGATTTGAAAAATTCCTTCACTGTAGGGAAGTTACACTATACCCGGGTGACATAGGCTATACCCGTGCAAAGCTGGGGAGGACCACTAGTCTAAAATAAAATAAATGCACACTGTATAGGGGTGTTCGTCTTAAACTATTGTAATGGTAAACATACCCATCATGTATACAACGAGGTTCCCGAAGTTTTGCGACAGCACCACGAGGCTGCCCAGGGTGCCCCTGATGGTATCCTCGCTGATCTCCTTGATGTACAGAGGAGTCACGACGTACGTCCCCATGGCGCCGAAGCCGAGAATAGCTCTGGCGGTGATGAGCGCCCATGTAGACGTCGAGGAAAGCTTCAAACTCCAGCATAACTAGGAAAAAACATTACATCAATTGCCGATTGTTGCACTATTTCTTTAAGAGTTCTTTTCTCGACTCGACGTCTTATTATATAAGTCTGGTGGCAATGATGATCACGTGCTATCTCATCATCAACCAGAAGACGGCCGCTGCTGATCATAGGCCTCCCCTTTAGAACACTGAACGACAGCCTGCCATCGGCATCCACTGGATGCCCGCGACTCTCACGATGTCGTCGGTCCGTCTAGTGGAAGGCCTACTTACGCTGCGTCTTCCGGTTCATGGTCTCCAATAAAGAACCTTTCTTCCCCATCGGTTATCGGTTCTTCGAGCGATGTGGCCTGCCAATTGCCACTTCAATTTGCAAGTTTTAATAAGTCGGTGACTTTAGTCCTTCGTCGGATATCCACGTTCTGGATTCTATCCCGCAAAGAAACTCCGAGCTCTGAAACTCGATAGCTCTCCCCATTGTCCGCTGTGTGACTCTGTTTTTCCAAAAGGCCATTATCCGTGCTATCTCACTCGCGCCAAATTACTTTTTTTCGCGTAACCGGTATAACAGGTGAACACCATCACAACCAGCTTACGCAATAAAACCCCAGGTTGTAGTGTTGATTGACTACTTACCGCCATTGATATTGAAGTCAGTATCAAAGCTTTTTTCCTTCCAAAGTTGTCCACAATATACCCGTATACGAACACAGTGGGGATGCCCACGAGGTACACCACAGATGCCATCCATGATATGACGTCAGGATGAACTGGTTCTGACGTTGGACCGTCGGGAGACATGAGTAGGGGACCCATGGGAGACATCCAACCGATTGCTGACCCGTAGGAGAAGACCGGCATGACCACTAGAATAGGAGAGATCTTTTTATTTATATTACACGGGAATTACTCACGTAAGATTAAGCCGGTCACTCCGACTATAGTTTCAACCGCATTAGGCGGTCTTTTTCAAGGTGAATGCGCGCACGCGGCTGAGGCTCGCTTTGCACGCGGCGCGCACGTGATGACAACAGCTGCTGATCGGGTGCGGGGGTGGGGGTGTGTAGAGAAATATGCTGCGCCGGCGTACAGTAGAACTCTCCCTTTCCTCTCCCATTCGAATCTTCCTGTGTGTCGGAAATACTCCAGCACGCGGAGCTCACCACGTCACCACCAGTCTCACGGTCACTCTCACGAGCATAGGAGAGATATTACCTAAATAAGAATAGGTTTGAAAGTCGATATGTCGATATGTCGTCGCGGGTATCCAGTGGATGCAAAAGGCAGGCAGGTTCAGTGTGGAGGTTAAAGGGGGAGGCCTATGTTCAGCAGTGGACGTCTTCTGGCTGATGATGATGATGATGTCTTCAGCACAAACCCAAGTAATCTAATACTACAACTGTGATGTAGACCCATGATCACCAAAATTAAAGTTAAAATTGCTGTTCCATGCATTTTGTCGAGTGTGAATTATTGTTTTAATTTATTGGTTGATATTATACTGTTTTAAACTATCACGGTTGTTCACCAAAGTTATATTAACTGTAACTGTGCGAAATATCGTAAGCTCATTCCACAACCTTACCACGGTAAATATCCCGTACAAATAATCATATAACTTAAACTGATATTATTTTCGCGATTTCAGGGTTTATCATTATCAGCCTATCATGTTCCCACTGCTGGGACACAGGCCTTCTCTCAGAGAGAGAGGATGGGCCCAAATCCACTATGCTGGCCCAGTGCATGTTAGTGAATGTCATATGTCGTCGAACTTTTAAAGTTCTAGGACATACCGGTTTCCTCGCGAACTCGCGATGTTTTACTTCACTGTTTTTAAGAATGGCATGGCAACTAAACGTCAAATCTATACTTCTATACTTAAATAAATTATAAGCAGTTCAGATGCCATCGCTCAAAAACGACGAAGGAAAACATCGCGAGGAAACCAATATGTCGGAACCTCAAAAGTTTTAAGACATTTATGTTATTCACCAACATACTGGGCCAGCACGATAGATAGATATAACTCTTTATTGTGCACACCACAAATTACATACACACGAAAAACAGCTTAAAAACTAGTGCAACAATCAGCTGCCTTTAGCGCTAAGAGCGATCTCTCCCAGGCAACCTTGAGATGAATCCTCTCTGTGAGAGAAGGGCTGTATCCAAGCAGTGGCATCATACGGCAGGCTGATAATGAAGACGCAACCATGACTTCCTTCTACGAGCGGCTTTCCTTTTTCTGGCAACTTTTCCCATCGTAAGGTATCTGTTATGCTTGAGCACATATCCCAGATATACAACTTTACACTGGTTGATGGTTTGCAAAAGCTTGATTGATTTGATCAGTGCGGCCATTCCACCAAGCGTTTCAATTATTTGTTGACAAAACAACATCTGATGGCAGATTGTTTTGTTGACAACAAAATCTAGAACCATCCCCGACTCAATCAGTGCATCTACATTGTTTATCCGACCTTCCAATTGTCCAGTAATTGGTAACCAATCTTGAGATTCATGTGGCCCTTGAGCATCTGTGGAAGAAAACAGCTCTCGTTGTCTGGCCAGGGTCAATTATTGCCCAAAATGTGAAGGTATGTCATTTCCTTTTCAATACTTTGGCCAATTCTGAAGATCCGTAACACGTGGTCTTCACAGATATAGGTTGATTGCCTGATAAGTTTTATCAGGCAATTTAACTTAATTTTTCAGTATGTAATAATATGATACGCAGGGGAGACTTTATGGCGAGCCGTCGGTGAGTGGCAACACCACGTATCCCGATTCCACGGGGCTTAAACCCCAGAGACCCTGACCCCTAGCTTGCCTTAACCAGCCGTCTGGGGGTGGAAACCGCAAGGGCTAAGAACCTAAGCTCCAGGGTGGAAGTGTTAAAGGGCATAACGCCACGAGTAGCTCTAAATGAAAGTGTAGCACACCTCTCGACACCCTAAGCCACCCACGCCAATGTTGCCAATATGCGGCAGCCTTTATGGGGGGAGGCATTTAGTGGGTGGCAAGTCATCACCTGCCTAAATATATTTTGAAATGAGACAGGAGTAGGCAAGTGCCGTTTCTCATCTTATAGATTTGTTCTCCTATCCACAAGTTGTTCACCTCAACAGCCCAGATTTTTAATCATATACTGTACAAGTTTCATAATCCATTTTATACACATTCCATAAAATTCGGGCCCCACAATGCCTCAGGTCCGGGCTAGACCCGTGTTTCTATTAAAATAAAGAGTTATAGTAATAATAATGGTGCCCCTTCGGTGGCCATGCAATGAACTCCTTTTGGCTTAGCATATACCCATTCTTTATAACTACTTACTTACAAAAACGGCTCGACCAGTTTTGACGGGAAAACAACTTAAAACTTTAAAACTTGAGATGTCTTTAATTTCAAGATCAAGGTAAGTTAAAATCGGGATAATTTATTTTAAGCTCAAAAAATTCGGTACAGGGAATATATCGAAAACTCATGATTTAAATACTATATTCAGTTTTTATAATTATATTTTTTTATCTTACCACCCTTAATTGCGAACGTTGTACACACCTGTTAAGGGCACATAATTATCAGAACTATTAAGCATAAAAAAGTGTAATTTGTATTATTTAATATGTGTACTGTTGGTGTTTCTGTATGAAATAAATAAATAAATATATCGAAATTTGATGCCATTATATTATATATTTGTACACAAAACTTGGTAATTTTATGTCGAGTACAGAGAAATAAAAATAGCAATATAATTTTCATACAACTTCTTAGTAGTAAATAAATAGCAAACAAACTCGGTGCAAACATTTATTAGATCAGAATAAAAAAGATTTTATAATTTATTTTAGTTTGCGCTATTGTGTCCTTGTGTGTAGTGAAGGTAAAACAGCTTAGTTTTTCTATACTTATTAGAACTATTATATATTATGTATATCTATGATAAAAAAAATATAAACTAAATAAACAGTAAGAAAGTTGCGTCGAAAAATACAATAAAAAAACTCACTCTAAACCGACACCAAAACTTGAAAGAAACAGCTTAGTTTTTCTATACTTATTAGAACTATTATGTATATTATGTATATCTATGATTAAAAAAAACTAAACAGTAAGTTAGATGCGTCGAAAAATACAATAAAAAAAACTCACTCAAAACCGACACCAAAACTTGGTTAATTTTGCTCCCTTGGGCACAATATTTTTTCACTGTGTATTTCAACATTTTTAAAAATAAAAAACTTCACGTTTTTTTCTTCAATTTTATAAGGCACAAGCGGACGTCCGCGACCACCACGGCACAATGGTAGGCCGGTTACAGACTATGCGGCTATAGCTATATTCCACATGGTTATACAGAGTATACGTAAGAACTATGCAACAATTCGGGATTTTGTTTGGAAAATATAACCTTTTCTCGGTACAGCGCTGCGTCGGTGAACGTCATATTTTTGCTGGAATTACTTTAAATCGACGAAATCCTCGTTTTCCGCGAGATATAATCTGGACCTTTTCAAGATCATAGTAAATTTTATTTTTCGTATTCTTCTTTTAAATAATTCTGTTTTTTTTTCTTACAAAACAGAAGGATTAAGTGAATATATTTCAATGAAGTTCAGTCAGTTTTAGGTATTTTTTTTATAGTTGAGTTTTTTTGATGTTTTTTTTTTTTTTTTTTTTGTTTTATATTAAGTTTGCCGATTTTTTTTTAACTCTTCTAACATATTCCTTGTAAAAGTGACTTGCCTATAAACGTTTAATGTTTTTATGGCCAATAAATATTTCTGATTAATTATAATTATAGGGTTTAAGCTCGGTCCAAAAAAAAATTTTTGCTCTAAAATCTGCATAAATTGTAATAAGCTAAATAAAATATATATTTTTTATTTTTCACTGAAGTATATCGGGTACCTGCTATAGTCTTACGTTTATAGTTCATAGTTATTTTATTAATATCAGAAAGATACATGTCAAATATAGGTTAAAAATGAACTTAATATAATGATTACTATAAATAATCAATTAAGCGCGTAATAAAAACCAAAAACGTTTAAAAACCTAGCGAAAGTGATCAGAATCCGTGGTTTTCATTCATCTTTTTACAATAGCTTTTACAAATAAATGCTTGGACCGACTTTTGTAAAGTTATTGCCATCCAAGAAATAATTTTACTCGATTTCAAATTAAAAAGAACGCCGGGCTCGGCGGAGACTAAGAACACACGCACCTAAAAAAAAAAGATACAACGTAAATAGTTTAAAAAAAAGTCATACAACAAAAGTGTGACTTTTTGTTACAAATAACCCTGTATAATTATTTATATTTAGTTATTTTATTGGCACACAAATTAAAATATGGTCAAAACAGTTTAAAACCATAATTTATATTTATTTATAACTACTATTTGTATAAGTGGCGACATCTTTATTTTCAAAGTTGATGTTCTTATTTACTTAATTAGTCATATTTTTAGCATTCTGATGAGAATAATAAACAAATATGCAAACGGCTAGGTAACAGTAGAATTGGTTGGGGAAAGTCAGGTAAAAGTATGATAAGTACCTACTATATTTTTAACGGCGCGGCGATTCATTAAAAAGCTAGGACTGTACCTAAGTACCTACCTAACCTTTTTTCGAAAACCGTCAATGTCAATCAAAATACTTACATAGGTACTTGGTAATATTTATTTCGCTAAACACGATTAAAACTCCACTTTAAACTTTTTTCTTTTAAAACAAACTCAAGAAAACTTTCTACCTATCTCTAATTTATATCTCTATTAAAGGCTGTTCTACATATAAATTACTTGCGGGATATAAAAACTCAAGAAAATAACTGTAAATATCCCGTAAGTTATTTGACTATCTCACTCGTGCATATTTTTTTTTAATATGTAAAATAAAATAAATAAAAATTCCGGTAATTTTTGCATACACGGTCATGTGACCCCAAACTAAGCAAAGCTTGTGATATGGCTGCCAGAGACTGATATACATACATACCTTTATATTTTTAAATACATACTTAAATATATATTAACACCCAGATATAGAACAAACACAAATGTTCATCACATAAATGTGTGTCCTAGGTGGGAATCGAACCCACGCCCCCCGCAGAAGGCAGGTTCACTAGCAACTGAACCAACGGGATATCTAAAACACTCTAATTATATTACTCTCTACTTTTTAAATATGTGCTACGATCATTTTGCGAAGGAAATATTTCAAAATATTGAGAACAAATTTTTGTATCAACATTTTTTATTATGATCACACAATGGGGGATAAACAGTTTTGCCTGTTTATTTTGATCATTATCTCTTCTCTATCTCTTCTCTATATAGTATAAATTGAAGTCGCTTTCCGCGTCTGTCTGTCTGTCTGTATGTCTGTATGGCCGCTAACTCCTCCTAAACCAAGCAACGGATTTTGATGCTGTTTTCACCATCAGTTAGATACATTTTCAAGGAAGGTTTATATATATAACTAGCGACCCGCCCGGCTTCGCACGTAAATTACACCCGTGCGAAGCCGGGCGGGCGGGTCGCTAGTAAGATATAAAATAAAAATTATTTCTAAATAATTTGACATATTAATCTCTTAAAGATAAAGATAGACACCATGACATGATTTTGTTACTTTTTGGAAATTCACACTCATTGATTTTATATCTTCAATAATGTGAAAATGTGCGAGCGAGAGAGCTGCGAGGGTATACAGGGTATACCTTAAAATGAACAAAAGCACATTTTTCAAAAATAAGTAGTCATATAATTTTTTTTATACATTAATTGCGCCAGCGATGGCAATGCACCCGGTTTTTTTTTATTTCTATGTTTCATTCCCGTTGAATAAGTAGACCGTTTTGCCCATCTGCCTTCTATTTCTTTTATCCTATGTCAATATTGAGAACCTGTTTTATTCGCATTTTTGCGCGCAGCTATTTATCTTGTAGACCATAGATTTACAAACACATAAATGTTGGGTTCACCAACAAAATTCACGAGAAATGTTCCTAGTCGCGAGACTTTTTTTACCGAAACGATAATAATTATTTATTTAAAAACCCGACTTCAAAATGAGTAAATTTATACGCAATTTCGTTTACTTGCATGACATATCTTTTTTAAATCAAAATAGGAAATAACTACTGAACCGATTTTGATCATATTTGTATGGATGGGACAATCTGAAAGTATATTCTTTCAAATTAAAAAGATTATTCAAGAATTTATTAAAATCGTTTTACAAACCTATAAATGAAGGAGTTCCGAGGTAACAAACATTTAAAAAAACATCAGAACAGAGAAACCCTCCTGTTTGAAGTCGGTTAAACATAGAATTTGAGGTAGGTATATGAAGTAGAAATGTATTTTGTCACACAAATTAAAATCATATGACGTCATAATAATGTCTTATTTATAGCTTGTAACCATTTTATTGTGTTAGTCTAAAAGCACTGATTACTAAATAGTAACTAAGTAGAATACGGTTTTAGTCCATAAATTTTGAGCACAGACCCAAAATCCATAACTTTAAATATCTTTGTTGTGGGCATAAGGAATTTAAAAGTTATGTAATTGGATTCAATTTAATTATTTATTTAGCAGTTTTATGTTAATTATGTATCAGAACGCAAATACGTGATCTTAATTAAATATTAATTTATCATTAAGCAGGTAATTAAATAGCTTAGATTTGAATTTTATCGTAGCGGTGACCAGTCTCGCTAGACATATCTATAATTGCTGCAGACTGTGACACAGAACACTTTTTATCCCGGAAAATGACCGGCTCCTAAGATAATGGCCACACAGGTGAAACCGCGAGGCGCAGTTAGTAATTTATATCATCACTAGCTGAAACCCGCTACTTCGTACGCGTAGAGCTCGGCCTTCGGCCTCGCTACTACAACCCGTTATAGCCTATGTGTTATTCTAATGTATAAGCTATATTATTGTAAACTTTCATTAAAATCCATTCGGTAGTTTTTGCGTGACAGAGGAGCAAACATCGATACATACATACATACAAACTTTCGCGTTTATAATATTAGTAGGATTGTCTATCAAAAAGCCTGCAAAACTTAAAATTGTGTAAACCGGACGAGTCCATAAACGTAATCTTTATTATACTTAGATTATAATTATAGATTTACTCTTATAACAATAAAGAATATCTTATCTTTCATGTTCCCACTGCTGGGACACAAGCCTTTTCTCAGAGAGAGAGAGAGAGAGAAAGAGAGAGAGAGAGAGAGGAAAGAACATGTTGGCTTAGGCAGGGCGCAAACATGGACACTTTTGTGTCTTGTGTCGGATACAAGCTACCATGAATATTTGATTTCTATATAAACAGTATGAAATCAGCCACTCTCTGCGCAGACTTTGTGTCCAGTTGCTTCCACTTGATTGGTACTGGGTGTGGCGGTCGGCAACAGTGTCGGCAGTGTCTTCGTTTGCGCAGCGCTTTAGTGCATGTTGGTGAATGTCATATGTCTTTGAACTTTTGAAGTTCTTGGACATACCGGTTTCTTCAGGATGTTTAGCTTTACCGTATTAACCGTCTTCAAAAAATAAGGGTGTTCTCAATTCGGTTATACCTATGTATTTTATTTAGATTTTTTTAACTCTCGTCATTTATATACCGATTTTTGTTATTGAAAGGATATACATACTTCAGATTTTTCCCATAGAAGTTTCATCAATCGATTCAGTAGTCTGGGTTTTAAAAGACCCAGGGGGTGTAGCCTAACCAGATGGACCGACCAAATGTCAAGAGCACGAACGTCTCTGACGCGATGTACCAGGCTAGAGACCGTCAGAGATGGATGCAGATTTGTCGCCAAAGTACAAAAGATCGGGAGCATCACGACGCTTAGCATTGAGCAAACGAACTGAGGAGGAGGGAAGTTTGGCTTTTAAATCAAATTAACTAGAAAATTCGGTTACTTGGATGCACAGAAAAGAGATGATATTTATTTCTTTTTACAAATTTTAAAGTCTGCCATATTATTTAAATTGATAATTATTGAGGGATGGCATCGAAACTGTACAATTCTTTAGTAATTTATATACTTTTGACTATTTTAAAAATGACGTGTTTTCGTCTGTCCAAGATCGTGAAGCTCTTTGCATTTCAACTGGTATATAATGTCAGAAACACCGTTAGTTCCATATCGCTTTTATATTCAAAATAGTCGCTAAATCGTCCTCCGTCAATTTACCTTCCACGATGCATGAGAAAGTAGCCATTAGTGGCATGACTCCTGCTAGACGAGATGTGTATTTATAACAGTATCCAAGGTTGGTCGAGTTTTTGTAAGCCGTTTATTTATATTTAAAAAAGCGCTAGCCGCTTGGCCGCCACCTCACCTGGGGGTCTAGACAAGAGCCACTTTCTGTTAGCGTTCACGCCTGCGGAGAGATGAAATTGTATGAAAATGTCATAGCTTGAGATAATTTCTTTCATGCTAATGTCATTTTCATACAGTTTCATCTTTCTGCAGGCGTGAACGCTAACAGAAAGTGGCTCTTGTCTAGACCCCCTGATGTACGATCTACGATGGAGCACGCAGTAGAAAAAACCAATTCACAGGTAATTAGAAGACAGCCAGATTGTGACTATCGGGGAACACCCATTCCGGCAGAGCATTCCAGAGACTAGCAGTTCGCACAACAAAAATGGAATCAAAGTGCTTCGTACGGGTTTTCGGATTATCAACCATGAAGCGGTGTCGCTTTTTGCGTGCCCACTCTGGCAGTCCGATAGAAAAATGGCAGGAGGGAATTTTTTCATGCTATTGGTTTGATTTGATCCAATGTACCTACTTTCTCCGAAATGTATTCGAGAATTTATCCATCTGCTTTGGTGTATATTTGTTTAAGAGTCGGCTCTCCGACCAGAGAGCTATCCCTTTCGCACTTTTAATTCAATTTAAAAAAAACCGTTTGGGAATTTTAAATGCCGGTTGGGATTTAAAATTACATGGCAAATGTTTTGAAGCAGTATTTTCATTTTAGCGGACGAGATACCAAAAATGCTGAATATTTTTGGAGGTTTTTTGTGTTTCCTCTGCCATATTAAAAATATCAGTCTGAAAAATGTTTTGACACAAACATGATTTTGACAGTTTTTTACAGGCTTTTATTTAACTTGCCTTGTTTAGTAGGGTGGGTCAAATCTTGCAACTGAATTTTAAAACAGTTATCCTAACCTATTGAGCTGGGGGTCCAACTCTAGAACTCATTGCCGTTTAGTTTGGATGACAATGGCGTCGATTCTGTCATACCACTCACTAAACTCTAAATCTGACAGGACTAAAATTATCTGCCTCTCTTTTCATTTTAATATGTGAAAGAAGGATGACAACAATTTTAGAGCTGTCAAATTTAGTTTAGTTTAGAGAACATCAGAATCGACGCCATGGCATGGTTAGCTAAGTGACGTCATTCTAAATCCAATATGGCGGACCAGTAATTTTTATACACCCCCATAATATGGGTATCAAATCAAAGGGTTTGCTAAGAACTTCTTTTTTGATCGAGGCTAAGAAGAAAAATAAAATGACATCACAAAAAATTCAACATGGCGGACGCTTAAAAGCTTATTTTTCTTTTAAAAAAAATAAGTTCGCTCAGATTGAATTGAACTGATTGGTTGATTTTTAATTCCTTACTTAGCCTATGTAAGTCATACCACTCCTACTAACAAGGGTCGTGCTGTTGATGCAATGTTAGGCACTGGTTCGTCCGTCCACTGCGCAAGATTCCCGAAGGCTTCTTGAGCATCCGTCACGTGCAGCAATTAGCTTATATTTAGCGCCCAGCATTCGAGGAATAGCGCTTCCAGCTTTAAATAGACTCTAATTAATGTAAGCCTGCCCATCCGGCGCCGGAGCCCCGAGACTTACCTACTAGCAGTTTACATTAGAGAACTTCCTTTACCTACCTACATAATAAATAATTATCAATTTTAAAAACTGACTTCGCAAAATTATTAAATTACCGTTAAATACCTACGCTATTTCGGATCATTCTGGATAGATCCAATGCTAAGATCCATAATGGACCTATAGTTTTTTTTTCTCTTTAAATCCCATTATAAAGTTACGGATCTATTGGATGGCATAATATTGTCAGCCAACCAAGTAACCGAATTTTTCAGTTATTTGGATTTAAAAGCCATACGACTGAATCGATTTTCATGAAATTTCAATGGGACTAATCATAAAGTATAATATATAATAATATCCATTGAAATATTTTTTTTTCCAAATGACGGAATGACGGACTTAAAAGGTATCAAACATTAAAAACACAACTGAATTGAGAACCTCTTCCTTTTTTTAAGTCAGTTAAAAAAGCCAGCTGTTTCGAGATCCATAATTATCTTATAAATAATTTTGCCTTTTTCCTACAAAAACAAGAGGATTTATGTTAGGTCGGTCCAAATTATTTGCTCTGACAGTAAATAGGTAGGACAGACGGACGGACAGACAAACAGACATCGTAGGCTTAGTAATAGGGTCCCGTTTTAACCCTTTGGGTGCGGAACCCTAAAAAGAATCGCGTTCGAAGAGGTCTGTCAAATAGTCAAAACTAAAATCTTCCTTGACACAATTGTCAATCATATTCTATCAACCTAACAGTGTAATCTTGGCACCACTCAGAACTCCGAAGAAAGACTAAGGCCCAGCCAGGCCCAGAAGAAGAACTGTGGCTGGGTGCTTGAAAAAAATGCAAGTATCTGAAGCCAAAAAAAAAAGATCACGTTCAAAGAGGTCTGTCAAATCAAATGGTCAAAACTACAATTTTCCTTGACACAATTGTCATTAACCATCTTTCAACCTGACAGCGTAACCAGAAAGTGCCTTTTGGTTGCTTTTGGTCATTTCGTAAACAAAACAGAATATCCTTTAATAATATCGGGTTTTTTACAACAAAGTATTTGGGTACGATGCCTTCAGTTAAACTGAAGCAGCTATGAGCATCGTTATCTTCCTGCTCCTAGCTGCCTCCGTGAAGATGACCACGGTGAAGATAGGGACGGATCCTCAGACTGTGGACGAGATTCTGTGCAACATGAATGGCTTCGTGCTGGTGGAAGGCCGGTTCGGGAACAAGACGCATTTTCTCTGCTTGAAGCTGTTGCCTATTGGTAACTTAAGCTCTTTGTCACTAACCAATATAATCATCACACTAGTCGCCACCACCAGAAAGCTCATCCACATATCATAGAGCTATGGAATAGCAGACTGCGTTTTACGCGATAGCCCATTGGTCCAGTTGGTAGTGAACCTACCTTCTGACCTTGGGGGCGTGGGTTCGATTCACACCTAGGACAAACATTTATGTGATGAACATTTGTATTTGCTCTAAATCTGGTTGTTAATATATATTTAAGTATGTATTTAAAACTATATATATGTATGTATATCAGTCTCTGGCAGCCATATCACAAGCTTTGCTTAGTTTGGGGTCAGAATAACAGATGACCGTGTGTGCAAAATGTCCCGAAATATTTATTTTATTTATCTTTTTGCCTCAATATGTGAAATGATCTTCCTCCTGCGGCATTTCTCTTTAGCTATAATCTGGGGTTCTGTTCTTCAAAAGAGCTGTTAACAGTCTTTAAAGGTTGGCAACGTATCTGTGGTGCCTCTGGTGTTAAGCGACACGTCAGCTTGGTTGAACCCATGACATAAAAAACCCACGATACACGTATCACATAGTTTTATCAATAAAAGCTCCTCCAGAAAACGCTAATTACCTATATCGCATCATAGCATTCTGTCTCCCGCCATCATCATCATCATTTCAACCATAGGTCGTCCACTGCTGGACATAGGCCTCCCCATCGATCTCCAAAAGGGCCGGTTGGAAGCCTGCATCCAGCGTTTCCCTGAGGTCTCTTTTAGCTCGTCTGTCCATCTTGTGGGTGACCGTCCTACGCTACGCTTACCAGCCGCCGGCCCCGTAATAATTATTTAGCTCCATGGACGTAGGCATGATGATTAATATTTTTATATTACCTCATAAAAAAAACTGATCATAAATAGAGCACATCAACTAAAACAAAATTAAAATTATTTCAAAAATTAATAAGATATAAGCATTTTAATTTCATGCTAGACAGAGAGCGCTCTATACTGAGCCGTGACGTCGCGCCATACAAATGCTATACTAACACACGCTTTGCGAGAAAGAGCATCCCCTCCCTGTCCCCACCTAAAACTTTAAACGCTCGTATCTCAGAGATTTATCAGCCAATTTAAATTATTTTTTCAGTATATGTACTGTATTTAGTTATATTCATCGCTAAGCCGGTTATTTGTAATAAATTAAACCTTTTATCGCTCGCATACATTTTGTTTGCGGAATTTCACACTTTAGACCTGATTTTTTACTACATTGACGTCGGTCGCTGATGTCGATAACTGACGTTGGTAGCTGCAATATAATCGCCACCATATTTTTGCAAACTTTAGCGACCGTGATCATCAGAATAGCAGCACAGAGATTGAAAAACGAAATGTAGATTTTATTATTTTTCACGACCAACGCAATGTCAGCATAGAAAGAAATCAAGCCTTAGCTATAGATAATACTGTTGTATTGAGCCAGAGCGCCAAGCGAAGCAGTGCGGGGAATGCTATAAGCTGATTAAATTAACCTATACTGATATTCCAGGATCATCTTCATTAGCAAACAACCATTCAGCTTTGCTGTTAGAGCCTGATGCTGACGGGGGCCTTTATGACGAAGCTGGCGGCGAGAATGTAGAAGACGATAAATTTATAAAGGCCTACCCTCTTACTGAGTTCACGATGGCGTATGGGTACCCGGTGGAAGACCCGGCGTCGGGGTCTGCGGAAGGTTACATTGGAGATGATCATCAGTTCTATGGAGTACTGCATTTAGGTAAAGGCTACTTCCCCGTAGTCAAATATGTATTTTTTCCTTCTCATCATCAGTTGGTCGTCTCATCATCGTATTGCTGCCGCCATTGTAAGTAGGTTTTAAGGTGTAAGTTAAGGTGAGGTTATATAAGGTACGGCCTTTTTGTATTCATTTTGTAGTATGGAGGTAAGCTGACACTGCTTTCTGAGATCTCATGCTGTGTTCTTTAGATGCTTTCAGCTCAGTATTTTTCCTTGATGTCCTCCAGATATTTTTAACATATTTGCTGCCAATTTAGCTCAGCGGCAGCATGTCTGCCTCATGAGCAGGCCTGGAGTTCGATTCCTGGCCGGGCAGATGTTTGAATGTTGAATATAAATATCTTGTCTGGGTGTTAGTCGTTTTTGTTTTTGTGTGTGTTCTACGATATCCCTGGCAGGGAATCCTAGTGGGCCAACCATGAGTGTGAGTATTTATTTCAGTCATTGGGTAATTATCGGCCTATCATGTCCCCATTGCTGGGACGTAGGCTTTATTTCAGAGAGAGGATGGACCCTAATCCACCATGCTGGCCCAGTGCATCTTGGTGATGTCATATGTCTTTAAACTTTTCAGGTTCTAGGGACATTTATATTAAGTAGTTACCTATTTATTTCTGTGTATCTTTAAATTTTATTTTCACGAAATTTCAATTATTATGTTTACATCTACCTACATCTTTATGACTAGATTTATCTGTAGAAAGTTAATTAGGTAAACTGACACGGAAAATCGTCCTTTTCTATTGCAGCCAAACACTTAACCTAAACCTCCATACAGGTAGAGTTACGTAATTTCCTGTAAATGGATCCAAGTCTATCCATTTGTAGAAATTGGCAACGAGCCATAATCGATGGTCGATCAATATGATGATATCGTGGAAGAGTAGCAGTTTTATTGTCGACTTTTTTTCAACTTCTGCAACGATATCTGGCTGCATTAGTGTGCATCTGAATTGTGGAGGATTATGCACGCTATAATCCCTCGGTTGGCACCAACCGGATTGCTGACGGAGGGCACCAAGATCTCCATAGGAGATATTACCTAAGCCAACATACCTGGGATATTTATGGGACGATATCTACTTTACCTGTCTGGAATACGGCACGAGCCATAAGCACTGATGTCTTCCCTTCCCTTCCCTAGGCTCGCTTAAACGGCAGATCAGACTTCTTTCGTATGATGGCGATGGAGATTGCATGCGCAAACTTCTTTGCATCATGCGCGCTAGCAAGATAGCTCGTAATCACCAGACTTACGCCCAAGGGCGCATATCAAATCCGCTTGCCTACAGTCAATTGGTAGGCGATGATGAAACCGTATACTAAAGCCCTGGCTCCAGAGTCAAGGCTCTATTCTAAAAGCCTAGAAACTATATGAGCTGATGTTTTTCAGGAAACAAAACCCTACACGCCGATCCTTACGGCAAAGACGACCCTCGCAAGTTCTTCGGTGCATTTGAAGATGACAACATGTCGGTGCCCCGACAAAGGCGTCACGATGCTCAGGTGATCAGGTGATGATGTTCACTTTGTGATGTATGTAGCCAGTGCCAGATTACCTGTAACCTACGGTAAAACATCGGACAATCTAGTCTTGTGGGAGAACTCGAAAGGCATTTTTATAACAACTAAGAGCCATGAACTAACCATGGGCCAGAATTTCGAAGGCTTTCGGTTAGCCAGCCAGCGTGTAGCAGACTTTCTTTGCTGCTACCTAAGATTATTCTTTCCTTTGAGTATAAGTTCTTGGAGATGTACCACAAAAGTCAGTTCTTTTCTTATTGCTCTTTCAATATAATAAATGCGAAAAAGTGTGTTTGTTCCTTTTTTCGCAGCAAGAGCGATGGATGGATGTGATTTTTTGCATAGAGATAGTTGAAGGGCCGAAGACTACATAGGATTTTTATACCGAACAAAAGTGCTTGACGGCCGTAGCTAGTACCTAAGTGGATACAACTCTCCGGGATCCGTGGAAAATTCAATCTGGTACCGGGATCTGTGGATACGAACCCATTCTTTAGTATTTAGTTACCAAGGCCAAAGTTCTCACTTCGTTATAATAGCGAGAACAATTGAATAGCGTCAAAAGTCATCACGAAAGTTCTGAATCCCCAGGTGAACCAGCTAAACCTGGATCGTCACTACCTGCCGTATCAAATCGAGGAACCTCGGCGTATCATCGGCACCGCTCGCGCCCGCATCTGCGACCTGCTCCTCTTAGCTGATAGGGAGTTCTACGAGAAGGATGCCAACTCCAGTCTGAACAACGTGGTGCAGAGAATGATGCATTCGGTGGCGCAGGCAGATATCATCTTCAGGAACGCGGACTTTAATGAGGATGGGATTCCAGACAATATTGGTGAGATTTTGACTTTACACACCATCCCCATCGGTTATCGTTTCTTCGAGCGATGTGCCCTGACCATTGCCACTTCAACTTGCAAATTTAACTAGGTGACGGTACGGATTTCCAGTTTCCCCAGTGATGATTTCCATTTATCATTTACAGGATTTTCAGTGAAGTACATCCTAGTGCTGACCTCCCAGGAGACCAACAAGCGAGTGTTTGGCGACCTCCTGAACGAGAACTCGGTCGACGGGCGCGAGTACCTGATGAAGTTCGCGAGGCTCCGGAGACTGTCCGAGGTCTGCCTCGGTGTGGCCTTCTCTGGGCACGCGTTTCATAACAGGACTCTGGGGTTGAGGTGAGGTTTTAATAGCGATTTTATTGGGTACCTTTCATACCCTTGGAAGTTGTACATTAGTTTATAATCATTATCAGCCTATATGTTCCTACTGCTGGGGCACATGCCTTCTCTCAGATAATGAGGATGCTGCCCACCATGCTGACCCAGTTTTTTTTTTTTTTTTAATATATATTTACTTTACACAATTAATACAGTTTATTGCATATTGTTGCACCAAAAAACCACAGTTGGTTTGACATGGTCAAAGTTCATGTCGGTGAATGTCATCGGTATGTCTTTTGAGGTTCTTGGACATATCGGTTTCCTCACGATGTTTTCTTTCGCCGTTTTTGAGCGATGGCATTGAAACTGTACATAGTTTATTTAAATACTAAAAAAAACATCATCAGGGCCGAGGATCGAACCGGGTGCTGCCAGATTGTAAAGCGCTCATGCAGCGTACGGCCACCATCGCTCATATGCATATGTATAATATAAATTAATATAACTTCCAAGTAATAAAAGTTGTTTGGATTTTAAGTTTTTTGGTGACGAGCATTCGTAACTGGGCGCTTGATATTAAGCGCCACTCTTGCCCATAACAGTTGCAAAGCCACTTGAAATTTTAAACTTCACCGGTTCTTTTTAATGCCATTCGGTATATCTAACTCCAACTTGCGCAACATTGCGACTTTGCGTTCGTCTATTTGCTCTTTAATTTTGATGGAAACGTAACAAATCAGCTAACTTTGCGCACCCTGCTTCAATTACTGGCAAAGGTACCTACTTCTCCGGACGGACTCTGAACTGGATAAGGGTCCTGTCACTGCAATTCATTATAAATAATTGTTTCTTGCAGCATGTGCATGATTATTATTCTGACGCATCGATTCTGGTTATTGAAATCGCCCTGGGCTACAATTAGATGTACCTACCTACCGATTTATAGATATTGTTTATTGTTTTTCCTTGTCTAATTGTGCTGGTATCGGCCAATTGAACTATATGGATCTTTATTATTTTTATTAAATAACAATGAAGATAGGTGGATGTATTGTAGATGGAACTCTGTTCTTATTAACTGTTAGAATGTCAGTTCAGTAGAGACATGGAGTAAACAAATCTTTTTGGAATGTTCCTCTGCTTTGTTTTTGTCAACAAAATATTTAATGTAATGCCATGGTAAAAACTGTAATAATATTTACTAAATAAATAAAGAATTTGAATTTAAAAGCATTTTGGGAACGCTGCCCACTGGTAGCGGCTTTTTAGATTAGTTTTAGTTTTAAATTTAAGATTGTTTTTACTTTACTTGTAATTTTTATTGTAATTGTAGTAAAATATTGTATAGCAAATACCAGTAATATCCATTCTGTTGACAGGCAGTTGGACCTGTTCCAACTATTCCCCAGGCCTTCGCCCCTCCGAAAATGCTTTTCGATCGCGCGATGCCAGCGTGCCACGGCGCTGTACTTACTTCAGCAAGAGATGGATTTGTTTTTGGCTATCGGGCAATATATCTTTAATCGCAGTTTCCCCTTCACCGGAGTGTGAAGTCCCGTCCCAGTTAGGACACACAAAATTTATTTTTATGCCATATTTGGCAAAGAAGCAGACGGGCTGCCTGATGGTAAGTAGTCACCATCGCCTATGGTACTTGTAACACCAGTGGCATCACAACTATTTTGCCGACCCTTTAAGAATCTATTTAATCGCCTTTTGAAGAAATGTTGTTGGTTGCTTCTCGGAAACACCGCCGAAGGTAGCTCATTCTACATTTTGTAATTGTGAGGCATTAAAGATCGCGTGAATCGCACAGTGTGCGATTTCCACTGATCTATGATATGTGAATGAGCTTTCGATTAGGCGGTGGCGGCTAGAGCGATGGTAAAACCGCGACGCCGGCATCAGATCAAACAGTTCTTCAGAACACTTCCCCTTGAAAATGCGATAAGTTTTTATTTTTATTGATATGATTGCTCTTAGCCGCCATCTCGCCTGATGTTAAGCGACGAAGCGGTCTACGATGGAGCACGTTTGCCTAGAAGAAACCGATTCACTCTCGATTTCGACACCTACCCACATACATAGAGACCCAACGTCACTGCGCATGCTGAGCGGCTCTAGGTGTTCGGTGAGTTTGGAATCGTCGAGAATTCTTACAGCTATTCTACAGATTTGTAAGGTATATTATGTTTGATTGCACGATCGTACAAAAAAACATCTGGCGCAAAGACAAGGACACTTTAAAGAGATTTGTATGTTTGATCGTGAAGTGCATCATGCGACGAAATCGCATCGTTTGCTCGTAGAATCGTTAGCCAAATTCTTTCAATTTCAAATTCTTTAATTATTTACTAAATAATATTACAGTGCCATGGTAACAACCATGGCATTACTTACCTAATCTACGAATTTATACACTTACCCCCTTATTAATAAACGTGGAGTAGTCTTGGAATAGTTACGCCGTGTTTTGTATTTTTCTCTCTTTCAAATTTTGAACTCGATCGAAAAAGACAAAAGACGGTGTAACTATTCCGAGGCTACTCTTCGTTTATTAATAGGGGGGTAAATTAACAAATATTTACAACATGTAACAATAAAAATAAAAAATAAAAACGGCATTAAACATATAAAAAAACAATAAAAACTACAAAATAGTAAACTCCTCACTGTACATCTTATAATTATTTTAAAATGACGACCATTTATCGGCGAATGTGTCGACCTGTGGTTGTGAGGATACAAGCGCATCGAGGTGGCTTTGCGCTCGACAGATAGGAGATCGCTCACGCGCCATGGTGCGCAGCGGCACGGGGGAGAATAGAGGCACGCATGATCCAAGAAAACAAGGTCTAGCGCTCTGGGAGATGTCCCACAATGACGTCACTGTCCAGTTGCCACTTTATTGTAACAAACACAGATACTTTGTAAAACAAAGAAGCAACATTTTTTTTATAATCTATTAAATAAAATACAAAAAGTATTTCAATTGTCATTTGGTTTGTCCGCTCAAGCAAGTTAAGCACGAATTGAATATAATATATTAAAAACAATTTTATCAAAACCACGTTGATTTATTGAATATACGGATATTGAGGAGTTATAATTTCATGCTACTGTTAACACAGGAAATCATAGAGATTGTTTCGTGTATCTCTCTCGAACTTGTTGTAAATTACTTATTCTGCTCATGCTTATGCATTGATGGCATCATTGGGGGACGCCACGAGACCTTTTTTCTCGGAGCGCTATACCTGGCGGAGTATATTATTATACCATTGAGGCACGCATCCAATACGGAACGTACAAGTAGAGCGCCATCTATGCAATTTGACATTTGAATGCTTTGATTTGCTTGTAATTTGACTGTAGTTTCACATCGTTGGGCGGTGGGCTGGGCGGCGCCGCGGGCGGACTGTGCGACCGACGCGCGTACGGCCGCTCCTTCAACACCCTGGCAATCGCGCACTCCACTTCCGTGGACAGCGAGCGCGTGCCGCAGCGGATAGCGGCGCTCACGCTTGCGCACGAGATGGGTGAGTGACGCTTCTTTTTATACCAATGTTCCAATAAACAACATATTATATCAGAAAGGTGTATGTAGTCATAGGCGTACCAAGGGGGTACGCCTATAACTACACTACAGGGGCAGTTCTAGGGGATCAACAATCGTGAACTCTGTTGTCTATAAATATGTGTTGTTTTTTCTTAAGCCCCCTCAACCTTGAAACCAACTCCTGCGTATGGATATGGGTATAGTCACATCTTCAGCAATTAAATGTCCACTGCTGAACAAAGGCCTCCCTCTTAGAGAGGAGTGTTGCCACAATCCTCACGCTTGGCAGACAGTTTGGGGATCGCAGTACGTTCACCGTGTACTCATAAGACGCTGCTGCCCATCCTCCGGTGGTTCTGGTATAGATTATATGGGTATAGTACCTATATATAATACCTACTCAAGTGTATTGATCTACCCCTGTGAACAACTTGTAGAACAACTTTGCTAAATTCGAGAAAAAATATATGACATGCAAATTGGCCAAAAGAACGGAGATGAACACCATCGCCTCCATAATTTCACAATTAGGCCCCAAGACGGGCTGCAGGCGGGTGTTCGAACTCAGATGTACTTAAAAATTTTCATTTAAAAAACACTAGACCGCTATACCGCTTAATGCATAAACATAATTTTTACGCACACTAATAAACTTGTAGCAACACCAATGAACTAATAATCCACCAGCAAAAAAGGGCGACAAGGTCGTCTACCGGGTGAGTTCGATTAAAGGCATCAAGCCTGATTTAGGCCAGATACGCTAGCACCTGACTCCTCCTTACCATATCTCTCTTGTTATCTGATTGCTGCTTGCCCCTATCTGATTTGAAGTCTGGAGCAAGTTTTTGTATCGTAACAGGTCACAGCTTTGGAGCGCATCATGACGACAACTTCCCTACTGCGGAATGCCGCGGGCACCTGATGGGCTCCCAGTCGACCTCGGCAGAAAACAGCAACCACTTCGAATTCTCGCTCTGCAGCAAGCGGCTGATAGCTTCCACGCTCAACAGCATGAGCTATTGCTTCACGGAGGAGGCTAAGCCTTATTGCGGAAATGGTAATATTTTGGGATTTATTCGCTTTTCAGCCTTACTTTCTTTCTCACGTATTCACAAACGCATCCTTAAAGGTTCAAAGAGATATCTATGGCCATCATACCCGCTCTGACAGATTTGTTCTCAGCAGTAGGTAGTATTTACCCAAGACTAAAACGGGAAGGGAAACCCTAACCCGAAACCCCTTGTGAGGGAATTGCAACAGGCAACCTCTATTGTCCGGCAACTAAAGTCGGTCCTAATGGACAAATTCAAGCGGCTATTGCCGCATTATTTCCTTTTTATAACCTAGGAGTATTCTCAGGAATAGTGGAAGATGGTGAGGCTTGTGACTGCGGCCTGCCTTCACGATGTAATGTCAGGGACCCCTGTTGTACTCCGAGAGCTGGAGGAGCGCTGGCTTTTGAAGAAGGGTAAGGCTTTTCACTCTAATTAGTAGGCACTTTTCATTGCGATAGTTTAAAGCTATCAACTTGATTTTAAGTTTTAACGTTGCTATTTCACCCACTTACCTTCTCGCTCTTCTGCTTTGCGGTCGGGGGGTAAGGTTCAATTGCTCACAGTGACTTATTAAATTCAAGCTATGCGAAGGCGTACGATAACGTTGTAAATGCCACGAACCCATACGAAAACTGACAGTTGCTATAGTTGAAATCGAAAATAATATGCCACAAGCTTGTGCTTGTGCAAGCACTTGGACTTTAGCCAAGTCTAAAAAGTCTCAAGTCTTTAGTTTAGTCTTGAGCTTATTCTTTGGTTAGAGAACTCATTCCACAACCTTACCACGGTAAATATCCCGTAGATAATCATATAACTTTAGTCCTACTGTTGTTATACTTCGATCGTCTTGGGTATGTTCAAAGCTGTTCCGCATGTAACGTTTTGCAGCACAGTACACAAGGAAGGCTGTTCCGTAGCTCCTTCGGCGCAGTGCCACCCTTCGCAGGGGCTGTGCTGCCAGGCCAACTGTCGGTTCGCGAACCTCACCGAAAACGGCATTGTAAGTAACAGGACATTGACGTTAGTAAGGTCCGATTTTCCCGCTCCTTTTTTCCGCGAACGTGCAAGGTGTCGAATGTCCTTCCCCCGAAAGTCTTCCCGCCGCACTTCACCTTGGAACTTCTCAAAATGGTATCTACAACCACTTCTACGGGCTGGCAAAGCATCGACAACACCGCTAAGATTTCAGGTCTTGTCGCATATTGACAGTGTAATTTCTCGACCCAGCAGGTTATCAAGGTCTATCTCTAAATCCACGATGATATCACAGCCAATAAAAAATTATGTTTTATATAAGAAGCTATCGAAAAATCTTCCATTTATCTTCTTGTTTCTTTATTTTTATTTTATTTTAGGTCCAATGCTGTAAGCACAACAAGCTTACAGCGAAGCCAACGCGCACAGCAAGCATACATTACAAATAATTGTTTTTTGTTATGCATAACAGATAATGTAATAACGACAATACTTCAATACCTATATCATACATTATTGTATTATATTATTGTTGATCGCCTAGTTGTAAAATGGGTTGATATTTTCAGGATCCGCCAATGTTCGCCAAGGAATGAATATGATAAATCGCTTTCATGTTGGTTCAGGACTGCAAGTTTCAGAACTCGGTGTGCGCGTGTAACAACCCGAAGACCTGCCGGTGTGGGCTCGGCGGACGCTGCATGTGGGACTGGAGCTGCCATGCGGCAGAGTGCGCCCTGCTGGGGCTCAAAGAGTGCCAGTGCTTACGATCACCGGTACTTATGCCAATTATTGTTACGATAGCTGGCCAGCCAAACAATTAGTGTCATAAGGCAGAATAAAAACAGAGATCCTCCATAATAATAGACCTACTTTGTAATATTGCCAGAAGAATCTGGTAACATTTAAAAGTAGATTTTCCGTTTTGTCATATAAGGTATCAGATTTTAACTTTAGGGAAAATTGTGAAGAAAACTGCTCAAGTGGGGTAATGAGGGTGCCTCGATAGATGCAGTCGCAAATAAATCTATTTCTTTTAGGCAATAGTTCTCAACCCAGGATTGGCGTGTTAGCCATGTGGTACAGATATGACCACAAGAATGTTAGGTAAATTGTAGTCAATCTAGCATGTCTGTCACAAAATAATAGATAGAAAGAGTTACGCACCTAAGTCATTTCACATTTATTTAGAGTGTGATATTCCCCAGGGTGGCGCGTTGGGCGAGAATCACATGTGTGGCATCTGCTGCCTGGTGGACGGGCCGCACCAGAGCCCCCAGTGCGTGGGCGTCGAGCAGGCAGCCTACGAGTACAGTGAGAAGCACCGCATTCCTCCCGAGTGGCCAGGAGATGAATACGAAGGACGTAAAGTATCTTTCTAGTAATACTAATACTGGTAACAAATACTAGATGTGTGATATATTATAATAGATGGATTAAAAGCTATATCTTTGCTATCCCACAAAATTAGGGGAATTTCCCATGATTGCCATGATGTGTGCAGCGAACGCGACAGTGCGGCTGTGCAGCGGACGGATGGGGCAGTGCCGCCTGGTAACACTGCGAGGCTGGCCGTGCGGTGCGGCGTGCGTGTCGCGCGGAGTCGTGGGCGCATGCTCGGCGCGCGGAGTGTGCACCCTCTTGCACAACACTCCCCGCTCCAACCTCTATCCTGACATCATGGTACGTACGACCCCGTCTGCACAACACTCCCCGCTCTAACCTCTATCTAGACATCATGGTACGTACGACCCCGCCTGCACAACACTCCCCGCTCCAACCTCTATCCTGACATCATGGTACGTACGACCCCGCCTGCACAACACTCCCCGCTCCAACCTCTATCCAGACATCATGGTACGTACGACCCCGCCTGCACAACACTCCCCGCTCCAACCTCTATCCAGACATCATGGTACGTACGACCCCGCCTGCACAACACTCCCCGCTCCAACCTCTATCGAGACATCATGGTACGTACAACCCCGCCTGCACAACACTCCCCGCTCCAACCTCTATCCAGACATCATGGTACGTACGACCCCGCCTGCATAACACTCCCCGCTCCAACCTCTATCCAGACATGGTACGTACGACCCCGCCTGCACAACACTCCCAGCTCCAACCTCTATCCAGACATCATGGTACGTACGACCCCGCCTGCACAACACTCCCCGCTCCAACCTCTATCCAGACATCATGGTACGTACGACCCCGCCTGCACAACACTCCCAGCTCCAACCTCTATCCAGACATGGTACGTACGACCCCGCCTGCACAACACTCCCAGCTCCAACCTCTATCCAGACATCATGGTACGTACGACCCCGCCTGCACAACACTCCCCGCTCCAACCTCTATCCAGACATCATGGTACGTACGACCCCGCCTGCACAACACTCCCAGCTCCAACCTCTATCCAGACATCATGGTACGTACGACCCCGCCTGCACAACACTCCCCGCTCCAACCTCTATCCAGACATCATGGTACGTAACTACGTACGACCCTGTCTGCATAAGTCTCCCCGCTGCAACCTCTACTTTAATACTAAGTACATTTGTGACTGTATCCCAATTTTTGAAGTCAAACCTTCTTTAGGCACGTTGGGCACTTTTTGGAATGGGGTAAAAGCACTGAACTCGCGTAACCGTCACGCGCTCGATACTCTTCAGGTAAAGTCGGCTCGAGTCGAGTAAGGGAGCGAGATAGATATAGTTATCGTTCACTGCTGAACATAGGCCTCCCCATCGATCTCTAAAAGGGCCGGTTGGAAGCGGCCTGCATCCAGCGTTTCCCTGCGGTCTCTTTTAGGTCGTCTGTCCATCTTGTGGGTGGACGTCTTATGCTGCGCTTACCAGTCCGTGGTCTCCATTCGAGAACCTTTCGGCCCCATCAGCCATCTGTTCTGCGTGCTATGTGCCCTGCCTACTGCCACTTCAAATTGCTAATCCTAATGGGCTATGTCGGTAACTTTCGTTCGTCTACGGATCTCTTCATTTCTGATTCGATCCCGTAGATAAACCCCAATTATAGTATGATATAGTCAACCTTGGTGAAAAATTCACTTCTGTCGTGTGGTCGCACACTTTTTTTGTTTGAAATATGCCTAATTGCTCTCGTTTTTTTTTCAGCGTGTGAAGTTGCATAGCGGCCCTGTTGTTTCGTGTTCCAGAAGATTGCGTCCGACAGATATTTTAGTTTCTATATCTACCTTCCTTATTTTATAAACAATATTAAACACTGTGTTATTTTATTCTTTTTTATTAACAATAATAAATATATTAAACAAGAGTTAAATCTTAGAGCTACCAAGAAAAATTAGGACAATAGATTAATCCCATCATTACTATTTTTTGTCCTTTTTGTCATTTTCTTTTGTCAATTTATTCCTGTTGGACAAACCAATTAAGACTCTCCAGTTTGACTTACTAAGAACCCGTCTTAACAAGCTACGAAAAAAGATTTCTTTTATTATCTTTTTGTAACTAGTTCGCGCTATACTTGTTTGATAGAAACCACTTTTTAGAGAAAGGCCATCTATTAGTGAAACTGACGTGGTTTTCACACATTTTATTTATATTACACGGGAATGTTGAATGCTGGAGTATTCCCGACACACAGGAAGATTCGAGTGGGGAAGAGCTCCAGTGTGCGCCGACGCAACATATTTCTCTACGCACCTCCACCCCCGCACCCGACAAGCAGCCGGTGTCATCACGTGCGCGCCGCGCGGCGGCCCGTAGTGCAAAGCGAGACACAGCCGCGCGCGTGCATTCACCTTAAAAAAGACCGTCTAATGCGGTTGAAACTATAGTCGGAGTAACCGGCTTAATCTTACGTGAGTAATTCCCGTGTTATATAAATAAAATGCCATCTATTAGTTACTTACTAAGTTACTTTTCGTATTAGGTCTTCATCACATGCTCACACGTTTGAAATTAATTTTTGACCCATAGCTCTTGAATCTGACATTGTGGAACCACATGCTGGGTAGGTACAGGCAATGTCCTTTATTTAAGTTAATTTATAACTTTTCACACAAACTTTCAAGCATTTTAAAGTAGCAGTATTTGATGTCAAACTCCATATCGTACCAATAATTGACAGCTACGCACCCGTGACTCTGCGTGACATGGTGGAACCAGAGGCTAGGCAGGTAGAGGCAATCTCCTTTATTTAATTCCACTGTGTACTTGTGTGCTTTGAGGAACGCTGGGTGGCTTGCGATGTCTGATGGGGACAGGGGATCTGAAAGCAAAGGAAGCAAAAGCCAGATTACAAGGCGCAGATGGGGCTAAAGGTGCTTGCAGACGATCCAAAGTTTCCTGTCTCGCATTGTCTCACCAGTGGCACCTGGAGGTTGCTTGGAATTTTTGTGCCGCGTATGTCATTGCTGACGAGAATTACCTATCCATAAATCTATTGATGGAACTAAAAAATGGAAGGACACTGCGCGCTGATTGTTAGTTTGTTGAGTTAAACGATGCTGGCTCATTCACTCTACTCAATAAGCAATTTTTTCGCACGTAAGGCACTTGCAGATGATGCGTAGTAGGTACTTGTAACAAGTGGAAGAAGCAAGTGTCTACTACGCATCGTCTGCAACGGTGTGCTTAGTGAACGAGGCAGTGAAAATAATTAGTAGCACTTCGCGCTGGTTCTTGGCGCCAATCTCCTAATTTCTGATTCCATCTCGTAGATCAGTGGTTCTCAATTAGCGGCACGCGAAGTTGCATCAAGAGGTACGCGCGGCAAACTCCTGACTAAGAGAAATTCTAAGGCGTCACACCACACCGTATGCAGTCCATTTTCTAGTCCGTCTGCAGTCCAACTGACTGCATACAGCGTTTCATACTTTACTGGACCTCACAAACTGAGTCTGCACCAGACCTGACTGCATTTGGTGTGCTTGAGCCGAGCTCGAGGGGTACGCGAGTTTGAGGTCTTTCTTGAAGTGGTACGCAGGAAAAACTAATTGGGAACCACTGGTGTAGATAAACCCCGAGCATAGCTTGTTGTGCGACTTTGTGCTAACTTGATCGAACTATAATACCGTCATATTTTTATATTTCGTGCCATATATTCACCTATACAAATCCAAGGCAGTCCTTTACAGCCTGTGAGAGGTTCGATATCCCAGCGGCCCTCCTTCCTCTTGAACACAGCCTGTGGGTACCACTTGTAAGGCACGTACGGGAGGTCAGTGGGAGGGATGAGGGTGAACTGCTTCGAGCCTTCTATCACGCAGTAGATGTTCTCGTATGGATCCTTGTGCACTGGAATTTGGATGACGTTTTCAATTAATTTGTGAGCTACTTTCCTTTGCTTCATATGTGTTCCAAATTATAGTTAGAAATCTGTCTTAAATTAAGTGTTTATATGTCGTCAACATGGGTTGCGTTGCATCCATTTGCGCGGTTATGACAAACAGTATCAAATGCATGTTTTGTTTAAGAATACTTGAGGATATAATTAAGTTAAATGTACCTAATTTTAGATTCAAACTTGGTGAAATTTTTCTCGATAGAATAATTCGGCATAAACAGGCCTTCTAAAACACGATTTTAGTGTTTTCTTCAAATCTAGAAGTTGTTGACATTTTTTTTTCCATATTCTAATGTTAATTTAAGCAGTGTAGTTTAATTTTATTTATTTATTTATAAAGTTTTCATAGTTCTTGAGTAATCCGGAGTTTTATCATTTGTCGCTTACGTTATTTAGTTCTGAGGCGGACGCCGACTCGTGCATAGATTTGTCACTAATTCGCGCAGGGGCAAAACTCTGATTTGAGCTGACAACATATCGACTTTTAAATAAGTAAATATTTGGGACATTTTTGCACACACGGATATCTGACCCCAAATTAACCAATTATGTTTAAAAAATATCAATTGTTTTTAGGGCTCTGACACCGAATGTCTTTGTTGTGTGAACCCTCAGACATTGACACACTTAATGGACTGTGCAGACATCCTACAAATTGCACACTAGACAACCTGAATGAAGCCACGGAGAGTGCCATTGGGGTGGCAGAGTTTTAGAAACTTAATCTATACTAATATTATAAAGAGGAAAGATTTGATTATTTGTTTGTTTGTTTGCATTGAATACGCTCTGAAACTACTGAATTTGAAAAATTCTTTCACTGTTGGGAAGCCACACTATCCACGGGTGACATGGGCTATATTATATTTACAAAAAAATTAGGGATCATTACTAAAACTCCAATAATACCCGTGCAAACAATATAAAAAATAAAACAACAATTTATGGAACATCGACTTGAAAGAAGAAGAAGAAGAAGAATAGTTTTTTAATTAAATTATACACAGTCCAAATATATACAGGGTTACTCATATACCCTGTACTAAGTCGAAAGGAGACAATTGTACTCATCATTATGAGCAACTTTTACTATGTGGACCAACCCTGAAAGTGGGAAATAAACTACTGTTCCATAAAAAAATGTTCACTGACACTCGACAATTGTATGGAAACAGCAGATATTTTATTCGCGATTTCAGGGTTGGTTTCATATTTTTTTTTTTTTTAAATATAAATAATAGGCTTGCGCTTGACCGCCAACTCGCCTGATGTTAAGCGATGATGCGGTATACGGTGGAGCATGCTTGCCTAGAAGAAACCGATTCACTCGTGATTTGAAGTCACCCATACTGTAACTATCGGGGAACACCCATTCAGGCAGCGCATTCCACAGACTAGCAGTTCGCACAATAAAAGTGGAATCAAAGCGCTTCGTTCGGGTTTTCGGAACACTAACCATAAAGCGGTGTCGATTAATGTTAATCACAATGATGAGTACAAACACACAGAAACTTTTCCATTCAAAATATGAATGTGATGAATACTAACCAGAAGTAACTGCTCTCTCATCTCCCATCCAGAAGTTGACAGCGTCTGGTTGCTTATTGAACGCCTCGCTGGCGAACTTGACTTCTTTATACACATCGGGGAGCAGCTCGGGAAAGTCTTCCGTGAGGTTGGAGTTCTGCTTCTGGATGTATACTATTTCTTCGGGCCTGGAGGAGTGGTTTGAAGTAATGTTTAATCTAGGCCAGTGGTTCCCAATTAGTTGTACGCATACCCCCAGGGGTACGCGAAGTTGCATCAAGGGGTACGCGAAGCGCGGAAATATCTTGACTATGATAATTTTATCAGTAACCCGGTACCAGTAATTCATTTTGTATTTATCATTCCTGTAATAAAGGCTGGAGCGCACCAAATCCAGTAGCAGTCCGGTCCGGTGCAGACACAGTTTGTGAGGAACAGTAAAGTACATAATTCTATACAAGACGTAACACCGTATGCAGTCTGTTTGTAGTCCGTCTGCACCCAACGGACTGGATACAACGTGTGGTCTTTCCATCTTTCATAGAATTTCATACTTTAGTGGTCCTTAAAAACTGAGTCTGCACCGGACCAGACTGCAAATGGATTTGGTGTGCTTGAACCGAGCTCGAAAGGTACGCGAGTTTGAGGTTTTTCTTGAAGTGGTAGGCTGGAAAACTAATTGGGAACCACTGATCTAGGCCAACATATTGACATAGAGATGGTTGTAGCATGGGCGTAGCTATGGCTTTCACAACAGGGTCAGCGAGTACAAAGTTTTAGCCCAGGCTTCACACCGAAAAGGAGAATTTTAAGTGCTTCTCTCGCATAGCAAAAGTCATTGTAGACAGCAAAGAACCTTATACATTCCAGATTATCCGTGCCATCTGTCTAATGTTCTTTTTTTTTTTACTGGGCAAGTGCCTTTATTAACTAAACTAGCGGTCCGCCCCAGCTTCGCACGGGTATAGATTATAGCCTATGTCACCCGGGGATAAAGTAGCTTCCCGTCAGTTAAAAAATTTTTCAAATCGGTTCAGTAGTTTCGGAGCCTATTCAATGCAAACAAACAAACAAACAAACAATCAAATCTTTCCTCTTTATAATATTAGTATAGACAAAATACAAGCTAAAAACTAACACTACAAATACAGATAGACTGATGAAGGTCTAAAGACAATCCACATGTTTAACAATGCAATTGTTTTTATAATCAGCCTCGAAAACTAACCTTTTCAGGTGCCGATATTTCTAAGAAAGACACGTGAGGTCATAAACAGCCCTTCTCGCTTTTGTTATTGTTAATTGGCTTAACACATGTGCCACATTTTTCTTAGATTACATTGTCTGTAGGAAATTTTGTTCCTATTGGCACCATTGTTACCTATTGTGTATTATCAGTCGTAAACCAACTGAGAAACTGTCAAGATGCCTGGTCATCGGTCAAAATGGTTTATTTTTTCTCTTTATAACGAAAGAAAAATGCTTGGTTACTTGAAATCCGTTAATAAAAAGTTTACACTATATATATACACGTATATATATATAAATAGTTTATTTGGCAAAAGTTAAAAAACAGAAAATTTAAGAAAACTAAAATATATATAACTAATACCAAACTAAATTAAATTAAATACACTAAACAAAAATATATTAAACTAAACTAATCTATATAATATATATATAAATCTAATTTTACCTTTTCGCCTCTAATGCATCAAGAAATTCAGCCATCGTCATGTCTTCTTCATGCGGCATCACGAAATAGTCGATGTCACCTTTCTTTGTTATGCCATCGGCGAGACCATTGGGTGTTACAGCTACTGTCACTTTCTTGTTCGGTATTGTCTCCCTAGAACAACATAACATATAATAAAGTAAGATTTTTAACAGACTTCCAAAAAGGAGGGGGGGTTCTCAATTAGGTTGTTTATTTTATGGTTGCTGTTCTAACTTTGCTATCTTACATCCATATGAAGACTGGCAGAAGCTCTTATCATCACTGGGTAATTGAACTACGCTACGAGATCTCCAGAATGAGAAAATAGGTTTATCTTAATGCCAACCTGAAATATTTTCCATTCCATTTCCTCACCGCCGGCCAGGCAGAACAACCTCCTCGAATGATTAACGGTATATTCTTCGACACATAGTCCCTGTAAAACTCTAAGGGCTTGATGGAACATGTTTCTGCTACTTCTTGCCCGAGATACAGCTCTGAAAGCAAAGGGAAGTTTTATTACAAACCTGAATAGGTTCTTATTTTAAAAGCTGTGTGAGTATTGCGATTACGTGATGACTCTTCGTTGAGAACGTCGAAAGCTTGCAATATTTTGTGCGTCATATCAATAAAGTATGTCCATAATCATAGCTTTTTCAATAAAAAATACTAAACAGAAATCTTTATTACCAAAATATAAACATAACCTAAAAGATTTTGATAACAATTATTTTTTTATTAATCTCCCATCAGGCAGGCTAAAGCTTTTAAGGCCATACCGCCTGGTGTGATATCAACGACTTAACACTGCCATTGAGAATCATCACTTCTTTTTTTTCGCCCTCTACACGTTCAAGGCATTAAAGTCATACCGCCTTGTGTATTCTACTAACATAACCGAACTACTGCTACAAGAGGTTTTAAGCGTGTTCCAGTAAATAGTATTCAAAACTAGTAGGCTGGAAGAAAAACAATTTTCACAAATCGTCTATAAAACTTTTCATATCAAAATCATATAAAGTTACAATACGATAACTAAAAACATTTAAATATATTTGATTGGCATGGGTTTCTTGAGTATCCCCTTGATGGGCGGGCTGGCATCCGTGGGCGGCTGCTTGGGCGTCGGCGGCGGCTCCATAGGCAGTGCGACGACGTCGCGCGGCGATGGCGCTAGACGAGCGCGCCAGAACGATCGGGGCATAAACGTGTACGTCGAATCTATTGCTGTCACTGCAAAGAAGTTGTGAAATAAGTTTGAAAGTTGCCAAGTAGAAGCTATTTCTATGAAAGGCGGGTTAAGTGAGTAAAGTTTAGGTACTTATAGCCAGGCTGAATTGCATTGCATTGGTAGGTAGTTACATTGGCCGTGTTGGCCCCAAAATCGTTTTCGTTAATTTTTGCCCAAACGTGTGTAACGGGAAAAGTGTCACGACAATCCACGTTTTGAAACAAAAGTTAAATTCTGTTCAACCCAAAGCGACGAGAAAAAAGTTGTCTTACACTTTGTGATCATGTCTAATAGGCGGCCGTTTCTACATGTACGTATATCGTATATTTTTTTTTTTGCAAAAGATCGTGGACATCCTTTGCTGTCGTCATCTAGTCAGGTAGTTTTTTCGACTAATTTGATAAGACTACTTACATTTAGGCTTCTGTGCAGCAGAGTGCTCAGCTATAGTCAATGCACTCTGGGTTCTAGGCCCAGGCAGCATATTCAAATTGAAAAAGTCATCTGCGCCTTGTCTGTTGAGTGTTAATTTGTTCTTTTCGTGCATCTGGCGAAGGCGAACGTGTTTGTCGAAACTTTGCAAAAACACTTTGGAGTTGTTGTGGATCACTATCCCATCTAGGACGCCTGTAAATTTAACAAAAATGAAGTTAATGATAAAAAATTAAGATGCCAATCGAATGACTTATAAAAAGGTGCATATCAGTTTAGTACGCTTTCATAAAGAAACCAATTAATATTTCCGGATAAAAAATTACTTAACCAATTTTTAATCTTTAAGGTATAGGTACATTACCTGCATACCAAATTTGATCTAAATCCGTTCAGCCATAAAGTCAAGTGGGAAAGGTACTACTAGCACTGCTAGCACTACACTTATTAGGTACTATTTTTGTGACTGTGCTAATGGTGGCGCCAAGTAATCAACTAATCGGAGGTTGTCGGAAAAACTACCATCGTATTTTTAACATAGCTAGCCTCCCGTGGAAAATGTTAGATCCCTCATTTGGCTATCATGTGTAGACAATTAAATTTGTGTCACATAAAAATGCTATCAGAGCAAGGTTAGTATTTTTCTAATTTGATTGAAGCTACCAAAAGTGCCACCAAATTATTTTTGTGTAGTGTCACACACATCGGCCATATTGTTCTAGTTCATGGCATTTTAATTCATTCTTTCGCGGTTCTCACATTGCGACGCGAATGCCGTTACATACATTGACAATAAATAATGGAAACGTTCTTAGGGTCAATACGACCAATGTGCGGATAAAACACGCGACGCGGCATAATAAAAAATTGGTGGCACTGTAATTACATAGAAATACTAGTAGGTTCATGGAAGGGGGGGGAGGAACTCAGAGTCACACAGCGGGCAATGGAGAGAGCTATGCTCAGAGTTTCTTTGCGTGATAGAATCCGAAACGTGGATATTTGCCAAAGAACCAAAGTCACCGACATAGCTGTTAAATGCAATGGGCAGGCCACATCGCTCGAAGAACCGATAACCGATGGGGAAGAAAGGTTCTTGAGTGGAGACGAAGACGCAGTGTAGGTAGGCCTCTCACTAGATGGAAGACATAATGAGCGTCGCTGGCATCCAGTGGATGCAAAAGGCAGGCAGTCGTTCAGTGTGGAGATTAAAGAGGGAGGCTTATGTTCAGCAGTGGACGTCTTCTTGCTGATGATGATGATGACTAGTAGGGTACAACTAGGGTACGTAGTGGATACTAGGGTAGGAAAGTACTTACGAAGTTGAGAACACCTCGCAATGATAGTCTCCTTGTAACGATGCATTTTCGTTATCGGATTTCCAGAAAAATTGGCATCGACCAAGCTCAGCAACGTACATAGGTCGTCAGCCACTACCTGAAAGGTATTTTTAGTAATTTATTAGTTCTTATTCGCGGTGACGCAACAACTCGTGTGCGAGTACCTACGTACTCCCACGAGTGTTCGCAGTAGGCGTCGCGCGAGCAGGGTGGTAAAACGAAGCTTCACTTGGCGCCAAAGAGCAGCGCGAAGTGCTACTAATCACTTTCACTGCCACGTTCACTAAGCATACCGTTGCAGACGATGCGATTGTAGGCACTTGCTACTTCTACTTGTTACAAGTACTACGTATCATCTGCAAGTGCCTTACATGCGAAAAAATTGCTTATTGAGCTGAGTGAATTATCCATCATAGTTTAACTGAACAAAACTAACAATCAGCGCGCAGTGTCCTACCATTTTTTTTAGTTTCATCAATAGATTGATGGATAGGTAATTCTCATCAGCAATGACATACGCGGCACAAAAATTCCAAGCGAGCTCCAAGGTGCCACTGGTGAGACAACGCGAGACAGGACACTTTGGATCGCTACGCCAGTGAAGTACAAAAAAGACTAAAAGCTAGTGTAACAACTGGTGGCCTTATCACTACGCAATCTTTTTCAGGCTACCTTAGCATTGAGAGTATATGTAGAAGAGAGCAATAGAGGTAAAGGGCAGTTGCACTAACGTAATGAGTATCGTCAAAAAAATTTTTTTAAACATAATTTGACAATTCTTCATACCTACCAATTTTTGTTCTTACCCACTGTCTAAGTTACTACTAACCTGCAAATCATCTAGTCTGTTTTTCTTAGCAACCAGAACCTCGAGCCGGCGCAACGGCTTCACCCAGCTCATGTCCACCAGCTTATTCTCAGACACGTTCAAAATACGAAGAGAAGCCTGCAAAACGACATCATGGGGTGTAGACTTGAAAGAAACTGTTTGAAACTGTGGGCAAGATGAAAATGCTAACAAAATAACACTGAAATGAGCTATAAATTAAAGCAAGAGCAAAAGTGTGCCAAGAGAATTCTAATAGATATAGTTATTTTATTCGGAAAATACACGGTGATATCATTATATCTAGATTACATAAAAATCATTTAGTAGTTTTATTTATGTTACACGGGAATTACTCACGTAAGATTAAGCCGGTTACTCCGACTAACCGGCTTAATCTTACGTGAGTAATTCCCGTGTAACATAAATAAAATGTGTGAAAACCACGTCAGTTTCAATAATAAAATCATTTAGTAGTTTTCGCTGAAAACGCTACATTACCTACTATGCGCGTTTGCGCATTATTTACGCAAGAATTCTCTCATACTATTGTCAAGTAAAATGACAAGAAACCATATTTGGACTGAAGATTCTTGGCCCTTGGACCTAATTCGCAACCATAAGATCGTTTTCGTTCATTATTTCACTTGTGCATCGATTCTCGAAAATCACCAAGATTGGGGCAAAGTGTCATGAGAATGCTAGATGCTTCTTTGGCTAGATGAGAATCGATACAAACGTTGGCAAAAGAATGGACGAAACCAAATGTGTGGACGCGGTATAATAGAACTGTGATGACAAACTCTTTAGTCTGCAGACGCTAAATATTTTGTTAGAATTGAACATTGCCTAAGGTATACCTAGTGAGAGAGATCGTAGTCTGCGAGTCGCAGGTCTGTCGCCTACGCAGACTCTAAATACTAACCCCAATATTTATAATAGTCCTCGGATCAAAGCAAAGTCCATCAGGGCTTTCAGTATTCTGCTTTTCAATGTGCAACTCCTCCAGATATCTCAGTCCTTCTAGGTTCTCCACGACACTTAAACGGTTGTTTCCTAAATACAACTTCTTCAGGCTATGAAGAGATTCCAATCCTTCGATCTTGTCAATCTTGTTCCATTGGAGGTGGAGATGGGTGACGTTGTAGAATAACTCTAGGTTTTCGATTTTCGAGATTTGGTTATTGTGGTAGTAGGCGTAAATTAGGTGGTTCGTGTTTTTTGATTTGGGCTGTGAATAAAAAATTATGGCCAAGTTAAGGTCGATAATTATATTTATTAGAAAACTTATAATAAGCTAAAGCTAGGCAGACAAAAATATCTAGAAGTTCGAAGTACATTCAGTTAATAAATTTTAATTTATTCACTCTTATAAGTTGATTAATGAGATAATCTTACTATAGCAGTTAGATTTTTTTCGTGCATGAACAAATGCGTCGGTCTCTTGATAGCATCAGCATGTTTTTTGTTTATAATTCTTCTGGCTTGTTTACGTAGTTTTGCTTCAACTTCTTTAGCACTTTCTAATTTATTGCTGTCCATAATTTCAATACATTTAAAACGTCGCAACTAAAAATTGATTAAACTTTGCTTTGAGTCTGAGTTATGTTTTGAAAATGGCGCTGTTGGATACCATCAGATGCCATAGATAAGAAATTAAATAAAAGACCACAGTAACAATAAAATTTGGTAAAAAACCTTGTAAAAACTAAACGCTATAACTAAAGTTATTCGAATATCTAACTTTGTTTCTTACAACCATCTTAATATGTAGCGCCTCGTATCCTAAAAACCAAAGAAGTTGAACCTTATCTTTTTGGGCTAAAAACTAGCTACAAATGCTTATATCCACTTTCCTTTCTTTTGACAATAACAAGTCTGAACTGTCATGTCAAGTCAAATCAAACGTCAATGTCATACAGTTTCGTCTGCATTGGGACAATTCGGTTTCGGATTGTTGCTGTTTGTAAATTTCGATACGACTTTTGTTTGGTGTGGTCCTTGGTTTTGGTTTAGTCACATGCTCATTTGGCCGTAAATAAGACATCGTACAACAAGAACACATCCGGGAAAAAATTAGGTATTTTCTTTCATATTTAGTAAAAACCCTCCAAGTGTTGTGATTCCATAATTATTGTATTTAACCTCAACCATTCATCTTTTTCAGCAAAATGGGTGAAAGATACAACATTCACAGTCAGCTGGAGCATTTACAGAGCAAGTACATCGGTACTGGACACGCTGATACCACCAAATACGAATGGATGACGAACCAGCACAGAGATTCGTGCTGCAGCTATATGGGTCATCCTGACTTGCTCAGTTACTTCGCAATAGTCGAAAACGAGTCGAAGGCTCGCGTAAAGTTCAATCTTATGGAAAGAATGCTACAGCCCTGCGGTCCTCCTCCAGAGAAACCTGAAGATTAATTGATTTTATGAATCTTAAAATTATGAATTTAAGTTAATAATTGTACTTTATAATGCTTTCTACTAATTATAAGTGATTTGATGACAAACTGGTTTAATTTTTCTTTCTTCACATTACCTATTAAGGATGATTTATACTCATCGAAAAATTATACATGTATTTTTTGATCGAAGTTTATACTAGACTGGCGGGTGCGAGCGAGTGCGGGTGCTAGTCTAAATATATTGAAATCCGTCCCTCGTACGAGGGACGAACGGTAGTTATGGTACCTGCCACAATCTTACGCTCTAAAACCTAGCGGAAGCATAGATAAAACATACCGTGGAAGTGATCAGAATTTGTGGATTTCTCTCAGCTTTTTACAATGTTATTGCTATAGTCTGAGCAAATAAATGCTTAGACTGACTATCATGTTAGCAATGTGAAAGTTTGTGTGTGTGTTTCTCCACATTCAAACCCATAACAGCTGAACCAATGTGAACTTAAAGTGTGGAGGTACCTTGAACCAGGGATTAACACATCTAGGCAATTTTTTTACCCTGGACCTTTTTATGTTTTCTGCAGTTACTAAAGCTTTGCATTTACCTTAAGTGTAGATAAATATGTATCCAAGTTTTGTGTTACGGCAGCGCCCAGTCGTTTCAACCTGTATCCAACAGCAGGCCTAGATAAATTGTCTTTCCACTGTTTTTATCTGACCAAGGTAATACCGAGGTTTGTCTTTTTCTCGTAGGATAATAAACCGAGTTCGGCTTGCTACTGGGGTTCCGTACAAAAAGTAATGCAAAAAGACAACGTCACACCCAGGCAGTCACCCATTCAAGTACTGACCGCCCCCTACGTTGCTTAACTTGATAATGAACAGAAATTTGTCAATTATTTACTATTTGTTGTTATACTTTAGTTTAGAGTGTACTATAATCTTGCCAAGTTTGACTCTTGTACGTATTACCGTTTTTACATTAGTGTAAATACAAAAATAAAAACAAATGTAATATAACAACAAAAGTGGAGTTGGACTGGTCATATGCTCAGGAATAAAAGGAAAATGGAATAGGGATATATTGGAATGTATATTTCGTTTTCCCTCTCTGGGTACATGAGAGGGAAAACGAAATAAACGAAGACAGCAAGATGGGAAGATGAAATTAAAAAGATGCTGGAAGAAAATAAAAGTGGCTGGCATATATTGGAAACAACTAACAGAAAAGAGACATGAATGGAAGTCTCAGGAAGAGGCCTATGCCGGAAGGCAAGCTGGAAAGAATACAGCGGATCCGATGTCAATGACTAATTAATAATATTGTAAAAATCCGAAATCTAAAATATTTGAATAATAAAAATATAATAATAAATTAATTTTACAGTAAAATAGATAATTGACATCATTGCAAGATGAGAAGCATGAAACTTTACCAGCATAGAAGGCTATAAAATAAATAAAAATACAAAAATACGTATGTTGTATGGGGACTCCCTCTTTAGTTTTTACTTATTGACTTTATTATTATTTCTTAGTTAATTTAACATTAAATATTCTGTGAAAACTTTCTATTAAGGTTCGGAAGATACAGCCGTTAAAAGGTAAGACTTACAGACATAAGGACAGACAGACAGACAGCGTAGGCTTAGTAATGGGGTCTCATTTTCACCCTTTGGGTACAGAACCCTAAAAATTATGGAAAGACAATCTGTCTACGGCATGTGCAATGTGATATGCTAGGTGATCCTTTCTCGCAAACTGAGTGAAAGTATAAAGTTTGTATGGCGTACTAAGTAGTATAGTGTGCTCTCTATCTAGCAATATATTATACATCAAAATGCTTAAATCTTCCTTAGCTCTATACACATTAAATTTTTTTTTTCAGTGCACGAAAAGACAACAAAAACATAAAACACTAAACTGTTTTAAACTATCGCGGTTGTTCACTAAAGTTATATGATTATTTACGGGATATTTACTGGGGTAGAATGCGGAATGAGCTCCTGATATTTCGGCGCAGTTACATGCACCATGTTCACAGGAAGACTGAAGAATGCGGGTGGTTGGTCGAACAGTTAAAAAGTTAAGTGCAGACAAAACGATCTACCCTCTTTCTTAGTCGGTAAATATCCCGTAAATAATCATAATTATAACTTTAGTAAAAACTTAATTAGTTTGGTATCCTTATTGACAAGGAGGTTTTAAGATGAAATCAATTGAAACAAAACATTAAATCTCATCCTGCTTTTAATAATGCTTTCCATTCTCCCATTTTGGAGTTCAGCACCTCTGCTCGCTTTTTTGCATCTTCTTCCAATTGCTTTTTTTGTTCCATATTTTTCACGACATCTGTTACAATCACTTTCTGAATAATTGGCAAAATTTTGCTGCATTCTGTCTCTAAGATGTCTAAGGATTTTGTGATGCATTCCATGTCCATGGACCCGACAAGTCTGAACTCTGATATCTGCTTCAACCCTGGTAAAGAAGACAGAGTTATTGTGCCGTGATTTGTATTTGTGGCTTTGTTAGCAATAGCCAATGTTTCTTCATTGTAGTTGGGGTCTATGAAGATTTGGTTTCCGATAACAGCGAGCGAGACAGACGTTATTATATCGTACATGGGGATTGCAGCGTCGGAGAGGGCTAAGCCAGCACAGTTGATGGCAGCTGCGAGACAGGCTCCGTCATTTTCCAAGATGTACACAAAGATATCAATCTGCAATGGAAAGCATGGATTTTTGAATAAATTACAACACAGCAAAAGACTTACGTAAGTAATTTTTATATCAGAGTGTTGTTCCACAATTAAGAGGCCTCTCAATTTTTTTGATGAAAATGTATCTAAAACTTATTTTGCGGCATTATGCATCTATCTAATAGAAATATTGATGTAAATTAAATTCCAGAAATAAATAGATTTGTGTTTTTATTGAAAAAATTGCTACCTACTTAAAATTTCGGAATAAATCAACGTATCAAATTATTAACTCCAATTCACAAAATCTGTTTTTCGTAACTCTCGGAGGTAAAGTGTAAGAGTAAATTTCTTTAAATTACTGACATAAAATAAACTACTTTATTGTTTACTTACTATAACTTTAATTTAGTTGTATTAAATACGTTAAATAAGTCACAGTCAGAGTCAAGCAAAATCACGGCCAAGTCAAACTCATGCCCCAGTAAAGTGGTGCAGACTTTAGAAGAGGTTTCTTTGGAGTTTTGGGAACAACATGAAAAGACATGTTTCACTTCGTTATATCACACTAGCTGCGCCCCGCGGTTTCACCCGCGTAGTGATGAAAAATGGTGATGAAAAGTAGCCTATGTCACTCTCTGGCTCTTGAACTATACCCATGCAAAAAATCAGGTTGATCCGTTGTTCCATTGCAGCGTGAAAGAGGAACAAACATCCATACATTCATACATACAAACTTTCGCGTTTATAATATTAGTATAATAATCCACCATTATTACAGATTAACACTCGAAAATACACAAGTTTAGGAAAATAAAACAACGAGCCGCCATGATTTTCCTATATTGGCGCCAAAACTAGCCTACTGATGTAAGTTTTTTAAGTATTTCTATGACAAATTACCTGGAAGTTAGGGAACAAGTGTCTGCACACACAGGGCTCCAAGGCTTGTCTCATGGCCACGGATAGTGCCTTCTCTTCAGCATCGGGCACGGGTGATCTACGCTCCCCTTTACAAGCGTATGGCGCAAATTTCACTTCACAGAATATCTGACCCAGTTGGCTGAAAAGAATAGGTATTTTTTACAAAAATAAAAACCCCCACAAGTGTGAGTAGGACTGGCACCCTGAGGGTTCCGTACAAACTTAATAAATATGGATATAGTTCATCTATCTCTGATAGCGAGTCTCGACGGAGAACGGTTAAAAAGGTTGAAATATTGATGGACAAAGTTAACGTTGTAATAGGCAAAATACATACTAACTACAAATAACAAGTTTGTAATAGTAAATTCGCTTTTTTTTTTTTAATAAACTACATATTTACGGTTTTTAGTTTTTTTCATTTACATTTGCTGTTAGGCCTTGCTTCTTGCTGAATTTCATTATTCTAGGTCAAAGGGAAGTACCCTAAGTAAGTTTTCATTCCCTTAGTCTTGACAGACAGATGCGCAAATTTAAAAAAAACTTTTTTGTATGGAAACTCCCTTTAATTTTTACTTTTTGATTTTATTATTATTTCTTAGTTAATCCGCCATACTCATACTCATACTCATACTCATACTTATTTATTCATAACAATAATAGTTACATGTCACAGTGTATAAATTCTTATTATCTTGTACATTACATATTCTGTGAAAAGGTCAACTAGCTATCTATTACAGTTCGAAAGATACGGTTAATTGGATAGACAGACAGACAACATAGGTTTAGTAATAGGGTCCCATTTTCACCATTTGGGTACAGAACCCCAAAAACATTCAGTATTTCCAAACCATTTTGGTTTTGAAAAACTTGTTGGTTTTGTGGCTGTAAGATATTAACAATAACATGGGGTTCTTCAACAGGGCTGCTAATAATAGTCAAGGGTCGGCAACATATCTGTGGTGCCCCTGGTGTTATAGGTATCCATACGCAACGGCGATCGCTTACTATTAGGTGGCCAGCTAGCTTGTATGCCACCAATGGCATAAAAAAATTCTCATCTAAAAACTCAAAACAAATTTTTCTTACCTGAACTCATTCTGATGTGGTATCTCTCTTGGATCAAACACAGAGCAGACGACTTTAGTCTTCTTCAATTCAATGTAGGCAGACCCCTTTGCTTGTGATACCATGTTTGTCCTTGCATCTGAAAATGAAAACAATTTACAAAACTGCTTTCCAAAGAAACTTTTTATCTGAGCAACCAAATTTTACTTTTTTTAAGCACACAAATGCTCGCTTGGAATTGTTCAGAACTGAATGTATATAGGTGAAAAGTATGTAAATAACGTTTTTGTTTTATTGTCTGCTGCCGCCAAATAAAAGTTGTGGAAACTTCAAAAGTTTGCGAAGGAATTGGATAGAAGAAGTTAGCAAATAAGAACGGAAATACAGCTCGCAGCTACTCAGAGCACAACATTCATCCAAAAACCTGAATACATACAAAACATACACATGCTTCGGGCTTCCTCCAGTGCGCGCCCATCTCTTCTATTTCCGTTATCATTCAACAGCTCGGCGTATTGCTCATCGTATGTCTTCACGAAGTCTTTTGTGAATCGCTGGTACGGTATACTGTCTTCTGGACCGTTAAATCTCCGGTAATCCTGTGGCATTTTTCTATATTTTCGGTTATTCTATTCTCTGGACATAACCTAAAAACATATATTTTGTTGTGACAGGTGACAGTCAGACAGACAACACAATTGACATTTCGTTATAATTTTTTTTAATATTCTATTGTTTGACCTCGTTTGCTTTGCAGTTGTGTGCCGTTTAATATTGAAGTGTGCGTTTGTAGAACTAGTAAGAATATGTCAGTGTGTGCAATACAATCACACATACAACGCCCCGTCCAAGAAAAAACGGTTTATAGTGTTAACACACGTATGGATTTGGTTGACGGACCGCCGTCCAACCAACGTGAGAATATCATATTTCTTTCTCTATCTCTCCCGTTGGTCAGACGGCGGTTGAGGTCAACCATATTATCAGCAGTCTAACTGTATTTGTCATGTATTTGTAGTGCTAGTATTAGCTTGTATTTTGTTGGCTAATAATATTAGGGATTTAGCTATTATTTGTTTAATTGTATATATACAATTGTATATATACAATAGCTATTAACTGTATAATGAAAAAAAAGTTGTTTAACGTCAATGCTAAACTGACATCTTATTCGTTCTTTCAACAGTTTTTTTTTTTTTAATTAAATACAAAATAACTAAACAAAATACAAGCTATCCAAGCTAATACTAACACTACAAATACAGTTAGACTATGGGCAGTCTAACTGTAAAAGTAAAGTAAAAGTAAAAAGTAAAAGTAAATTTTATTGCATAAACTGTGTACAATGATGATGGAACAAATGTTTATAGTTTCAACAGTCTGTCCTAGCGGACGTGCAATTGTTTTTATTATACATACATTAGCAGTAGGTAATAGAATTTAACGTACATTCATCTATTTAACCATATTTACACAAAAAATTAGAAAATTAGAAAAACATTAGAAAATTAGAAAAATTAGAAAAAACAAGGAGCAGTTTAATTAATTAAATATCTTAATTTCTAATCTAGTAATATATTTATTATATAATCTTAATTTCTAATCTAGTAATATATTTATTATTAATACATATTTATATTTACATAATAAAAAAAAAATAAAAAAAAAAAAAAAATTGAGATCAGATACCTATATAATATATATTATAACAGCAGTAGGAGTGTGTGTACATCATTTTCTATAATATAAGTATGGCCCTGATTGGTGTGTACAGGCATAAAATTCGTCCATATCATAAAATACTTTTTCGACAAGCCATTTCTTTAGACAATTTTTAAATTTATGTCCATGCAATGATTTTATATGAAGCGGTAAATCATTGTAAGTATTTATAGCAGTCATATAAGTGCTTCTGTAAAACATTGCGTTGTTCGCTTGTGGGATTTTGATGTTAGACTTGTGTTTGCGACGTAAGCTTTCTGAACGAACAGATTTTTGTTCAAAAAAATAGTTCTGGTTATTTTTCACAAACATACAGATTTCGAGTATAAATATGCAAGTTAGAGTTAACAGTTTGTTTTCTTTAAACACACTTCTTACCGAATCTGTACTACGAAGCTTGTATATGGCTCTTAGACAACTTTTCTGCAATTTAAATGTACTTTTCACATCTACTGAGTTTCCCCAGAAAATTATACCATATGTTAAGTGAGGGTAGACGTAACCGTAATATGCATCTTTTGCGATTTCTCTCGAAGAGTTGTTGCTCAATATAGAAAGTGCATAACAATACTTGGATATTTTTGCGTTCGTTTGTGAGACATGCATTTTCCAGTTTAGGTGACAATCTATGATCACGCCTAAGAATTTCGAATCACTTACTTCGCTTACTTTCAAGTTATTATATACAATATTTAGCTGTAGAGGTTGAGTTCGATAGTTTCTAAACTGTATAATCTTTGTTTTATTTATGTTTACTTTTAAATTTATGTATTCTAAGGTATTAACAATATTTTTCAATGTGGTTGCAATCTCTTTTTCGAAATCTACTTGATTTAATTTATTTTGAGGTATATAGATTGTGGCATCGTCTGCGAACATAACACAGGAATGTTTTGTTGCTAAAACGTGTTACGTGTTAATTAAAACTGTGTTAGTATTAATTAACACGTATTAGCTTGAATATCTTGTATTCATTGATAGTTCACTTACCTTTGATTATATATAGAACGGATGTGGTATTAGCCCGAGCTGCTATGGAAAAAAGTCTGGCACTTTTTGCGGGAGACGAAGTAAACACGCATAGCACACACTTGTTTTCTAAAGCCCGCCCATTCAAGTAATCGAATACATCTCTACAAGTGCACACTTCAATATAACCTGCACTCATTGACAAAACAGAACACAAATACAAAATGCGCACCGCTCATTGGTCGCCTCGCTGTGTTTACTTCGCACACATTATACAAAGCTAGTGAAGTGATAAAAATATTCACTAATAACAATTCGATAAAATGCCATAGAATCGATCATAGACAGTACTGACCAAATGGCATTTTATCGAATTTGACAATCTCAACTGTCAAATTTGATGATCGATAAAGAACGGTACTTGCACTGCAGATTATTAAGTTGAAATGACAGTGGGAAGGGCACATATCACGCAGAACAGATGGCCGATGGGCCGAAAGGTGTGATGATGATGATAAAAAGTAGCCTCTCTCTGGCTCTTGAACTATACCCATGCAAAAAATCAGGTCGACGATCCGTTGTGCCGTTGCAGCGTAAAAGCGGAACAAAAAAACACACTTTCGCATTTATAATATTAGTATGAAATACTTTGTATCCATTTTCAACCCACATTTATTATTCTGACACCATAACCTCAGAAAAAATAAATAAATGGAAGCGTTACACCTACACCTACAGTTTCCCCTTTAGCACTTACCTCCCCCTCCCCTCGGTCGTCCATTTGTATACATTTTGAGCACATCGTTTGCAGTTGTATGCGCTTAATATTGAAGTGTGCGTTTGTAGAACTAGTAAGAATAATTACGTCAATGTCTGCAATAGTTGTTTACCTCGCCTCCTTCAGTATTTGACAAACTTTCTTCGGTACTAGCTTACGTTTAAAGGCCGATCCCAACTATATAATACCTACTGTACTGGAGATTTACTTATTTATACAGTAAAGTAAATACAGTAGACGAGGCCGTATGGCTTTAGCATGCTCCGAAATGGGCGAAAAACACAAAAAAACGAGTATTTATACCTATCAAACTTCATTCAAACTTGGATTACGTCGTACGAGTAACTATATAAGTAACGAGTACGAGACTACGAGTAATAAATTAGCACATCACTAGTTCATTTTTTCGACAAGGTTGCCAACTTAGTAACTATTTGTGCTAGATTTGGCTCTATTTTCGTAAGTCTAGTCTAGCGCTGAAATCTAAGATAAAACAGCTAACACTAAACAGCAATCACGCTGGTATTTTTTTTTCTGGTCACCGTAGAACAATACGCAGCCACGTGAGAAGTAACAAAACGCTTTAGTTTTATATGTTGCTTTGCTATACTATCTTGGGGGATTTTCCGGAACTAATAAGATGACGATGTACCTACGTCCTACACTGATATGTTTGTCTATCTAATTTTAATATGATAATCCTTTCTTTGTAGCAACCTTATTATTCATAGAATTTGGCCCTAAAACGTTTTTCTGATAAAATGGAGGCGTGACATGCTATTGTGTTATCCTACTGGATCGGATGACTCCCCCGCGTTCGCTTGCGGGGGGAAGAGAATGTCTATTTGACCGTAGTGTTTTAGAGTAGCATTATAATTATATAGCGTAGTATTTTGATTGAGTAGTTCTAGTAAGAACTAGAATTGTGCTTAGAAATAGCTTGAAAACAATGTGTGTATTTGGCAAAAATGAATTTAACGCGAGAATATTTGAAGTTTATCAGCATTCGGTATTAAAGTAACCTATATAAAAACTTAAACCGTTTTTCTCGGGTGAGGCAATACGTTCCATAATGAAACTTTATAATTTTATTCCATGTCCAAACAAATTTGCTATATATTTTGTAAATTTATATTAATCTAGCGCTATTTGAGATGTCATTTAGCGAGTATCTGTGATATCGAGTTGGCAACCCTGGTTTTCGATTAATATTTTCTTCTGTTCAATTAAGCTTACTTAAACTCGTTTTGTGGTGAAATTAGCACGTTATTTGTTTAATAAAATACTTACCTGTGATAAGAGACTCCGTGCGTAGTGAAGTTCGTAGTATGTGATCGAGATTTACAAGTGATTACTGCACATATGACAATTTTTAAGGAGCTCCGTTTCGTAACATAGTAAGAAGACAAATGGCGGATGAACGACGTTGAAACAGTTTTTATAAAACGGTGTGCTCGTTTGACATACGTTGGCGGAGCCAACGCATGTACCTCGGCTGAGGGGAAATTATAGGTATGACATATCCGTTCTATATATAATCAAAGTTCACTTACACACAGTAGCTTGTATTTTATAGCGAATAAAGGCACTTGTCCTTAAAAAACAGTCACTGTCAGTGTCAATATACTGATACTGTCTTGCTGTCGTCTGTGACGTCTGTCGCTTCTAATGATTCTGTTGCTGATTTTGTTGGCTTTCGAATTTTATTAAAATCCTGAATAATGTGGCGTGAATTTATTTTATATTAACGTGAAAGCTTTGTGTATAAACTGAATTGCGTAAACGTGTGATGAGAAAGGCGATCTATTTACCGGTCTCTTCAATTCTTTCCTAACGAGAACTATACGTGTAAGTAAAAGGCGCTCCGGCGCCCATTCTCCACGGTGACGTTGGTGTGTTAGACAAATCCAATCAATTCTCTCGCGAATTAGTTAGTGGCAGTAACCTTTTGTCTTATCTATGAATAATAGCCAATACAGTAGATACTGATTTGCTGATAATACCAATTAAACTAAGTACTTTGTGTAGAATTCAATGATAAGTTAGGGTGTTTTTTTATCCACATCCTATGTGATAGTATTAAAAGAAGATGAACTTACAGTCCGGCTGCTGAGAGAATGCGACTGATATTGTAAAAATTTTAACAAAAACTTTTTCTTTAAATATTTGACTGTATGTAGTATATTGCCTACCAGCTACAAGTACAATCTTAGTTCAAAAAGCTTGTAAAAGTGATCAGGATTTACAATACCATAAATACACACATTTACTGTTTTCGTTTAGCATTTCGTTTTTATTCAGTTTTTCGTTTTTATGCTATGTCAACTGTCAGATGCATTCTCAGCACCCCCACTTTGGACTTATTCTTTAGAAAATAATGACAATCCGTTGCTCTGTTTTCCTCTTACGGACAAGAAGACAGACAGATGGACAGACAGGCAGGTGGAAGAACGGACGGGTAGGTGGATGGATGGAGAGAGTGGGTCAGACGGACCGAGGGATGGACGGAAGTACAGGTCTGACGGACAGATGGACAGACGGACGGACGGACACGTACGGACGAATGGATAGACGACTGAGGGGCAGATGGTTGGACCGAGGGTCAGACAGTTGGACAAACGAACGGGTGACTATGAACTGAGAATGAGAACGATGATTCATGAAAATCTGTTCTGCCGTTTGAAGATTATCTGCTTTTTATGGCCAGTAAAAAAAACCAATTTAAACTTTTTATTATTAAAAAGTGCACCAAAACTTTAAAATTGCGAGTAATTCTATGGGACAAAGCTAGTAAAAATATATACAGGGACATAATTATAGAAACAGTGGTATTGATCTGAAATGAACTCATTGTTATGAGCATCTTTTACTAGTTTACTATGGTACAAATACCAGCCCTGCATTCCGCACTTTAGTATGAAGCTACAAGTGGGAACCGTCTAGAGGAGGGTTTCTTAAACTGTCGGCTCTACGTACCCCTGTTAACATTTCCAGGTGACAGCGAACCCCTTAACTAACTAATTAAACCCCCCCCCCCCCCCCGACTAACCCCCCAAAGAAAACTATAAAATTGACTGATGAAGAAAATAATGTTTTTATTTCAATAAAAGGTATGAAATACAGTGCCAAAAGAAATATATTTTTATTAATGTGATTGTTTCTTGTCACAAATGGAGTCAATTTTAGAAATAATCTTGTCGCGTACCCAACTTTGTGAAACCTATTATTCTAGACGACGCTGCCGCACGATAGACAGAGAAATTAATATAGCTCTGAGTAGTTAACGCTTGCGTGACCTGATTTGCACTTTATTGTGTAGAAGCAAGAGTTGCTACTTGCTTAAATGATTTTGCGGAGTGAATCTTCTGTACTTGTACTCATGTTTTCTGTGCCAACAATGAAATCATGAAAAAAAATACAAAAGTGCCTTCCACTCAACAAATAGTTTTTTTTTAGGGTTTCATACCCAAAGGGACCCTATTACTAAGCCTTCGCTGTCTGTCCTTCCGTCCTAACTTTTAAAAGCTGTATCTTTCGAGCTGTAATAGATAGCCAGTTGAAATTTTCACAGAATTTGTAATGTTACGGCGGATTAACTAAGAAATAGTAAAATCTAAAGACCCAAAACAAACGTTTTTTTAATACATATTTTTGTATTTGCTCTAATGTAAAAATGGCAAACTTGGCATGCAGCTTACAAGCGTCAAACTTGGCATGATTATAGTATGCATCGTAAAGTAAAACAACAAGTAATAAAATAACGGCCAAATGAGAGTCACTGACAAATTTCTGTTCACCAGTTGATTGAATCAGGCGTTACTTTGCGGAAGTCCATTTTAAATCTTTTTTTTTTTGTCCATATTTTTTTTTTGTTTTTTTTAAATTCAGGTTAGGTTCAAATTATAATCACAAATATCTATGGAGAAAATAGTTTAACCAAAATCCTTATTGTACTCGAAACGACGTAGAAGCGGAATTACACTAGAAATTCGACATAAACAAATTTTTCTGTTCACCGCCAAGTTAAGTAAAGTTGGACGCGGCCAGTACTTGGATGGGTGAGTACCTGGGTGTGATGTCTTTTTCCACAACTGTTTGTATTTTGTGGTGGTACAGAACCCTCAGTGTGCGAGCTCCACTCGCACTTGGCGTTTATTTAAACTTGTACAATGACTCTTTGGCTTAGTATCACTATTTTCTTTAACCCTGTATACTGCAGATAATTAACTTCAATAGGTTATTACACTTTGTTATCTTATATTGGTGGAATATAACATAAGTACTTATTCTGCTAATTTATATTCTCTTTGTTACACGGTATAGCTAACTACATCATGTAAATTGTTCATGTTTGCATAGCTTATTGTAAGCTAAAACAGGCACAGAAACAGAAAAACAACAAATAAAAAAGACAATTAAAAAAACAACTTACAATCTACCAACAAAATAATCTTGAAAGAGATCCATTTCTATGGATCTCTTTCTAGATAATCTTCTGTAAAAAATACTGTTTTGAGGCGGGACTGGAGCCATAATTCTAATTCTATTTCAAAGTGGGGGTGATAAGACCTGCACTGACATACTGCTTGGGGTGTATTGTGCATTTGCCCCCGCAGCCTACATAAACCAGCCAAGCTCCTTAAAATAACGAAAAAACGGCTTTGGGTCGCTGACTAAACTGCTCAACCCCAATTTCACCAGGTGCTGTGGTGTAGCCATAATATGTTCTTCGATTTTTCCTCCAAAGTATAATTTGTACTGCTTCAAGTGAAGGGTGAATAGAGTCTTCAAAGGTAGGCAACGCACTGACAATGCCATATTGTAGGTGTCTATAGGCAGCGGTGACCACTTACCATTAGGTGGCCCGTAGCTTGTTTGTCACTTATCTATACTAATATTATAAAGAGGAAAGATTTGATTGTTTGTTTGTTTGCATTGAATAGGCTCCGAAACTACTGAACCGATTTGAAAAATTCTTTCACTGACGGGAAGCTACACTATCCCCGGGTGACATAGGCTATAATCTATACCCGTGCAAAGCTGGGGAGGACCGCTAGTAATATTATAAAGCGGAAAAATTGATCGTTTGTTTGTTTGCATTGAATAGGCTCCAAAACTACTGAACCGATTTATCCCCAGGTAACATAAGCAATTTTTTTTTTATAGGGATCCTTACTAAAACTCCAATAATGTAACCCAAGGTGTAAAAAAATAAGGTTTACAATTTTAACTTTGCGTGTTTGACAGTGCTAAGACAAGACAACGTCTGTCAGGTCAGCTAGTTCTGTAATAAAAAAAGACATTATTGACACACTGGATATTTCTTTTCAGGGGTGAGATGCTGAAGAAGCGAAGCGTCTGCCTGGCTGCAGGCGTGCTGGCCGCGTCATGGGTGCTATCGGTGGCCGAGCAGGGCAACATTCCCGATCCACCAGTGCCTTCGGAACCCACCGGCACAGAGGTATGTAACTGAATTATATAGAACATTGCCGCGCAGGTTTTTGAACAATTAAAGCATAAAAAACACCGTTTTAACCTATCACGGTTGTTCACTGATATCGGGAGCTCATTCCACAACCTTACCATGGTAAATATCCCCTAAATAATCATATAAAGGTTCAAAAAAATAACACTGTTTTAAACTATCACGGTTGTTCGCAATTTTTATTTTAGTTGATTGTTTTGTCTACACCTAACTTTTTAACTGTTCAACCAACCACCCGCATTCTTCAGTCTTCCCGTGAACATGGTGCATGTAACTGCGCCGAAATATCGGGAGCTCATTCCACAACCTTACATTATAAATATCCCGTAAATAATATAAATATAAAATATATAAGCTGTATAGCCTATTTGGGAGACCGCTAGACTTGAAAGCGAGGTTGTGGGCCAAACCCCGGGCCAATAACCCGGGCCCGTACCAATGAGCTCTTTGGAGCTTATGTACGGGTTTTCATACCACTGGCTTTTCGGTGAAGGGAAATATCGTGAGGAAACCTGCATACGTACTGAGAAGGAATTCAATGGCGTATATGAATCTACCAACCCGCAACTGGGCCAGCGTGGTAGATATGGCCCAATCATCCTCTCGGGGGTAGCCTAAAAGTCCAGCAGTGGACTGTTAAAAGGCTGATTATGATGACAAGGATATAAAATCTATATCTATACTATTAATATTATAAAGAGGAAAGATTTGTATGTAAGTATGTTTGTACCGAATTGGCTCAAAAAGTACTGGACCGATAAAAAAATTCTTTCACCATTTGAATGCTACATTATCACTGATTAATAATAGGCTATATAACTATACCCGTGCGGAGCCAGTGCGGACCGCTAGTATAAACATAAAACTCATATAAATATAAAATCATATAAATTAAAAAAATGTGTAATGTTCTGGGTGAGAGTCACCAGTGACCTAAGAGTGAAATTACTGATGACGATGATGAAACAAGCAAGTTGCTTCTTAAAAAAATCACGCTTGCGTGATTATCCTAACTGCGCTGTTACAGCGCTAATTCGAGACCGCGTTAAGAGTTAGCCGTAAGGCCCCAGCTCTAATCTTTCGTTCAAAAAACCGGCCACGGTAAATATTATATGAATTTTTAACAGACTTCAAAAAAAGATGGGGTTTTTCAATACAATTTTTTTAGATGTTTGAGTGTATTCTTGAGGTGGACCTCAAGAACCGATTTGGACAATTCTTCCATTAATTGCAATGATATACTTTTAGATTGGTCTCATAGAAATTTCATCAAAATACGTTCAGTAGAACTGTTGTGATGTCGGTTTTTTAAATTGATAATTATCCCAATGAAATACAGAAGAAGAAACCATTCTCCAAAAAAACGAAATCTCAATTCAACATTTGTTCTTTTATTCTAATTAGGTGAATTATCCTTTTCGTCACAATCAAAGTTAAATAAGTGTAACAAATAACCGTGACAATGAGGTGCTTATTAATCATAGATGAAATAACAGTTACTACGTAGCACTGATAATATTAAACCAAAACAGAGTTGGCTTCGTAGCTCAAAGGATTATCGCTAGATGGCGTAAGAAGTATTGTTCACTCTGTTCTTAAAAAATTAGCACAAATGTATTTTTCACCATTCTTAAAAAAGTTGCACATCTTTTTTCTTATAGGAGTTGGCCGGGCTCTGAAACTCCAAGCACCAAATTTCATCAAGACAGGCTTGGTGAAATTTGGTAATGGCTCAGTCGTTTTTGTGCATCTATTATTGGCCTACCGTACCGACAAGAGATGATTTTATACAGTCTGTGCAAAATGAGAACCGTAGTGACATAACGGTGAACTAAATGTTTGTCGGCATGAATGTGAAGGTTGTAGTGAACCTTGTAGCAAACATTTTTAGTTGTGCTGGTATTAACGGAGCACCTTTGTCAACGCAACAAAAACAGTAAATTAGCACATGAGTAACTTCAAATTCAAATTATTTATTTGTCAGAACATGGTAGGTACACATACATATAAAGTAGCATACATGGTCGTAATATTGGAGACGTATCTCATGTCCTTGCCTGTTACAGCGTTCAAATGTTAGTTTTTTGCGTATATATAATGTATATACATTATATATATATTTTATATATATATATATATATTTTATATATATAATGTATATAAAATATATACATTATATATATTATATTATTATAATCTTATATTATTATCTTTTCCTAGTACCTAGTCTCGATTTTATGTCAATTATTTATCCTACATTACATATCAAAACATTTTTATCATTAAGGAATTCTGAAATTTCATAGTAGCTTTTTTGTGCTAATAAAGTTTTAGGTTTATTTTTAAACATTCCAATATTTAATTCAATACCTATGACGCTTCTCTATTTGCACAGAGTCCAGCTTCTGATTGATTGCATATCCGCTCGTGGCAAAAAAGCATATATTATGGGAGCTACAGATTCGCAACGGTGTTAAGATTGGAAAAGCGATTCCCTATCCGTAATACTGATAAATAAAAAATAAATAAATATTCGGGACATTTTGTTATTTATTTTTACACACTTAGTCATCTCACCCCAAACTAAGCAAAGCTTGTGATGTGGCTGCCAGAGACTGATATACATACATATATAGTTTACATACATACTTAAATAGATATTAACAACCAGATATAGAAAACACAAATGTTCATTTGTTCATTACATAAATGTTTGTCCTATGTGGGAATCGAACCCACGCCCCTAAGCTCAGAAGGCAAGTTCACTACCAACTGGACCAACGGGCTATCAAAATAATCTGATGTGACAGTGAGGAAGTTTTCTTCCTAACTGTCACACTGGTGTGACGGTTATATCTTTTCAGCAGTGTGAAGGTGTCGGTCGCGAGGATAAAGGTTAAATCGTGGGTAAATCTGCATGGCACAACCAGTACTTTACTCTTATGTCATCAACTCACAAGTCCATATTCATTTGTTAGGCAGCTACTTCAGTAGGTTTGTCAACTTTTTACCCAAGGTAAAAATATTAAAGCGGGATAACCCGATTAGCACTTGACCGAGGCAAAAAGCATAGCAAGAGAGGGGCCTATACCCACTAGTGGGATAAGGAAGTACTAGTGGGTTATAGTGGGTGGTTGTGGATGTTGATGATCAAAGTGGTATAAAGAAAATGTACAATATTTTGAAAAAATAAGCAGTTTTTTTAAACCACTAAACATAATCGCGGTGACGGTAGGTGGAGTAGAGCCCTGACAGAGTGGTTACCAATGGCGGATAAGCGTTCCGTAGGCAGACAACCAGCCCGATGTGTCGATGACATCAGACCCATCGCAGGTCATACGTGGAGGAGATTAGCCCGAGACAGGTATCATTGGCGCAAGGGAGAGGCGGCCTATACCCAGCAGTGGGTTGATACAGGCTGACAATGATGACTAAACATAACTTAAAAAAAAACGTTTTAATCCGCTTGCACACCGAATTGTTTTAAGAAGGTGATGATGGATAATAATAATGATGATGATATATAATAACGACTTAAGATAGTTCCATCATCATGACGCTAGATAGCGCTGCTCTTATTTCATACAAATCATATGTCTTTCTCGCGATCGAAGGTAAATGCACGTAGCTCCCAAACGTCTGAACCGTTTTTTGTAAGTTGACTTGGTTCAAAGTGTTCTTAGCTATGGTTCAAAAAGATCTGTTCAGCCGTTTGAAGATTACCAGTTTAAAAAAGGGGTTATTTGTAAAGTCGTTTTACGGACGATAATTTTACGTGATAACGCTTAGGCCGATCGTGCCTCTCTATCGCTTGTTCAACGCTCTCGCTTGCACGCGCGGCTCAGGCGGAACGTGCCAATTTTTCGTGCGTGCAGTCGGCGTTTATCGATATATAAGACGTTATCACGTCAAAAAAAAAAAAAATGCACTATGGTTAACAACTCTATACCTTAGTGTATTTAACCGCAAGGAAAACCGCAACAAAGCGATGTTAATTATTTGTATGTCTATTTTATTGTGTACTTCAGATAATTTCATGTACAATTTTGTTGTTTCTACATAACGCGCAGATATGAAGGAAATCCCTGGTTGTGAATTATTTCTATTCAAAAGGCTTGATGTAATTTTACTAAAAGTTGACTCATTAAGATATCGCCTAATTTTTATCCGACGAAAAGAAGGAGGAGCTTCTCTAGCCGATGCGTATTTTTTTAGGTTTCCGTACCCAAAGGGTAAAAACTGGACCCTATTTACTAATTCGACGCTGTCCGTCCGTCCTAGTAGACCTACTTTTTAACATCTGTATCTTTCAAACCGTAATAGACAGCTAGTTGAAATTTTACAGAAAATTTAATGTCAAGCCGCATTAACTGAAAATTAATAAAAAAGTTAAAACGAAAGGGGGTCCCCATAATTATAACAAACGTATTTTTCTATTTGCTCTAATGTAAAATCGGTAATACGCACAAGCGTCAAATTTGGCATTATTATAGTACGCACTCTAAAATATAACAACAAATAATAATAAATGGCCAAGTGCAAGTCGGTGACCAATTTCTGTTCACCACCAGTTCTCGTACGATCACCGAAGTTAAGCAACGTCAGGGCGGTCGGTAGGACGGACTGACAGACAGACATACAGACAGCGTAGGCTTAGTAATAGGGTCCCGTTTTTACCCTTTGGGTACGGAACCATAAAAAGTATGATTTGTACAAATTCTTTGAAAGATCCTTTGGAGTAGGTAACAATGTACAAAGTAACCCTATTACAAATTCCACATTGTCCCAGATAACTAGTCTGTAAAACATTTGTTCTAAGAAAATCAATAATGAACAAGGATTCGAAGATAATTTTCATAAAATAACTATTGTATGAGACACGAACTGTCGTCACGGAAGATTGTGGACAGCTTAAGTTTTTGCCAAGCCTCATAATTTATGCAATTTAGTTATTTTACACAACCATGTCAATTTCTAAAATTCGAATGAAATAGTCGTAACTAAATGGCGCAATCAGAATAGGCTAGTTGATTGGTATTTAATTTATTACAAACTAGCAGTCCGCCCCAGCTTCGCACGGGTATAGATTATAGCGTATGTCACCCGGGGATAGTGTATGTTCCCGTCAGTGAAAGAATTTTTCAAATCGGTTCAGTAGTTTCGGAGCCTATTCAATACAAACAAACAAACAATCAAATCTTTCCTCTTTATAATATTAGTATAGATTAGTATAGACTAGCTGACATGACAGACGTTGTCCTGTCTTAGTACTGTCAAACACGCAAAGTTAAAATTGTAAATCTTATTTACACCTTGGGTTACATTATTGGAGTTTTAGTAAGGATCCCTATAAAAAAAATATAGCCTATGTTACCCGGGGATAGTGAAGCTTCCCAACAGTGAAAGAATTTTTCAAATTCTTTTGTTTAGTCAAAGTCTAGTTTCGGAGCCTATTCAATGCAAACAAACAAACAATCAAATCTTTCCTCTTTATAATATTAGTATAGAAGAATAGACTAGCTGCGCCACGGAAGACATAATAGACAGCTGCACCCCGCGGATTCACCCGCGTTACTTCCTTGAAAAAACCTCCTTGGGAGCGACAGCAACCCTCTTTGACTACCGGGACTGCCAATATAAGCATTTAAAGATTTTGGTGGGATTGAGAGGAGTTGGTGGTATGGTTTGTTTTAACGAGTTCCATACCACGAATACCACTATCCACCTCCGGCTTATCGTAATCTACTTGACCTACTAAGCTGAAATAAGCGAAAGACCACTCACTCATTCACTCACTGACTCATCACGAAATCTCGTGAACAACGTGACCTACGAAGCTGAAAAATGCGATAGAATCATTCACTCACTGAGTCATCATCACAAAATCTCGTAAACTACGTGACCCACGAAGCTAATATAAGCGAAATACCACTCACTCATTCATTCACTGACTCATCACGAAATCTCGTAAACTACGTGACCCACGAAGCTGAATTAAGCGAAAGACTCATTCTTCTCTCACTGACTCATCACGAAATCTCGTAAACTACGTGACCCACGAAACTGAAATAAGCGAAAGACCACTCACTCATTCACTCACTGACTCATCACGAAATCTCGTAAACTACTTAACCTACGAAGCTGATATTGGCAGGCAGATTATTTAGGGCCCGTCCGCTAAGAAAGGATTTTACGAAAGAGCAAAATTAAAAAGGGCAAATAAAGGTTGAAAGTTTATATGACAGTATAACAGCTGGTCTAGAATATCAATACGATTACGAAATTGCAGAAAGCGAATTGATGTATGGCTTTAATTTACATGCAATTATGTGTTCTATGCATTAAAATTTTAAAGCACCTCATTAAGTTTCGGAATAATTCTAAAACATTTGAATCCTTTATGCTAATTAGATTGAAAGGTGCTTCTAGGGCATCGCCATTGGAATTAGTCCTTGTGAGATCCATTGATTACTAAATCATTATTTTCTGTGTCATTATATCGCGAGTGATATGTTATTTTCTAGGCAAGGGTGCTCCATCGTAGACCGCATCATCGCTTAGCATCAGGCGAGGTCAAACGCAAGCCATATTATTCAATAATAATAAAAAACTAAGTATGCATAAGAACTTCTGGAGTTCATAAAACATGTAAAAACCGGCCAAGGTCGAGTATGGCACCACAAAAAAAAAAGTGCTGCAAAAAAAATATTACATCACGCCGAAGCGGTCACCCATCCAATTACTGACCGAGGCCGATGTTGCTTAACTTGGTGGTGAACAGAAATTAATCAACAACTCGCACTTGACCATTATTTGTTGTTTTACTTTAGAGTGTGTACTACAATCATGCCTAATTTGACGCTTGTACGTATTAATGTTTTTACATTAGGTAGAGCTAATACAAAAACACGTTAAAAACGTTTGTTGTATGGTAATTAGTTTAGTTGGTAAACCCTTTAGTTGTTGACTTTATTATTATTTCTTAGTTAATCCGCCGTACCATATTCATATTCTGCGAAAATTTCAACTGGCCATCTATTACGGTTCGAAAGTTACAGCCGTTCAAACGTAGGACGGACATACAGACAGCGTAGGCTTAGTAATAGGGTCCCGTTTACACCTTTCTGGGTACGGAACCCTAAAAAACATATGAAGGGTCCACTGCAATAATGATGAATGTAATTTTTTTTTTAATTTTAAGTAGTAATACCGTTCGGTCACATGAAATTATATTTAGAAACCTTGTTAGCAAACTTAGCAATATCGCTTGCAGTCTCGTGATAAATATGATTTAAATATTTTGGCTACACGGCTAGAACGCTCAACGTCACAGGCGTTCACGACAATAACGATACTTTTTTTACACCGTTTATAAATTAAAACCCAATTATCTTAAAACAACAGATAAAGGACATTCATCATTATTGCAGTGGACCCTTCATATAGTATACATAATATCGTCCAAAAAAATGTAATCCGGAAATCTATTAGATAGAAAATTGTTTTTCTCATAATTAATAATCATTGGCGTAATATCAACGGTTAAATGTTTTTTATACTAATATTATAAATAGGAAAGATTTGATTGTTTGTTTGTTTGCATTGAATAGGCTCCGAAACTACTGAACCAATTTGAAATTTTTTTTCACTGTTGGGAAGCTACACTTTCCTCGGGTGACATAGGATATATTAAAAAAAAAATAGGGATCCTTACTAAAACTCCAATAATAAATAAATAAATAAATAATATTCGGGACATTTTTTCACACACGGTCATCTGACCCCAAACTAAGCAAAGCTTGTGATATGGCTGCCAGAGACTGATAAACATACATATATAGTTTTTAAATACATCGTTATAATAATGGAACCCAAGGTGTAAAAAAAATATTTACACCCGTGCTAAGCCGGGGTGCGTTGCTAGTCTAAAATAAAATTGCTTCTATCACCACAAGCGTACCTACATAAAGGCATAGATAAACAATAAAGGTGATACTCTGGGTGTTACTTTTGAATCATGTCACATTATTTGCTTTATTTCTCATTAACTCTATCGGACAAGTACTAGATAAATTGCACTTGATTTATTATAACGAATTTCTCTATTATAAAATAAACAACACTTTTGTAAATTTTTATCAATGCGGCGACGTGTTCTATCGCATTACGTATATGTGTTTAAAAATATATATGTATGTACGTATATCAGTTTCTGGCAGCCATATTACAAGCTTTGCTTAGTTTGGGCTGTGGTTTGGGGTCAGATGACCGTGTGTGCAAAAATGTCCCAGATATTTTATTTATTTATTTACCGTGACAAAATTTGTGGATGGAGCTCCCGATATTTCGGTGCAGTTTCATCCACCAAGTTCACGGGAAGACTGAAGAATGCGGGTGGTTAGTAAAAAAAGTTCAAAGATAAGTGTAAACAAAACTATCTACACTCTTTCTATGTCTAGTCTTAGTTATAATATAACCGTGATAATGATTAAAAAAAAACTCAAATACTCAAACACTACCTCTTCGCTTTCGACGTGTTAAATATCTAAGTACTTACGTATAAAACGGTGGGTTGGCTAAGACATTTCGGGTGGATTTGAACCCACAAACTATCCCCCCCTGCCTACGGCCTTAGCCACCTTACCATATCTTCCTCGTTGATCTGATCTGAGGTTAGAATATAAATGTAATTTACAAGTACATCATTGATTTTGCGTCATTCTCCGTGTTCTTTAGAAGTTTGATTGAGCATAGCGAGAAATAGACATGTAATTTGGTGACGTCCATGGTCAAAGAAGCAATACGCAAATTATATGGGTTGAAGACACAGTAGCAAAACAAATAGACTCATAAGTAGTTTTAGGGTTGTTTATCGTAGCCGCTGAAATATTATTATAATATTAATTTTTATTTTGACGGGACTTTCACTGGCAGATAGCTGATGATATAAGGAGTAATCTACGCGGGTGGAACCGCGGGTTGCAGCTAGTTTGTAATAAATGATACAAGTTGACTAGCCTTTTGTATTGTCATACATAGGTACATATATATATATATATATATATATATGTGTGTGTGTTATAGGTATATATATAGGTTTCATATATAGGTATAAAGTCATAAAGAACTATGGCCCACTTGGAAAACCCTGAACCGACTTCGGTCTCAAGTGGGCCGAAGTCGGGATAATATGGCAAAGTGGGGTTATATAAAGGGCTCTGACACCGAATGTCTTTGTGGTGTGAACCCTCAAACAATGACACACTTGATGGACTGTGCAGCGTGTCCTACAACTTGCACACAAGACGACCTGAATAAAGCCACGGATAGTGCCATTGGGGTGGCAACCTCTCTTGGTCTAGAAACTTGATTTGAAAATAGAATTGTATTTTGCGGAACATCGACTCGAAAGAAGAAGAAGATATATAGGTATTTATAGGTGTCATTTATTTATACGTAAGTTTCAAATCTATTCGACAAGTTTTTGGATTAGGTTAATATCGAATTCCAAGTTTTTATTTACCGCATACTCGCCTGATGTTAAGCGATGATGCGGTCCACGATGGAGCACTCTTGCATAGAAGAAACCGATTTACTCGTGATTTGAAGACATCCAGACTGTAACTATCGGGGAACGTCATTCAGGCAACGCATTCCACAGACCAGCAAATCGTATAATAAAAGTGGAATCAAAGCGTTTCGAAATATCAACCATGTCGATTTTTTGCGCCCACTCTGGCAGTGCGATTTGTTCTCATTGTTAGATAGTTACAAGTGAACCTGCAGTAAAATTAACTGCTGAAATAAACCAAGAATCTTTAGTGATAATCACGGTTCTATTATTTCCGAAAACTCTAAAAAAGTGTCTGAAAAACTGTTGGGAACTGTAGAGCAAAAAACTGGTTTTGGCATGCATTATAGTCGTACATCATAAACTCATGGATGTTTTTTGTTACTTTTCACATCCTGAGTAAACTAAAATAGCCACTGGTGACGATTGCCTCTCCAAAACTACGTGCGTCAATGCGCATGGAAAAACTGGAGAGCTAAAAATACCTAATCTTCACAATCTACACATAGCATGGGCATTTTGATGTCTGTCCCATTTAATCATGTATATTACAGAGGTCCCCGAACTATTTTAGCACGTATTTTTTTTTTCTTTTTTGGCATTTTGTATTGTATTGTTATTTCAACAACAATATTGACTTTATTTATGACGGGCTACTCATTGAGATTTACTCAAAGCGGGTTACTATATCAAAATTTGAAAAGCCCTGACATAAAGCCGGATATTTCAATAAAAGTCCGGACATTTTAGTATGTTGGTTAATTTTTTTAAAGAAGATTTTTGTGTTGTGTTAACGAAGATGTTAATCAAGATTTACTCGCCCTAGCTAAAAAAGCGGGACAAAGTCGGAACAAAAGTCAAAAAGTCTGTACAAATCCGGACGGATGGCAACCGTATTTAAGACCCCTAGTTTTTTTTTTGGGCAACCCGTTAGGCCTTAAGTTAAAAAACAAACAAAGACAATCTAGGTTATCCTATAGGACAAACTAAGTTATCCTAGGATAAACCAGTTTATTCTGTCACCCGTAGGATAAACCAGCTTTGTTATGGAAAAACTAGTTGGGCCTGAAATATGGATTGGCCGCTGACACATACATACCAAAACATAACAGCTTTTTTGACAGTCGTGTAAAAATAGGTGTAAAAATAAATATAAAGCCTGCTATCATGATATATGACTAGGTAGAATTGGCATCGATTCAAACACTGCTCTTGATAGTACTTACTGATAGGTCTTGTCATACAAGCATCGCAGTTAGCCCGCGTGAAACGCAGCGCGCGGTCGCTTGCCACCACCACACACAAAACACTGAACGCAACGAAATATATCTAAAATTATCTGCCGCCTATGATAGCTTTATCATTTTTATTACAAACGTTTCGACGCGATGTGAAATAGATTATTTTAGTTGATAGTTTTCCCGCGCGCTGTGCAGTCAACTTTGTTTTGAGTGAAGTTTAGTGTGGTCTTAAGTTTTTTTTCTTTCGAAATGAATGACACGGATTGGTTCGATATGGATATGGCATCCACAACAATGATGCCGGATATTTCGAGCCAATCTCCTGGGTTGCGGTCATGGTTAATGGATGCGGTTATGAAGGTTTGTTTACAAATAATGTTGACATAGTTTGTGTTCTGTAATAGTTCAATCACACAGCATCGATATTTATAGTCTGTATTCCAATTAATTGATTTCCACGTTCGTTTTTTAAAAATTGTTTTCAATGAAACTTTTTTTGCGTATGTTACGCGATATATTCGTCGATTGAGATGTTTTTTTTTTAATTTGACGAGTTTCTAGTGTAATTCCGCTTTACGTATTTGTTCTTACGTCGTTTCGAGTACAATAAGAATTTTGGGATAAACTATTAGGATAATTTTTTAACCAATTTCAAAAAAAGTTCTGTTAATTCAGTTGTATTTTTTTTTTGTTTGTTACCTCAATACTCCGTCATCTATGAACCGATTTGTTTTTTAGGGTTCCGTACCCAAAGGGTGTAAACGTGACCCTATTACTCAGCCTATGTTGTCTAGCTGTCTGTCTTTCTGTCCTAGGATCTTTTGAACCGTAATAGAAAGCCAGTTAAAATTTTCACTGAATATGTAATGTTACGGCGTATTAACTAAGAAATAATAAAAAAGTCAACAAGTAAAAACGAAAGTAGGGTGGGTCCCCATACATCAAACGTATTTTTTTACGTATTTTTGTAATTGCTCTAATGTAAAAATGGTAATACGGACAAGCGTCAAATTGTACACACACACACACACACTCTCGTAACTAAAGTATAACAATATTATAACAGTATAATTCGGTTACTTGGACGACCTTATCATTTCTTTCACCGAATCGAAATTGCATATTTTACTAACTTTGAAGTCGGTTTTTGAAATGGATAATTATTGTATTTTGTGGTGGTGCGGAACCTTCAGTGCGCGAGCCCGACTCCCACTTGGCCGATTTTTTTAAAGAATATATATATTTTAAAATTGGTCCCATACAAATTTCATCAAAAGCGGCTGAGTAGTTTGGTTTTTAAATTAAAATTACTGAAAAAGAGTGAAATTGCGTTTTTTTTTTTTTAATGCAACCTAATTGGAATCCCCATTCTTTGAAGTCTTATTTTATATCTACCGTGTCATTAAGCCGACGTTCGACGTTTCGTTGAGTCAAAGTCGATTAAGAAACCGGCCAAGTGCGAGTCGGGGTCGTGCACTGAGTTCCGTACCACCACAAAATACAATAAGGTCGTCCAAGTAACCGAATTACCAGTTATTGTTCAGGCTTGACACCTTCCAAAATAGTCTAAGCAATTGCTACGCAGTCATATAGTTATTTTTGCTACAGTGACGCTCGAGTATAACACAATTATAACTTGGTAATGAACAGAAATTTGTCACCGACTCGCACTTGGCCATTATTTATTATTTGTTATTATACTTTAGAGTGTGTAATATAATCATACCAAGTTTGACGCTTGTACGTGTTACCGTTTTTTTTATAGTAGATAGGCTTGCGCTTGGCCGCCATCTCGCCTGATGTTAAGCGACGATGCGGTCTACGATGGAGCACGCTTGCCTAGAGCTAATACAAAAATACGTTTTTGTATGGGGAGTCCCCCCTTGCGTTTTTACTTATTGACTTCTTTATTTCTTAGTTAAAATGCCGTAACATTACATATTCTGTGAAAATTTCAACTGGCTATCTATTACGATTCGGAAGATAGGACCGTTTAAATGTAGGACGGACGGACAGACAGACATTGTAGGTTTAGTAATAGGGTCTCGTTGTTACCCTTTGGGTACGGAACCCTAAAAAGTAGCAATAAACGTACTTACTTTGCATAACCTGTTTTCATAATCGGTAAATTCGTTTGGATAAAATTGTACTTGACTAGGTGCTTACTTCTTGTTTAAATTATTCTCCGAGCAAAAAGTGGCACAAAAAAATTATACATTGTAAATTGGTAACAAAACCTAAAAGAAATAGGTAATAATTGATTTAACTCTTATTACGAAGGAATAAAGCACTAAATGCGTCATTAAAGATAAGCTCATATACCTAATCAGAACAAAAACTCTTAAACGAAATGTAATAGTTTTTTAATAGACATAATCATACTGAAATACCCGTACGTACAAGGTTTAAGTACCTATAAATGCACTTGCCCGGTAAAAATGCGAAACGACACTTTATTTACACTTGGTTACGTGGAAAGGGTGTATAGCCGAAATATGTATAATATAGTACCCATAATTATGAACAACTTTTATTAACGGAGCAACTCTGAAATCGCGATAAAAATATTATGTATATATATTTTTTGACTTTATTATTATTTCTTAGTTAAACCGCTGTAACATTACATGTCCTGTGAAAATTTCAACTGGCTATCTATTACGGTTCGTAAGATACAGCCGTTTTAAAGGTAGGGTGGACAGACGGAGGGACGGACAGACAGACAGCCAGCGTAGGCTTAGTAATAGCAAAATAGGGTCTCGTTTTTACCCCTTTGGTACGGAACCCTAAAAAAACTACAATTTTTAAAAATAAATCACAACTTTTAAACCGTTTGACAGGTTTGATCAAATTTAGCTTAGTAAAACAGCAATGAAATCATTCAAATAATAAAAACAGATTCCAAAATCTTCCAAAATTAGTAAAATATGCAATTTTATTTACTTGGATGACAATACTGTCAAATTTCCAGTTATTTAGATTCAAAAACCAAACTACTGAACCGATTTTGATGAAATTTCTATCGTACCATCCTGAAAGTATAATAAAAAAAATATATAAAAAAAAAATACCATTTCGGTTTATAAATGACAGAGGTCTGGATAACAAACATAATATAATAATTAATGTCGGTTAAAAATGCATTCAAAGCCGTTTTGGAGAAAAATGGTAACAGTCATACAAACACATATATACGCATATATAACTTCCAACCTATTAGGTACTCTAAACTTGCTCCAAACAGACCTTCTATGTTCCGTCGTGGGTAAAAAAGTAAACTATAAAAATTTTGGGAAATTATTACATACCTTCAAATTTGAATTTGAATGAAGTACTTTTACTTATGTTTATCACCTTAAATACGAAAATAACTCTGGCAGTGTCTCTGCCTGTTTGTTTACTTTTCTCGACAAAACGGCTGAACCGGTTTTACAAGAAAATTGTGTCCATTAGTCTATTACGGCGATAAATCATAAGGTAGGCCTTAAGATGAACATGGATAAGACAAAGATCATGTCAAATATCCATGTTGTGCCCAACAGTTGGGAACCAGTTCTTGAAGTTGCTGAGGCGTACGTCTACCTAGGACAAACAGTCGAACTAGGCAGGTCCAACTTCAAGAAAGAGGTCAATCGGCGAATCCAACTCGGCTGGGCCGCGTTCGGTAAACTTCGCAACGTCTTCTCGTCCAATATAACTCAGCGCCTTATATAGGACGAAGGTCAACAATTTCGAAAGGAACATGAAAATATTCTTTTTGTTGTATTATTTGTGATTTGGTAGTTTCACCTAAACGAGAACATGTCGATGTCATCTGAAAACAATGTATATATAAAAAAAAAACTCACGTTGATGGAAATTGCATAATTATTGGGTTCTGGGTTATTTAAGAGCCTTCGTACAAATCATCGTCATTGTTAAAATTTAAGATGGGGGCTGACCATATAGCCACCTTCGATACTAAAATCTCAGAACCCTCTCCAATTTCGTAATTACAACATGCAAACCCAACTTCACCTCCTTAATCCGTCCTTTTTGAAAAATTCTTACAATACCATTAACCTGACTACCAATTTTCATGTCTCAAACATTGTACGGCTCTGCTAAATACCCGAAGCATTGGACTCGGTAGAGTTGGTCGGACGCGCCAATCGACTAATTAATAACGAATCACCGCATAGCCTCCAGCACAGACGGAAGGTGGCTTGTCTGTCCATTTTTTATCGCGTTCATTTTGGAGAATGTGCACAGGAGCTGTTTAAGCTGATCCCGTCTGCCAATTTCTGCCATAGGTCATCGAGGCGGACATTCCATCCTTACATCGTGAACTTTTAAAGTCCGCACGCAGCGTTTCCAAAATTCCTTCCTAATACGAACTGCACAGGAATGTAATGCGCTCCCTGCCTCAGTGTTCCCTATAAGGTACCCCCAGGTTGTACCTTATAGGGAACACTCTTCAAGATAAGAGTGAATAGGCACCTCATGGGCAAGCGTGCCCCATCTTAGACTGCATCATCAGGTGAGTTGTGGTCAAACGGTAGCCCATTTCATCATTAAAAAAAAGAAGAAGTAGATAATAGATTACGAACAAATACTTATATTTGCAATTCTTGCATTTCTTCACACTTCAGTTTGTACTTCCCTGACCGATATAACTAAAGGTAAATCACCGAGTTTAAAAGGTTTATGAATCACTTGCCTGCATGTATTATCTTGAAAACAATTGCATGAGCAATTGTTAGTTAGTCCACAATAAAATAATAGACGGACGAAAGGCAATATCACTTTTTGAAGTGAAAATTTCTAGGCACTTTTGTGATTGAAAAAGCACTGAACTCGCGTGACCGTCACGCACAGATACTCGTTCGGGTAAAGTCGGCTCTAGTCGACTAAGGGAGCGAAAGATAGGCAACCTTGATGAAGTTTTCACTTCTGTCGTGTGGTCTTAAGCACACTTATTTTGTAGTGGTAGGGTTCTTAGGCACAGTCCGCCTGGGGTAGAGATATTTGCAATTATTCAACAGCCAAACAGTATTGTTGAATTTCTAGTTATGAATGTGGAAGTGGTGCAAACAGTTCCAGTTAAATTACTGGAAAAATTTCCCTTAACTATCTTTGTATCTTCAAAAATGATGAAAACTTGCGAAAGAGATAGCTGGGAAAGGTGACCGTCGCCTTAAGGGCCAGAGTACCGGGTGCAGCGATCTCAGCTTACGTATTTGATGTTATTATCTCTTCTCTTCTCTTCTCTTCTCTTTTCTATGTCTACTATTCTCTATCTCTATCTCTTCTCTACATACTTAGTATAATTAAAAGTAGCTTTCCGCGTCTGTCTGTCTGTAACTCTGTATATTCCGCTAACTCCTACACCACGCATCACCACCACACCTCATCGGATTTTGTTGCAGTTTTCGCCATCAGTTAGAAAAAAAAACACCGAATCTGCCCCGGCTTTGCACGTAAAATACACCCGTGCGAAGCCGGAGCGGGCGGGTCGCTAGTAAAGTTATAAAATGCTTATATTTCAAAATATTTAGAACAAGTTTTTGGTTTACTTTATGTATCATGTATACAGAATCGCTCAAAATAGGTAGCCGTAAGACCCCTGATGCAAGTCTGCGGGACGGAGGTTAAATGGCGAGCGACCGACGCTCGTGACGCCCACTATGTGCCCGCACCTTAAAGACTTCGCGTCGCCATTAGGTGGTATAATTCTTTACCTTGACTAAAAATAGTTTATGTGCTTAGGGTTGGCCACCTGAATCTAATGGTCTACCTTTAGATTGACAGTTACAGTATACAGGGATACGCGGAAAGGGCGTACTAAGCCGAAAGGGGTCCATTATACTCAGAATTATGAACAACTTTGACTTTGGGACTAACCCTGACTTATTTCGACTGAGAGACTGCATAAAAAAGTCATGAAAAAAAAATTGCGTTGTTTTTGCCCGCGAGTCGAAACGAAACAGATATATACAGTATAGATAGATTTAGTTACCAAACACGACCGCTAACTATTATGCTAGACGCCAATTAAATTCAAAGGATGTTGCGTGCTTTATACCGCTGTAGGTGCATTAGCATGCTACTCTCTGTTAGGGAAAATCGTAGCTAAGCCGACTATTAATAGTTTGTTGTCTTACTTATGACCTGCACTCACAGGGTCCGATCCGACCGAAGACAGGGCACGATCTTCAAGACGTTTATTTGTACTACCAAAGACAAGTCTATGAATCCTTGGTACTACCCACGGCGGAACAGAGGCCTTTAGAGTAAGACGTGTGTATGTCGGTTAACATTTTTCTCCAAAATGGGTGAACCAGGTCTAATTGCGGTGGTTTTTGGCTATTAAAAAAGATTTTATTTATTGGTGTAAACCTACCAAATTAAACTGATTGGTAGCTTTTCAACACGGGGGAACTTGGCGTGGGAATTTCATAATCATTATGTAGGTACTAGTATTTTTTTCGCTTTGACTATGTACATTTTGACCTTTCAAAACTGTATTTCTACCTAATTGAAATAAAGATACTGAACTGAACTAGCTATCTTGAACTGAACTAGTCTTCCCGTGAACATTGTGCATGTAACTGCGCCGAAACATCGGGAGCTCATTCCACAACCTTACCACGGTAAACATCCCGCAAATAATCATATAACTTTAGTGACCTAGCTATGTTTAATCAAAATCTGTCCAGCTATTTAAGTCTCCTTGGTGAGAGTCCATATTTTGTCACCTCACATCATTGTGGACAATATTATCCTCATAAAGTCTTCAAACAATTGTGTGGGTCTCTTAAAGAGAGTAAAATTACTAACCGAAAACCTACTCCAAGAAATTTGGTAAAAAATAAAAGGCACTTGCGATCTTATACAGGGTTATCTTATATATGCCGAATGAAGGTCATCGTAGTCATTATCAACTAAGTACTTATACTATGGGACCAACTCAGAAACCGCGAAAAAAATATCAGCGTTATTATAGAAAAAATTCATTTGCGCTCAACGAAGTGTATGGGACCAACCCTGAAATCGCGAAAAAATATCAGCTGTTCCATAGAAAATTGTCATTCACACCTGTCAAAATGTATGGAATAGTTTTTTTTTCGCTTTTACAGGGTTGGTCTCATAGTAAAAGTTGTTTGTAATGTTGGGTACTATGGACACAGAAGACATAATAGCATGTTATGGATCCCTTTCGGCTCAGTACACCTTTTCCGCGTAACCCAGTAGAGCGAACGCAGTTAAGTAACGTGATCAATAAAAAAATTGGATTACATAACCATGATCAATATTTTTAATACAGTCAAATACACTATTACTTCAATCGCACGCAAGCCTATCTATATCAGTCATAAAAAACTCACAGGCCTCGATGATTTCAAGGTGGGCCCTTTCATTACGTAACTTTGATTATATTCGGTCGATCTTGTATCTATTTCCACACCTAACCTACCAAGAAAGAATACCCGACGTTAGCTATCAAAGAATACCTGGATAACACAGTTGATAGCCAATAAAGCCTTAAAGAAAAGGTCATGTTTATACTTAACGAACCTAGTCAGTCGATTTTACTCACCGCATCCGACTCGACGAAATTTTCAATCTTTGTAGGGTTCCGTACCCAAAGGGCAAAAACGGGACCCTATTACTAAGCCTACGATGTCTGTCTGCCTGTCTGTCCGTCCGTCTTTCGTCCTACCTATTAACGGCTGTATCTTTCAAACCGTAATAGATAGCCAGTTGAAATTTTCACAGAATAGAAGAACATAATTTTCTAAAAACTAAAGGGGGGGGGGGGGTGTCCCATACAAGTATAACAAACGTATTTTATTTACGTATTTTTGTATTAGCTCTAATGTAAAAACGGTAATACTTACAAGCGTCAAACTTAACATGATTCTAGTACACACTCTAAAGTATAATGACAAATAATAAAAAATGGCCAAGTGCGAGCCGGTGACAAGTTTATGTTCATTACCAAGCTATAACTGGTAATTTCGTTATTGAATTTTGTGGTGGTACGGAACACTCAGTCTGCGAGCCCGGCTCGCACTTGGCCTGTTTATTTAATATATTGAATAAGTCTTTGTTTGGCTACCAACTCGCCTGATGGTAAGCGACGTTAAGGCCGAGCATGGAACACGTTGATCTAGAAGAAATCTATTCACTCTAGCCTTGGAAGAATTTTGCGATAGGTCCGAATGAAGGGGAGGAAAAGGGGGTTGAAAGTTTATATGAAAATCTACGCGTACGAAGTTGCGGGCAAAAGCTAGTGTTTCGATATAAGGGGCCGTCCATTGAGCACGTGATGTTTTTTTTAGCATTTTTTAACCACCCTCTCCTCCTTGGAGATACGTGGTGAGGTTAAAGACTAACCCCCCCCGCCCCCACCTAAAGTTACGTGTAGTTTTTAGTACCTATACAAAGAAACTTATTTTTATTAATTTCTTAAAATACAGGTATAAAGTATAATCTTAATTTTATTCTGAAATTAAGGACCATGACAAAATGTCTAGACAAAAAGGTTTCAGGTTGTTTTTGATTGGCAAGGTCACACTACACGCCGCTTTTCGTTTTAGAAATCGCGCGTTTGACAAAAAATAATTACGCGTGATATCTTACTACACCCCCCTCCCTCCCTCCTTGTGATATTTCGTGATTTTTGCAAACCCCCTCCCCCCTTTTTATGCCTCACGTGATTAATGGACGGTCCCTAAGTGAATGCTCTATCAGTGTCATAAAGGTTCATTGGCCAACAAAAGAGGAAGACTCGATCAGCAGGCCTAGCACGCGAGCCGCGATAAAATTGTATCCATTCTTTTTGTCCCGCGAGAAAGAGGCAGATGTATCCATATTCTATATTTGTCCCATTTACGCGTGGATAAAAATAAAACCGGCCAAGTGCGAGTCGGGCTCGCGCACTGAGGGTTCCGTACTACCACATAACTTGTTAGCTACTAAAGTACAAAAAAGTTGTGCAAAAAGACAACATCCCATCAACGCCCATACGGTCATATCCAAGTACCGACCGCGCTCGACGTTGCTTAACTTTATGGTGGTTAACTTGGTGGTGAACAGGAATTTGTCACCGACCCTCACTTGGCGATTATTTATTATTTTGTCGTTTTACTTAAGAGTATAAACTATAATAATGCCAAGTTTGACGCTTGTACGTATTATCGTTTTTACATTAAAAAAATAAGTTTTTTTTTACATTTGACTATTCCGCCGTAAAATTACATATTCTGTAAAAATTTCAACTTGCTATCTATTGCGGTTCGAAAGATACAGCCGTTAAAAGGTAGGACGAACTAACGGACGGAAGGACGGACAGACAGACAGCGTAGTAATAGCGTTCCGTTTTTTACCCTTTTATGTACGGAACCCTAAAAACAAGATTTTACCCCGGCGCGCGTGCTTGGCTACAGGGTGACATAAATAGTTCAAGGTTAAGAAACACGCAAAAAATTCCATTTACAACCAAATTTGAGGAAGGAAGAATTAGTTCTCCGGCAGTAACGTAAACGTTGTAAAACTCGTAACCTTAAAATAAATTCGCACCGACTATCTTTTTAGTGCAAGGCAATTAGCTTATCTGTTGTTTGCGTCTGACGAGCATTTAAACATTTTAAGCACTTATATAGTGTAAAACAGGTATAATTATTAAGTACATAAATAGTGATAACATACGGTACTCAAACGTGGTCTTTCACTATGGGCCTCATAAGTAGCACAACGAGCTATGGAGAGGGCTATGCTCGGGGTTTCTCTGCGAGATCTAATCAGAAATGAGGAGATCCGTAGACGAACGAAAGTTACCGACATAGCCCACCGGATTAGCAAGTTGAAGTGGCAGTAGACAGGGCACATAGCACGCATAACAGATGGCCGATGGGGTCGAAAGTTTTTCGAATGGAGACCATAAATCGGTAAGCGCAGCGTAGGACGTTCACCCACAAGTCAGATAGACGACCTAAAGGAGACCGCAAGGAAACGCTGGATGTAGGCCGCTTCAAACCGGCTCTTTTCGAGATCGATGGGAGAGGTCTATGTGGACGTCCTATGGCTGTAATAACGATGGTGGTGATAAATAGTGACGGAAATCTTTTCACATCAAACGTTCTTAAGACGCATTAGATATAAATAAGAGAGCAGATACTTAATCCGAATTAGCTATAGGCTTTTTTGATACCGGGGTGAATCTTTAAAGATTCCCGGCTGTATTGGGGTGCAGCTAAAAGTTATGTAGTATTGCATCTTCTGCTTCGATGGACTACCTTTGTGCCTGACAGAGAGCATTGAAAATTAGGAATCTCCATAGGAACGCGCTGGTAACTTCCAGCACGTTGGCTGAGACAACACCCACAGAAAACTCTCGGACGATTTTCCTCTCCCCTCTGCAACGGCTCGGGCTCACTGAAAATTCTGGGCCACACCCCGCTGCTGTCTTTCTTAGGTTTACTTGCACATGAGGTCAAATCCCCAACTCTGGCCACCCACCAGCTCAAAGGTCCGTTTTAATCGGTTCTTACGAAGATGCAAAGCCGTATTCTAAGACTCCGGTTTCAGGGCCATGAATACACTAAGTCTGGTCGGTAACGAAGCATATCGTAGTTCGCTTATTGACTTTAAGGCAAGTGCCTTTAACTAAACAAAATACAAGCTAATACTAACACTACAAATACATTTAGACTGCCCATAGACCGTAGAAGATCTAAATACAATCCAAATGCTCAAACTCACTACCTGTTGGCAGCGTACCCAGCATGCTGGCGGCATAACCACGTTGAATGGCAATGCTTATGCGTTGAGCCGTTCGCTTATTAAGTTTTTGTCGCTTGCAATTTGTATGGCTTTTAAACTGAAAAAGGATTCTCCTGCTAAGATTCGTTTCTGATCTGAGCCCATGAGTGGTGATTTTCGACCAACGATCACCTGACATGCGGCAGACATGTCCAGCCCAGTCTGGTCCCAGTTTGGCAGCTATTTGAGTCGCGTCTGTATCCTGGAACGCAGTACGGTGTTTCTGACAAGTTTTACGCAGACCAAGAAAGAGATGGTAGGCGGAATTCGACAGATTGGCAAGCAATAGCATAGATAGAAAGAGGGTCCTTTGGCCTGCAGTGCGATAAAATAGACTAAAAATATTAATCCTTCTGCCATAAATAAATATTTTCATTGTCATATTTTGTTGCGCAATTATTCTCCGCGTATGTAACATGACAGTCGAGAAAAATTCCGTCTGTCTCACTTGGCAGGATTCACCCTCTTCGTTTGGACATGCATATATAATTGGTGACTCCATCCAATCGGCGTATTATAAAAGACGCCATTAGCAAAATGACAAACACCATAATAATATTATCATTCGAACAATGCATTGCAATTTGTGTGTAACAAATTAACAATCGTACTAAAATTATGTAAACTCATACGTGTTGAGCACATAAGCTCGTGACAAATACGAAAATACACGGAGCATATCTGTTTTGTAAATACGGTACAATCACTACAATGGTTTGAAGACTTACTTAGAGTCTTATTTTCTGAGATCACTGGTCTCCCAGTGAGATATAGGAATCTGATAACAAACACTGTCTAGTGCAATCGCATTCCAAATTCAAATCGAGATATAGTATTTGAACATAACTATTGTTTATCAGGTGTGACAAACGTTAATTTCACGCCTTGGTTTCCACTACAAGATAAAGGTTAAAAAACTAAAACCCGACTACGAAAAATGACTAAGAATAAATATTTTTATGTAAAAATAATTAAAAAGAAAAATATCTCATCAAAAGTATGATTTTTAAGTCCCATTTAAGGTAGGGTAAATAAAGAGGAACTCGGAGTGAAATTTTTCATCAGTCCTATGCGATTGCATTAGACAGTGTTTGTAATCAGATTAGTCGTATAGATAAATAGTAAATTCTACGTTTACTAGCTTCTTGAACGTAAGATTGGAGCTAGTACTACGGTAAAATATTAAAATGAAATGTTTACAACGTGATTTGATGATTTTGTTTATTTTTTTTAAGGACAAACAAATTACAAAACAAATTAACAAATTTATTATTATAAATTTATTATTTATTAAATTTATTATTTTTTATTTATTTATTTTTGCAAATTTATTGCAGCTATAGACGCATTATATTAGCGGGCGACTGTAGTTATTGTGAAAAAAGAATTGAACCGTCAAATTTAATTTGCAATACTACCAGGGTATAATCCTAAAAGACACTCTGAAAAAAATTATGGAACTTACATTTTCCTTTTAGCACTTACAAATCGCCTTGGTCGTCCATTTGATCGTCTCGTTTGCATTTGTGTGCCGTTCAATATTAAGGTGTGCGTTGTAGTGTAGCAGACAGATATACTACAGCGTTTGTAGAACTAGTAAGAATATGTCAGTGTGCAATCCGTGTTTACCTCGCCCCTTTACACTTTTGGCAGACTTTTATCTACTACTACTAGCTCGAGTTTAAGGCAAACCCAAATTATACAGGGTTAAACATTCATATAGACTGTGCTAAGCCGAAAGTAGGTCATTATTCATCATTATGAACAACTTTTACTATGGGACCAAACCCATAATCGCGGAAAAATCTGCTGTTCCATAGAAAACAACCATTGACACTCGACAAAATGTATGGGACAGCTGTTTTTTTTCTCGGTATTTTCAGGGTTGGTCCCATAGTAAAAGTTGTTCATAATGATGAACAATGACCTCCTTTCGGCTTAGTACAGACTATTTGCGTAACCCTGTATATGATCAAATTAAATCATTTATTTATTTCCAAGTAAAATAGACACATACAAATCAAAAAATCAAATCTGCGTATAGTCATTAGTCAGCCCACAGGCTGCAAGCATAGAAGGAAGTGCAATAAGCTCTAAAGAAAGTTATTTTCACCTCCTCCGAAAACCGTGCAAACCTGTTAGCACCAACCATGTTAGCCCATACCGACAGCGCCCTACGCTCCCATTCAATGTCATTTCAAAGAGAAGACCTAATAAAGTTTTCTTTATCTTTCCAGAAAGCGACGGCACAAGGCAGCTTTTGGCAAGGATTCCTGGCTTCGCTCTCAGTCGTCATAGTATCAGAACTGGGCGACAAAACCTTCTTCATAGCGGCTATTATGGCCATGAAGCATGCCCGAATCATCGTCTTTGCTGGAGCCATATCAGCTTTAGTCTTCATGACGATATTATCTGCCGCTTTCGGATCCGTGGCTACCTTCATACCTAGAGTGTATACGTATTACGCCAGTGCGATCTTATTTGCGATATTTGGTCTGAAGATGCTGAGAGACGGTTGGAAAATGGACCCTAATGAAGGGCAAGAAGAGTTAGAAGAAGTGCAGAGCGAGCTGAAGAGAAGAGAAGATCAGGTAAGCTTAATTTTGTTTGGCAGATTTTAAATGTGTGATGTAGGGCCATATAGGAAGGCAATCTATTTTAGTCGTTATCATGATAAATATAAAGATTATGTTAATTGTTAGAGTTTTCTGAGTAGTTTATTTTATGAAGTTGAAATCTCCTTCCCCTTTTAATTTTTTGTCTCTGTCGCTACGAAAGCAGTTTTTTCATATACTACTAGTTATTACCCGTTAAAATAATAAAATTATAATTGGTAGGTAAATTATCCGAGAAATCTGTGTACTGGCAACGCTTATCAAAGAAGCGGCTTTTTGGTTACTTACGTTATAATCACCCGACGAATGTATGAAAACTACTCACTAGTTGATAAGTGCAGAAATATGCACTTTTGACTAGTTTTAGTCCGCGTCTTCGCCCGCGTTGTGAATAAAACATAGCCTATGCCACTTAGGGATAGTGTAGCTTTCTATTAATGTTTTTTTTTTTTCAGAATCAGTTCTGTAGTTTCAGAGATTACTTTATTCAAACACACAAGATAAAAAATTACCATTATAGGCAATGTTCTTGTAAAAGTGTAAACTTTCCAAATTTATCCGCATTTTTTTAAGTTTTACTGAATCTTTTTGATATAAATGACTCTCGTGGCCGTTCTAATTATGACGCACATTACTTCCTTACCAAATTTCATCAAGATTGGTTTGGCTGTTTACTCGTGAGAATGAAAAACAGACAAACTGAATGACAGAGACAAAGTTAATATGGCATTTCGAATATTAGTGTGATGCCGATTCTCTGAATTGGAATTATTTTCTTTAGTTTATCACGGCCCCTTGCCTCTAGATTCTTGAGAAAAACACACGATGGTCTCCGAGAAAATGTCCCGAATATTTATTTATTATTGAAGTGAAACTTCTTATGCGACATCCAACAAGGTTGCGTTAAACGTTTAACGCTAGCATGGAGGGGGAATAAAAATAAAATAAATAATATTCGGGACATTTTTGCACACACGGTCATCTGACCCCAAATTAAGCAAAGCTAAAAAGACAATATAAAAAAAAAAAACAATAAAATAATATTTATATATAATAATATTTATAGAAAGAGACAGAGCGAGAGTTTCAATTCTTCCGCGCGGAGGGACTCCACGCACTATTTTTTATTTTTATTTATTTACTGTGGTTGTTGATAATTAGCTAACAAGCTATCAAACAACTTTAGTGCAATATCTAATCCCTTGGGCAAAAAACAAGTCCAAAAATTGTAAAGCTTTTCTATTTTTGGGCTTGTATTTTTCCATTGTATTTAATTATCTACAATTTTTTATTGTTCTTTTGTTCTAATCGGATTTTGACACTAAACGCTTAATCTGAGATTGAGATAAAAATATATTTAAAGTACCTACAAGAGTAAGACAGAGATGGCAATAGGATAGTCAAACCCGCTGGGTTGGAATACCAAGTAGATATTAGTTTTGTCTTTCACTCTTATTTGTATTGACAGAAGTGCGAAGGGGACAAAACATAAGGCAGATGCCCCATGCATAAAAGTAAAAGGCCAATAAATTTTTGTCACCGGGCATTTCTTTATTATGGTCACATTTTTGTCTATGGTTGTCTAAAATGTGTATCAATCTTTTTGCTACATTAAGTGTTGCCATCTTAATATTTTTTATAGTTCCTCCGGTTTTTAACCGACTTAAAAAAGGAGAAGCTTATGAATTCGATTGTATGTTTTTTTATTGTTCTTGTGACAAATAAGCTGGTTTGAATTGTCTCTGTTTTTTATAGATGTATGTACCTATCTGCATTAAAATAGGTTGTGTAAAAAGGTAAGTTTGAACTCTGACTAGATCTGAATTATTACAAGATATATGTTCTTTAAACATACCACCGACCGTGTAGTTAATTACATGATAAGATAACGGAATATGTAGACATAATTTCATTAAAATATTTGTAGACTCCTCGCAGTTTAAACAAAGATTTACAAATGTTGAATTCCTTTTATTTTTTTATTGTTTTGGCTCTGTGACTGGCACACTATTTTAAGAACAATAAAAAGGGGAAGGGGATTTAATTTTAGCACTCGAGAGTTGCCAGTTTCGAAAAAAGTTTTTCAAAGTTGTGACTGTACAGGCGACTTCGCCAAAAGAGCGGAGGTCTCCCGAAGTGTCTGGCGCCTCCTCCCGAAGCGGGAGCCCCGGGCCTTCGCACCCGGTAGAACCAAGCGCCCCCGGGACGCCAGAGGAGCCCGAACCGGGCACCTCTACACAGTCAGAACCGCTGAGGGTGATCTTACGTCATTATGCCTGGCAGTACGAATGACACCATAGTTGTTTTTCTTTTAGCCTAGCTTTTTACGTTCCGTTTCGCACAGATCATGTCATTTTGTTTGTAAGCAAAGGCTTATTGACAGCTTTACAGTATGCGTACAAAGGAATTCAGCATTTGATTGTATCGTGCGTAAAGCGAGCGTTACACCATCAGTCGTTGCGAGACTGATTGCTTGACTCTTGCTTTAGAAAAAAATTTAGCTTGTTAGAAAAAATATCACAATAGAAAATCAATCATAAACTGTCACAGATAATACATTATTGCATTTGTATTGAAAATCAGTCGACACCAATTTGATTGACGACATCCACTTCAAATATTGCACGAAACCTACGTGATTTAAAACATTCCGAACTTGCATTAGCCTGCCATCAAACATTTCAGATTTAGATTGACCGTGTAGAGAAAGCATTACATGCATTTTGTGCACTTTATTATTAATTTCTTCAGAGACTTATATATTACACCATTATTTAAGTACCTAGTGTTTTACAGTACAATTTAAGTACTTATTTACTAAAGAAGTCATACAAAACATTCCATTCTCCATTTTGGTTCAAACAAATATATATTCGTTTAGTTATCTTCTATGACTAGGGTTTCAGTATGACACTTTCCAGTATTCTACTAATTTTATCTTCCAATTACCTCATATTTTATCAACTAATCGTGTATCTATGCGAGCGTAGGTTTTTATTAAAAGTGGTTTGATATGAATACAAACAAAGCTTGCCTGATCCCGATTATATTATTAGTATTCTGCGGCCTTATTATAGAAGTTTGATCGTGATCGATATTACATGCCGTCCCGTTCGCATCTACTTACTCGCACCACGTGCGTAAGTGAGATGGCACGCGATCGCGATCACGATCCGAATCATCCATAATAAGGCATCTGTGCTTATTGATAAGTCTGAGTTATTTTAGTCTAGATTTTAACATAAAGTCTGTTTTAGATGTCCAACTTTGTAATCAAACATGGCGTTTTTCGACCAATTTCGCAGCTCTAAATTTAGTCGCTAGTGATTGTCATAGGTTGCATGTCCGCCATGTTTGTTTACATAGTTCAAAGGCCAAAAGAAAACAGACCGTATAGCATTTTTCATGCATATTGAATTTAAAAATCATAAATCTGTTTTATCTATTTCGCCTTCGTCATTAAAGTTGTTATTTGTATTTTGGATTTTTATTTGGCTTTTTCTGTCACATGCTTAGCACGTATCTAAATTAGTATTTTTGTACACATCCTTACTGTTAAATATAATGAAAGCATTACCAAGCATTTTCTATTGTAATTAGCTTTTGTGTACACCCGAAATACGTAAAACAAACATGGATTTCCTGTTAATATTACATTTTATGAGACCTAATTAGCTAAATTAATGTTGCTCACGCGTACTCGGTTGTAAAAGAGTTAATTTGTTTTTAAACGATACGCAATTTCTAAACACATTCCCATTATACAAACTTTTAATAAACTTATCCCGTTGAGAATGAGCAATAGATATGTCACTAAATAACAAAAATGAGAAGACACTTATCAAATAACTAGTAAGAGTAAGCAAGACAGATATGTATCTTTTTTATGCTTTTCCCGTAAGGAAACTTTTCCTATTGGCTTTCCAACACACCTGACTAGAGTAGATAGTACTTGTTTAAATGTGACCGCCATATTTGAATGCGTCTTTTTAATTACTTGGGTACTGGCTCCCATCCCAACAAACGTATTACCCGACCAGCAGAGCAAGTACCGTTCTTTATCGATCGTCAAATTTGACAGTTGAGATCGTCAAATTCGATAAAATGCCATTTGATCAGTATTCGCTATGATCGTTTCTATGGCATTTTATCGAATTTGACGCTCGATAAAGAACGGTACTTGCACTGCAGAGTAGATATAGATAGTACTTGTTTACATGTGACCGCAATATTTGAATGCGTCTTTTTAATTACTTGGGTTATAAACTGGCTCCCAACGAACGTATTACCCGCTTAGAGTAAATAGTCCTTGTTTATATGTGACCGCCATATTTGAATGCGTCTTCACAAATTATTTAGGTTATAAACTGGCTCCCGACGAACGTATTACCCGACTAGAGTAGATAGTAATTGTTTACATGTGACCGCCATATTTGAATGCGTCTTTTTAATTACTTGGGTTATAAACTGGCTCCCAACAAACGTATTACCCGACTAGAGTAGATAGTACTTGTTTACATGTGACCGCCATATTTGAATGCGTCTTTTTAATTACTTGGGTTATAAACTGGCTCCCAACAAACGTATTACCCGACTTGATTAGATAGTGCTTGCCATTTAGTATTTTAGTCAATTATTTGGATTGACTGTCCTTATAGTTATATGCGGGCAGTTTGTTTTCTATTGCTCATTCTCTCCTACGGAAAAGACATATTTAAGCTAATGGGAGGTTTTCTGACTGCCGGAAGAACATAGTTATGCAACCATCGATAGATGGCGCTGACTAGACATGTTTCACATTTTTTCGCATTTGTTCAATGGAAAAGCAAAGTGATAACAAAATACTACTACGAAATAAAATAACACAAAAACAAGCATGACAGATAGTGTCAGACATTATTTCGACCTTAGTGTTTTATTGACCTTTTTTCGTCTGTGGTTTTGCAAAATCTTCAGGTCCATGTATCGTCAACGCCATATCGCATTTTTACGAACAATTTTTAAAAAGCTTTTCGACTACCTTCTCATTGGCTGTTTATAAACGAGACAGGTTGACACCCACAAATTTCTCTATTTCCTTTAATTTTCAATATTGGATTAAAAATACACTTCTTGTCACATTAAAACCCAAACTTTCAATTTACAGGAAGAAAAAGAAGAAACGCTCGACATGCTCGAGCAAGGCCAAGCCGAGAATAGAAGGCGGAAACGAAACGCAGTGCTCAAAGTGCTGTTCCAAGCCGCTTCACTGACCTTCCTGGCGGAATGGGGAGATCGGTCACAGCTGGCAACAGTGGTGCTGGCTACGAGAGAAGACGTAGTGGGGGTGGTGGTGGGTGGGTCGTTGGGACACGCGCTGTGCACGGGCCTAGCTGTGATAGGCGGACGGTTAGTGGCGCAGAAGATCTCTGTAAGAACTGGTGAGTTATTGAACCTTATAGTATTATAGATTTAAGGGATTTTAAGGGTATAGGTTTGCTGAGGTGGAAACAGCGGTCATCAATTCGCCTTTTTTTTAATGCCATATGTTGCAATCAAACAGACGGGGTGCCTGATGGTAAGCAGTCACCATCGCCTATGGATACTTGTAACACCAGAGGCATCACAAATACGTTGCAGACCCTTTAGGACTCGATTAACTCGCCTACCATTTTCCCACTGCTGGGACACAGGCCTTCTCTCAGAGAGTGAGAATGGGCTCTAATCCACCATGCTGGCCCAGTGCATGTTGGTGAATGTCATGTTTTTGAACTTTTGAGGTTCTTGGACATACCGGTTTCCTCGCGATGTTCACCTTTACCGTTTTTGAGTGATAGCATCGAAACTGCACATAATTTACTTTGAGATTAATTAAGTCTTGATGTAGGGTCGAGGATCGAACCGGGTGCTGTCAGATTGTAAAGCGCAAATGCTACCGCCCGGCCACCATTGCTCGCTCACTCACATCAAAACTATAGAGTAACTGTCAAAAATATAGACAACTCTTAGATAGATAGATAGAAACTCTTAATTGTGTTCACCAGAAATAAAAATTACTAACAGATAGAAAACACGTACAAGCTAGTGCCACAAGTGGCGGCCTTATGGTTTAGGCGTTTTTTAGGGTTCCGTACCCAAAGGGCGTTAGTTCGTAGCTTAGGAGTCACCTATTTAAAATGGATTGGCGAAACAGAAGCCTACGCTTAAGACTGCTTAAATTGGAGTTCCTTAGGCGTCGCCTTGTTTGTGGTTAGTGAAAACGGGCATTAGGCTTTGCTAGCAACAATAGTACATACGTAGATAAGTATATAGTGACGTCTTCATCGTGACCGATACTTATCTGCAAGCAAAGTAGCAACATATTTATCTTAAAAGACATCACGATAAATATAATGATCAATATAAAACTGACATTGTTCTGTCAAGATGTCTTGAGGATAATGATGTAAAAATGTACTCAAAAGTAAATACTTATAAATAGATTTTTTACTTCTCGTGCTCGTAAAGTTTTTGTTTATGCCTGGTATAAGCGGACTAAAACTGCTTTTTATGCTCCAGTGCAAAAAAGTCCGCTTTTTGAGCACTAGTGCTTAAAAATAAACTGACATTATCATTTTCTAATATATTTAAAGAAGGAAGACGCGTTTGATTCGTTTGACGCGTTTCAATTTTGTTACTATGGTGACCGTATTATTAATAACTAGTAGGCCGCCCCTGCTTCGCACGGGCGAAGCCGAGATATATAGTCTATGTCAACCGGGGATAGTATACCCAACATCCCAACAGTGAAATAATTTTTTAAATTGGTTCAGTAGTTTCGGAGCCTATTCAATGCAAACAAACAAACAAACAGTCAATCAAATATTTCCTCTTTATAATATTAGTATAGACTAGCGACCCACCCGCCCGGCTTCGCACGGGTGTAATTTACGTGCGAAGCCGGGGCGGGTCGCTAGTTATATAATTATATAAACCTTCCTTGAAAATGCATCTAACTGATGGTGAAAAACGCATCAAAATCTGTTGCGTGGTTTAGGAGAAGTAAGCGGCCACACAGACATACAGACAGACAGACGCGGAAAGTGACTTCAATTTATACTATGTAGAGATTAAGACCCTGAGCCAGTATGGCTACATTGCGGGCGATACATTTTCACTACTACGAATATAATCCCATCTCTGGGCCCGTATTAACTATAGTCACCGCTTTACCAACTGAGTCGTAGGGCCATAAACGTCATATCATAAGACCTGTAAGTGCGAGCGAGATAGACAGATATGACATGTGGGTGCGAGCAAGATAGACAGACAATTGATTTATGACCTGACGACGCGGATGGTAATGCGTTTACTATAACTACAAACACTTTCTAAAACTCGTACAATAAAAATTGTTTCTTTCTTCCACAGTAACAATCATCGGTGGTGTAGTGTTCCTATTGTTTGCGGTGAGCGCCTTATTCATCGGCCCAGGCGAATAGCGACCTTGCGTAAGCTGTGTGTAAGTGACAATATTGTAAAAATCGTTGTTTTAGACTAGACAATCTCATTTTGTAGAGTTGAGGATGTGCATTTATTTGTGGAAAGCACTGTATTGAGGATAAACAGGTTATGTAAGCTCGCTTGAAATTATATAATTCTTAAATTGAAATTGCTGAAATGTGAGCTTGATATTGTTACGTATATTTTAGTTTCGTATATTTTTTTACTTAAGTATATTTATTGAAAACAATGTTCTACATAATTATGTAATTTAACCATCATAAAAGTCGGGACTACATTTAAATTCTACCTATAATTTTATGTATATTTTTTTACATACGTATATTTATTGAAAACAATGTTCGAGATAATTATGTAATTTAACCACAGACCTATATTTTAGTAGACTTCACAAGCGGTCAAAACTGTATGAAATCCAAGCGTGTCAAATTATTCGTACCCAAAAGTACTTACCTGTGAAAAGAAATATATTTATTCTGTCGGCCAACTCTATTTGTGGTATTCTTACAACTCAGTATTGCACAATTACCCATTTTCATTTCAAACTGACACGTGTTGTCGCGGCACCGATTGAGCAGACTGATTTTAGCCGGACTCAATTACGACGATTAATCATAATTGTATTGGAAATATGACGACAAGGTAGGTCGACTTGTGGCGTCTACTTGGATATAGGTCTGTGAATTTAACCATCATAAAAATCGGGACAACTTTTTATTTGCCACTATAGTAAGTTATTCTGAACAAAATCGGTTTTATAGATAAACTACAAAGGATAGAGGCCGCTTTAAATGCGCTAAGTATTAAGGTTAAGTACTTCAAGGTACAACTGTCAGTGGGAATCCCACTTCTGAGGCCGCACTTTCGAGCTCATCGGGCAGCGGAGCGGTACGGAGCGGAGGTTCTGTACGAACAAAGCTACTCGCCTTGCTGCCCGCTAATATCGAAAAGGCATCACGTCGTTGAGACTAGACAAAGGAACGGCGTACTTGCTTAAAGTCAAGTGCCGATAACGCAAGATAGTGTCGACCACTCGAATGTGAGTGAAAACCCATCTAGGGCGCAACCCGCCTCCGTACCTAATCTTAAGTGTTTTGGCATGTTAAAAGCAAATTACCCCTGCAAAATATACCCTACGGTGCAAAACTGCATAGTCTAGCGGAAAAAAAATTGTTTACTTTAGTCAGAATTTTTTGCGTTACTCAAACAGCGTAGCTTGTAACTTTCCTCAGAAATAGCAAAACTAGTGAATATACCTCGTACACAATGAAGCGTGAGCGCTTACTGTTCTCATACTGTTTAGCTCTATAAATAGACAACAGTATACTAAACAAATAGAATTTGTTCGAATGAGGTTGCCAATAGCTAGTAAGCTATACTAAGCTATTAAGCTATACATTATAGCTATGCTTTAAGAGGGATTCTGCACAGACCTCTTTACCAAGATAGACACCGCGAGTTCCCTCATTTTGCATGTCTATGTTCTGTCTTAAGATGGATCAATGCTCCAACTAGCACGCCGTGTAATTTCAGTTCGATCTGTCCCGTTTTTTGCAGTAGCAGTTCTTGGCATTTAAAAAGCCTCGACCCCCCCACTTTCGCGGAATGTACAGTATCATAACAGACGAGCGTGGGTGTAGCATGCGATTTGATGTGAGCAATAAACGGACCTTCCTATCCAGGGCGTCCAGCTCAGTTTGAGTCCTCCTCAATATGCGAAAGGAGTATATCAGCAAAGGCATCATCCAACCGTTTAAGGCACGCACCTTGTTGCCGCCAGACAAAAGACAGCTAAGTACTTTGGTCAGGCGACAAAAGAAGCGCTCCTTCACCGATTTCTCGATGTCCTCTACCGATACACCCAATGACTCTGACATACCGAGGTACTTGTAGGTCTCGGCCTCGTAGAGAGATCTGAGAGTCATTGCCTCAGAAAGTTGTAAATTCGAAGAATTCACAAGTTTCCCTCGCTGTACATGCATGACTGCACAGACGTAGTCAATAGACTGATGTGATACCGGACTATTGAGACGCAAAAGTCTCATCAGACTAGTGATACTAGGTCCCAAATTGCCCGTAGAAAACTGGAAAAACTCTTCGAAAGCAGTTAGACGTGCGAATAGAGTCCAACTACCACTATATTGCTCTCGTGACATCATAGTAGGTACAAAAAATGCGGCATAATGCATTTTTATTCAACTTGACGTGCTCGCGGTGTCTGTGCTGATAAAGGTCTATGGTTCAAAGTGATGCTACATTTTATCTATAAAGCTATCTTGATGTACTTTTGTTCGACCGATAAATATAATTCTTACAATCACGTTCCTTACGTACATTGTGAAATTATAATCTAAATTGATTGTAAATTAATTGATTTTAAAACACTGTTTTTTTAATAGATTTTAGTTACTAATTAAATTCTGAGCTATGCTAATATATTTTTATATGGATTGAGTCAGTTTCATACAAACACACTAGTCCACCCGCTTAGAGAATGCATCTGACAGCTGCAATAAAATTGTAATAATCTGAGTGAAAACATTTTCTTTAAAAAAAGTACCCTATCATATGGACTACCAGCTACAATCTTTCGTTCAAAAAGCTAGTTAAAGTGATCAGTCCTTTATTTACAATGTTTTGTCAACTGTCAGACGCATTCTTTCAGCGGCCGCACTAAACATAATTTGTTCGAAAACGAAATGTTTGAAACTTGGTAGAAATTTTTTGGCTTGCTTGCGGGACGGTACAAGGTGGACGGACGCGTTCCGAATCATGCCAACAACGCCAATAGTGCTAACGTGGACACGCAACACGGCATGAAAAATAAAAAAAGTTTCTTCGTGCCATGTTGATTCTCACTAACCATGTTGGCGTCTTGGGCGAGTGATGTTAACGTGCTCGGGATTTCGCCTCTTATTTTTGTACTATACACCTGTGATGTTATTTTATATTATCTACATTTATAGAACATTAGCAGTTAGCACTAAAGATATGTTATTTTCCAATGTCAGTTTGACATAACACACAAACCATGTATTATAAAGTTCTTAGAGCGTTTGGAATCACGCCAGCAGCTCCAAAGACGTCAATCAATATATAGCGTCAATAAGAACCAACACGGCGAAACAATGACATTTCCATGCCATGTTAGTTCTCATTAGCGTTGTTGGCGTGATTCGGAACACGCCCATCAAACCAGTTCAATCTTGGTAGAGTAGGCAGATGTACGCAATAATGTCGTTTTTACTTATTAACTAAATTATAATGCAATTATACCTTAATTAATGTGGACGAGTACCTAGCTAAAATGTAGGCGTTTTCTTCATTATAGTCTGTTAGATGAAGACAGCGTGACTTTTAGTTAGTTTAGCCCTGTTATCATTTCCCATGCAGGTTCTCTTAAAAATGGCTTCAATTTATATTTTGTATTAAAACATTCTCAAACTCGGATTTTTCTAAATGTGGTCCGCAGATGAACGCATCCCGTTGTTCTATGTTAAGGTGGAACGTTTTACCTATGGCGGGCAATTCAAATTTCAAACAGTTTTTTTGAAACTTCAGTAGTTTCAGTTTTTTTTTTTGTTGGCCGGGTAATTATTTAAATGACACAGCGTTTGCGACAATAGTCGGGTGTTTTTTACATTATCATGTACAGTTATTTATTAGTAACGCACCATTTTACTGACATTTGTCAATAAGCCGTTTGAAACAGCAAAAATTAGTTTATTGATAAATGTAAGTAATCATGTGCACTAGAGATGGTTGTTAACATAACATGGTTTTGTAAAGAATAATAATCAATTGTCGCAAACATCATGATCGTTTACAATAATTACCCGGCCTAGCTACAAGGACAAGAAAAATGTTTGAAATTTGAATTTCCCGCCATTTGTGAAGCGTTGCACCGCAGGTTACTTGCACCATTTGCAAAATGCATTACTGAGTCTATATTTCATTGTATGTACAAAAGTAGGACTATTCCAGAGCCTTCTGTTAGATAAAAACAGCTAGATATGTTCATAATAGTTTTTTTATTTTGTGGCCGAAACTACAACAACGTTAGCATTGGACGATTCAACTGGGGCCTTACGGCTACCTGCTGCGACTCTGTTAGGCGATGCGAAAAGTTGCGCAACCGCAAACCGTATACCGGGCCGTTAAGGTTCACGTTCGCGTGATCTTCCGCACTGCGCGTTTCGAGCCCGCATCAAGAGCTGGCCGTAAGGCCCCAGCTTTTGAAAGCGTATTTAAAATAATTTTGTATAATTGCTTGAAATTACGTGAAATATAAAGCAGTCTTGGTGCTATCAATGTAAAATTTACGTTTTGTGAACGTTTTTATATTTGCGCTGCGTCGGACGACGGTTGTAGTTTTCGCTACGATTTAAAGAATCATACGTTTTAAGGATAATCAAGGAGTAAAATAAAATAGCAGGAATATGTTTGGAAATTCATAATTTATTCCTTGATTTATCCAGACGAAGGGATTTGTCAAGCATTTTGACGACATGACTTGGGACTGTCAAAATGTTTGATGTTAAATTTCCTAATAATTGCGTTGAATTAGAATGGTGTAGTTTACATTATTGTAGACTATGTCATGTTATTATTGCTTGCTAGGTGTTAATAATGTAAAAAGTATTATTTTTATGTAAAAATTACGAATAAACTGTGTAAATAATTTGTAAATCTTGTTTTTTACCAAAGCGAATTTGTGAATCTCAGACTAGTTAACCTTCAAAATATAAAATTTAATTTTCAGGTAGGTAAGTAAGAAATTATGAAGGTAACTAGCTGAAACCCGCTACTTCGTACGCGTAGAGCTCGGCCTTCGGCCTCGCTACTACAACCCGTTATAGTCTGTGTTATTCTAATGTATAAACTATATTATTTAAAACTTTCATTAAAATCCATTCGGTAGTTTTTGCGTGAAAGAGGAACAAACATCCATACATACAAACTTTCGCGTTTATAATATTAGTAAAATTGGCAAGTACGAACACGTTAAATTTTCAATTACATAATATTTAATGGCCTACAACAAAGAGAATAAAACTAAGGTAACGCAATTACGAAATAAAAGTTCTAATCATAAAATAATGTAATCATTTTATTAAAACAAAAGATAAACTTTTAAAATCAATAAAATTTCCGATAAATTATCATCGAAATCCTTTTGATATCAAATAAATGGATCAGATTACAGGCTGTCAAAAGTTGATCGATCGATTTTTAAACGGTTTTCAATCGATTTAAATTACATCGGTCATGTTAGTCATAAGAATTTATTGTAAAAAACGATAACGGTTTTTTTATTTTAGCATTAAAATAGAGATAATGAGAGATAGCGCTTCGAAACGTGTGAAGAAACTGATACCTATTTAATTTATATCTATTTCCTGCCAAGCCTGAAATACCATTTTACTCGACGACTTTTTCTTCATGGTTGACAAGCTAGGCGTCTGACCAAAACCGTTAAGTGAAAGTATGGTCGAAGATTGTATACACGCCTCGCCTGGAATTGGAACTGCAACGCCAAAAAATTGCAAAAAAGCTAAATAAAAGCGGCTAAGTGCGAGTCGTGGTCGCGCACTGAGGGTTCCGTACATTTTTAACTAATATAGTAAAAAAAAAAGACAAAGTCCTAAAAGAGACCACAGGGAAACGCTGGAAGCAGGCCGCTTCCAACCGGCCCTTTTGGAGATCGATGGGGGAGGCCTATGTCCAGCAGTGGACGACGTCCTATGGCGGAATGATGATGATGATGATAGTAAAAAAAGTCGTGCAAAAAGATATCATGCCCAGGCGGTCACCCATCCGAGTACCGACCGCGCCCGACGTTGCTTAACTTCGTACGATCGTACGAAAACCGGTGGTGAATAGAAATATGTCAACGCATGCGGTTTAGTTAGATCGCGTCCGATCATTTGCAGCATTATGAGTGTCTTACCGAATGAAGCCGTGGTAGCCCATTTGGGAGACCGCCAGACTTGAAAGCGTGAGGTCGCGGGTTCAAACCCCGGACCCGTACCAATGAGCTCTTTGGAGCTTATGTACGGATTTTCATACCACTGGCTTTTCGGTGAAGGAAAACATCGTGAGGAAACCTGCATACGTACGGAGAAGGAATTCAATGGCGTATGTGAATTCACCAATCGCGATATTGGGTCAGCGTGGTGGATATGTCCCAATCACCCTTTCGGGGGTAGGCTAAAAGTCCAGCAGTGGAATGTTAAAAGGCTGATTATGATGATGATGATGATTCAAATACGAAATTAGCTTTATTTATCCTTCTTTTACGTAACCTTCAAATGAATTTTATAAAAGATCGGTGATGGAAAACATCGTGTGGAAACCTGCATATGCACGGAGAAGAAATTCAATGGCGTATGGGAATCCACCAACCCGCAACTGGCGAGCGTGGTGGATATGGCCCAATCACCTTTTCGGGGGTAGGCTAAAAGTCCAGCAGTGGACTGTTACATGGCTGATTATGATGAGTATGTGTTGCTCGTCTACGTCAAGTAGACAATGAGGTAGTCGTCGTAAGCGTCCATGACGGCTTCCTTCAGGTCCAAGTCAGCCGCAGCGAGGGCGCGGGTGTGACTCGGCAGGAAGAGGCACGTCCGGCTCGAATTACCCCACGAATGGTTCAACGTCCCTGTTAATATAAGGTATATGCTTTTTCATGATATCTAATATTGTTATTTTACAATTGTAAAATAAAATTGAAACAATTACTATTTTAAAACAATTTCTTTAGTAGAATCGGGGGCCAGGACCATCATCGTACATTTGATTGACTGAATAATAGGCATGTGTCCCAATGTTTTTTTATTACAAATAACAGGCTCAGCTAATTATATAATTAAATACATATATACATACATGCTGAAAAAAATATTTAAATTGGCTGATATATTTCTGAGATAGCGTTTAAACTTTTTGGTGGCGATAAAAAGCGGATGCTCTGTCCATCTCCCGGAAAGCGTGTGTATATCATTTGTATAGCGCGCTCACGGCTTGACGTCATAACGTGCTATATCGCTCTCTATCTAGCATGAAATTAAAATACTTGTAATTTATATTATATTATTTTTGACATTTCAACTTTGTTTTCGTTGACGGTTTTATGATAGGCTTTTTATGAGGTAATAAAAAAACAGGACACACACCGATTATTAAAATAATTTATGTAAAAAACACTACACAAGATTACACCAGCACGTATCATATTTTTAATATAGTTAAATACCTTATTCCCACTAGTAGCGGTTTAATAGATTAGTTTGTTTGGGCCGATTTTTGAATCCGCAGTTAAACGGTCAGATAGTTAACAAATCAATAAAATAATATCTGTCCATTAAATTACCGAATAAAAGCTTTCGATTTTTTATGCTCTGTTACCGATCAGATCAGCTATCTGTGGATTTTTTGTTACTATCTCCACACTTATTCTGTGTGAAAGAGACCCAGTTACGCAAATTTGTAGACGTTGGAGAGAGAGCAGCGATTTTCAACCGCTTGACGGTGACATTGACGCGTAAAAATTACCAGAAGATAAGAGGAGTTTTGGCGCCAACGTGGAAAAAAACATGTCGGCTCGTTGTATAAAAGAAAGACAAAGACACCGCTGAAAAAAATGTCAATATACAAACGTCAAAACCTTCATTTATTAAACAAACGTCAAAAACTTTTTTATTATTATTATTTTATTTATTCCACAGATAAGCTGTTAACTGAGGCATGAAGAGACAGTTAAATTAACTCCTCAGTTACAGGTTTTTTCTCCGGAGATAACATCTAACTATTGATAAATTCGAAATCATGCTATCAATGAAATAAATCCTATCTGCAGTGCAAGTACCGTTCTTTATCGATCGTCAAATTCGATAAAATGCCATAGAACCGATCATAGCGAGTAATGATCAAATGCCGTTTTATCGAATTTGACGAACTCAACTGTCAAATTTAACGATCGATAAAGAACGGTACACGCACTGTTGATTCTATAACTGGAGATTGAAAAATCGGCCCTTAGTAGTTAGGATTTAATTAGTTTTTCCCTAAATATTTTATTTAGGTAATATTGTAATATACTGCAGTGCACGTACCGTTCTTTATCGATCATCAAATTTGACAGTTGAGGTCGTCAAATTCGATAAAATGCAATTTGTTTAGTACTCGCTGTGATCGATTCTATGGCCTTTTTAGCGAATTTGATGATCGATAAAGAACGGTACTAGCACTGCTGATTAGCGTCATACCAACACCACACCCAAACCAGAATCCGACTATACTCACTTCCTCTCTGCTACTTTATTCGAGAGCAGGAATATTTTACACTTGGCAAGATGCGGTGACAGAATGGCGGCCACGCAAGGACGCCACGGAACACCAGTCCAGCGGCGTGATAACATACAGAAATATATCGGAAACAGACGAGATTAGGGAAAGATTGCTGCAAGAGTGCGAAGGTTTATACCCTCAGTGCCGGTTTTAGCACTACCAGCGCCCTGGGCGAGACTTCTACGCCCCCCAGGGGCGGATCTAGGATTTCATTGGGGGGGGGGGGGGGGGGGGGGCATTCTGACAAGTATAGGTACCTATATGAGTATGCTGTGTAAAAGTGCACCTGAATCAAATCGAAAAACTGAGTCGAATGTATGTAATTGCTAGGTGTTTGGGGGGGGGGGGTATGGCCCCCATGCCTCCTCCCCTGGATCCGCCAATCCCCTCCCCCCCCGTCTGCCATTCAAACCGAGGCAAAGAAATACCTGCGGCGCCCCTTTTTATCTGGCGCCCTAGGCGATCGCCCAACCAGGCCCTACCCTAACGCCGGTACTGTATACCCTTATAACCTTTAAGCGCGTGTTCATATTGATCTCGCGGGGCGGGTGCGGGCGTGGCCACGCGCTGCGGCCTTGGAAAGTTCGAATTTGAACGGGTGTGACGTGTTTGCAGGGCCTTCTCAAGTTCAGATTGAATAGGTAAGGCTTCTAAGTCTAAGTCTGCGTGTCATTCTTCAACCACATCGTCACTTACCAACAGGCGAGTTAGTGGTCAAGGGCGAGTTAAACACGTAAAAAAAATGCTTAGTATTACTTTTCTAGAGCTGGTATGCTCTAGAACTTCCGCGATCGCTGCTACTTTCGCTTCGCTGCCACTACCTCCTGCTACCACTGGTCCACTGTCGTCCAATGAAGCCTTTAAGAGGCCTGTATACCCCTGCAGCTCTCTCGCTCGCACATTTTCACATTATTGAAGATATAAAATCAATGAGTGTGAATTTCCAAAAAGTAACAAAATCATGTCTTGTGTCTATTATAACATTACAAACAAAGAAATTGTCAATTTGATATATTTTAATTTGACACAGTAAAATGGTAACAAGTGATTTTTATTTCTCGTGTCATTTTATTCCGTCAAATTACAAGATATCGAAACAAACATTCCTTTGTTTATAATGTTACGATATAGGTACACCAAGACATGATTTTGTTACTTTTTGGAAATTCACACTCATTGATTTTATATCTTCAATAATGTGAAAATGTGCGAGCGAGAGAGCTGCAGAGGGTATACAAGCCCCTTAACTCTTACCGTAATATTTCAGCGGCAAATCTTCCACCGAATGGTCCCTCTCAAGCAGACAGAATGGAACTTCTCCCGGCGTCAACACACGAGCCGGCCACCACCCCAGGCTGCCCAGCTTGTTCCACACTATGTCATCGTACCTGAAATCAGGAAAGAACAATGCACTTTTTTGGACGCCTCATATCTTATGCCCGTTTTCTCTATCCCTATATAGGAGTCGCATTTTTTTTTATAAATAATAGGCTGGCGTTTGTCCACCATCACGCCTGATGTTAAGCGATGATGCGGTCTACGTTGGAGCACGCTTGCCTAGAAGGAACCCATTCGCTCGTGATTTGAAGACACTCAGATTGTAACCATCGGTGGACACCCATTCAGGCAGCGAATTCCACAGACTAGCAGTTCGCATAATAAATGTGGAATCAAAGCGCTTCGTACGGGTTTTCGGAACTGATTTAGGCGACACTGTTAAGATAAGATGAGATAATTTATTTGCAAAAAACACGAGTATTTCATATACACATTTATAAACGCATGCACAATAGATGGGTTAGTATATTTCTCGAAGTTTGCCTTAATCAACTCATGAGCTTCGGATCCTTAAACTCAGCTTAGCTTGTGCTTCAGGGATCCGTGCTCCCCCTGCTACGTTGAAGAAACTTATTAGGTTAATTATGATATATTGAATAATTAATTTGATCGTCTAAAAAAATCAGGCAGTGTTCAAAAAAATCAGTGTCGCCTAAATCAGGCATCTGATTTAGGCGACACTGTTGGTGAATGTCATGTCTGAAATTTTGAGGTAATGGACATGCCGATTTCCATGATGTTTTGCTTTACTGTTTATGAGAGATCGAAACTGCACATAATTTATTAAACGGCCTCTTATACCAAATTTGACGGTTTTAAATCAATTTTATTCAGTTAAATTACAATATTTGAGCTGGAAAAAAATACATGTCACAGATACATCTGTGTTTGAGTTTATGATTTGGTTCAAAACAAGATAGAATAAACTTTCCTCGATAAAAAAAATTATTTGAAACAAAGTCGATTTAGTTTATTTTTTTCGTTTTATGGTCTAATGAAAGCTCGTAACAACCTGGAACAAGCATGTACTGAAAGGCAATCCTATAAAAAAAATAATTATATGTATAGATTTTTGATAGTGAATAGTTTTTTAGTGAAATCAAAAGCGTAAAAAGGTCGCGAGAATTTGGGCGCGCCGCGCTCAATTCCGCGCCAGGCGTCATCGAGGTCGGACCTATGTTAGTTTTTGTCGTTGCACTCCCCCGCGGGCGTCCTAACTCTAGCTAGGCAAAATACATCGTCGCTATAACTTGGCGGGGGCTGCGGGAGCGTTTTGTTGCCTACGCTACTCGGATAATAGGCCGGTAAGTAGTTACTAAATAAGTCATTGGTGCAGGGCCGAGGATTGAACCGTGTGCCGTCAGATTGTAAAGCGCACATGCTACCGCTCGGCCACCATCGCTCTTATATTTATCATCACATAATTTTTATCACTAACTGGCTAATATTTTATTTTATTTTACACTATTCGGAAAACAAATAGCTGAAAATTATAGTAGGTAGATAGTAGTAATTTTTAAACTTTCGCGATTTGAACACATGTTTTAAATGTTTAAAGGTACATATTTTTTACCTATATTAAATAATACGTGATAAGTCCCGATAAACATTTAAAACATAGGTAGATAGTAGACGCAAGCCATAAAAAGTTTTCACTTATAAAATCGAAAGATGATTACGTGCCAGATCTTAAGACAGAGATGTAAAAATAATAGCCAAACAGTAATTACTATATACATAATTATATTGATATACTACATGAAAAGAAGCCACATCAGCCCACCGAGGTTTATAATAGTAGTGTAGAAAATTAGTAATGGTTTATGTACTAGTTTCGAAGAACGTGGTACATGCATACTGTTTGAAGAAATTCCTTTTAGCGGTAAATAAGTCAACATGTTCGGTATACTTAGCATTAAAGGTGTTGCAAATTCGGACAAAGTACGAGTTGTATCTGTAGTTTGTCAAACACGAGTCAGCGTGGAGTTTAAGACATTTGCGCCTACGACTGGGTATTTGTAGGTTTATTTTGGATATGCTTGTTTTATCAGGGCTACGTACCCAACTTGAGGCCCCCACATGCAGCTTGGGCAAATATGTGCATCTTCCTTGCCCTTGCTAATGATGCACCTTGTACGGGATAGAATCTTCGGAAGCTTGTTTGGAGGGTTCTTGCGGTCTGGAAGGTAAAAATAAATACAAATATGTATAAGTAATTTGTTAATTTACAAATGGTTGAAATTTCTATGGGACCAATCTGTAAGTGTCCTTTAAAATAATCATCAATAGGCATGTGTCCTAATATTTAATTTATTACAAATAGCAGGCTTGAATATAACTAAATACATTATCTCTATCTCTTCTTCTCTTCTCTACATAGTATAAATTAAAGTCGCTTTCCGCGTCTATCTGTATGTCTGTATGGCCGCTAACTCCTCCTAAACCACGCAACGGATTTTGATGCGGTTTTCACCATCAGTTAGATACATTTTCACGGAAGGTTTATATAATACTAGCGACCCGCCCGCCCGGCTTCGCACGGGTGTAATTTACGTGCGAAGCCGGGGCGGGTCGCTAGTTATATAATTATTTAAACTATCCTATCTCTCAAGTTGGATCGAACTGCACATGGTGTGCGAATTTTATTATAATCGGTTAAGTGGTTTAGGAGTCCATTGAGGACAAACATTGTGACACGAGATTTATATATATTAAGATAACTAGCGACCCACCCCGGCTTCGCACGTAAATTACACCCGTGCGAAGCCGGGCGGGCGGGTCGCTAGTGCATACTAAAAACAAAAAAATAGGTTGATAAATCTCTGAGATGTGAACGTTTAAAGTTTTAGGTCGGGATAGAGAGTCTGTCCCTTTTTTTTGATTGATTGGCAGCGTCTTTGGGTATCGTGAGCATTTTTTCTATACTAATATTATAAAGAGGAAAAGTTTGATTGTGTGTTTGTTTGTTTGCATTGAATAGGCTCCGAAACTACTGAACGGACAAACCAAATGATAATTGAAATACTTTTTGTATTTTATTTGATAGATTTATTAACAAATTTGTTTTCCAATATCTGTGTTTTCTATACTAATATTATAAAGAGGAAAGATTTGATTGTTTGTTTGCATTGAATAGGCTCCGAAACTACTGAACTGATTTGAAAAATTCTTTCACTGTTGGGAAGCTACACTATCCCCGGGTGACATAGGCTATAATCTATACCCGTGCGAAGCTGGGCGGACCGCTAGTATTTAATAAAGCGTGGTTTGCAGCTATTTTTTTGTTGGATGTTTACAATTACTCTTATATAACGGCTCGATAATGCAGGTTTGAGGTTTTTATCATCATCAGCCAGAAGACGTCCACTGCTGAACATAGGCCTCCCCCTTTAACCCCCACACTGAACGACATCCCCAGTAGATGTCTTTTGCATCCACTGGATGCCCGCGACTCTCACAATGTCGTCGGTCCATCTAGTGAGAGGCCTCCCAACGCTGCGTCTTTCGGTTCGTGGTCTCCACTCCAGAACCTTTCTTCCCCATCGGTTATCGGTTCTTCGAGCGATGTGGCCTGCCCATGGCCACTTCAACTTGCAAATTTTAACAGATATGTCGGTGACTTTGGTTCAGGTTTGGTGGTGAGGTTTTTATATAGATTCCATAACATACATCTAATATTGAGCAGCCACTCGTGGCGGCACTCGACGTGGAAGGCGGCAGGACAGATATCGCAGTCTTGAAGGTTCCCCTCTTTGCCGCAAACCAAGCACCACCGTATGTGGACTGGCAGTGACTCATCGAAAAGAGACTCGGATAGCTGGAAAACATAAATGATCAAACATTTTTATTCATAGTCCAATGCCAACTTCGACCATTCCACGGGCGGAAACAAGCCGAAAATGACAATGTTCTCTAGCAAAAATGTGACCATCTGACCATGCACCTTGGCTGTTTATCCTTTCCCCGCATAAGCCAAAGGTTCTAACATGTCAACCTAAACTATTTCGAGCTGGGCTAATCCTAGGCGCGAATAGAATGAATGACTTAATTCTCCAATCACAAGCGTCGAGTCGCGTCGTGTCTCCAAACACAAGCTGCCTCCAGCGACCGACGTGGCATCATTTTGCAAAAGGAAATTTTGACTACATGCGTGATCAAGTGGTTCTATTATCTTTGCCATTCGAACATTGTGTTAAAGCTGTTTTTTATGCCATAGGTGACAAACAACCAAACTGGCTGCCTGAGAGTAAGCAGTCACCGTTGCTTCTGGAGACTAGTAACACTACAGGCATCACAAATACGTTGTAGATCATTTAAGACTGTTTACTCACCTTTTGAAGAACCTCATGTTGTATTTTATATCTGTAAATGCTATGCGTGTGCCTCCCCGCAAAATGTGCCAGAGAAAGTGTTAGCGGATTATCGCTTACTTGGCGTCTGCCGTGCTTAAATGCTCGAAGAATATACAAGTAGAAGGCACTGAGTGGCTTGACATAAAATGTTAAGTACCCATTGCTTACCCGTACCAATGAGCTCTTTGGAGCTTATGTACGGATTTTCAAACCACTGGCTTTTCGGTGAAGGAAAACATCGTGAGGAAACCTGCATACGTACGGAGAAGGAATTCAAAGGCTGTGAATTAACCAATCCGCATGGGGTCAGCGTGGTGGATATGGCCCAATCTACCCTTTCGTGGGTAGGCTAAAAGTCCAGCAGTGGACTGTTAAAAGGCTAATTATGATGGCCCATTGCTTGAAAAAAGATACAAAACACAGATTAGCTCGTCCGTTTTTGGCGGTAAAGAGTTTTACCTATAACTATAACCCCAAGTTACCAAAAATACTCCAAAAAACACTTCATCATCTTCCCAAGTGAGTATGGGAGTCGAACCCTCATTTAGCCATGTAATACCTGTAATGCCTTTCCCCAATGAGGGCGCCACTTCTGCGCCCTTTTCACCTAAAGAACTCGATGTTAGCAGTGCCGGTTTTAGCACTACCAGCGCCCTGGGCGAAATTTGGTTGTAAATCAATATAATTGTAAATACCGTGTTTTCAACTTCCATGTGTATCTTCTGAGGTATTCTCTTTTCTTGTTTTAAATTATTCCTCCAACAAAGATGGAGATACTTTTCTAATTCCTTCTCTGTCCCTGCCTCCTTTACCACATTTTCGAATGTATCTTCTGTACTTGAGTTGACATCTAGGACATTCTTAAAACATTCATTATTTTTTTCTTTATTTGTTTTTAAGAGGTCAATGTACTGGTCGAAAAGCCTATCTTTGCCTCTACGTACAAAGTCCCTAAATGCAGCATTGGAGTTGCTTCCAGCTAGACGCAAGTCGTGTTCCTCATCTGTGTTGGAATCTGGGTCGGAGCCGTTGATACTTTGGTCGGAGCCGTTGATACTTTGGTCGGAGCCGTTGATACTTTGGTCGGAGCCGGTGATACTTTGGTCGGACTCATTGATACTTTGGTCGGAGTCGTTGATACTTTGGTTGGAGCTGTTGATACTTTGGTTGGAGTTGTTGGTACTTTGGTCGGAGTCGTTGATACTTTGGTTGGAGCCGGTGATACTTTGGTCGGACTCATTGATACTTTGGTCGGAGTCGTTGATACTTTGGTTGGAGCTGTTGATACTTTGGTTGGAGCCGGTGATACTTTGGTCGGACTCATTGATACTTTGGTCGGAGTCGTTGATACTTTGGTTGGAGCTGTTGATACTTTGGTTGGAGTTGTTGGTACTTTGGTCGGAGCCGGTGGTACTTTGTTCAGAGCCGTTGATGCCTTGATCAGAGTCGTTGATACTATGATCAGAGTCGTTGCTACTTTGATCAGTGTTGTTGATATTTTGGTCAGAGTCGTTGATTCTTTGGTCGGAGTATCCGGAGTCATTGATACTCAGGTCGGAGTCGTTGATACTTTGGTCAGAGTCATAGATAGTTTGGTCCGAATCGTAGATAGTTTGGTCAGAATCGTAGACAGTTTGGTCAGAATCGTAGTTAGTTTGGTCAGAATCGTCGATACGTTGGTCGGAGTCGTCAATTCTTTGATCGGCATCGTCGACACTTTGGTCGGAGTCACTGATACATTGGTCGGTGTCGTCGATACATTGATCGTAGCTGCTGATATTTTGGTCGGAGTCATCGATACTTTGTTCGGAGTCGCTGATATTTTGGTCGGAGTCAACGATACTTTGCTCGGAGTCGCTGATACTTTGCTCGGAGTCGCTGATACTTTGGTCGGAGTCATCGATACTTTGCTCGGAGTCGCTGATACTTTGGTCAGAGTCATCAATATTTTGCTCGGAGTCGTTGCTTTCGCTTAGTTCTACATCAAGAGAAATTTTGTGCCTTGCTTCTACTTTTTTCTGGAAATAAAGTAAATAATAATAATAATAAACTTTATTTCCATCTAAGCCTTAAAAAATAGTTATATTAGATCTAAGGTACAATTTACAGTGGTTAAGGCTAAGAATAATGCGTTAAAATATTAGCTCCAGGCCCCAAACTAGGCAACGAGGCCTGTGTCTTGGATGCCCAGTGGATCCAGTTAAACATGGTGAACATTCGTGTCACTGCTTGTACATGTTTAAGTGACAGGACTGAATTAATAGGCAAATTTACAATACAACGTGAGATTATAATATATTCTGTATTGATTATATTCTGATATAAGTATTCTGATAGTTTTGAAGGCATGTGTCCTAATGTTTAATTTATTACAAATAACAGGCTTAGCGATGAATTTAACAAAATTTTCTACCAAAAATGAAATTTCTCATTCACTTCACATATTTTCCAAAATCTGTAAATGCTGACCAAAAATCTATAAAATGCATGGAATTTTTGTCAGTCCTATTTCGTGAAGCTGCTCATAGTGTCTCTATTAAAGTTTTTTATTTTATAATATTGTTTTTTTTTTTAATAATACAGGGTAAACAGAAAGAGTGGTACTAAGCCGAAAGGCCATTGTTCTCATCATTATAAACAACTTTACAATTGGACTTACCCTGAAATCGCGAAATGAAGCAGCTGTTCCATAGAAAAACAATCATTTTCACTTAAGGTGGTTCGTTTCACTTATGGCGGGAAATTCAATTTTCAAACAGTTTTGTTGTCAAAATAGCTACGCTGGGTAATTATTTTAAAATTACGTAGTGTTTGCGTAAATCGTTGGTTTTTCTTCACATTATCATGTACATTTATTTAACAGTAACACACCATATTACTTACATTTGTCAATAAACCGTTTGAAACAGCAAAAATTTGTTTTTTGACATATGTAGGTAATAATGTGCATTAGAGACAAATAGCTTTACATGATTTTGTAAAGAATAATAATCAATTTGCGCAAACATCATGATCGTTTACAATAATTACCTGGCCTATCTACAAGGACAAAAAACTGTTTGAAATTTGAATTTCCTGCCATAGGTGAAACGTACCACCTTAACAAATGTTTGGAAGGGTGTTTTTTTTTTCGGGATTTCAGAATTGGTCAAATTGTAAATATTGTTCACATTCTCATAATGAGTACAATGACCTCCTTTCGGTTTAGTACCACCATTCCGTGTTAGCCATATCATCATCATTATCATGTTCCCAATGCACAAAGGTGTTCTCTCAGAGAGAGAGGATGGGCCCTAATCCACCATGCTGGCCCAGTGCATGTTGGTGAATGTTGTATGGTGTCTTTACAATCCTCATCATCCACAGCCTTCCTTATCCCACTGCTGGGTATAGGCTTCTCTTGCTATGCCATCTGCCTCGGTTATGTGCTAATTGAGTCCACATTTGACCCAGAATGGTGGTAAAATTGTCGATCCATCTCACAGCTTGGTGACCAACACTCTGGTTATATTGCCTTAAGTCACCATTCTCTCAACCTTGTTATCACTGTGCCTGGCAACAAACAGGGTTACGCATATAGACTGTACTAAGCCGAAAGGAGGTCATTGTACTCGTTCATTATGTTTTTTTTTTTACTATGGGACCAAATATGCAATAGCAAAAGAACAACTGTTTTAAACTATCACGGTTGTTCACTTAAGCCACAACCTTACCACATGGTAAGCATCCCGTAAATAATCATATAACTTAAAAAAATAGGTGTTCCATAGAAAACGGTCATTGACACACGACAAAATGTATGGAACTCTTTAGTAAAAGCTATTCATAATGATGTTAAAATTTGCAAGTTGAAGTGGCAATGGGCAGGCCACATCGCTCGAAGAACCGATAACCGATGGGGAAGAAAGGTTCTTGAGTGGAGACCACGAACCGGAAGACGCAGCGTAGGTAGGCCTCCCACTAGATGGACCGACGTCATAGTGAGAGTCGCTGGCATCCAGTGGATGCAAAAGGCAGGCTGTCATTCAGTGTGGAGGTTAAAGGGGGAGGCCTATGATCAGCAGTGGACGTCTTCTGGCTGATGATGATGATGATTCATAATGATGAGTAAAATGATCCTTTCGGCTTAGTAGTCTATATGCATAACCCTTTATACTTCCCAGCTTCACTTTAGAATCATTACCATGATTTAGATGTCTTGACCCTTAGTTCGGTGTTATGAACTTAAAAGAGAAAATAGGAAATAAGATACCTATTTTTTCTTTAGTATTGAAGGGAGACTTCACCTATGTTGCACCGAAGCTAAGACATGAACAGAGAAACAAATCTAATTTAATTAATTTGTATTTGAATATTCATTTTTGTTTGACATTACGTTAATTTTATCTTTTATGTAATTAATTTTTTATTTCAGGTTAGGCTAAATTAATATAACTAACAAATATCTATGGAAAAGCAGTCTAGCTGTTGTGGTGATGTGGATGAAGGCAATGGTGCCTCATGCAACCCGGTAGCGATTCTAGTTTCTTCTGTGGCTTCACAATGCCACAGCACATGCTCTACAGTTTCGTTCTCTTTCATGCAGCTACAACATAGTGGACTGTCCGTGCCTCCCAGCTTATACAAGTGACTATTCAAGATGCAATAACCGGTTATCAGGCCTACTATCAGGCAAAGGTCCTGTCGTTGCAACTTCATTAGGTTGTTGGTGATCTTCCTGTCGACAGCTAGACTGCTTTTCATCATTATTATTTACACTACCATTTACGCCACTGGAGCAACTGTGCCAGTGTACCAGACTACCAGAGTCTCACTCCGATATTCCAAGGAGTTGGGTTGGCTCGGGTAGGTGCTGGTAGGGGGAAATGCACAATACACCCCAAGCGGGACGTCAGTGCAGGACTTATCGCCCCCATCTCGAATAAGAAATATCTATAGAGTAAAATAATCTATCCCAAATCCCTTATTGTGCTTGAAGCGACGTAGAAGCAGAATTACATTAGATATTTGACAGAAAAACAGCTTTGAAGATGGATTTTCCCAAAGTAACGCCTGAACTATACTAACAAATCTAATTTAAACTAAAACTAAAAATGAAAGGCAAATTTCGCCCAACAGTATTTATTTCTACATGCCATTCTTAAAAATAACTTAACAAGATTGTTATCTTATTTGATAGGATATTTTATTCATTAAGGCACCAGTTCATATGGTATGAAGATATTCATGTAAAAATAAATTAATGTTAATACATAATTCATTTGAAAATATGCTGTTGTTATTTACAATAGCTAAAATGATTAACCTCACCCTGTTTATGGATGGTGAATTTACCAAAAATCTGATGTCTAAACCAATGCATGTACTAGATGAGATACCACAATCCAATAATAATAGGCTTGCATTTGCCCACCATCTCGTCTGATGTTAACCGATGATGCGGTCTAGAATTGAGCATGCTCACATAGAAGAAACAGATTCACTCGTGATTTGAAGACACCCAGATTGTAACTATCGGGGAACACCCATTCAGGCGGCGCATTCCACAGACTAGCAAGCAATTTGCAAAATAAAAGTGGAGTCAAAGCACTTCATACTGGTTTTCGGAATATCAACCATAAAGCAGAGTAAATTTTTCGTGCCCGCTCTGGCAGTTCAATAGAAAAAAACTGGTACTGGTACTTTGGCCACTAGTCTACCCCAAAGGTCACAATCATTTTAGCTCTCACAAGTAACAATGCAATTCACATAATAATGTCCAAAAGATGGCATCTATCCTTCACTTACACATTACCTTTCTTAGCATAGCTGGAGTCTTACTTGACACTTCACTTTTGTCTTTGTTGGTTTCTTTTTCAGAGCCGTAGAAGGGCCGAGATCTCTCTGCGAGGTGGAGACTTGTGTATGGGAGCCAGAACTTGTGATTAGTCCGGCAAGTCTCCACATAGTAGCACAGTTCTTTAGTGACTGTAATGCTGCCATCTTCATTTCCCGATATGCCTAGAACTGAAAGGTTATTATGGTTACAAAGAGGTTGAATTTCTCTAATATTTAAGTTTTACGCTCTGTGTGGAGTCAGCTTTATGCTTTGATGTAGAAATATCGTAGTTATGAATACACATTTACTCTAAACTTGTTGGAAAGTCAGAAGCTATAGGTAAATGAATAGTTGTGCATCATTTAGGTTTGTAATTTGGCAACAATCTTGTGCAATATTCTATTGTTTGGCGTGATTAAAGTTGAAAATTATATAAATTGTTTAGTTTATAATCAAACTAGTGTAAAATATGAGACTATGTATTAGGAGAGAAAATATACCTTTGTCGTCATAAAACAGCCCTTTTTCATCTTTGACCACGCGCACTCTAGCATAGGTTTTCTGGCACACCCTGGCCAGAGCAACGTCTCCCAGCTTCCAGTGATAGATTCCTTTACTTTCAGTAGTCATTTCGTTCGTCAAACTAACTGTTTATGCTCTAACAGAAGATAAGTTTACATGTGTATTTGTTTTATTTTCATTTTTCGGCGCTAGGCCGGTAACTTTTCGTTTGTTGATTGTTGACATTTGATTAATTGAGTGAACGAAATGAACTATTTTAAATTTTATCACAGATAATATAAGTTACAGATTAAAAATAAATGCATCTGCTGCCATCTAGCGTCGAGTAGTAATACTATTTAGTAGGCGTCATCTAGAATTCATAACTAAATTAGTTATAAGAATGTGAGATAGATGACAACGCTAGTTTGCAAAATGTGAATTTTCTTTCATGGATACCTACCCTTCGAAATAAATTAATAATAAAAAACATTTCTTTATTAATAAAATTAATGTTGATTTATATAGGTATCGAAACGAATTAAAAATCAATACTAGGACAGACAAATGTAAAAAAAAATCGCTGTGTACCGAACCACTCAGTACCGGCGTTAGGGTAGGGCCTGGTGGGGCGACCGCCTAGGGCGCCAGATAAAAAGGGGCGCCGCAGGTATATAAAAATCTATAGATCTATTCTATCTAATATATTCTTTGGCTTTTTTCTCATCTCTCTTCTCGCCTTCTCTCGAAGTTTCGCCCAGGGCGCTGGTAGTGCTAAGGCCATACACGCAAAGATATTTTTAAGGGTTTCGTTAATGTACCTAGGTACATAGATGTGTTAAAATTTGCAATTTCACTCATTTCCACATCTTTAAATCCTATCTGTCACCTCACCTGCACTGAGCCACACTTCGCTACGAATAGGTAACTACCTGTGATTGTAAGATTTCCTAACGAAAACAGGTACTTAGGTACTACCTAATAAGTATAAGTAGATAATGTAGGTATGTTGAAAGAGAAATCTCAATCAATACCTACCGGTCCCAAACCGGGTCGATCCGGTAACGCGAGCCGAGCCCGCCCATTGGCCGCGCCGGGCGGGCGTGTCTCGCAGCATCCAATCATCTGTGCATCTCTCGCGAGGGGACTGATTTGTAGGGAGATGTATATAACGAGATTATGTACTACAATACTGTGATTGAGAAGAGATTGTTGTCATTGTTGGTATACTGCGATGGAGAAGAACGATTGATTTAGAAATGGATTGCTATGGGTGCAGAGTCGCCCTATAGGTAGACTTCGACCAAAATAAAACGTGTGGAAATTTAGACACTTTTTTTTCCTTTCCGAGCACCTGTAGGCCCGGCCCACGAGCTACCTCTGACTTGGTCAGAGTCTTTTGCTTACATTTATTGGTATTATCTTACTAAGACAGGGTGTTTTTAATAGGTATCAAAAGTTTTACATTATTTAAAATACTCAACATTTTTCTTATTCTATCTTGTACATATTATTATACCTATCTATAACTAGCTGTTGCCCGCGACTTCGTACGCGTAGACTTTCATATAAACTTTCAACCCCCTTTTGTCATCCTTAATTCGGCCTTTTCGCTAAATCTTTTCTTAGCGGACCTCTACACCGTATAAGGAATCTACCTACCAAATTTCAGCTTCGTAGGTCAAGTGGTTTTCGAGATTTCGTGTTTAATGAGTGAATGAGTGAGTAGATGAATTTCGCTTTTATATATATAGATTTTAATAGTTTAGTTTTTTAATTGGACACTTGAAGAGGTACTGCCGTAGGGTACACTACTTACATTGCGATGTCCCATTTAGCAGTGGACAATGCGCCACGCAGCTTAGTAAGTAGGTAGGTATTCGATTTAGAAAATTAGCAAAGCTTCAACGTCGAGCCTAAGCGAGAGAAAGCGAGCAGAGCGGTCGCTCTAGGCGCCATATATCTACCTACCTACTTAGCAGAGGGGCGCCAAATCTTAAATCACTTGTTCTAATCCGTACGTTTGTCCACGGCACGTGCTAGGCCTGCTGTGCGATAGGTAAGTACCTACCTAGTTTTCAGAAATGAAACTAATTTATTCCGAGGAACGGTGATCAACCACCTAGCCTGTCTCAAGTAAAATAGACGCTATGTCTTGTAAACAGCTTCGTCATCTCTTCCTAAACGCCGCCGTACAAAAAGCCGTTCGTGAACCGATGCCCGATCGATCGGAGACAATCGAACTGTTTTTATACGCGACTGTAGCTCGTGCCGGCCGCGACAGCTTCCGGTACAGTCGCGATCGAAAGCGGAATGAGATTTATGATGTGAATCATATTATATTGTCGCGCCAAACTTTAGTTAATAAAGGCACTTGACCTGTTTAAAATTATATATGTATGTATATCAGTCTCTGGCAGCCATATCATAAGCTTTGCTTAGTTTGGGGTCAGATGACCGTGTGTGAAAAATGTCCCGAATATTTATTTATTTTTTATTTATTAATATTTTGTTTAGTTATAAAAGCACTTACCCCTTTTAAGAGTAAGTAAGTAATTTTTTTTTTTATTATATAGGTATAATTTTATTTATAATATTATCTTCTCTAGTTAGGCCAAACAAAATTCCCTCGTTCCATATTCTGCGCTCGCCAGTACTGCCTTTGTCAGCATCTGTCGTCAGTTTTTGCCGTCCCGTTAATTTCTCCTATAGTTTTTTGGGCGCATTGTTCTCTTATTTCGAGCAGGTAGCACGCTTTGACAGATGAACTTTTACCTTTTGGATGTCCGGTCATTTTGTTAAAACGGTTTATAAAGTGTCTTGTGTTAATGTACCTAGGTATTTATTCATAACTTGGTAATACCAGTTTGTCTGCGGTTACCCATTCAATAACTGTATTTATATTTAGGTATATAGGCACCTGTATGAGCATGGTAATGAGGAGATTCGTAGACGAACGAAAATCACTGATATAGCCCACCGGATCAGCAAGTTGAAGTGGCAGTGGGCAGGGCACATATCACGCAGAACAGATGGCCGATGGGGCCAAAAGGTTCTGGAATGGAGACCACGGACCGGTAAGCGCAGCGTAGGACGTCCAAGATGGACAGACGACCTAAAAGAGACCGTAGGGAAACGCTGGATGCAGGCCGCTTTCAACCGGCCCTTTTGGAGATCGATGGTGGAGGCCTATGTCCAGCAGTGGACGTCCTATGACTGAAATGATGATGATGATAGAGGCACCTTGAGAACTTGTATGTTTTAACAAGGATGATAATTCTGCCGTCCGCTATCTATAATGCCGTTAAGCCACAGGTGGTCAATTTTTACTTTTAAACATGGTTGGATAGAGTTCAAAATTCTCTATCGATCTGTCTAAGAATCGCATCCCTAACTGTCTTAGTTTCTGAAATAAAAATAGCGAAAATGCCGCTATGTGACATTTCTTTTCAACTTTACACGCTATTTAAGTCGTTAACCATCATTACTTAACTAAAAAACCGCTATAATCCCATAACCACATAAATATATTGAGAATCAACAAATTATTGCCTACCTATAAAGCCGTTAATTGTGTTTAGTATCCTAAAACGTAGTTATAATGCTTTAACTGCTTTTAAGTTGAGTTTTGTATTGTAATTATTATAGAAATTCCTTAAAAAACAACGTTAAAGTCGCTTAACTGCTTTTTAGGCAAGTATTCGCCTGATTTTATTTTATAATTTACTACTCTTACTAGCCATCAATGGAAATTCACAGATGAATCCAATCATATTTATGTACGTTTCCTCCACTAAAAAAACGTTAAGCAGCATTCCTGCACTAAAATGCAGTTATTTGCTGGTACCCCGTGCCGTGCCGATACCCACGCGTTCACGTGCTTTTGGAAGGACTTTCTTTTAATTGACCTCAAACCTAGCTTAGTATCTACAAGGTCAGCTTTTCGAGTAAGGTTTTCGAGTAAGCAAACGTCGCGTCGGGGAGTATTCCTGTCAATGTTCTTGTCATTGCACTAGGCAATTTTTTATAGGCACCAGCAACACCGTGGTACTAAGTCGTTACAAATTTTGGACATTTCATCATACTATACTAACATTAACCAGACAACTAACACTAGATAAATACTGCATACAACGCAGTCATTATTTTATTTCCTAGTTAGTGTGTGAGTATTTTAATCGTAGAGTTTTTAAAACTAATTTATTAATGAATTATATGTTTTTTTGGTAATTTTTGTGAAACACAAATAACTTATAACTCCTATCACATGACTGATACATATATCCACACATAAATACATAACAAAAAATGTTCCCTATGACATAAAATATGTCAGAGAGACATATAGATTTGACGTGTAAAGAAGTAATTTCACCCGAAAAATCATCCAATTAGTGCAGATACGCGGTTCCAGAGCATTCTCTTGAACATTTTAAAGAACTTGGAGATCCTCGGCGTTAACATTTCTAGTGAGGTCCAGTTTCGGGGTCACTTAGAGGCCAAAGCTAAACTCGCTTCCAAGAAGCTAGGTGTGCCTAATAGAGTGAAGCGATACTTCACACCGGTCAGCGGCTTCTTCTTTATGAAGCACAAGTACGGCTCCACGTGGAGTATTGCTCCCACCTCTGGAATGGCGCACCGGAATACCAGCTGCAGCCTCTTGACTCTCTACAGAGGCTAGCCACTACAATTTTTTACGCTCCCAAGCATGCTGGATCCACTTAGCCTCCGAAGAGATGTTGGTTCCCTGCATCTTTTAGCGTATGTTTTCCAAGGAATGCTCTAAAGGGGTTTTTGATCTTATTCATGCATCAGACTTCCACTACCGCACATCCCGACACCGTCAAAAAGCTCACCCCCACATATTGCAAAACTGGAAATCTCACACCGTCCGATTCTTTCACTTATTTATTCCGGGGACCTGCAAGGTGTGGAATATCCTTCCCTTATAATTTTATTGTAAAGTTTATATTTTATTTTGTTTGTTTGTTACATGTGATACATATCTACGAGTAAGTAGGTACATAATTTATGATAAGAATTTGAGTTTAATAAAACTGCTTGTGATTTTATGCATATATATTTTTGTTTAGTACCTTAGCTTACTTAATTGTGATCTCATTGATACCTAGAGTTATCGAGGTATATAAAGTATTGTTCCTTATTCATTTGTAAGGTTTATTCTCTCTATAACCGAAACAGTTATGGGTAATTATAGCAGAATAGCAAAAATTCATTGATAAAACATCTTTTGTAGAATATTTAGATGGTTTGATTTTAGAAGTTAACTTTAATTTAAATGATAATCTCAATTATTAAGTAGTAAATGCTTAGCTAAAAAGTGGCTATGGAAAGATGTTAAATATTTAACCGCATTATAGTTAAGTTTAAAAAAAGTCTCAAATTAATTTTTCCATAATTCTTGTCAAAATTGCGGCTAAAATTCACTAACGGCTATTTAGCTATGGACAGATCACCACAAAGGAAGTTTTAATGCGTAGCTATATTGCCGTTACCATTCTAAACGGCATTTTAGTTAAGTAAAATCAGTTAAATTTATGATACATGCATTTCAGTATTCAGTTACCTACTAATACTACACTAAAATGTCGTTAAGGTGTACTTAGCCACATTTAAGCGTTTGATTTAAAGTGTTAATCCAAATTTAAAGCATAGCTATAACACAAAAAATGAATTATACCTATTATAACATAGATTCTTTAATTTTGAAGTATATCTATTTGAAAGTACGACTAAAAGGCAATATTTTAATATCAATAAATCTCGTATATGTCTAATGGTTTTAAAGTGGCAACAATTTTCTACCGCGTTTTTTGCTGATATCTCGAAACTTAGTTTTGAGGCTTAACGGCATTATAGATAATGGACGGCAGAATTATGGTAAGGTGGCAGTGGGTGGGAACGTATTTGGCCTAAATCAGGCTTGATGCCTTTAGTCGAACACACCCTGCAGATAACAATTCTGCCCTTTTTTCTTGCATTTGGACTAATACTTAGTTAGTTTATTGGTGCCGCTGCAAGTTTTTTCATGTGAAATATAACTGTGTCGTACCTACTGTTTGAAGCTTTTGCGCCGTTTATCGGTAGGTATATAGTGCAAAAAGTGGGTATAATGTTTTCTTTTAGACATTTGAACACGATCGATAATTGTACTAAGGCATATATCCCATCTTTGTCTGATCTGAGATAGGTACCTAAAACCGGCACTGAAAATACCGTACAAAATCTGCATTTCTAAATCATACTTAAATTACTTTAAGAGTAATTTATGATATAATATAATTGACATAAGTATATGTCCATCAATGAATGTAGGAAAACCGCAATAAATTCTAGTTACATAAATTATGACGTAATTTATAATAATCTATATGTCGGGGGACACCCGGTAACAGCATGTTTTTTTGCAGCTGTGACGTCATCAGTGCTGATAATCTATTTCCATAGCTGGGTTCTACCATAGCAGATAAAACCTTAACTGATAGGAATACTCTCTTCTAAGCGACTTTCTAGTTTTTAGGCTGTACCAAACTGACTTATTCACGGGGTAGGTAATAGAAACACGTCTAAGTTCTGATCATGAATAATTGTAGATCCTTTATTCTGCATAGACCCTAAGAAGGTGCTCTATGCTAATGTAAATTTACCGCCACGTTCGTAAAACCCTAGACGCTTATAGAAGAAGGGCAAGAAACTACAGCGCCATCACATTATCACAATTATTACAGAATAACACTTTTCATAACACCTATCGTTGTTGAGTAATAAATAGAAGTTAACAAAATAGTAACAGCACACTAAGTGCATCGGATAACGCTTCAAGCAAGACTGCCTATTTCTGCACTTTGTAATGTGCTCGTTGAATGTCTAAAACATAATGGGCCGGGCTTCACAACAGCTCGCCATTTTATAACAAAGATAGCGTCGTGTCGAGTCATTGCGAAGTCATAACACTTATTCATTAGAGATCTACAAATAGCCTACTTTACAGTAGTTTATAACTTGTTAAATAATCTTAACAATTTACAGAACTTAGCTCTTAACACTTAATCAATTTTACTTAAGCTGAACATTTAAACAATCGAAACAAGGCGCCATGTTTTCCGTTTTGCAAATTGAATATCAAATCAGCTGTCTTTTAATGTAATCATTAACTAATGATTTTAAACCTAATGTTTATCGCTTACAAATCAAGACATGAATTTAGCGATAGATAACTTTACATTTAACTAAAGATTAAATAGTCTCGTGTCATTGTTTGCTGTCCGGAAAGACAACAAAACATATTTTTACATTTTAGTTTTCCGAAGGTAGTTTTAACACTTAAATAAGTAAACTAGTTACATCAATCAGTTTGTAAACCTTTCTAGTCTTCATTTTAACGGACACTGTTGAATTCGACGTTATTATTTAGAAGCTAATTTAGAGACAATAAATCATTGTTATCACATTGCAATTACTAATCAAAGTAAACATACTTGAAGCAACTATCGGATCTAGTCAAAGAGCACTTATATACACTTTATTGTTGATTTCAAGATTTGAATTGAACACAACGCAATTGTATTTAACATTAGGGTTTATCATTTAAAGTGACAAATTGATCATAATCAAAAACAAGCCTTAAAACTAGATTTTGTGCTCATGACTCGGTGACGAAGTTACACGAAGGTTTCCGACGTCACCCGATTCCTTCTCGCGGCGACACGGCCATTCTGAAAGGCGACGCGCGCTCTGTGTCGCTCCTAGTGTGCTCCTGGTTGTAACTGAAATAAAGAGACGAAGAGAGTATTTTGAGGCTAGGTACTTCCACAGTACTCCTAAGCCTATGATTTAGAATTGAAATTTCTGGCAGTTGATGAATTGAATTTCTAATTATTATTCAGTGCTTTTCCATGCCGTATGACAAGTAATAATAATTGGATGTGTACTGCCAGTACAAGTAGTAACTGCTCATTCCACATGACAACAGTTTAAAAAGTCTACGAGAATTATAATTTTAGGTACAGCTCATTCCACATGACAACAGTACGTTAAATGCTAAGTAGATAGTTGTGTGATGTGTAGATATGTAGGGAAGGATGGGTTGGTGATAGGTCGATGCTGTGCAAACAGAGGTTCTAAGGGATTTTAGGAAAGGCCGATGCTGTGCTCTAGGCGGCCATACTACGCCGCGGACACAGGGGATTGGATAGGACTTGTTTTGGCCATTGACGGTCCCCCACGTACCGTCAATGTGCATCTTTTTATCGAATTATTTTATTTTATTGAAACAGTCATAAGTCATAGGTCATTATAGTCAAGTCTTTACAAATATTTGGATTGGATATGGGTAGGTTAGTGAAAGTTGATGCTGTACAAGACAGAGGCTCTAAAGGATTTTAAGAGAGGCCGATGCTGTGCTCTAGGCGGCCATACTACGCCGCGGACACAGGGGATTAGACAGGATTTGTTTAGCAATTGACGGTCCCACACGTACCGCCAATGTGCATTTTTATTTTTTGCTGTATTGGACTACTCCACGCGCCAATACGTATTAATAATTCGATTTGAGAGCTATATTGGTCTACTCCACGCGCCAATATGCTGTGTAAACGTGTGTGTGTGTGAGAGAGAGAAAGTGTGTTTCTATGTATGATTCATGTTGTAGAACAGAATGAAAGGTGCTCACCAAGAATATTATGGTAGTGATGCGCGATGAGTTTTTTTTTACTGTGGCGTTGACGTCACCATCAGTGACGTCAGTCGCTTGTAGCGCCGACGACGTGTATTGTGTTGGCGTGGCGCGAGTGATGCCAGACGGACCAGCTTGCTGGTCGTCTCGAGGCGACACGGCCGCCTGGGCAGCTTCTCCTGGTTGAAGGGCGCACCGCAGCTGACCGTGCGCTACCTTACGGGGCCGCCCTGATGGTGACCCATTACCTTCTTGACTAGGTAGTGGTCGTTTTCCAATACTCTGTGAACTTCATAAGGCACGCTAAATTTCAAATCAAGATATAGTTGAATCTCACTTTATCTTCTGCAAATAACTCGGAGATTCTTTTTTGTACATATGCCGATCCAAAGCATCAACATCGACTGATGCGTTATCTAAATATACTAACTGCAGGAGTTCCGGTGGCACGCAGTTTTGGCGTCGGGTCAGCAGTGTAAATGGCGCAGTACCTGTTATTCTGTGTGCCGTGCAGTTCAGGGCGAGTTGTAGGTAGTCTAGCGCTGTGTGCCATTCACGAGTCTCGTAGTTCTTTATCACGACAAGACCGTTTTTCAGCGTTGACATAACTCGCTCTACTTGTCCGATTGCCCTGCTTCCACCTGGGAATATGACATGTAACTTGATACCAAACCTGTCACAGAAGCTTTTGTATTCGCCCAAAAACTCGCGCCCACCATCCACGATGATCTGCCTCCGATTTGGGTCACTGTTTGTAATTTAGAACATTACCTTCAAGAACATTTTAGAGACATCATCTCCGTTGTGTAGGTAGTCTATAATCAGGGGCAGATGGTATGTGCACCGTTGGTCTATGTTGAGGTTATAATTATGTCATGGTATTGATTGTAAATTGATCTAGATTCAGGCTGAAAAATTCTACATGCTGCATCCGCTCGCCCTTCCTGTACTCAATATTGAACTCAAAGTTTGACTATGGTACCTACTTTCAGTTTCCGTGGTAAGCATGCTGAAGTAAGTGATCACGTACTGTTAGCCGTCGATAATTTGAACAAGAATTTCATCAAAACTGATGCTACACTCATTGCATTTATCCGCGCAGTTATTTGTACTATCTGCGTTTAGTAGTAGCCTTAGTGCACGATTTATGCATTTTTAGTACACTGAAGGTGCATTACGGAGACCAAATAGCATCATGAGATATACTCGTATAACCCATTGGGTGAACAAAAGCCATATTTTTAATACTGTACTCGGAAATTAATATTTGATGGAACCCGGAAGCCATATAGAGGGTAGAATAGAACTGTCCGCCTGCCAGCTAGTCAATCTGATCCGCGATCAACGCAAGCGGAAAATGGTCTCGTATAGTGTTAGAATTTAGCTCCCGATAATCTACACACATGCGATAATCTTCATTTTTCTTCTTCACTAAAATGACCCAACTTGAAAATGGAGATTTATTTTCGCGGACAATATTATTCGATTACCTTCCTGGCGATTTTTTTTAAACTTTCTCGCATTCAACTAGGCTCAATCTTTCGCTCAACAATTTGTCAGGGTTTTTTTTTTTTTTAAATCTAATTTCTAGTTCACTTATGTTGACGCGAGACTGCAAAACAACGGGTAAAAAAAAAAACATAAGAATATTTGTTAGGCAAAATCATCAGTTCGTCAATGTCAAAATTGTTCGTCAGGTCGTAGTTAATATTTTTAAATAGATGGCTATTCGATTACACGTGCATGACACGAGTTTGAAACATTTAAGTTTGACTATTTTTTGTCACTACAACACAGACTGGTCTCGTGAAGCAAGTTTGCTTGCACCAATCAAAGCGTCTGACGTCATTTCATAATCTGGAAGGACATAAAACAAGATCTCAATGTTTATGCCGTCAACGAAGCAAACTGCTGTGAGGGTACTTGTGGAAACCACTGGGAAATTACCTATTCCACGCAGATAATTAACTCAACTGATTTCCACGCACGTATCACAGCATTCAGCGCCGCTTTCAAAGACGGTATCTAAAATTTCCTTACCGACGCAAAAACGCATTTTATGCAAGCTAGAATACCTATCGCTAGATAGTGAATTTACATTAAAAACTACCCGTTTTTCTAGACGATAGCAAGTGTCAAAATGTGTGACCTGGTTTTGAGCAGAACGAACAAAATGTTTTACTCTTTGGCCTTGGTAACGTCGTGGATGACGTCATGGAACTTTTATCAATTGGTTGAACATTCGAATCGTTTCTACTGCGACGAATATCGAAAGTATGACAGTTTATTTTACAAAAATTGCTGTTCCGGCTATATAGTTTTGGACTTATTAGAGGCGGTTGACTAGTTCTTCTTTGATTCGGGCGTTTAACGTGAATGGCAGAGGCAACAGATATCTGTTCAGCCACTGAGGTAGCTCTGGCATTCATTCGTTCAATGCGGAGACGTTTGTCACTCACCGTTCGAATCATCGCCTCCACAGCGTCACCTGTGTCACTATTGTAGAGCTTATCTTTCGTCACGCGTCTCCACAGCAGCCACGATTGGAACAGGAACACTGCAACGTCCTTGGAAAAATCGTAGGAATGTTCTCCAAACCGGAATACGTATGTCCCGCAAGTAACGATTTTCTGGTTCAAATGTAGTGACTGTTTTCTCGTAGCTCCTCCCTGGTCGATGTAGTAACTAGCCAATTATCGACCAGTTTTATTAATTTTTTTTTTTGCATTCAGGTTTCTTCATCTAGATATCATAATTAGTGAGGTTATAAGTACTTACGTTTAGCCGTTACACTACTCGTCGCTTCCAAAATTTGCTATCCGGGTCGTATGAAGGTAGAAACATGTCCGTCATCTTCACTTTATCGAATGACTTCTGACGTGTTAAAAGCCGCTCGCTCATATTTTGCATCATTACCATCATACGTGAGAAAAATTCTGGTCGTACATTACCAGACTGTAGCAACAGCGGAGGTGGTGCCGGCATCGGGTCCGCTGCAGGGTCGCTCGTCGTTAAGCATGCCGCAGACATGTCTGAACTTGTTGAAGCGCCAGGCGCTGATCGGTTTGGATCGGGAGCATCCATCCAAGAGCCCTGTCGCTGCTCTCGTGGGTGTGATCAGGATAATCTGAAACATAATGAACGGACAGAGAGGGATCTTTGGAATCTATCCCACTTCTGATGTCGGGGGACACCCGGTAACAGCATGTTTTTTTGCAGCTGTGACGTCATCAGTGCTGATAATCTATTTCCATAGCTGGGTTCTACCATAGCAGATAAAACCTTAACTGATAGGAATACTCTCTTCTAAGCGACTTTCTAGTTTTTAGGCTGTACCAAACTGACTTATTCACGGGGTAGGTAATAGAAACACGTCTAAGTTCTGATCATGAATAATTGTAGATCGTTTATTCTGCATAGACCCTAAGAAGGTGCTCTATGCTAATGTAAATTTACCGCCACGTTCGTAAAACCCTAGACGCTTATAGAAGAAGGGCAAGAAACTACAGCGCCATCACATTATCACAATTATTACAGAATAACACTTTTCATAACACCTATCGTTGTTGAGTAATAAATAGAAGTTAACAAAATAGTAACAGCACACTAAGTGCATCGGATAACGCTTCAAGCAAGACTGCCTATTTCTGCACTTTGTAATGTGCTCGTTGAATGTCTAAAACATAATGGGCCGGGCTTCACAACAGCTCGCCATTTTATAACAAAGATAGCGTCGTGTCGAGTCATTGCGAAGTCATAACACTTATTCATTAGAGATCTACAAATAGCCTACTTTACAGTAGTTTATAACTTGTTAAATAATCTTAACAATTTACAGAACTTAGCTCTTAACACTTAATCAATTTTACTTAAGCTGAACATTTAAACAATCGAAACAAGGCGCCATGTTTTCCGTTTTGCAAATTGAATATCAAATCAGCTGTCTTTTAATGTAATCATTAACTAATGATTTTAAACCTAATGTTTATCGCTTACAAATCAAGACATGAATTTAGCGATAGATAACTTTACATTTAACTAAAGATTAAATAGTCTCGTGTCATTGTTTGCTGTCCGGAAAGACAACAAAACATATTTTTACATTTTAGTTTTCCGAAGGTAGTTTTAACACTTAAATAAGTAAACTAGTTACATCAATCAGTTTGTAAACCTTTCTAGTCTTCATTTTAACGGACACTGTTGAATTCGACGTTATTATTTAGAAGCTAATTTAGAGACAATAAATCATTGTTATCACATTGCAATTACTAATCAAAGTAAACATACTTGAAGCAACTATCGGATCTAGTCAAAGAGCACTTATATACACTTTATTGTTGATTTCAAGATTTGAATTGAACACAACGCAATTGTATTTAACATTAGGGTTTATCATTTAAAGTGACAAATTGATCATAATCAAAAACAAGCCTTAAAACTAGATTTTGTGCTCATGACTCGGTGACGAAGTTACACGAAGGTGTCCGACGTCACCCGATTCCTTCTCGCGGCGACATATACTAATATTATAAAGAGGAAAGATTTGATTGTTTGTTTGTTTGTTTGCATTGAATAGGCTCCGAAACTACTGAACCGATTTGAAAAATTCTTTCACTGTATGGGATGCTGCACTATCCCCGGTTGACATAGGCTATATATCCAGGCTTCGCCCGTGCGAAGCAGGGGCGGGGTGGCCTACTAGTAATTAATATAGCTTGTTATAAGGGCAATGTGTTCGAGAGATGTTATTCCGAGAGATTATATATGGATAATGACTCATCGAGAATTCTCTCGGTGCAGTCAGGCGCAAGTTATAAGCGAAAGCGAACGAAGCAAACAATTTTATCTGAAAAGCGACATAATATCGGTAAGTATTATATCAGCTAGCAATAAGGATGAAATTTGGAATATAGATAGCTTATTTCCTGGATTAACATATCACCATCATAATCACTATTTTACCACCACGTGGCGCGGGTGAAACTGCGGGCGCAGCTAGTAATAAATAATATAAATCGCTATATCCCCATACTTGCGGCATACCAACGCGACGGTGCGCAGCTTCACCGGGCAGGCGCGAGATGCGCACGCGCCGGCAGCTGACCCGCGACTATCCAAACTACGACCACAACGAATTGATACTTGACATTAAGATAAAAATTAAAAATTGTGTTAAATGTACCATAGGTTTTTTTATCAAGACTTCTCGCTTGCACGTACATTATTGAAAATATAAATCAGTGAGAATTAAAAAAAAACTGACAAATAACTTTTGCTGTCTATCTTAACATAACAAACATCGATGTAGAATATACAGGGTCAACGGTACCGGCAATAAAACGGCCATAGATTTAAGAACACAAATAAATGTGTGGTCTTCTATACTAATATTATAAAGAGGAAAGATTTGATTGTTTGTTTGTTTGTTTGCATTGAATAGGCTCCAAAACTACTGAACCGATTTGAAAAATTCTTTCACTGTTGGGATGCTGCACTATCCCCGGTTGACATAGGCTATATATCCCGGCTTCGCCCGAGCGAAGCAGGGGCGGCTTACCAGTCTATATCTATACTATAATAATAATAGATATTATAAAGAGGAAAGATTTGATTGTTTGCATTGAATAGGCTCCGAAACTACTAAACCGATTTGAAAAATTCTTTCACTGTTGGGATGCTGCACTAAAATACTTGGGGTTCCGTAGCAAAACTAGGAATCCTCACAGTTCCGCTGTGTAGTAAGTAATAAATTAACTTTTAAAATTTTGCTATAAGGCCCGTTAAATATATTTAAAAAAAAACCGTCTATATCAAGTATGTTCTCATATCAAAGAAATTGGATTCCAATTAGATCTCTAAAGTATCAAGATATCTTATTAGCGCACGCGCCGCGGCAGATGTTGCGCAGCATCTGTTCACGCACACAGATACACACGATCCCACACGCGCGCGCCAACCTGTCTGAGAACAGCTGATCGATACCTGTGACTTTCTTTTTTGTTATAAAGGATTTAAAGGTTGGCATTATGCTTAATAAAGTTTATGATGGGGTTATGCAATAATTTGGGGCCAAAGATACTACCTTGTCTGATTCTACGAAGAAAAGTTTTCTTGTGAGCACTATTCAGGTTTTTAATTTAGAAGATCCAACTCTTCAATCTAGGAACAGATAGGAACCCTGTAAACCCTGTAAGATGGAAAACTTGTTGACGAGGCTTGTCAGAAAACATGTCAGACACTGTCGAACGCTTTTGAGAAGTCTAGAAACACAGACAAGGAACTTCTTCTGTTGAGACACTTGAGACCTGAAGCAATTTCTGGACGAATCCAGCTCCAATTTTATATCCTTGGGTGATTTTTATTTTATATTATATTCTCAGTAAAATAAGTTTTCAAGACCAACACAGACATCACAGACACAATCACTCAAATCCTATTGAAAGAGTTAGATAGGTAAATATAAAAAAAAAAAAACAGAAAGACTAAACTTTAGTAGAAAAAAGTATGTACAAAAAAGTACCAATAATAACCTACTAATAATATCAACAAAAAAGTGACCAAATTGCAAGCATCTTGTTTGATCAATGGGTCCGAGCATTGCATATGACGCGACGTCAGCGACGTGGAAATGGGGCCAACATTTTGGAAACAACTTCAAATAGTAGTGGTTTACTAGATTAGTTTTTTAGTTGTTTAGTAGCTTTAGAATTTGTTTTTTTGTTTGTTTGTCGATACATACTTTTTTCTGTTAGCTTAGTTTTTTATATACCCCACCATAATCGTTTACAATAGCTTGCAATGGATTTTAAATACTGGTTGCCACGCTGTATGATTTACATTTTGCAACTTACAATGTCACGAGCCGACCACAAAATTTCGCTAAACAATTTGCCAGTGACTCATAAACAATCGACTCATTTTATAAAAGTAATGAAATTTTTGCATGGACATGACCAATTCAGGTCAGTGGGTCAACGGTTTTGAACAGGTGCGATTTGGGAAACCACTGTCATGTCCAGGTGTAAGTGTAATACGTCACCGGATCGGTTAGTTCAGTTATTCAGACAGTACCTAATTTCTTCAAGAATGTTTAGTCAGTGACGTAGGTGTATTATAATTATACTAATTATTCTGTCTGTCCGTCCGTCTGTCCGTCCTACCTTTAAACGGCTGTATCTTTCGAACCGTAATAGATAGCCAGTTGAAATTTTCATAAAATTGGTATGCAATGTTACGGCGGATTGATTAAGAAATAACAAAAGACAAAAACTCATGAGGGGTCTCCATACAATCAAAGTTTTTAACGTATTTTTGTATTAGCTCTAATGTAAAAACGGTAACTCGCACAACGGTCAAACTTGGTATGATTATAGTACACACACTAAAGTAAAACAGCAAATAATAAATAATCGCCAAATGAGAGTTGGTGACCAATGTCTGTTCACCGCCAAGGGCGCGGTCGGCACTTGGATGGGTGACCGCCTGGGCGTGATGTTGTCTTTTGCACTCACCTATCCAAGTGGCGCCCTCATTGGGGAAAGGCATTACAGCTATAATATGGCTAAACGAGGGTTCGACTCCCATAGTCGCTTGGGAAGGTGATGAAGTGTTTTATGAAAATCGTACGTATGGAGCCATTCAAGTATTACGTGCTAAGCAGATTTTTTACAATTATTTACCCTCCCTTCCCCTTGTCAGCAAAAGTAAGCAAACCTCTTCCCCCCTCCCATGCCCCCATAGGTAACAATGATACGTAATCATTGTTACCTATATGCATTTTTTCTTTGTTTTTTTATTGATTCGCGAGCAGCAGTTAGCAAATAGGCTTAAGATAGGATGAATTTAACGCACATAATATTAAAAAGTAAATAATAAGGGCTGACGTAATCACGATATCGACCCCCCTACCCACCATGTCATCAAAAATAAGCAAAGCAAAGATCTCCTCGCCCCCCTCAAGCGCTTACGTAATAGGTACTTGAACGGCGCCTATTGTGCCCTCTCCCCCGAGCTAACTAAATAAAAACCTAAATTACCTAACAAATCTAAAAAAACCTAATAATATGATTTAATATGAAAATATGAGAAATTACAACTAAATAAATGATGAAGTATATGATGTAATATATTGATATGGAAATGTATTGATATTGAAATGGCCAAGTGATCGATTAGGTAGGAACCCTTCGTTGTGCTCGCTGTAACCCTGGAATAGAGGCAGGGTGTATCTAGCTTAGAACTACCTACTTCTACGATACTGTGTTGTTTATCTACCTGACCTGTAACCAACCTAAGTAATGATATTTAGATAATAGAATTACTAAATTTTAATATATTCTGAAAACATTCAAACCTATATTTCTTAATACTTAAATAAATGTATGTGTTGATGTTAAAGGATAAGATAGAGCGTGAGTAAATACTATATTAATTTGAAATATGAGTAAGTGTAGGTCATTTAGAATATTTTAGTACTACTATTATGGCAGCAGAAGATCAGTTTGAGTCATAAGGAAATATAATGGACTAATACTTAGAACTCTAAGAAAATTACTTCCCTGAAATCAAGTGGCTAGCTTTATAACTAGGTTCCAGGCCCCGCCTCCGCCTGGAACTATGTGACTCGCATCCGTTTGACTGGACATCACTCTACCACATTTCAGGGGGTGGAAGAACAAAAGGGACGAGAGGTCTCTACCTAGACTATGTGTGTAGTCAGTCACTTCGGATTGTTCTTGGTCCCTAAACTAATCTGTCTGGTGTGGAGGCAGACAGCAGTTTCCTTGCGAAGTTCCACAGGCCTTTAGATCAGTAAAAACCTACGGAACTCCTATCGGTACTAATAAATATGTATATAAATAAATAAATATTCCTACTTTAGCGATTCTAAGTGGTTTTCCTAACTAGGATAATGAATATAGTTGTAAGATGTAAATATTTGTGAATTAAAGGATATTTTAGGTACTGCTTCCAAGTCCAGCATCGACTAAAAGATTCTTAGACAAACATTGTCAACAAGTTTGAAACATACAACTTTAAGTACTTCTTTCTAGTAAATAAAATCTTTGTCGTAGGTTGTCATATCTCCCAGGTTCAGTAGAGATTTAATGACTAAGCTTTGCATTGCTATTAGCTAGGCTCACAAGATTTATTTCCAGAAATTCAGGCTTCTTTCGCCATCCGAATGAATATCAGGTTTTTCATTGACTAATTTTCTGTCAGTCATGAATCAATTAGTAACACTAGATCAATTTACCAGCACCTAATTCAAACCATATTTCATCACAAAACATTACTTGTATCGCGAGAAATTCCTTAATTAATATAAGAAACAAAACGAAATCAAGTTTTACCAACTTGAATTTCTTCATTGATTGTTGAATGACCAATATCGGATGTGCTGTCAAATCGACATTTGACTTTGATTGAAAGTAAGAGCCTTTTCCATAGACTAAATGGAAAAGGGGGTCTAAAATTCCATTGACGTTAAAAACTTTAATTGTCTTTTGTTTAATTAACTAAATGGACATTGGGAGCATTCCCATTTAGCCAAAATCTTTTACTTGTTTATAAGAATTAAATTGTGTCTGTCTCTCGCTAGGTAGGTCTACCTTTATATTCAAGAGACTTCCACTAGAGATATTTCAATTGACTTTAAATTACCAATTATTCAATAATGAGAAATATTAAAAGTTATAACTTTGAAACTCAACAATGATCATTCAATAATCTACAATGAACACCTTCTTCGGCTAGATCCGATAAGGTTAACAAGCTGAAAGAATACAAATCCCTGATTTGGTCCTATGTCTCGCGGATCTGATAATTTCTCATACTTTGAAAATATTAGATCAACGAGATCTCCCTGTTTCCTACACCTTTGTTTCCCTAAGTCTATTCTAAAGTTACACCAAAGTTGAACAAAGGACTCGCAGTCCTGTATTTATCTAAACGCTCAAAACCCCACCTGACACAGAGTTTATTGGAAGATAGGTTATCCAATGTGCAAAACTCTTCTAAACTAGCTGAAACCTTACATGGATGACTAGTCCAGCTATCCTGAAGTCCACTACCTAATAACCCTACGGGAGTCTGTTCCAACAGGCCGAAGCCTAGGGTGTACCTCTAACACAAGGATCCACCCTTGGGGACTGGAATAGAACATCCACCTAACGTAAAGACAGTTCACATGGAGTTTGACTTCGATCATCGGCGTACATACGATTCAACGGATCCACCAAGGAGACAAATTTGCGTTAGCAAAGACCTAGAGACCCTCCGATGACCGTACACCAAAAACCATGCTCCCTGGTGACTTATTGATCCCACATTTAAGGGGTAAAATCAACCTTGGAGCGTCACAAAATTCCAAGTCCTGACTATCGGGAAAGACGGAGATGACCAGCCCCTAATGTGGTCACGTAGTTAGGTCCTGGGGCTGGACATTCCTCACACCATGATGAGGTAGACACCATAGTCCAATATTTAATTTAAGATGACTTTACATTTACATATTACACTTACAAAACTTGAATACGCTCAAAATCTTAACGACAGACACGTCCAATATAACATGGAATTTGTGCATGATGCCAAGATGAGCTGAGATAATTTCACAAAACTAAAATGAAACAATCTCAAACACTACCGACTTTATTGAATTGTATATTCAGTCGGGCAGAGTTTCTCCATAGAAAACACAAACAAATATATTGGACGAGGATAGGGACAGAGCTAAGTGTGCAAGTACCTTCCCGCGTGAGGTCTCACAGCAAAAGAACCCCGTCTCAGCCATTCCCAGCCCTTTTATAACCTTGCCCGTTACACTGGTACAACATACTTGTGGTTATTTAAGAAAAATCAACCTTAGCTGTTTGAGATAGATCTCATTTTGGTACATTGCACCTATCGGCATTTGTGGTACTAACGAGCTTTATGGATGTTCAAGGTCTTCTTTGTATTTACAGTTGTTACGAGTTTTATGATCTTTTATAGGTTTTGCAGTCTTTCCGGTCGTTGTGGTCTTTTCTTGACATTGTGGGCGTTGAAGGTCTTCTCGTATTTACAGTTGTTACAGGTTTTGTGATCCTTTATAAGTTTTGCAGTCTTTCCGGTCGTTGTGGTCTTTTCTGGACATTGTGGGCGTTGTAGATCTTCTCGTATTTTCAGTTTTTACAGGTTTTGTGATCCTTTATAGGTTTTGCAGTCTTTCCGGTCGTTGTGGTCATTTCTGGACATTGTGGGCGTTGTAGGACTTGCTGTAAATTTCTTGAAAAATCAACTTTATTTCGGTGTGATAGATGTCATTTTGGATGAAGACGGAGTTACTCGTTACTTTTTTCGTTTATATTGGATTTCATTCAATTTGCCGCCATTTTGAAACTATGAAGTGTCAAAAATCTATTGATTATTTTTTCCTTCAATATCAACTGTGATTCGAAGTGAACAAAAACATATTTAAATGAAATGAAAACTTAGTTTTCATGGTTTAATCTCTTCTTCGTGATCACAAGTCTTTGATAAAATCCAGCTCAGAATTCTACAACGTTGATCAGTGCATGAAACTACAATGAACTTGCAAAACATGATGAAACTTTGAGGCTATCAATTTTCCTTCACCAACACCAAAACCGAGCTAATTATGCTTCAAAACTTTCATCTGCTCCTGCCGATCAAGGTAAGCACCTCTTCTCTTCAATACAAACAGATTATCTTGTAATCTTTACATTCATTTGAAATCCAGTTTGTTGTTAAAAGTCCCATATTTCACAATAGAATTGAATCAGTTTCATTCAGAAATTCTTCCATCACCTTCGTGAATATGTTAATAATAAACTATTTCTTGTGTTTTCACGATAAAGTACTTGTAAATTCCCTAAGATTAACATGTAACAGACATACAAAATGTTTAACTTTGACCTTTATAGGTTAAGTCTTTGATGCAAAACTTGGTTCAGACAATTTGTGTTTCCTTCAATTTTAACATCAATTCTCTTTATTTTCAGACAGCTCGTGTGCCTTCACTGCTTCAGGGAAACGCGAATATGATGTCTGCACTTCAAAACCAGAACTAAGTGATTGCTGTACATTTCTTTCTCCGGACATATCATAATTCAGAAACACTTTCTTTGAACGGATAGTGACAATTTAATGTAAACAGTAAGCTCAGCTGTTTATAAGGTAAACTTTTATCCCTAATATAATTCTATCAGTATCTTGTAGTGTTATTTATCGAGACAAACCAATATACATAGAAGGTTAATCTTTCCTCCATTTATCTACTAGAATAAATTATGGGACCGTAATTAACTAAAGGGTAATGTTAATCATAAGGTTTATTCAAGCTTTCACTTGTTACTAGCAATTAAACAATTTAACCAGCATTAAGTCTCTGTTTCATTTGAATACTTCAGCGGTGAACTAAAGTTTAATGATAAAATATTTGTGAATGATAACGTAGACATTTTGACTCGTTACACTATCATATAGTTATAAAACTCATTATCAACAATTGGCATTTTTAGTTAATCTGCATTATATAGGTAACCTATATGCTAGCTGTGTTGCTGGTAGAAGTACTCCAAAGATGCTTCATTGCATTCTTGCTGACTATCGGAGTAAACATTTTATTTGCTTATCTTTTAGTATGCCTGTTATGTTTTTTTATAGAGGGCACCACTTCTGTGCTCTCGTCACCTTAAAGAGTGCTGCGTGACCACACGGTTATGGTAAAACACCCAAACACTGTCATCACCGTCTGGGATAGTTTATTCCTGTACGCTTAGTCCCAGATTTGATAGTTTTCGAAAACTTTTTTCGTTTACGTATTGTTCCATACATTTTAGTAAAGCGCCTATATCGGAAACGTGGAGGAACTAAAATCGGCGGTATAGATTGCTTCACTCTAATACGATAAAAGTTTTCGAATACCTTTTAGCCCAGCGATGTATGGAACAATACGAAAACGAAAAAAGTTTTCGAATACTATCAAAACTTGTGAACGGTGGTTGGACGTATGTGCACGACCCCCGCGCTACACGTGGCCATTGTTACGCGTAAGGGATTTCCATTGCGTAACTGTCTCAAACAATATTTACGTAGGTACTTCCTTTGATCGGTTTTTCAGGTGACTTCTCTTTCAGTGAAATCATGAAAAAGCTAAGTACGTCAGTAACTAAGTAGGTACGTTCTCTACATTTGGTAACGTTTGAGTCATATTGGAATTACTTGATTCAATTTCAGGTAGTCTGGATTTACCATGAGGTAAAGACAAGACCAGGATAGACCAGGACCTGGGTAGGCTTCAGTGGACCGCCGGTTCGGTTTTCCCTCCAAAATATGACCTCAATTGCTTCAAGCTAAGAGTGAATAGAGTCCTCAAAGGTAGGCAACGCACCACCAATGCCCCGGGCATTGAAGATATCCATATAGGCGACGGCGACTACTTACCATCAAGCGGACAATCGAAAAAAAGGAAATTTAAGGAAAGGAGGTTTAATTTAATTAAAGGAATTGAAGGCCGAGAAGGACAAACTCAGCAAGTACCTTGACTTGGCTCACGAGGTTACCACCATGTGGGATATTGACTTTACGATCTCTGTCCCGATAGTCGTTTCGGTGAACGGCCTTATATAGCAAAGAGTCTCCACCAACATCTTAAAAGGCTCTCGCAAGGGTCAGATACAGAAGGTGGTAATCCTTGACACATTGACACGGCACACATTGTCAGGAGGTTCCTCATTCTGCAGTCCTAACCATCAGTAGCTTGGGCCCTGCTCCGATGCCAGCGGCACTCAAGGTTTAGGTTTTTTAATAATGGCATTAATCCTGACTCTAAACTAAACTAAAATAAATTTGACAGCTCTAAAATTGTTACCATCCTTTTCTCACATATTAAAATGAAAAGAGAGGCAGATAATTTTAGTCCTGTCAGATTGGTTTAGTTTGGTGTAGTATGACAGAATCGACGCCAATATTTAGTTTTTTTTTGTAGATATATTTATTGTAAAAAAACTTAAATATAAGAACAGAAATAAATAATGTGAATAATAATGATAGTCACGTGATCAGAGCTGCCCATGTTAAGGTTGCTAGTAGGTACCTATCAGTTCATGTGTATAACTCCTTAAGTTCCTTGACAGTGCCCCTCAGTGTACCCGCAGGTCAACGTCCTCAAATCCCTATGAAGGCAGGTGGGCGACAGCTGGGAGATTTCACCCCCGTCTATTTTATACGCTTGTTACTATTTGAACGCGTGCGCAATTTCGAGCAACTTCTTTTTTGGAATCTTTGAGATATTTTTGCTTAATCTTTTAAGAATGTTTCGGGTATCTGTATTTTTTTAATGTGAAATGCTGACTGATATAGATTAAATTTAATGATAAAAATATTGATTTTCATATAAAAATCATTTGAATCTCATTGGGCCCCTTCAATTTTTTAGCGTAGTTTTTCAAAAAAATGGCCCAATGAGATTACGTTGTTAAGGGGCCTGTATTGTTTGTTTTGTTTCTTTGTTTGTAATTTTACGATGGACACCATGACATGATTTTGTTACTTTTTGGAAATTCACACTCATTGATTTTATATCTTCAATATTGTGAAAATGTGCGAGAGAGAAAGCTGCAGAGGGTATACAGGACCCTTAATAAGCGTCATTTATTCATTTTAATCCACCAATCCGCACTGGGCCAGCGTGGTGGATATGGCTCATTCACCCTTTCGGGGGTAGGCTAAAAGTCCAGCAGTGGACTGTTAAAAGGCTGATTTTGATGAAGCTTCATTTGAGCCTTTAAAATTAACTCGTCTCTTTCTAAGTATTCTTGAAGACGTTTCGTGGGTTCATGCGAGTCATTGATACAAAAATATTCTAAAACAGGATTCCCACTAAAATATTGTTTGTCAAACCTTCATTTCCGTTACAAGTCGGTTTAGTTATCCATTTACATCGAAAACAAATTAAATGGCCGCGAACAAAATAACGGAAACACGATTTCAATCTAAAGACGTTTTCAATAAAATTGATTCTTTAACCGTTTTGTTTGCATTTTAATATTTTAGCCTGTTTTTGCTCCAGGTTAGTCCAAACATGAGTAGGCATATTTTTAAATTGCTCTGTTTTTAGAGCCACGGGAGTAGAATAATAGTAGGTACATAATACCTAATAGGGTTCCTTAGTAGGTACTATTCGGGTTCTTTAGTAGGTACTACAAGGAACCCTTATTAGTTCGTTCTGTATGTCTGCCTCTCCATCTGTCCGTCCGTCCTAATTTATAAGTTTTTTAATTTTATTTACGTACATCGATTGCGCTTATGCCTGTGAACCAAAGAAATTACATTATTCTTTTTAGATCCTCTTAATGTCCATGAGTGCATGAAACTTTCGTCGGGGTATTTTGGACGAGAAGACGTTGCGAAGTTTACCGAACGCTGCCCAGCCGAGTTGGATTCGCCGATTGACCTCTTTCTGAAGTTTGACCTGCCTAGTTCGACTGTTTGTCATAGGTATAATTACGCGTCAACAACTATATTGATAATTAAGTATATTTAATAAAAGCGATGGGGAAGAAAGGTTCCGGAGTGGAGACCGCGAACCGGAAGACGCAGCGTAGGGAGGCCTCCCACTAGATGGACCGACGACATTGTAAGAGTCGCGGGCATCCAGAGGATACAAAAGGCAGGCTGTCGTTCAGTGTGGAGGTTAAAGGGGGATGCCTATGTTCAGCAGTGGACGTCTTCTGGCTGATGATGTATGTATGATGTAATAAAAGCACTTGCTAGAAAAAAAAGAAAAAAAAAAGAAAAAAAACTTTATGACACTTCAAGCTAAAAAATTAACAGCAACAAACAACCGGCAAACGAGATAATTGACTTTAAAATGTCAAGTACACTAACCAAGCAGATAAACGTTAACAATTAAAGCACAATCGTATATCAATGGCAGCAGCGTGTATAAAAACAGACAATGGTGGTAATCTGGCATCTCGCAAGGTGCGGCGCGTGCGCACTGCGCAGCACCTGCCGGGTGAACGCACGGCGGCGCGCTTTGAGCTGATCTGCGAACGGGTAATGGGAATCCACGACACAAAATAAGTAGGTACAGAAGGCCACCTTCGGTTGACCGTGATTTTATCCGTATTTTGTACTTTTGAAGTTTTAAAAGTTTGCAGTAAAGCGCGCCGAAGTTTGTAATTACGGGGTTTTGATGATTTGCAATACCTAGCTGGGCCCTGATTTACTAACTACAAACCCGCTCGTAACGCGTTAAGTTTATCTCAAATAGTTGGCCTTTATTTCTTAAGGAATAAAGGCAAAAACAATGAGGTTAGGTTAACGCGCCGCGTTACGTGCGTTAGTGAATAAGGGTCCTGTTCTATTTTTTCGTTTTCGTGGTAACGTGTGTCGCTATGACGTTATTCGTAGTAACTAAATAAACTTACTTTTAATAACCGAAACGCAACCGTAACGCTAGGGCTGGCAAATCAGAATCTAAAAATTGGTTACAGAAAAGTACTTAATTCGATTACGGCATCTACGCAAGGCACGATTATTATATTTTAATGTACATATAATAATGTTGTATTTAAGTAACCGAACACACAACCCCTCTGGTACGATTCACTCATTGTAAATTATGACAATTGGCACACGAAACGCTAATCACAAACATTATCGCAAAATAAACATTTCTGTATTTCTAATTACATGTATTGTCAAAGCGCAGGCACTCGCGACTGGCGTTCGACCGACTTGATCCGAAATCGTTGTACGTACCTACGCGTACGCCTATTATGGCTCGTTGTATAAAGCTGGACTTCTTTAACTATTTATTTTGTGTCTATCATGCGGATTGAGAAGATCAAGTTTAGTTTGTTTACGAAAATCCTTTAAACTTTAAGCAACAAAAAAAAACTTTAATCTTTTTTTTTCTGCTGGATCGTTGTGCTCTATCCTCGTCAATATCGTCGCTTACTATCAGGCGAGTTGGAGGCAAAAGTAAATATATTAATGTTTAAAAAACGCTTTAGAAAATAAGGTTTTTTTGGAGCAGTTTTACAGTTTTCTGGCTCAATTGATACATTGAGCCAGAAAACTGTGAAACTGCTCCAAAAAAACCTTATTTTCTAAAGTAAGTAGGTAAAGTGTAAACATTGACTTTTAGCGTAGTAATGCCGCGAGCATTCTGCTTGTGGACGTAAGCATTTGGATTGTCTCTGTACCTTCACAAAATGGCAGCGTACCCAGCATGCTGGCGGCATTACCACGCTGAATGGCAGTGCTTAAGCGTTGAGCCAGAAACGCGCCAGCATTTCAGTCATTTAACGAAAACTCAATAACGCCATAAAATGTCCAGTCGCCACATAGAGTATTAGAAAAACTTTGCATAGAGTTTACTCTATATTTCGTGGCTATCCCTTTGACAGAAGAGACGGCGGTCAAACGAAAACCTCCTTACGAACACAAAAAAGTTAAGTAGGTACCTATAGTACAGAAAATAGGCCTTACATGACACGAAATCATGACGTCCCAAGGGGTCAGTGAGTAACAGAGACTGGTATACCAAATGATATCTTCCTTAGTAACCTAGATGACTTTAATTAACCAACGTATACGAGGACAGTGAATAACGGTACAGGTAGGTACCTAACTATATCATTTTTAGGGTTCCGTACCTCAAAAGGAAAAAACGGAACCCTTACAGGATCACTTCGTTGTCCGTCTGTCTGTCTGTCAAGACCCTTTTTCTCAAGAACGCGTAAAGGTATCAAGTTGAAATTTATATTAAAAACGTGGGTCTACGGTTTCTTTTGGCTGTAAAAAAAAATTAAAGTTGTAAGTCAATGCAATCAAAAGATATGAACGTTTATGTCGCATATTTTGCGATTACACAAATACACATCAAAACCTATAGGTTACTTCCCGTTGACCTAGACCATTAATTTTGGCAAGAGGCAAGGTTACAGTACATACATACATACAGTAAGTACATTATATTATCATATAAAAAAATATTGTTTTAGAATTACAAACTACATTTTGTAGTTGTTATGTATCGAAGAACCTTATTGTCAACTACAAAGTTAAGTTTGTCTTTCAATATTTCAACTTCATTTAGTTTTTTTTTGGACTCGCGCTCTGATGGTTCAACGGAACCCTCAGAGCACGAGTCCTACTCGTACTTGTCCGGCTTTTTCTTCATAGCGTAAACCGTAGTTGTAACACAATGGCATGACGCGCGGATAGAACGTGAGGCTTTGCACGGATCCTCCTAGAATGACGTTGACATGCATTACCTGTCGAAACATATGCCTTATTATAGATGTCTTATCGTGATTCGGATTGTGATCGTGATCGCGTGCCATCTCACTTACGCACCGTGATTCGGATTGTGATCGTGATCGCGTGCCATCTCACTTACGCACGTGGTGCGAGTAAGTAGATGCGAACGGGACGGCAAGCAATCTCGATCACGATCAAACTTCTATAATAGGGCCGCATATCAGATACAGATTCTGTAGATTACCTTTTGTAGTTATAAGGGTTCCGTTGATAGCCCGTTGGTCTAGTTGGTATAGTGAACCCGCCTTCTGCGCTTGGGGGTCTGGGTTCGATTTCCACCTAGAGCAAACATTTATGTGATGAACATTTCTGTTTGTTCTATATCTGGGTGTGAATATCATTTAAGTATGTATTAAAAAATATACCTATGTATATATGTACCCATATCAGTCTCTGGCAGCCATATCACAAGCTTTGCTTAGTTTGGGGTCAGATGACCGTGTGCAAAAATTTCCCGAATATTTAATATTTATTTAAGGGTCCTGTATACCCTCTGCAGCTCTCTCGCTCGCACATTTTCACATTATTGAAGATATAAAATCAATGAGTGTGAATTTCCAAAAAGTAACAAAATCATGTCATGGTGTCTATCGTAACATTACAAACAAAGAAATGTTTGCTTCGATATCTTGTAATTTGACGGAATAAAATGACACGAGAAATAAAAATCACTTGTTACCATTTTACTGTGTCAAATTAAAATATATCAAATTGACAATTTCTTTGTTTGTAATGTTACGATAGACACCATGACATGATTTTGTTACTTTTTTGGAAATTCACACTCATTGATTTTATATCTTCAATAATGTGAAAATGTGCGAGAGAGAAAGCTGCAGAGGATACAGGACCCTTAAAGGGTGAAAACGGTACCCAACTACTAAGCTGTCTGTCTGTTCGCAGCCAGTTGAATTTTTCACGGAATAAATTAATGTTACGACTTACGGCGGATTAACTAACACTAAAATAAAATATAAATAAAATAAAATAAGTATAAGTAAAATAATGATAATGCCAAAGGTTCCCATACAACCAACGTAAAACTTTAAAACTTATTTTTGTATTTCTCTAGTGTTAAAACGGTAATACGCACAATTCACGTGACCGCCTGGGCATGTTGTCTTTATGCACTACTTTTTTGTCCTTTAGTAGTTAACAATCTATGTGGTGGTACGGAATCCTCAGTGCGCGAGCCCGACTCGCACTTGGCTGGTTTATTTACCTAAATAAAATAACACGACATGATAGACATTTAAAGCATGTGTTCAAATCGCGAATCTTTTAAAGTTACCAAATAAATAAAACGATAGATTAGTCTTTCTGAAAGAATTGTCTGTTGAAGAGATGACGAATTAGAGACTTTGGCATCGAATTGCCATGTGATATAAGTATGTATGAGTATGACTCACAAAATAATTGATATAAAAATATCCTTACTACACGTGACGTAGAGTAAAGGCAGACATGACACGTGAGTCAGTGCGCCACAATGCGTTGAATCATTTATTGTCTGGACCGTGATGGTTTTACACAAAGACGAGACGAGTCTATAGGTTATACCTACTTTCTACTTTTACTACACGTAAATAAAGTGTCACTAATTAAATGTTTATCGACACTGAAACGTCGTCTCTCACTTATGGGTCTTATAAGCAAGCTCAAAGTCGCACAGCGAGCTATGGAGAGGGCTATGTTTGGGGTTTATCTACGTGGTCGAATCAGAAATGAATAGTCCGTATTTCGTCCGTAGTCATGAGAAAGTCACCGACATAGCCCATCAGATTAGCAAGTTGAAGTGGCAGTGGGCAGGGCACATATCACGCAGAACAGATGGCCGATGGGGCCGAAAGGTTCTCGAATGGAGACCACGGACTGGTAAGCGCTGCGTAGGAGGTCCCCCAACGAGATGGTCAAAAATCTAGTTCCGGCCAAGCGCAAGCCTATTTTTAATATAAAATAAATAAATAAATATTGCTAATTTTTTATGCGGAACGTCTTCAATAATTATCATTTGGTCCAGCAAACTAAATATTACCAATTAGAAAACCCATCCAATTCCATGCGTCTTGTTCCATGCCAATTGGTCGGCAGATGCATGCAGCCTATGATATTAGCAGCCAACCTTTTGCAATGTGCTATTTAACGCCATGCTGGGCAATTTGTCGCCATACTGGGCCGATTTGTCGCCACATAGATACGGATGGATGGGAAGCCATCTAGCGGTCATCTTAACGGGTTCAATGTGAATGCTATATAATATAGCAAAGTAAGTATAGTTGGAAGCTTATTAATCTTTAACCCATAGGTAACCCAGCGTACTTTGTTCCCTTTCAAGTCCACTTTTTGAACCGAGCAGCAGAGGTATGGAACTACTTACCTGTGCCAGTCTTCCCCAACAGGTATTTCCTAGGCGACCTATAGGCAATCAGAAATGAGGAGATCCGTAGACGAACGAAAGTTACCGACATAGCCCACCGGATTAGCAAGTTGAAGTGGCAGTGGGCAGGGCACATATCACGCAGAATAGATGGCCGATGGGGCCGAAAGGTTCTCGAATGGAGACCACGGACTGGTAAGTGCAGCGTAGGACGTCCACCCATAAAAGACCTAAAAGAGACCGCAGGGAAATCCTGGATGCAGGCCGCTTCCAACTGGCCGTTTTGGAGATCGATGGGGAAGGCCTATATTCGGCAGTGAACGTCCTACGGCTGAAATGATGATGATGAAGCAAGCGTCCTAGGCAAGCGTTCTACTTCTTCGACCACATGTGCTCATTGCTGCTCATTGTGGCTTAGAACAAATTTATGGAAGTGTTAGAAGTGTTAATACTTAGGTACTTACAGTTTCCCCTTACACCTTACCTTAGTTTTTAGCACTTACACCTCCTAGTGGTCCATTTGATCATCTCATCTCGTTTGCAGTTGTGTAAACTTGTGTGCCGCTCAATATTGAAGTGTGCGTTTGTAAACTAGTAAGAATATGTCAGTGTGTGCAATACGTTTTTACCCTTCAGATTTTAGCAGACTTTTTTCGGTACTAACTCAAGTCAAACTACCTATATAATGATCAAAGGATTGTGGTGAAACGCATACGTAATCCATTGTAAATAAATCCTTGGAAGGAAGTAAAGGCACTCATTCATATTTTCTGCATTGAATCATAAAAGTATGTACCTATGGGTTTTCCAGTAATGTGGTGCAGACAGACTGATATCAAAGGATGTACTCGTACCTATAGGTACGGAGAGTAGGTAGAGATATGGTCCTGAGATGTGTGAACGGAAGCTGCGGTGGCCCGCAGATTCCCGACTCGAGCTATCTTATCGGACGTGAATCCTGACCAAGTTTGTTTATGCACTATTAAAATAACTAAAATGTATTAATAGAACATGCGCTGGAAACACACAGTCATCATTGCAGTTGTTTTCATACAAATATTTATGGTAGGTAAACGCAAAGCATTTGTTTTTTGGTAAGGTGCTGTTTGACCAAAAGCGGGAAATAAAATTTTCTATCCTTTTATTGTCCTTGCAGCTAGGCCGAATAGTTATTCTAAATGATCACGCCTACCTGTTTTAAGCAATCTAGTTTAGGTGATGAAAAAAATTGCGCGACCGCAGAGGGCAAAAAGATAAAAAAAATACATAAATAAAAATTTGTCTACTGTTCGCGTGATTTTCCGAACTGCCCTGTTTTGACGTTCGTTTGAGACCGCGTAAGGAGATGGGCGTAAGGCCCCTGGTCTAAAATTCAGTTGCAAAATTTGTCCCACACATACCTACCTACTAAATAACTGGGCAAGTTGAATAAAAAGCTTGTAAAAAACCCGAGGTATTCTAAAGGAAAAGGGTTAAAGCATAGATAAAAAAAATAGGTCCGGAGTTATTTCAACTATGCAAATTAATGACATTGACAGGAAACAGATGTCAATCTATGAAAATTAGATCCCTTCATTAGTATTTTAATCCCCAAAATTAGCCATAGAAATAGCTCTTTTATACAAATACATGTAAACAGACATCCTGCCGGAAATACAAGCATTTAGTTTTGCATAAAATTATGCAAAACTAACAAAAAAACTTCGAAAGAGATCATCCAAGTCACACAATGACAAAGGTTTTATATCCAATTAATATTGACCTTTTGAGAGATCATTTCTGATTATAACCAACGGTCTGTTTAAACTGGTTATTTAATGAGATTTAGTCAAGGATACCGGTGTTCCGTTAACAAATTATCTCGTTAATTTAAATGAAAAAACCTATTGAATTAGGAAATCGTTACTTTTATGCGCTAAACCAAACGCATCAACGGAACGGAACGCAAGTCTCAGCACCGTAGGTCATAACAGGTAGACCTGTGAGGTAGCTTCAAGGAAGTGGTCCCTTTAGGGTATATATAAAATCCTTGGGTAGCTTAGACACACTAAATTTTTGTTGTCTTGAGGCACTGTGGTATAGACGAAGTGAAAGCTTGACATAATCATCATCATCATCAGCCAGAAGACTTCCACTGCTGAACTAGCCTCCCCCTATAACCTTCATATACTGAACGACAGTCTACCATCTGCATCCACTAGATGCGATTCTCACGATGTCGTCGGTCCATCTAGTGGGAGGCCTATGGTCTTTCTTCCCCATCGGTTATCGGTTGAAGTTTAAGTTGAATTGTTGAAGGCAATGGGCAGGCCACATCGCTCGAAGAACCGATAACCGATGGGGAAGAATGGTTCTTGAGTACCCCGAACCGGAAGACGCAGCGTAGGTTAGCCTCCCACTAGATGGAGCGACGACATCGTGAGAGACGCGGGCAACCAGTGGATGCAGATGGTAGGCTGTTGTTCAGCGTGGAGGTCTAAGTTAAGGTAAGGGAGGTCTGTGTTTAGCAGTGAACTTCTTCTGGCTGATGATAATGATGATGATGAAATCTTATTATTATTCCAACTGAAGGACTCTGTATCCATGGTAATTTTTAAACTTTCGCAAACATGTTTTATATGAAGAACATATCGCGGCCGTCAAAAATAGCTAGACACAGAAGTCGGCTATTGCAGAACATTTGCTTGAGGTGGAATCCGTCACTTGATCGAACTCCACGATCCGAAGGTTCTCTCCACTGAACGACATAATTTTTCAAGAATGGTTCGTGAAGCGGTTGAAATTAAAAAACATCGCAATTTCAACCGGTAAGATGGATTTAAGTCAGCGGCGTCGTGGAATCCCATAGTAAGCAAGTGTATAAACCGCGGTGTAGGTACTAGGACATTTACCGATACAGTCAGTGTTGTGTGTCGTAGTGACAATCCTGCGATTTTTCAAAATCAAATGATACAAAACAAAACACCCGCTCTTCTCGCCGGACTCACCCGCAATTTTCAGTCAGCTCGTGACCACGGCCATTGTAACATCAAAAAATCAATCAAAAGCCCCCCCGAAAGGGTGATTGGGCCATATCCACCACGCTGGCCCAGTGCGGATTGGTGGATAAATTTAAAGGTATCTATTTTTACCTAAATAAAATAATACGTGATAAGTCCCAATAAACATTCAATACATCTGTATCCGTGGTCACAAAAAAATACAATCTACGTGTCGTTTTCATCTTTGCATATTTCCCAAGTATCATAACAAAACAGCTATGAGTGTTTAGTGGTAAACTACCCTGCTATTCTGTGTTGCCAGTAACAGTGGAAGCGGCGTACTATGGCTTCTATCTCGGGTTACCTTCCGACCGGAGTTGCGGACATGAGGGCGACCACACTACAACGACACTCAGTGTCGATGCCCGACACTGATTGTAAAGTGTAAATTGTTTTTACTAAGAATTGGCTTCGATTTCACTGCTGGTCGGTTGAATGGTTGAAGACACTTGAATTATCTGTGCTCTACAGTTCAAAGTAAGATATCATCACAGAAAAAAAGTATTTTCTGTTTTTTTTTTTTAAATCTATTAAGAGGCTTGCGTTTGACCGCCATCTCGCCTGATGTAAAGCGACGATGCGGTCTACGATGGAGCACGCTTGCCTAGAAGAAACCGATTCACTCGTGACTTGAAGACACCCAGATTGTAACTATGGGGGAACACCCATTCAGGCAGCGCATTCCACAGACTAGCAGTACGCATAATAAAAGTGGAATCAAAGCGCTTCGTACGGGTTTTCGGAATATCAACTAATAAAGCGGTGTCTATTTTTAGTGACCGCTCTGGCATTCCGATAGAAAAATGGGCAGGAGGGAATTAGATCATGCAGATCCGATGCACACTCTCCCAAATGTATAAGGACGTTGGGTATTTGGGGTACACAACGTCTTTGGATTGTCTTTAGACCTTCAACCACAGAAGAAGAAAAAACGTTTCGCTTTCAACGGTTTTTTTTTTTTAATTATGGAAAGCAAATAGGCAGCCTGTATTTTTTTAAGATGGCACAAAGGGTGTTCTGTATTCGTTTGTTTTTTGTTATGTTTGTTACCTCAGAACTTGCATATACCCTAAAAACGGCCTTGGTCATTTATAAACCGAGTTTGGAATTTTTTATTTTTATTTTAAAGAATATACTACTTTCAGAGATCGATACGAGGCCTATGTCGAGCAGTGGACGTCCTATGGCTGATAATTATGATGTTGATGATAATATACGTAGGTACTTTCAGATTGGTTCCATAGACATTTCATCACAATCGATTCAGTAGTTGTCAAATTTTAGTTCATTACTAAGTTATGACTGCTAATTCCCTACCTGGATGACCTCTATATCATTTCACCGGAACGAAATGCCATATCTTACTTAATTTTGAAGTCGGTTTTTTAAATTGGTACGGAACCTGCAGTGCGCGAGCCCGACTCGCACTTGGCCGGGTTTTTTTAAATAGATTTTATTTATTTATTTATTTTATAGAACTATCATTACAGGTTATACAGGTACCTAATGCGATAGAGTAGCAAATTTACATTTTAACAACGACATACACTAAATTATTTAATAACATAAAACCTTTAAAGCTATCTTTGTAAATTCACTCAGAGCACAACTAAATAGGTCTATTTCAACGGCAATGACGTTGAGAGTGCGAAGTGCTCGTGTAAAAGGTGCCTCCTGCAGAAGATTTGTTCGCGCGCGTGGCACTGATAATCAGTTTTGGCAATCTTCGCCGCCCCACATACGATATAAATAATTATGTGATATACGTAACGGCTCCTTTCACCCTTATCTACACCTATAGGCACTACATGCCATATCCTGAAGACGTTAGAGGCAGCGGAGCGCGGCGGCAGATGTGCTGACATCTGGACGGCAGCCACTGACCTTAGCTTTCTACTTGCTACGAGCAGATATGATCATAGAAAGTACCTACCTATTGTTTTAAATGTTTATCGGGACTTATCACGTATTAACATGGTCGAAACGTCAAGCGAAAGGTACATATTTTTACCTAAATAAATTAATACGTGTAAAGTCCCGATAAACATGTTTTCAAATCGCAAAAGTTTAAAAATTACTACCTACCTATTAAAAATTGCTTCATAGATCTTCGCGCATAAGTTTCATACATTTTAACCCATTGTTCGTTAAAGTACTAAAGTTTTATTGTTAACCTATATACCTACTTGTTTCAAATAAAGAAACGCCGTTAACTAAGAATAAAAAAATATGGAGAATTTTTTTTTGGTAAATATTAAGTTATATGATTTTTAACGGGATATTTACCGTCATAATGTTGTGTAAGTATCCCGTTAATAATCATATAACTGTAGTGAACAACCGTGATAATTTAAAACAGTAAAACAGTTTTATCCACAGTTTTTTTTTTGTTTAAATTAGAACGGCTGTCAAGGCATTTTTGTAAGAAATTTGTTGTAGCCAGTTGCACCCATATAAACGAAACGTCAGTCATTCGAAATCAGTTAGCAAATGTGATGCGGACAAAGAACTTTGAGACCTAACCCAAAGAGGTAAGGTTTAAGTTCTTTGGATGCGGAGTTCGACGCGTTGACATAAATAAGAATGTTCAATCAAGGTTTTGTCATAATTTCTGGCGACAGATTTTCTTTCTCATTTCGCTTCTTTTTCTGTGGTTCATCCAGTCAGCCAGTTTTTGTTAAAATTTTCATGACCGTGGATTCAATGTCCTTTAGTTGTAATATTATTTTCTGTGGTGTTATCCTGTGTAAATACATTCAATCGCGTTAGGGCAAGGAAAATTTGGTTAAAAAAGTATAGAGTAATCTCCAACATCTACGCAAAAGGTGACCAACCTTTATCAAATTCTAATAAGAGCGGATCTTAATAAAATAGGGTGAACCACCCGTGGGCGCTTTTACTTTAGCCGATGACGACACCGACACGACATCAGAAGAAATCTACTCATTCTATTCACTGACGGACAAGGCACAGCCGTCAGCTTACTTAAATAATGGTTTGGTATTCCTTGTAAAATACTAGCTGACCCGATAAATGCAAAAGACGTGCGGTGCCAAAAGAGGAAAGAAATAATAAAAATATTTTTGTTGTTGTTTTTTTTCTTCTCCAGAGAGATTTTAGTATACGTACGTAGGACATTAGGTAGAGACTGGCTAATGAAAGCAGAGGCTGTAAAGCGCGCCAACTTTAGAAAAATCCGCATTGCAACTCTAAAATTAATATGAAATGAATACATTACTGTGTTCTGATTGTGTTACAATAAAAATTAATCATTTACAAATATCAAATGAGATACTTCCAGTATTTAATTAGTATGAAATATACTCATTTTTGGGGTTCCAATGCTGATACCGTTTTTTACGTCTTCAATAAATCCTTTCCATCCTAAGGTTGCCTGGAAGAGATCGTTTTTAGCGATAAGGCCGCCAGTTGTTACACTAGTTTTTTTAAGAGTTTTTTGTCCTCTGTATCAAATTTAATGGTGTGAACAATAAAGAATCAATCAATCGATATTTTTAAATTTGCCGTGCTTTTTCAGTCTCTACTTTTATCAGCCTAACTCTATGTCGGCTACTATGAAAGCGCCATTCGCGCGTGTTACGTAACCGATCGATTGCACCTGGTCGGACACCTGCCTACGTCTGGATGTGTTACCTCATTTACCTCACTAAAAACCATGTTTACTCATGATCCGTTGTTTTTGTTGGTAAAACCCGTTCGGTGCGTAATTAAGTATTGATCACTTGTTTGGTTATTGACGAATGTTTTTTTGTGAACATGTCACGTTTATTTACATTCAGGAAGTTTTTGCTCTCATTTTCTGCGCTTGCAAAATTCAGAATGATTAGCCGAATCTAGCCTTGGAGGCATCATGATCTAGGAAGGTTCCTTGAACTCCAAATCATGTTTTAGCATCTATGGTAAATTTTTCCGAAAACTGTGACGAGGTACAGGTACTTAGTTGTCTTAGTAATAAGAGAAATCTTAAAATTGAGAATGTATAGGTGTCTACTAAAGTCTGTTCAGAAGGAGAGTGGACTTGGTATGTGGTTGAATGGACAAATATCTCGATAAATAACACGCAAATTCACCCAACAAAAAAAACATACAGTCAAATTGATAACCTCCTCCGTTTTGTTTGCGGTTAAAAACAACAATATGATAGGATAGCTCATGATAGCTGAGTTTGACATTTTTCAGATGGCAGACAAAGAGAATATAAATACTAGATACGTATGGCAGAGGCGGATTGCCTTTTAAAATTCGTTTAAAAAGTCCACTCTCTTTTTGAACAGACTCTGGAAAATTTTAAACGAAGGTTTCAGTTTATACTCCATTAGGTATAAATATAATAAACAGTGTAATATATTGTTCAGCGTGGAGGTTAAAGGGGGAGGCCTATGTTCAGCAGTGGACGTCTTGTGGCTGATGATTATGATGATAATAAACAAATAATATTCGGGCTCTGGTATTTTTTTTCACGTTGGCGCCAAGTCTGAGATAATGTTTTTTTTGCAAATGTCACTGCAGATGTCAGAGATGTCAGAGCTGTCATATTTTCTCTAAACTGTCAAAATATTGCGCACATTATTGACATTAAATAACCAGTTCCAAGATTGCAAACCTGAAGCTAGACAAAGAAAAAGTCTTAGAGACCTTTATAAAGTCCTCTGTAACCTTTGGAAGTAATAAATTTAAATACTAACCTACCATCTGTCTACAGTACAAGGAGGCTATAGATTAGGCGTATGATCTTGAAAGGTCAGAAAAATCGAGTAGGTAACATGGTAACATCATATAGGTAGAATGACTTTGAAAAGGTTAAAGGAGGCCATTATGAATAAGTTTTACATTTTGTAGTGCAAACTCTTTTGTAGTTTTTTAATGCAACTGCAACGAGTCGACCAAGTTGCCCGCCTGATGGTAAGCGTCATGCTATCCCATTACAGTTTAGTGCCACCCAGAACAGCCAGAACTTAGCACTTCAACAGTTCAAAACCTTGCGAGGGAAGTAAGGCACTGTAAATATCTTTATTCGTAGTGAAATGTACTTACTACTTACCTAGTCGGCATATAAGTAATTAGTATTACTCTTTACATTACACTGCTTATCCCAAATACAGAGAGTTATCATCTAGAATTCAGCGGCTTCACTCTCATCCGAATCTTATCTTTACATACCCGGGGCATGGCGTGACGTTAAATACCCTTGTAACCTGGTAAAACACTACTGTTTGGCGGTTGAAGAATTAGCAAATGTGTGTTACTTCCCCAGGCAGACTCCGTGGAGTTTGCATAGGAAAGTTTTACACCAGCTATTCATCTGCCAAGCAGTACGTACTTAGTAAGCAATTATTGTTTAGATGGTAGTGCAATATTTGCAATGATACAGATGTGCAGTGCGCCTTTAAAAAGCGCCTACAACTACATACGCTTTTTTGTTTTGTTTACTTTTATTTTGTTAGCTTACTAGTTTAACATAAAAACCCAAAAAAACTATTTTTTTAAATCTTTTTTTTTTCGGTTACAGCCTTCAACGAAAGTAATTTCGTCGAAGGTTATGGCATGTTTTTTATTAAATGAGACTTTTCCAGTTTTGACGGGTCAAAATCGTGTACAAATGGCGGTTATTATAAGAATTAAGCTTTCTATGGGACTGACATAGTCATCTAAGACTCAATGTCCCAAATAAAAAGAAGAATTAAAAAAAAAAAAAATAGAATTAAGCGTTTTGCTCGTCTCCTCACTTAGCTGTATTTTTTTAAATATTTTTTTTAAATTCTTCTTTTTATTGGGGACATTTAGTCATAAAAACTCTTAGATCTCTATAGGTTAGAACTAAGAAAAAACTTATGCAATTTTTGAGAACCTTCTTACTTAAAAAGATTGCTTCAACCACAGATAATAAAAAAACTTCTCTTTTTTGTGGCTTCAACTATCAGAAATTGGCGCGTAAACTATAACGGTCATTAACGTCTTGTCGGCATGTCGTCTAGCAAGGCGTTTCGACATTAGGGCGTCTTCACACACGACGCCTGATGGCGCTCTTGGATTAGGTGTCCCTCGTGTAATTCACGTAACTGGCAGCAATTTTATAATTAGGTATGGCAGGTAAGACTGGGTTCGAAGGTTCGATCATCCTATCGATTCTATCTGGGTTCTAGGTTCGATTGTTGTTTGTTTATTTTGCCCTTGTAATAATTATATATATATATATATATATATATATATATAATTATTATATATATATATATAATTATTATATATATATAATATATATATATAATTTATAATTATTATATATGTTGCCTATATATATATAGGCAACATATATAATAATTGTTATGGAAGTGGCTTATTTTATTATGATTACCTACTGGATGTAAGCAGGAGGACATGAGAAATGAAAAAGTTTTTTTTTTTTGCAGTGCACTGCATTGGAAGTGGACGAAAAAAATCTAAATTATTAGGCTAAAGTTAATAAGGCCATACCGTCGTCTTAAGTATTTGACGTAAAATGTAAGGTTTCGGCACCAACAAAATACAAGCTAACCACAGATCTACTACCTAAAGCTAACACTAAAACTTGAATAAAAAAAGTAAAAAAAAATAAAAAATATTTTTAGACACTGGCAATTGGAAGTTCACAAGCTAGAGGAAACAATAAAGTAAAATGTAATGTACCAGAGTAAGACCAATCGAACAAAGAAGTGTAAGATTGTAAAAGAGGCAAAGATTACTATACAGCAGCGCAGAAAAGGTAAGTTTTTGTTACGGCGCTTGATAATGTGATAAAAAAGAAAACATAGTAACCACGATAAACCGCTGACCGGCACAAAGGAAGGAGATAGGGGTGCGTAGGCAGCGGAGTCGGATGCACCACCTGTGCTTACTACGACCCTGCGAGTTTGATACTTAGCTGTGGCGGGTCAACTTTATAAGATTGGGGAAAAACGAGGGTTTTTTTGCAGGTTTTTGTTTTCTTATATAGTACACTAGTAGGGCGCAACTGCTTCGCACGGGCGAAGCCGGAATATATAGCCTATGTCAACCGGGGATAGTGTAGCATCCCAACAGTGAAAGAATTTTTCAAATCGGTTCAGTAGTTTCGGAGCCTATTCAATGCAAACAAACAATTAAATCTTTCCTCTTTATAATATTAGTATAGAATAATTGATCTAAATTAGTATCGAAAAACCAAGCTGTTTGTATCGATACTAAGCTTCACTACACGCACTGACACAATAGCTCAAACTCAAATAATTTCAAATTTATAAAAAAAAATAAAAAAAAATAAAAAAAAAGATTTACCTAACCTTTACAAATAAGTACTTAACTACATGTTTTTTTTAACTATTAGTATATACTATTGGTAAATAGACTTTCACTAGTTACTCGTTTTTTTAGAGTGCGCAAATTTTGCATACGTTAGCAATTTTTAGAACGAATATGTCAAAGAAAAATGCCTGAAACACGCCCGCACCGCACTGTGACGCCGCACGTCCCTCACTATCCTCCTCTATCAGTTACCTGACCATGTTCTATTATCTGTTTTGTGGCTGCAAGCATTAAACTTAATACAAAAGTATAATAAATAAAAATATATAACCGGGAGATCGTAAGCGGCGGCTCAATGGTCCACGTCTTTACGCCGCGTCTGCTTGGGGGTGAAATTTTGCGATACAAACCCCATCCGATTAAATAAGCTGTAGTCAAACGCCTAGCCTGCTAAGTGTAAGAATAGTAAGTATGGTGTTTCCTCGAAAACTTGAAAAAAGAACCGTAATACCATATTGAGTTGTTTTTTGTTTCCATCCTGTTCAAGAATAAATACTCATCGATTAAGAATAGGTAACAACTACATATTCTCAGTGTCCGGTCTAAAGACCCGCCGGGCATGTACTAGAACTGGGACCAAAACCACCAGAATATAATTTAAGATGGGCAACAGCATCCTCCTACAGCATGGTGAACGGTCTGCGATCCCCAAGCCGCCTGCCAAGCGTGGGAATTATGGCAACCCCCCATGACAAATAATAACTATGCGGGTAACAATATAATGAGTAAGGAGTACCTAACTACGCTTATAATATCAAAAGTTCAAAACACAATTTTGCAAGTATCAAAATAATTTTTACTAGTTTTATAAAGTCGAAGCTATAAAGTCGAACATCAAGGAAAGAGTCGGTTGAGAGGAAGCTGCAGAGATCGTCAATATAGGAGGTTTTTTTTTTTACTGACAGTCATATATTATCAGTATATCTTTTTTGCCTCACATCTGCAATATGTGGAATGAGCTCCTCCGGCATTTCCGCGTAACTATAACACGGGGTTCTTTAACAGGAATGAAGGTCGGCAACGTAGATATCTGTGGTGGCCCTGGAGCTACAGGTATCCATTAGCGACGGTGGTCGCTTACCATCAGGTGGCCCGTTAGCTTGTATACCACCTAACTACCGAATAAGAAAAAAAATCGTCTTATTTTTGAAGGGTACGTACCTCCTTTCGAATTTTAAATGTGAGTCAACATTAAAACCGATATTACCATTATATATGTATATACATATATATTTTTATATTGACTTTTATTGTTGGCCTTTTGGCCTCTACAGCTTGGCCGGACTAGTTACCCTGATGCGTTCGGTATATTATGCCGAACGCACATATATTATGACCATGTTATTAACATGGTCCGATATTATCACATATTTTTTAGGCTTATATAACAATATCATCATCATCATCAGCCTCTAACTGTCCACTGCTGGACATAGGCCTCTGCCAATGCACGCCACTGAGCTCGGTCGGCAGTTCCTTGCATCCAGTTTGTCCCGCCGTTTTACGCAGGTCATCACTCCACCTGGCCACAGGGTGTCCTAAACTACGTTTGCCTAAACGTGTTCTCCACTCCAGAACTCGTCTACCTCATCGGTTATCGGTTCTTCGGTAAATGTGGCCGGTCCTCTGCCACTTCAGCTATGTCGGTAACTTTGGTTCTATGTCGAATCACTTCGTTCCGAATTTTGTCCCGTATAGAAACTTCAAGCATACCTAGCTCTCTCCATAGCTCGCTGAGCGACTTTAAACTTGTGGACCACCTTGACCGTGAGTGTCCACGTCTCGGCACCGTAGGTCATAACGGGTAGGACACACTGACTAAAGACCTTTGTCTTGAGACACTGTGGTATATAACAACACTTGGTTACCAAACAGTTGGTTACCTCTGACATGCGCAGGCGGCACCTGCGCGCGCACGTGCCAACTGTCCCATGTCTCCCCCTTTCCCGCTTCCGCTGCATCCGGGAGGCTCTATTCCCTTTATTCTGTACATTTGTAAGATTAGAGAGGGTGGACTATTTTGGGAATAAGGTAAAAACTGGACGGTGCTTATTACCTACGTACTTCAAATAAACCCGGCCAAGTGCGAGTCGGGCTCCCGCACTGTAAGCTTAGTCCCAGATATGATAGTTTTCAAAACTTTTTTCGTTTACGTATTGTTCCATACATTTTAGTAAAGCACCTCTATCGGAAACGTGAACTAAAATAGGTAGTAATCGGCGGTATAGATTGCTTCACTCTGATACGAAAAAGGTTTTCAAATACTATCAAAACTTGTACTAAAGGTACTGACGTTTCCGTACCACCACATAACTGTTAGCTACTAAAGTAAAAAAAAAAAAAAAAAAGACAACATCCCATCAACACCCAGGCGGTCACCCATCCAAGTACCAGCCGCGCCCGACGTTGCTTCACTTCAAGGCAAGTGTTCTCGTTTCAAGATAAAGCTAATAATAATTTTGAAATATATTTATAAATATTTGCTTCACTTCGGTGATCGTACGCGACTCGGTTCACCAGAACAGAAATTTGACACCAACTCGCACTTGGCCTTTATTTATTATACTCAAAACTGTTGTAATTAAAAAAAAACTTTGTTACCTCAGGACTCCGTCATTCATAAACCAATTTAGGAAAAAAAAATCGAAAGGATATATCTACTTTCGTATTAGTCCCATAGAAATATCATCAAAATCGGTTTAGTAGTTTGGCTTTTAAATCAATATAACTGTAAAATTCGGTTACTTAGATGACAATGGCATCGATTCTGATGTACTCAAAACTAAACTAAACTAAATTTGACTCTAAAATTGTTGCCATCCTTCTTTCACATATTAAAATGAAAAGAGAGGCAGATAATTTTAGTCTTGTCAGATTGGTTTAGTTTAGTGATTGGTATGACAGAATCGACGCCAATATTATGTCATCCAAGTAAAACCGTGTATTTTATACCTACTAATTTTGAGAAGATGTTTTTTTATTGATATCCAATACTAACCTTCAATAGGTACATAGTATGCCTACCTACCTAACACGTATGGGTGTGTATCTTAACATCCTGAGATCGCTGATATGCGTCGCAGTATCGCAAACATGCATTGACCAGTCAGTTATGGCGCTTAACCGTTCGTTGACCGCCTTAAATACCTTCGCCAAATCCGTTGGCCAACGGTCTTATTGACCCGCCGACAAAACTGTATCAATGCACCTAAACACAAAGCGAATCATTAAAAAGAGACCACGCATTGTCTACTGGACAGCCGGCCGTACTTTCCCATAACTAGGACCAAGGACAAAGCGCCGAACGTTACAATTTGCAAAGAAACTAGAACGTTCACACGCAAAAATTTCACCGATAGACGGACGTCCAAACTCCTTTCAAAATAGGAAGGAACAATAAAATAGATTCGCGAAAGGGATTACAAATAATGCGATGTAAGAAAGGGGTGGTATTGTACTGGTGAGGTCAGTAGGGTCAGCTGAGACGCAGGGATGACCCCCATCACTCAATGCGCGCCAATTTCGGGGTCTTTAAGCTGCAGTAAAGGGTTGTCGTGACCCTGCTTGTGTCGCGGGTCGCGGGTTGGCTACCTGTGTACGGGGGTCAGCCTGACCCTGCCCAGTGTGGACAATTAAAACGAGACCGTCTAACGGTTGTAATTCGGAAAATCGCGATAACCTCTCCTTTTAGAACTGATTTAGTGATAACGAGAGCCTATTTGTAGCTATTTGGGTAATTAATTTTTCTGTGTAGGGGAATAAAGTGAAAGTGCAATAAAGTATGTTGTTGATGAGTTACAACAGGTAGCCGTTAAATCATAAGTCATTATGTTTTTTAACGGTTATTTGACATAATTAACAAAAAAAAAGATACAGGTTTAAATATAAGTGACCACTTCGCTCTTTTAAAAATGGTACATAGCTGTACCTACCAAAAGTGGTTACAAAATATATATGCAGAATTTTCTACTTTCTTGATTTCTGGCCATGTCCAACGTCTTTACCACCTTGCCTGCTATCAATATCCAAATGGCTTGACGTATAACGGTCATACTTCAATGCAAACAACGTCCATCCATTGTGTTCCATTATAACCTCAAAAAGATTCGCTAAAGAATTGTGCCAACGGCAAATCAGCTTGGACAATGCAAAAAATAGAGCATAGAACACTTTCCCATAAAAATTGTAGCGCGAAAAGGGTTCCGTCATAGACATAGACATGTCTTTGTTATGGACAGTGAGAAATTTTTGCGTGGTCTTAAGTCTCTTTAGTAGTTTTTACAATGGGTCAGTTAGACCCGAGCTGGTGGAGACAGTGGGCGCATTGTGGCGTGTGCATCACAGGGTTATGCGAATGAGCTGGCGAGAACAATGGATTGTCTTCGTGAGATGCTTGGGACGGACAGATTTGTTAGCCAGGTTGGTTTATTGGCAACGCGTGAATATTTTGTATCTGAATACTGGCGCAGAGTTAAAACGACTCGAGTATGATTTAGTATACCTATATTTACTAAGGCGTAAAGACTCACCTTTTATCATATTTTCAAACTAATATTCAAATACGTGCCGTGGTAGCCCATTTGGGAGACCGCTAGACTTGAAAGCGTGAGGTCGCGGGTTCAAACCCCGGGCCCGTACCAATGAGCTCTTTGGAGCTTATGTACGGATTTTCATACCACTGGCTTTTCGGTGAAGGAAAACATCGTGACGAAACCTGCATACGTACGGAGAAGGAATTCAATGGCGTATGTGAATTCACCAATCGGGATATTGGGCCAGCGTGGTGGATATGTCCCAATCACCCTTTCGGGGGTAGGCTAAAAGTCCAGCAGTGGACTGTTAAAAGGCTGATTATGATGATGATGATGATTCAAATACGAAATTAGCTTTATTTATCCTTCTTTTACGTAACCTTCAAATGAATTTTATAAAATATCATTCTCGATAGATCCATTGCTAAGATCCATAATGGATCTATAGAGTTTTTTTTTCGTTAGGTTACTAGCAGTGCTCCGCTGTTTCACCCGCTATTCCACAGGAACCGTGAATTTTTTGGGATTAAAACTAGTCTTTGTGTTAAATCAGGTATAAGAAGTTTCCATTCCAAACTTCATCCAAATCTGTTCAGCCGTTTCACCGTGAAGAAGTAACAAACAAACACACTCAGAAACTGTCGTATTTATAATATTAGTGTGATTTTTCCAACGGCAAAGTCAAATTAATGATCTGCAAACATTGATAGGCACAACATGAAAGACAGGCTGTCTTTCAGTGTTGAGGCTAAAGGCCTATGTTCAGCACTGGACGTCTTCTGGCTGATGATGGTGATGATGAAACATTACTAAGGGAAATGGAGGGATGTTCTCTCATCTTCATTCGAATCTACCAGTTTTTATTAATTTTTGAAATAATAATCATACCAAAGGCAAACTTTACGTACCTACTTAGGTCTGTAATTATCACCATTGTCAGCTTACTATGTTCTCATTGATGGGACACAGGCCTTCTCTCACTGAGAGAGGATGGGCCTTAAATATACCATGCTGGCCCAGTGCATGTTGGTGAATGTCATAATTATGTATTTGAACTTTTGAGGTTATTGGACGTATTGGTTTCCACATGATGTTTTACTTCACCATTGTTGAGCTATGGCATCGAAACTGCGTGTTTTTGAGTGTTAAATAAAGTCATTGGTGCAGGGCCAACAATCGAACCGGGTGCCGTCAGATTGTAAAGCGCACATGCTACCGCTCGGCCACCATCGTTCAAGTCGAGAATAGTAATAACGATTCCGTCAGATTGATAGTTTTGTTATTAATTCTCAGTTACAAAGTCGCTGGCATCCAGTGGATGCAAAAGGCAGACTGTCGTTCGGGTTTAAGGAGGATGGAGGATGGTGGATGGAGATGTTCAGCAGTGGACGTCTTCTGGCTGATGATGATGATGATAATGTTGAGTTACATAGTCGATTCTAGTTTGAGACACAAGACTGTCCTATTGTGGTAGCGAAGGTACGTAATGTTTTAACGATGTTCCATCGCTCGAGAGTTACTTACGATTAACTTTATTGAGTCTATTACCATACTCTCATATGGAATTCTAATAAAGGGTTACGTAAATAGACTGTACTAAGCCGAAAGGAAGTCATCGTACTCACAATTATGAACAACTTTTACTATGGGACCAACCATGAAATCGCGTAAAAAATCAGCTATTCCATAATATATATATTCTGTTGAGTATCAATGGCAGTTTTCATTAAGTCATGATATTTTTTCGCGATTTCTGGGTTGCCCTTATATATAGTAAAAGTGGTTCATAATGATGACTACCATTAGTACAATCACCTTTCGGCTTAGTACAGTCTATATGCGTAACCCTGTAGAATCTTTTGTACAGGACATGGGATTTCAATCGAATCAATAGAGGAGCTTTAATGCTAAAGTTATCTTTTTCGTACATTTTCATCATATTTGAAGATAAAAAATCACTAAGTAAGAATTTAAAAAAACTATTAAGCATTGTGTTTATAGAAAAATCATGTTGATATTTTACAGAAAACGGTGTGAAACGCAGCAGTACGCGGCAGATGTTTTTTTATATACAGAATAATCTACGTTTAAAGCAGATTTGATGACTTTCAGCCTCCCGAACAAGCCGGTTTCCGTAAAGGCTGGAGCACCATAGACCACATACACACGATCCGCACGATTATACAGAAGACTGAGGAGTATAATATAATCGGCCATTATGCCTAGCGTTTGTGGACTATGAGAAAGCCTTTGATTCAATCGAGACCTGGGCAGTATTGCAGTCCCTCCAGCGTTGTCATATCGACTATAGATAGGTGTATCGAAGTGTTGAAGTGTTTGTATAAAAAACGCCACCATGTCGATCCGATTACAGGACGAGAGCACGGAACCAATCCAATTGCAGAAAGGCGTGAGACAGGGAGATGTTATCTCTCCGAAACTGTTCACGAACGCATTGGAGGACGTTTTCAAGCTCTTGGACTGGAACGGATTAGGCATCAACAGCAACGGCAAATACATCACTCACCTTCGTTTTGCCGATGATGTAGTCATCATGGCAGAGTCGCTGGAGGACCTAAATACGATGCTCAGTGACCTCAGTAGCCGTTCCCAACAGGTGGGTCTTAAAATGAACATGGACAAGACAAAAATCATGTCCAATGTCCATGTTGAACCCGTGCCGATAGTCGTTGGGAACTATACTCTCGAAGTTGTTGACCATTACACCTATCTTGGACAGATTGTTCAGTTAGGTAAGTACAACTTAAGCAAAGAGGTCGCCCGAAGAAACCAACTCGGATGGGCAGCGTTCGGGAAATTGCGTGATATCTTCTCGTCCAAGATACCACAGTGCCTAAAGACAAGGGTCTTTGAACAGTGTGTGTTGCCAGTGATGACATATGGTACTGAGACGTGGTCCTTAACTGTTGGCCTTTTGGAAAAACTTAGAGTCACACAGCGGGCAATGGAGAGAGCTATGCTCGGAGCAAAGATTTTTGAGTTTCTTTGCGCGATAGAATCCGAAACGTGGATATTCGCCAAAGAACCAAAGTCACCGACATAGCTATTAAAATCTGCAAGTTGAAGTGGCAAAGGGCAGGCCACATCGCTCGAAGAACCGATAACCGATGGGGAAGAAAGGTTCTTGAGTGGAGACCACGAACCGGAAGACGCAGCGTAGGTAGGCCTCCCACTAGATGGACCGACGACATTGTGAGAGTCGCTGGCAACCAGTTGATGCAAAAGGCAGGCTGTCGTTCAGTGTGGAGGTTAAAGGGGGAGGCCTATGTTCAGCAGTGGACGTCTTCTGGCTGATGATGATGATGAATCTACGTTTGGCCACCAACTCGTCTGATTGCAAGCGACGTTGCGGCCAAGGATGAAACACGTTGATCTAGAAGAAATCTATTCACTCTAGCCTTGAAGACGAGAGATGAAGAGATTGTAGTTCCCAGGAAACAAGGAGGACGGCAGGGAGTTCCTTTATTGGCCAGTACGTATCATAAATGACGACCATACAGGCATATAGGACAACATTTTCTTATGAGATGCTATTTAATTTCTAATTAGAAATTTGTCAACCACCACGAGGCAAGAGCTAGGACTAAGAAGAGATTTTATCACAAAAAGGGCTTTATAATTAATATAATTTCCTTATCCTTGACAAAGTGCACTGGAGGCAAAAGATAATACAAATGGATGCCAAACAATTTGTATTTAATTATGCGTTATAATTACTTAGTCATTTGATAAACTAGTACTTAAATATAAACTAAACTAATCTAATAAACCGCTACCATCAGGTACCCCAAGATGCTGGTCACATTGCCGCGTTGAATTGCAATACCTAATACCTATTTTTCGCAAGATATCGGCCAGCATTGTTGGTAAAGAGACACTTCGACCAGGGCCGCGATTCTACTAAAGAAATTGTTTTTAAATTGTAATTGTTTCGATTTTATTTTTAATTAATTGCCTCAAAATTGACAGCTTAGTTTTTTTTATACTGGGTTATATATTATGTGGTGGTATTTACCTAGTATAAAAATTAAAAAAAACTGTAAATTTTGAGGCAATTATTTAAAAAATAAAATTGATACAATTTCAATTTAAAAACAATTTTTTTAGTAGAATCGGGGGCCAGACGTGTTGATAATTTTTTTTTCATAATTTACAAACAGCCTAAAAGTATATTTAGTAGGTAAGTAATAAAGTTTTTCCATACTTGTTATTATTTTATTATACAACTCATCATTATTCATTTCCCCTTGTTGTAAAAGAGACGTTTTTCTCCCCCTACATTTTCTTGTCAACTGATAACAAAACAAGCTCTCAAGGTGCGCACCGTTGACCTGAATCACCTTCCACCTTCCTCTAAAACACACCAATTTTAACCTTATGACAACTGCGTAGTGTTGAACAAAATTACTCAATATACAGTCCACACATGTAGGTATAAACTGCAATGATAACAATGCTCGTCTTGAAAGCTCTAAAACTAGGGAGTAAAGGTGATTGTTGTTTGATTGGGTTGTGGGGTAAGTTTGCAGTTGTTATCGCCCAACGGGTTTGTTATCAGCACGGTTTGGTGCTCAGCAGATGTGGTGGAAACAATCGATTATTTTGAACACTTACATTTTTTACTGGAAAAAAAGGAAGAAAAATAAAATTCTGTCAATACATGGGTGCAAAGATGTCAATTGTTTACCATAGGTAGTAAAGTAAGAAAGGAGTTTGTTCATTCATTAATAAACTCATCATCATTATCATCATCAGCCAGAAGACATCCACTGCTGAACATAGGTCTCCCCCTTTAACCTCCGAACACAGCCTGCCTTTTGCATCCACTGGATGCCAGCGACTCTCACAATGCCGTCGGTACATCCAGTGGGAGGCCTACCTACGCTGCGTCTTCCGGTTCATGGTCTCCACTCAAGAACCTTTCTTCCACATCGGTTATCGGACATAAAACATTTTTTTTCGAGAAGAACGAATAAAAATATTCATTTAGCGCTTTCTTGTAGGTAATATATTCGACCTTACTCGTACGTTAAGACACTTTTTGACCCTCTACGCAAAAAGAGGGGTGTTATAAGTTTAACTGTGTACCTGTGGCATTACTGACGTCTTTTCCAAACCGTTAAATCATCATCATCGTCAGCCTTTAACTGTCCACTGCTGGAATAGGCCTCTCCCAATGTACGCCACTGAGCTCGGTCGGCAGTTCTTTGCATTCAGTTTTTGCCCGCCGTTTTACGCAGGTCGTCACTCCACCTGGCCACAGGGTGTCCTACACTACGTTTGCCAATACGTGGTCTAAAAAAGTGACCGCAATCCGCAATCACTACAATTACACGCTTGATCTACTTATCTGAACTTACCCAAGGGCTACACGGAACGGTGGCTTTAAGCCGAAAAGAGGTCACTTCATCTGTTCCATAGAAAAATGCCTCCTGAGAGTCAGGTCCCATTCCAGGCTACGCGTATTTGTTTACCAGTCACTTAACAGTTAACAAAAAAAACCTAAAAAAATATATTTATGTTTATTGAAAACCGAAATAGAATAAACTTGGAAATATTTTTTTTTATTGACACTCCACGAAATGGAACAGCTGATATTCTTTCGCGATTTCAGGGTTGGTCCAATGGTAGCAAAAATCATGTATTTTTTTTACAACGGACTATATAGACATAGGTACATTTGACCAGTATCTCACTAGTATTGATCTAGTCAAAGATAAATAAATAAATAATTAATATATAAATATTCGGGTCATTTTTACACACACGGTCATCTGACCCCACACTAAGCAAAGTTTGTGATATGGCTGCCAGAGACTGATATACATACATATAGATATAGTTTTAAATACATACTTAAATAGATATTAACACCCAGATATAGAACAAACATAAATGTTCAGCAGGTTCACTACTAACTGGACCAATGGGCTATAAAGATGTATGTCGTCATCATCATCATCATAATCAGCCTTTTAACAGTCCACTGCTGGACATTTAGCCTACCCCCGAAAGGGTGATAGGGCCATATCCACCGCGTTGGCCCAGTGCGGATTGGTGGATTCACATACGCCATTGAATTCCTTCTCCGTACGTATGCAGGTTTCCTCACGATGTTTTCCTTTACCCAAAAGCAAGTGGTATGAAAATCCGTACATAAGCTCCAAAGAGCTCATTGGTACGGGCCCGGGGTTTTGAACCCGCGACCTCACGCTTTCAAGTCTAGCGGTCTCCCAAATGGGCTACCACGGCAAAAAAAAGACGTACCTAAGTACTTAGTACCTACGCTTGCTTACCTATTCACTTTTTCCTTGATCGGGTTGTACCTATTCGTAAAGATCAGGTAAGTAAAATTACCTTCTTTCGGCTAAGTAGCACCGTTCCTGTGACCCTTTATAATAAACAGTAATTATTATGATAGTAGTAATTATCACCGCGACGGTGTTCAGTTGTATACATTATAGTTACCTTAATTGCCAGCTAAGTACGAACATAGGTATACATGTGCTATAATCTCGTTTATCTGATATGTTCGGAGTAAGTAGCCATCTCCACTGGCGATTGAAATAGCTTAAAAAATAACAGCATCAGTACCCTTAGTCCCAGATTTGATAGTTTACGAAAACTTTTTTCGTTTTCGTATTGTTCCATGCATTTTAGTAAAGCGCTTCTATCGGAAACGTGAAGGAACTAAAATCGGTAGTAATCGGCGGTATAGATTGCTTCACTCTAATACGAAAAAAGTTTTCGAATACCTTTTAGCCCAGCAATATATGGATCAATACGAAAACGAAAAAAGTTTTCGTAAACTATCAAATCTGGGGCTAAGGGTACAGGAATTACAATAGTTTATAATAAGCGCGATAACAATCTGTTATCATTTTTAAACTTTAATTAATTTGTTAAAATATATTAGGTAGGTACTTAAAAAATTACACATAAGATTAATAAGCTATAGTTATTTAATATAATCTAATAAAAACGTACGTGTACGTACGTTCTTAGTTATGAAAAGCGGAGTACCGCTTTTCATAACTAAGAAAAACACCAAAGTAAAAATAATAGAGGGCCGAAAATGATTCCTTGAGGTACCCCCCCATAAAAGTTAAGTTTAGATGCAGCGTTGCACTGCATCGCGTTTGACATGTCGTTGTGCTAATCGTCTGTGGAAATGCTCTCTATAAAGTCCGGTTCCGAGTAGCGTGAGTCACAGAGGCTGTGAGAACTGAGATGTGTGATGCTGTTAGGTCGGGTTCGGAGGTGAGTGGACGGTTTCACACGGTCGAGTTATGTCTATGGTCAGCGCAAGCCTCGAATAAGTTCAGATTCAAGAGCAGTCGACATTGTTTTATCTATTAACTATATTCGGACTCTCAATGTCATTAACTTTAAAGCCATCGGTGGCAAAGAAGCAGGCCTGCCTAATGGTAAGCAGTCACTTTCGCCTATGAATAATTGTAACACCAGAGGCATCACAACTACGTTGCCGTCCTTTTAAGGATCTACCACACTTTAAGGATCTATCTTTCGTTTACAAGGTCTTAAATATTAAGGATTATAGTTGGAGGATAAGGTAAGGATGTTAAGAATCTATTAACTAGGATTTTGAAGAACCCCATGTTGTACCTTCTCGAAAACACCGCGGAAAATTTACACTTTTAAAAATTTACACTTTTAATTTAATTTTTCACAGATCTGATAAAGACAGGTCTCAACAAACCCATGGGAATCTGTAAGAACATTAATTAATCTGCGTACAAAACACATCCAGCCATTGGGTCCCTAGACAACCCTTCCGGAACTTCTGTCTTGACCATATTGTCACACATTATTTAAAAGAAACAGTAAGGACACTTTCATCCTACTTGAAAATACATATAAAAATAAGGGACATTGAAATGCGCATAAATTGTATGTACTACGTTAGTCAAAAAGAGTCCAATTTTGTATTGTTAATGTACGTTGCTTGTTTCAACACTAATTCCAGGTAAAAAAAATCGTATAATATAAGACGTTATTCCTGGAATCTACATTAATTTGAATACGAACAGAAATTAAATGCTCCTGCTTAGAAATTAAGATAAAACGGATTTTATTGATTGTACTGTAGGTACTTTATTTTAGTACCTGACTTTCGTCATATCATTTTGCAGTATTCGTGAATTTTGGATGTCTATAGAAATGTTATGAACCGCCAATGATTTTCAACAGAAATGTTTCTTGTACGCATTAGTCGCTCAACGGTGAACAGAAATTTATTTGAAACCCAAATGTGAAATTCCATTCGAAAATACTCGTACTTTGCAACCTTTTTTCGTTGTTTTCTACAGTTTTAACAATAGGTAATAATTTTATGATGTTGATAGATTTGGTGTGGTAAAGCTGTAAAAAGCCGTCATGACAACATTTGTGAATATGGGCCCAGAAATCTGATGAAATTATGTAGTCATGTATTGTGGCTGCCAAAACCTTTCTCGAATTGTTCTGAAATCGTTTTAATCCGTACTGCCAATATGGTCCAACCCTTCAATAGTGACGCGCGGTCTACTCGACCCTATGCAAAAAACAAAAGACCATCTCATTGTCTTGGTGTCGCGGAACTATAGGATCATTGTATCCGGCGATATCCGCATCAAACCGGTTATGGAACTGGTCGTAACCGCTTTCACATAATGCTTTGTTTATGATAATTTGGCCCTTTATTGCACGTCAGCTTTTGTGTCGTGGGATAACAATTTAGGATGCTGTAAGGAGGTTGCGGCGTGTAATTTACGATACACGCTCACAGGTTCAGAGTTATTTTTTTCGCACATTTTCAAAATTTTTGTAGATACAAAACCATTGAGTGAGAATATAATAAACCAAACGGGCGTTATCTCTAGAATAAAATTGCAAATGGTTTAGCTTTACGCTTTGATCATCATCATCATCATAATCAGCATTTTAACAGTCCACTGCTGGACTTTTAGCCTACCCCCGAAAGGGTGATTGGGCCATTATGCTTTGATATTTTAGGCCTATTTATAGTTGAAACAATCTCTAATTTCAGGCAGAGTGGCCAAAATGCTGGCCGCGTTGCCTCGCTGCATTGCGAGGCTAACTTTCTGACCAAAATACAGACCAGCTTTTTGGTCACGTCAGATAAAAAAATAAAAGTCGTAAAGGGGGAAATTGAAAAAAATTAATCGAAAACAGCATACATTTAGATTATTTTAACCTACTAATTTAACAGCTATTAAAAAATACATCAAACAAGCTGTTGATAAAATATCCAAAAATAGTTTTTTTTAAATCTAATATAATAATGATCCTCTGGGAAGGAGATTGACCGTAGAGTGACCAAAAATCTCGGGAGCGCGCCCTTAAAAATCTCAGTCAAGCAAAGTAGTTACCTACTATTTCTTCTGATCCATGTTCATAGTCTCATGTTCAATAAATTCATATCCTTTATCATAAGATTGTAAGCGCATAAAAAATATTCACGATTTATTATAGTTTCTGCTCAGAATAACAAGGGAGATATGCCCTAGTGCAATTATAATGCCTCTGTAATGCGTATGTGTGTGTATGTTTTTTACTATACTGCTAAACTGCTCAACGCAAACACACACTTACTCATTTTTTCACGCACACTAAGAAACTGGCAGTGATATTAATGAACTATCTAATAGTCCACATGCAAAAAGAACGGCATGGTAGTCGGTAGACTGAGATCGAATAAAGGCATCAAGCCTAATTTAGACCAGAAGCGTTCGTACCCGCCCCGACATGATACCATATCTCCCTTGTTTATCTGATCTATGTATAAAGTTCTTACGTTACAAAGTAGTGCCGGTGCTATAAATATGTATGTAAGATCTATGTACAAGAGGAATACAAATGGACTACTCTCACGAAGATAATTATGTCAAGTAAAATGAGCTAATTGATTCATTAGGCTATCACTAGATAAAATATAGCAACGCATTGTAGTTACTTATTTGCGCATCGAAGTCTTTCAAAAACATGCTTCGTATTTCATGTATAAAATTTTTGGTAAGTTGCCAAATAATTGTTGTCGATGATCCCAAACTCACCGAATACCTAAAACCGATCAGCATGCGCAGAAACGTTGGGTCTCTCTGTATTTTTATCGCTTTTACAACGGGGAGTGTTCTGAAGAACTATTTGATCTGATGCCGGCGTCGCGGTATTAGCATCGCACTAGCCGCTACCGCCTGAAGGCTCATCCACTGATATGTGGATGACATAGATCAATACATAGAGAGTAGAAGCACATATCAGTAGAAATCGCACACTGTGCTATTCATGCGATCTTTTTTGCCTCACCTGCAAAATGTGGAATGAGCTACCTTCCGCGGTGTTTCCAAGAAGCTACAAAGACGTGTTAATAGATTCAGGGTTGGCAACGTAGTTGTGATGCTTATGGTGTTACAAGTATCCAGAGGCGACGGTGACTGCTTACCATCAGGCGGCCCGTCTGTTTATTTGCCACCTATTGCATTAAAAAAATATTGAATAAGATGAGTGTATTATTAAAAAAAAACTAGAATCCAAATGATATTCTAGTTTAATTAGTAATTACACTCTAGGTGATTTTTTTATATAACTTATACGGCGTACAAAATATAGCTCGTTCTACACAAACTGCAATCCTTATACATAACCATTCGTTTTTCTTGTGAATAAAACAATTAACAATTAAAAAAAAAACAGAACATTTTACCATACTTGACACTGGCTAAATCCGAAAAGGTGTCTGGAGCCAAAACATAAAGACAACTAAAAATTTAAGTTTTTAAAACCCACGATAAAAGAGCTGACAATGAAATGGCTAAACAGATTTATATGAATCATAGTTAAAAACACTGATCTAGATCAAGTCACATTAAAAAAAAATACTAAATCAAAATCAGTTCCGCCGTTTGGGAACTACGATGCCACAGACCACAGTTTTTTTTACATCTCTTTTTTGTGCCACAGACGACACACGCAGAAACACTTCTCGTTTTGCGTCGGGAGTAAAAAATAAAAAACAGAAGTATATAATAATTTCTACCCTTTTCAAGATTTCACAGACTTGAGGTTTTTTTTTGGCTACGGCCCCATTGGTTGTTGGGGCAACAGTGAGGGAGAAGGTAGTGAGATTGTCTAAAAACAAGATAAATTGATGGCACTACTAACAGAAAATAACAAATGGAAAAACTAAAGACGGATATTATTAAATTGAATAAAATTTACTAATGCAAAAACTACTTTTTTGTTTGGGAATGAGAGTAGAGACGAAATATCAGAGACTGCAGCATCAATATAATAATACTTTTTCCTGTTGACCGTTCAAAAATTCATCATAACAACCATCTTCCTTCCTCTAACGTGATTCTATTATCTATGGTAGTCTATGACCCGTCCAGCTGCCGACCAAAGGGTGTTCACAAAAGATTCGCAAGACCGTTACGTGCAATATTTTAATTGCTTATATTTGCATAAGGAACGGACCCAAAAAAGTCCTTTCTTAGTTTTTTGGGACCCATGATTGATTACAAGTGGTCATACTAGAAGGGTTGGGATGAAAGAATGTGTATTTAAGAGATTAGCTAATGTCTTGCGAAATCTGCTTGGGATGTGTGAGAATTTGCAATTTAAGATTAGAAGGTATTGTGGAAGGACCCGGGTATGTCCTAAAACTGCGACCAGAACCACCGGAGGATGGGCAGCAGCATCCTATTAGTACACGGTGAACTTACTGCGATCCCCAAGCCGCCCGCCAAGCGTGGGGATTATGGCAACACCCCTCTTTAAGAAGGAGGCCTTTGTCCAGTAGTGGACGTTTGATGGCTGCTGATGTGATGTGTATGTGTGGAAAAAACCATGCTTAAAACCTAGATGTTTGGGAAAAGAGAGAGCTTATAATTATGCCCTCTATCTAATCAACTATCTATAATGATTTATATGATTATTTACGGGATATTTACCGTGGTAAGGTTGTGGAATGAGCTACCTAACACAACCACACTCCACAACCTTACCACGGTAAATATCCCGTAAATAATCATATAACTTTAGTGAACAACCGTGATAGTTTAAAACAGTGTTTTATCTATAATGAGATTGGCGATGAAGATGTTCATCGAATGCCAGTTTTGTTGAGAATAATTGAAAGTTATATATAACTTCTAACCACTTTTATTGGTAAAGAAATTGCACTGTCATACAGTTCTGAAATATATTTAAAGTTTCAAGTCTTCTAGCTCACGGGGAATATGGGGATGTCTATATACATAACATATACGAGAAAGCAAGTTAATAAATATGTGTAAATTATGGCCGGGGCTTCTTTGCTTAAGACACACCGCCCTCTACAGATATGTTTAATGCACTGTACTTTTCCAATTGATTACAAAATAAAGTGGCCAAGTGCAAGTCAGGCTCGTGCACTGAGGGTTCTGTTACACCACAAAATTCAAATGTTAAGGTCATTCAAGTAACGAAATTACCAGTTATAACTTGGTAACGAACAGAAACTTGCTACCGACTCTCACTTGGTCATTATTTATTATTTTTTGTTATTCTTTAAGGTACAATAATTATATCAAGTTTGACGCTTGTACGTATTACCGTTTTTACATTAGAGCTAATGCAATATGTAAAAAAAGACGTTTCCTGTATGACCCCCTTGCGTTTGTACTTTTTCACTTTTTTTATCCGCCGTAACATTTTATATTCTGTAAAAATTTCAACTAGCTATCTATTACGGGTCGAAAGCACAGACAGACGGACGGACGGACAGACAGACAGACATCATAGGCTTAGTAATAGGGTCCCATTTTTCACCCTATCGGTACGGAACCCTAAAAAGCAGAAACCGATTATAGTAACTGATCATCACGCTATCTGATTTAATTTCATGCGGCCACAGTATAATGGAGTCAAATCGATTTCCTCGCATTCGACATGAAATTTTCAACTCTTATTGTCATATTTGTCGTAAAAACTGCAACAGCAACTTCCTACATTGAGTTTGATGATACTGAAATTGACCTAATTAAAACAAATGACTATAAAAACGATTCGTCCGTTTTAAGTGAAAAAGAAGTAGTAAAAAAATACAACCTATTCGGTCCGAAGTACGAAAAAGAAGGTCAAATGAGGTTCAAGATCATAAAATTAAGGAACGATCAAGCTAAGCGAAGAAGTAATTTGAGAGGAATGAAGAAAAAGAGAACACTATGGCTTCCCAGGAAAAGTGAAAATGTAATATTGGTGGTTATAGCTAATAAAAATTAAAACGTTTGAGTTTTCGTCTAAAATTTTGAAAGGATTTCGTGTAGCGTCTACTGATCACAACCACAGTTATTCGGATGGGATGTTTTAAATTCTAGGGCAGCGAAATATGAGAGAACGACAACGTTGTGTCACCAACGTTGTCGTAGGCGGAGGGGCTGAGACACCACGCTTGTCTCGGGAGGAGCCGTAGCGCAGTGCCGAGGGCTCCGGTGCGTTGCTCTGGAGATCCCGGAGCCCCCTTGTCAAGCACTAAGGCTGGTCACCCGGGAGAGGGGGGGTTTCAGTGGGTATAATACATAGCCTGGCTGCACTCCAATACCGCGGGCTATCTCTAGCATATTACCTCCTAGAAAAAAAAGAAAGCCAGCGTTATATAGTTTTATTTTGCTGCTTGTTCCCCGAGAAAAAAATAATAGTTTCAACAGTTTTTCATTCAGTTACAGTGCAACATAAAAGAGTTGAAACGGAACTAACATTGTTATCTGTCATACGTCAGACTAAAATCCAAAAATATTTGTAACGCGCTAGTATTTTGTGTTTAAACGCTTAAAATAAAGAAACCATCAGATTTTCTACGGAACAGTGGCAATGTACTTTACAAGCTGTTTTAGTGTGGCATTTATTTGCAATAGTGACGTCCCAGTACATATAGGTCGTTGGACGTCCCTATTATTTTCTACTCTTTTAGTCTTGGTGGGGTTTTGGGGTTTTCCGATTTGATTTGATTTGTTGGATTCCCCTCCGCCCCGAACAGCAGAATAAGTATAAAAATAAAGGTATGTGATTATTTACGGGATATTTACCGTACCGGTTTTGGATTGAGCTCCCGATATTTCGGCGCAGTTACATGCATCATGTAACTTATCACCGTGCATCATATAACTTTAGTGAACAACCGTAATAGTTTAAAGTATAAAAAAAAAACGGATAATCCACAAAAAAAATTTGAAGAAAATTCATTTTCCCATAAATTTTATATGAAACGTCATATCTCAGTCAAAAGGGGTTGCTGTCGCTACCAAGGAGCGGTGCGGTGTGGTGCAGTCGCTTTAAGGAAGTATATAACGCGGATGAAACCGCACGGCGCAGCTAGTTATTTATATACATTTCCTAATTTTTACACTAGCTTATTGACCTGTACAAATATGTTTATTAATAACTTTGACTTTAACTTTGCAGCGTAACGAACGAACAGTTCGTATATAAACGGTGTGTGGTTCGTACAGTTCTTTGTATTATAAAGCCTGCTGGTCCGTGTTTAAGCTTCTGCTTACAAACTTTTAGTTTTTAGAAAGCTTTAACTCAAAGCTTTATCACCCTTTCGGGGATAGGCTAAACGTCCAGCAGTGGACTGTTGTTAAAAGGCTGATTATGATGAACTATAATTACCTATATTTCAAAATTATTATTAGCTTTTTCTTGAAACGAGAAGACTTGCCTCTTTAATCACACCCCTTGCTGACCATTCATAAACTGACCCTTTTAACCCTGTAACGCGAACCGGGGTCAGATGGACCAAGCTCGGACAATGGTCAAACTTCACAAAAAATCCGATTGGTCAAATTGGACAATGCATAAAGGTTACCCTTTGGAATTACCAAGTATTTATAATTTTCTTGCTTGACCTTAAAAAAACAACCCTTTTTATAAAGCTGGATTAGAGGTGTAACGGTGGATAGATGAATAGGCTTGTATCAAATGCTGCGTCGTTTTTATGGATGTTTACAATAAGCATCAATGAGCAAGGTAAAAGGGCAGATCTTTTCTTATATTATAGCAGATGCTAATCTGTTTTAATACATTGTTTCGTACATTTTTGTTTGGACGTTTCCGTTTTGCATTTGTTTTTAGTACTCAAAATTAGTAAAGAAATTTTGTAGTAGAAAGTGAACCATAGAAAGTTATTTGATTGTTGAAATCGACATTTAATGGATGAACGCGTGATTAGGTATTCATCTTTTAATGAAATCTACTTCAGCATAATATTATCTACATTTATATATACCTACTTTAAATCTAGTTTTAACCATTATCTGCATAATTATAACAACAATTTTGTGTGCACATGCACTTTGTAAATATGTAAAAAAACATACTTAGATGATATATATTTTATCGGTTTTGATATAATTAGATACCTATAACTATATAATTATGAGATTAAGTTAAATTTAAATACTATAACATACCTGCCGTTTGTCAAGAACGTTATAGTCTGGACATAAATAACTTAAGCTATTATAATTAATTTTGTAATGTTTTCTACGGCCTCTGTAAATTTTGGAAGCCTTTTTTATACTTACCACAATGGCGTTCAAGGCTGGGAATAGCCCTGGGTCATAAACACCGCGTAGGGATATTCCGCATGTAAACTTTATCGTTGAACTTAGCAGGGTTGAATATGTAATTGAAATAAATGTATTGTTATTTCTTTCATATGCGCTGCGTGCGTAGAATATTTGGCATCTTATGGAATTATATACGTACAATCATATGGAATCAATAGAATCATAATATAATCACAAACGAAGCTCTTGAGCATCCTTTCCCAAAGTGGGCGATTATGACCCCTTGTGGGCGCTGCAGGCCTAAAGGGGGGTAAGAGACCCAGAAAAAAATGGGGGCGTTGTGTAGAGGCTTGGGGGGTGATTTGTAATTTCATTTAGCTAGGAGGCCTCTTAGACACCGACTGCATGAGCTCTCGACTCTCAACTACAACTTGTGAACATCACCGCTAATATAGCTCACAATAATTGATTAATTTAATTTGAAGTTACAGTGGTTTTTAAGTAGGTAGGTGAAAAATGGGGGCGCTAAAAAATAATTTATTCTTAAAGTGGGCAGTAGACAAAATAAGTTTGGGAACCCCTGCTCTTGAGAGATGCGTCTGCCCAGTTTTACCGCTCTTCTGAAACCGCGTAGTCAGCAATGGCTGGGGCATGTGCATCGCATGGAATCAGCTCTGCTCGTCTTCCGAAGCAGGTATATGCATACTCGTTTTTGGACTCCGCCGAATTCATACTGGCGTCGATTCTGTCATACCACTCACTAAACTAAACCAATCTGACAGGACTAAAATTATATGTACAATTTTAGAGCTGTAAAATTTTGTTTAGTTTAGTACATCAGAATAGCAGCCACTAACTTTTTTTACTGGGCTAGCGCCTTTATTAACTAAACAAAATACAAGCTAAAACTAAAACTACAAATACAGTTAGACTGCCCATAGACCGTTGAAGGTCTAAAGACAATCCAAATGCTCAAGCCCACTACCAGTTGGCAGCGTACCCAGCATGCTGGCGGCATTACCACGTTGAATGGCAATGCTTATGCGTTGAGCCAGAAACACGCCAGCATTTTGGTCACGCGTCGCATTAACCAGGCGCTCTGAAAGATTTTTGAAAATGAGGTGAGCTCCCGGTCCCCAAGGGCCCAATGTCTCGACCCCAAACGCCTCAAATATGTAACCACTGCCGAGGTTAGCATATTTGCGTCGCTTGTGCTGCTCTGCCGAATTGGCAGCCGCGCCAGCCCTACCCTGTGTCTCAGGAAGATGTGACGGCGCCAAAGTATCAACACAAGTTGCGTCCCATACAAGGGGCCGCCCCAACCTCCAGGGCACAAGTGTCATACCGTCAGGCCTCCTTCCATCGTCGCGCGCAAGACCACTCGGTTCGAGCACATCTGCGACATTGGCGGTGGAAAGAGCCCTGCGTATGATGTCGTTCAGGCTAGCGTGTCGGCCAATACGACCAGCGCTTCTCGAGCAAGAGAGACCATGGTGACCGAGCTGGTCAACAGCAGTACCACACTGACAGCGATGGGCCTCACAGCACCTTGCACCCAAGCGTAAGCTGACAGCTAGACGAAATGCGGTTGGATCTAAAAGGCTACCCGTGTTAAAAGAGGGCATAGCTTGCAACCAAAGTCCCGATTCCCAAACAGAGACAGCAAGAATACGGGCGCGATCTGCAACACTAGGACACGTATCTAGTAGCGATTTCCGTGCTAGTTCGCAGATCGGCCGATCCCACAGTCTCTGGGAAGACAACTTCCTGGGAAAATCGGTGTTTGGACAAGCAAGCCTCCAAGCATTCATTGCCTCTTTCGAATGAGATACAACTACATCGGAAGGGCCTAAAGAGGGTGCAAGGATTTTTTCTATTAATTTATGAGTACTATGAAATGAGGACAAGAATGCCGGTAACGCAACACTTGAAATTTGGCGGACCTCTAAGCCTCCTAACCTTACAGGTAGTGAGGCTTGTGACCATGTCCTGTCACTCAAAAGCCACTAACTACTTTCTAAACTGCGATATATTGCCATAGATTAGTAGTAGTAGTAGTTAGTAATGGAGATTGAGGAGCTTATCGCCAAGCCAAATTTTAACTTTGAATACCTCAGTGGCCCAGTTGGTAGTGAATTTGCCTTCTGCGCTTAGGGGTGTGGGTTCGATCCGCACCTAGGACAAACATTCATGTAATGAACATTTGTGTTTGTTCTATATCTAGGTGTTATTATCTATTTATGTATATATTTAAAAATATATATGTATGTATTGTATATCAGTCTCTGGCAGCCATTTTACAGCTTTGCTTAGTTTGAGGGCAGATGACCGTGTGCAAAAATGTCCCGTATATTAATTAATTTATTTATTAAACACGGGCGACCCGCCTGCCCGGCTTCGCACGGGTGTAATTTACGTGCGAAGCCGGGGCGGGTTGCTAGTTATATATATAAACCTTCCGTAAAAATGTATCTAACTGATGGTGAAAACCGCATCAAAATCCGTTGCGTGGTTTAGGAGGAGTTAGCGGCCATACAGACAGACAGACGCGGAAAGTGACTTTAATTTATACTATGTAAAAAAGAGAAGAGATAGAGAATGTAGAGAAGAGATAGATATAAAGATCATGGGAGAGACCAAAGCCCAGAGACTCCGCTAGACAGGCCACCTGCTGTGAATGGGAGAGGATCGCAATGTCAAGAAGGCTTATCTTGGCGTTTCCAATGGCCGCCAACCCGTCGGCCGGCCTAGATATCGCTGTAAAGATGCCGTAGAATTGGACTTGTGCGAGCTCCAAGTCGCCGACTGGCGAGAAACATCATGAGACCAGGGCCCCAATTCGGTATGCAAAAAAAAATTAACCTATGCCAATTCTGAAACCATTTCGAGATTTTATGTTACAAACCCTTATTTTTCTACTCTGACCTTTTAAAACGATAAGATGCCATTTATTTTAACAAAAAACTAAGAAATCATTCGACTTTCATTGGCCTCTAAATTACGTCACGTTTTAACATTTTATTATCTGTGCTTTTTAAGAATAAAAAATATAATACATTTGACCATGATACCTACTACCCAAAGGGACGGAACGCTTCAAACAGAAAAACCGAGCAGAGCGAGAGGTACCACGTTTAGCCATTTGTCCCTTTCACACTACACGTCTTATATACAATGACATTCATGAACACATATGGGTGTGTGGTGTTGCCACTTTTGGAAAAATATTGTAACCGTAAATTTGGTATTAATTTGGGTAGTCCGTACATGATTTTATCAGCATCATTTTTAATTATTTATATTTTTATTTGTGAAACATAATATCTAAAAGAAAACTCTCATGGTTATTTAGGGTGCATCCGTTTATTATTGTAGTGATATAAATAAGGAATAAATTAGTATGTACGTGTGTTGAGTACTGCTTCCACCTATTCGACGGAGCAGCCAAGTACCAACTGGAAGCTTTAGATTTCGTAGACCGGCGTGCTATGAGGCTGATTGGTGACAGCAAGCTAGTCGCCAATAAATTACAAAGCCTTGAGCACTGCCGTAAAGTAGCTTGTATGTCTATTTTCTACCGAATATATTTTGGTGAGTGTGAGCAAAAGCTTCATGACCTTATTCCACCCTCCCCCTTTTACTACAGGACAAGTAGAAGGACAGCACACTATCACCCCTTCCTCGTGGAAATTCCAAAAATTCGTACACAACGATTTGGGTTGTCTTTTATGATACGTATTGTCCAAGAATGGAACTCCCTGCTGTCCTCCTTGTTTCCTGAGAACTACAATGTAGGCATCTTCAAGGCTAGAATGAACAGATTTCTTCTAGATCAACGTGTTCCATCCTCGGCCACACCGTTGCTTACCATCAGGCAAGTTAGTGGCCAAACGTATATCTATTCTGTATAAAAATATAAAAAAGTATGAAAAATAATGAGGAATTAGTATCAGTGATTATGTCAACACTAGAAAGGGACAAGTGTCTAAACGTGGTACCTCTCGCTCTGCTCGTTTTTTCTGTTTGAAGCGTTCCGTCCCTTTGGGTAGTAGGTATCATGCATTTGACACACTGTTCGTCACATAGAAAATATTTTTCTTTCATATCTGTGGTTTTACAGTCTAGTTCTTTTCAGAGTTGCCAACATGGGGTGTTTTTCCCTAAGCGTAGGGAATAATCATGTGAAATGGTTTTTTCGGGGAAATAAATATCTGATTTAGAACGTTTTTACTGGAAGCACCTACTTAATAGAATTAATTTTCACCACGTCAGATTAATTTGTTTTTATTATGGGTGGTACTCACAACGATATATAATGTTAAACATATTTTAATATGTCATTTGATGTATGATTAATAATTTATATTCAAATATGATGTCTCAACCTAAGAATATAAAACACAGAACCTGAATAATCGAACAAATAAAATTTAACATTAATAAAATTGTTGTTTGCAAATCAGTGAGCTAGTAACCCTAGGGTTTCCATAAACAAACAAGCAGATATTAGATGTCATTGTCACTGTCAAAGTATGTTCTAATGTCTTTTTATTTTTACTCGCGTGCTTTTTTTGGCTTCTCAACGCAACTACATATTTGTGCAAAAAAGTGACGTCATAGGTTTCAAATTTTCAAAAAAATATTATAAAATAACTACTGAATATAAAACAAAAATATTGAAATTAGTTTCTTGTAATGACCTAATATACGAAATAAAAATAAATAAAAAAATACCAAAAAAAAACTTTACATACCGAATTGTACTAAAGAAATTGTTTTTAAATTGTAATTGTTTCAATTTTATTTTTTAAATAATAACCTCAAAACTGACAGTTTACATTTTTTTATACTAGAAAAATACCACCACCTAATATTATAACTTAGTATAAAAAATAATTAAACTGACAATTTTGAGGCAATTATTTAAAAATAAAATTTAAACAATCACAATTTAAAAACAATTTCTTTAGTGGAATCGTGGCCCGGGACCGAAGGCGTTCTCTTGTGTCGGAGGCAAGACCCACTTCGAGTCACTGCGCTAGCGGAGTAAGTAAGTATATTAGTAGTTAGTGTAAATTTGGCGCGATCCGATTTCGCCGATGCGTACGATTCGGACAACCTCAGCCAGTAAACGTCCACTGCTGAACAAAGGCCTCCCTCTTAGAGAGGGGTGTTGCCGTGATCCCCACGCTTAGCAGGCGGCTTGGGGATCGCAGTACGTTCACCGTGTACTAATAGGACGCTGCTGCTCATCCTCCGGTGGTTCTGGTCGCAGTTTTAGGACATACCCGGGTCGCTTCGGACAAATGAATGCATAATCGCTTAGCTAATCATTGTTTCAAGTTTAATTCTACTGCACCGGTCGCTGTAAAAAGTTACAACCACTTTTACGCCTATGAGTATAACACATTTTTTTACATTTTCTACGAATACCATTGACTTATATTATAAACTACGCAAGGATTGGGCCATTAGAACAATTTTTAACCGACTTCATTAAAGAGGTTCTCTTTTCTTTTTTATAATGTTTGTTACCTCAGAATTCCGTCATTTACGTACCGAATACGTATTTTTTTTTTAATTATAATTTTTTGTTCTTGAGTGGAGACCACGAACCGGAAGACGCAGCGTAGGGAGGCCTCCCACTAGATGGACCGTCGACATAGTGAGAGTCGTTGGCATCCACTGGATGCAAAAGGCAGGCTGTCGTTCCGTGTGGAGGTTAAAGGGGGAGACCTATGTTCAACAGTAGACGTCTTCTGGCTGAAATGATGATGATGATTTTTTTATTTAAAATACATACTTTCACATTAATCCCATGGAAATTCCCATTTAATCAAAATCGGTTTAGAAGTTTGGCTTTAAAATCAAAATAACTGGAAAATTATGTTACTTGGATAATATGGTCATCCAAGTAACAGACATTGCGTATTTTACTAATTTTGTTAGGTTTTTTAATTCATAATTATTATAGGTACAACCGCCTCCACGCATAGATATTTTGTCATACCTTATTTGATATTTTCTATTTATATTTGTCGCGTTGATATTTTGTAGTATGGCGGAGGTGATCGGAAAAAAACTCGTTATTTTTTTCTATTTTTTCCGCCAAAATAAAACATATCCAACTAAAAATGATTTATGCATATACATTTTCAAAGTAGCCTGTGGAATGCGCTGCCTGAATGGGTTTTCCCCGAAAGTTACAATCTGGTGTCTTCAAATCACGAGTGAATCGGTTTCTTCTAGGCAAGCGTGCTCCACCGTAGACCGCATCATCGCTTAACATCAGGCAAGTTGGCGGTCAAGCGCAAGCCTATTAATTATAATAAAAAAAAACTTATAGGCATATAAACCTAAACACACTGCAGGCCTAGCACGGGCTGTGGATAAATTGTCTTTCCACCGTTTTGATCCACGCCTAGACGCGACAAAGCTAGAATATGGATAGGTTTGTCTTTTTCTCGCGGGATAAAAACGGTGGAAAGACAATTTGTCCACGGCCCGTGCTAGGCCTGCTGGAACACAAATTGTCGGATAAGTAAGTATATAGTGGTATCCTTACTTTGAGGCCTATGATGAATACGCACTCTCGCAATGTTCAATATGCAGAAATTACGTATTGCCAATTGTCTGTCTATGCATGGGAACTACGGAGATGAGAGTTAGATTTGTTATGGTTATGAATGATTAACATACGGAATTGTTGTTCTTCTTCATCTGGAAATGATCTTGTAATAGACTAGCACAAGCGACGCAAATATGCTAACCTCGGCAGTGGTTATATATTTGAGGCGTTTGGGGTCGAGACATTGGGCCCTTGGGGACCGGGAGCTCACCTCATTTTCAAAAATCTTTCAGAGCGCCTGGTTAATGCGACGCGTGACCAAAATGCTGGCGTGTTTCTGGCTCAACGCATAAGCATTGCCATTCAACGTGGTAATGCCGCCAGCATGCTGGGTACGCTGCCAACTGGTAGTGGGCTTGAGCATTTGGATTGTCTTTAGACCTTCAACGGTCTATGGGCAGTCTAACTGTATTTGTAGTTTTAGTTTTAGCTTGTATTTTGTTTAGTTAATAAAGACTAGGAAAGTAGATTAGAAAAGAAGTGACGCTAAGATTGGACATACAAGAGAGATATGGTAAGGTGCGTGGCGGATGCGAACACATGCCTAAATCAGGCTTGATGCCTTTAGTCGATGTCACTCTGCAGATATCTGTAGGGCAATATCTGTAGAATAACATTGCAAATGGTATAAAGCAAAAATAATATGACCAGTTGATCACGCACGAGTCATAATTTTCTTGTGCAAGATGTAAGCAACGTCCGTCACTGGATGTCGTAAGGCTTTTGTGATTGGAGACTCAAAAGTCATTCATTCAATTCGTGCCTACGAATGGCTCGCTCGAAAAAGATTATGCTGAAAATGTGTAACTTTGGTTTACGGCGGGGTAAAGGATGAGCAGTCAAGTGGTTATATCGTCATATTGGTTATCATATCGTGACCAAAATGCTGGCGTGTTTCTGGCTCAACGCATAAGCATTGCCATTCAACGTGGTAATGCCGCCAGCATGCTGGGTACGCTGCCTACTGGTAGTGGGCTTGAGCATTTGGATTGTCTTTAGACCTTCAACGGTCTATGGGCAGTCTAACTGTATTTATAGTTTTAGTTTTAGCTTGTATTTTGTTTAGTCAATAAAGGCACTTGCCCAGTAAAAAAAAGTATAATATTGTCTTATTGGTTTATATAGCAATTCCTAAATAGATTTTTACCAGACTTATCACTCTGCTCAACCTACAGTCAGTCTACAAAAAGTTAGAGTCTCCCCTGAAAATGTCATTTAAGTGGTGCACATTTGCATATGACTGTTTTCCTCCCAACTCTACACGAGGAGGGTGTGACTGATACGCAGTGACTATAGCTTAATCTGTAAGTTTCACGTCATAGCTATTATAGAACTATGGGTGTTATGTATATAGAACCAACTTATCTTGTACGGTTGACCAAATGTTTGAACTAAAATTTTCACCGGCATAGCATTGCTAGCAAGCCGAAATTGCAGTGTACTGGTCACATTTCTTTTTATTTATTTATAAAATAACAAGCGACCTGCCCCGGCTTTGCATGGGTGTAAGTTTTATTATAATTATATATAAACCTTCCGTGAATAATTATCTAACTGCTGGTGAAAACTGCATCAAAATCCGTTGCGTGGTTTAGGAGGAGTTTGAGGATATACGACAGACAGACGCGGAAAGCGACTTTATTTTTGCAGATAAGAGATAGAATAGCGTTTAACTGCCAACGCGAAGATGCGGTCTACGATAAACACGTCCTAGAAGAAACTGAATCACTCGCTATTTGAAGACATCCAGATTGTAACTATCGGGAAACACCCATTCAGACAGCATATTCTACAGACTAGCAGTTCGCACAATAAAAGTGGAAGCAAACGTTTCGTACGGGTCACATTGTCTGATCATCTTCATCAGCCATAAGACGTTCACTGCTGAACATAAGCCTCCCCTCCTGCCATCACGACAGCCTGTCACCTGCATCAACTGGATGCCGCATCTGTTGCAGAACCGATAACCGTTGGAGTAGACGTGGTCTGCTGGAGACAGATAATATAACCACTGGATCGCGCATGTAGTCAAAATTCCCTTTTGCAAAATGATGCCACGTCGGTCGCGGGGGGCTGCTTGTGACTGGAGACTCGACGCGACTCGACGCTTGTGATTGGAGAATCAAAAGTCATTCATTCAATTCGCGCCTAGGATTATTCCCGCTTGAAATGTAGTTTAGGTTGACATGTTAGAACCTTTGCCTTATGCGGGGTAAAGGATGAGCAGTCAAGTGGTTATATTGTCATTGGCTGGAGACCACGGATTGGCTAACGTACGTCAAGACGCTTGACTCTATGGATTGATGATATACGCAAGGCTGGCAGTCACTGGAAGCGTAAAGCCTTGGGAAAGGCTTTCCCAAGGCTAGTAATGTTAATATAATTATGATGCACATGTTTATTGTTTTTTTTAGTTTTGTTGAGGTAATCCAGCGGTGGCGCCCTCAGCTAAGTCGATTCATTAGTTGGTGGTACTGTGACTTTAGTTTAAACTGTGGATGTAATGGTGTGTCCACATGTTCGAGTTTATCTTGTGCCGTGCATGTGATCTCCCCCGAGAGTTCATGGTGGAAATATTAAAAACAACATAACGGCCACTGTGCGACGCTTGCATCGATGAGGATTGGTCTATTTTATGAAACCCCTTGCTTTGTCAAGGCAAGTTCAGGCAGGCAACAGCTCTTGACTGATGAAGCATATTATCTACATAGTAGGTAGTACCTACTTAAGTACAGGCACTTAAAAGAGAATCTAAACGAAACAAAATCGCAGTTGTATCTGCACCATTGGTCAATGGTGCATACGGTACGAGGTGAAAACGTTAGTTGCGTTTGCACCATTAATAGTGCAAACGATACAAAGCAGTTGCGTTTGCACCATTGATGTTGCAATTCAATGGTGCAAACGGTACACGGGTATTTTAAGTGGTATCAGGCACTTGACGTAACCTATTGGTATGTCAAAGACTAAAGACAAAATTTAGATTTCTTAATTGTTGTCAAAGTCTTATCGTATTGACTGCGGAGACTATTAAACTTTTTGTTTGGAATCCGTTTTTTTATTGCTGATAAATCAACGCAATGCTTAATACTTGAGGATGGAACACATTGGTCTAGTTAGAAGAAATCTGTTCACTCGTCTCGAAGATAATATAAAATACGCCAATTCCTCCCAATCCTACCAGCAGGACAGTCGCCAGCGAGTCTCGCACGCACACCGCGATACCCACGCACACTGCTGCGCACAGATAGCGTCCGTGGAGTGACTCACCTGAAGGGTGTTTATGGGGTCGCCATGATTAGTGGAGGCGGTGGGATAGTTCTTATGAGAGAAAAATCTATACGTTCGACAAGCACCAACTTTTGGGGGACACTGCAATATAGGTACAGGTATGGTACTTATCATCAGGTTATCGACCTACTTATATACTTAAGAGCCGTGGTAGCCGATTTGGGAGACCGCTTGACTTGAAAGCGTGAGGTCGCGGGTTCAAACCCCGGGTCCGTACCAATGAGCTCTTTGGAGCTTATGTACGGATTTTCATACCACTGGCTTTTCGGTGAAGGAAAACATCGTGAGGAAACCGGCATACGTACGGAGAAGGAATTCAATGGCGTATGTGAATCCACCAATCTGCACTGGGCCAGCGTGGTGGATATGGCCCAATCACCCTTTCGTGGGTAGGCTAAAAGTCCAGCAGTGGACTGTTAAAAGGCTGAATAATGACCTATATACTCATTGTATTAAAGTCACCCCATGAAAAGCATCCACGTAAAGTCATAATAAGTAAGCACATGCCTAGGTAAATAGAATGATAGATTGATACTCTTTATAGAAATACAGATATGGCCAATATACCCCACTTGCATGCAAATATGCATGGAGGGTACACTGGACAGATTGTACCATTTCAAAAACGTTTAATACGTATCCAAGGAAAATTCACATGTATGGGTGGTTGGAGGCCGAATTAAATAAATAAAATAAATAAATATTTCGGGACATTTTTACACACACGGCCATCTGACCCCAAACTAAGCAAAGCTTGTAATATGGCTGCCAGAGACTGATATACATACATATATATGTAGTTAAATAAATACTTAAATAGTAACAACCAGATATAGAACAAACAAAAATGTTCATCACATAACTGTTTGTCCTAGGTGGGAATCGAACCCACGCCCCCAATCTCTGAAGGTAGGTTCACTACCAACTGGACCAACGGGCTATCTTGAATCCTGAATTGGTCCTGTAGTAGAAAGTGGATGGTAGGCTAAAGGTCATGTAGCTCCTATGCACATTCTCAGAAATAAATAGTGTAGAATATTGACGGTCTCGCTACCTAACGGCAGTGTTCCAGACAAAAAAGCTTCGTAATGTAAAAATTAATAAACCTATAAGTTGAACAGCACGGTGCTTTACCGATCTCTGAGCTTCAAGCTCTTATTGGACAAGCTGGACTGGCTGAGCTGTCCAAAAGACGACAGCAGTATTTTACACATGACTTGATTTTCGCTTGATAAAGAGATTTGATTGATTAACACTTTTTTTTAAATAATCGGCTTGCGTTTGACCGCCAACTCGTCTGATCTAAAGCAACGATGCGGTTTATGGTGCGATGAAGTTAATTGTTCACACCATTAAATTTAATACATAGGACAAAATACTCTCTTTTAATTTCTATAATACCTCGACCCGACTCACAGGTGGACGACCAAAGTTCCACTTATCTTACTTCTGCTACAACCTCATCCAATCCACCAGCTTCAATATCACGGTTTTTCTCATCATCATCATCATCACCAGCCAGAAGACGTCCACTGCTGAACACAGGCCTCCCCCTTTAACCTCCACATTGAACGACAGCCTGTCTTTTGCATCCACTGGACGCCAGCGACTCTCTCTATGTCGTCGGTCCATCTAGTGGGAAGCCTACCTACACTGTGTCTTCCGGTTCGTGGTCTCCACTCAAAAACCTTTCTTCCCCATCGGTTATCGTTTATTCGAGCGATGTGGGCTGCCCATTGCCACTTCAACTTGCAACTTGCACGGTTTTTCTATTGTATTTAAAAGTCTCCGTTTATCCTGAAGCCATGGCCTCCACAGGTGAACATTTAGCTTGCATATCGATTATTCTCCCTCGCCGGGTGGGGTTTATGTGCAGCTAAAAAGCAGATAAATGCGGCTTTACTATTCCACTGGCTTCCCAAGAACGCGGGGAAGCAATCTTGTTTTATTTAGGGGTGAAATATAGCGGTTCGGAGTTTATTACCTTTGTTTGGCGTGAACGATGTTAACATATTCAAAAAACATTGTATTGACGCTAGATTTTCAACGCCATCGTTCGCGGAATTTGTCCACCGTTTGTTAGTTGTGCCTGCTCTATTTTTCGCCAACAAAATTATGCCATAGGTGGAATAACATCATGTAGACTTAATCATCATCATCATCATCATCATATCAGCCATAGGACGTCCACTGCTGGACATAGGCCTCTATCAATCTCCAAAAGGGCTGGTTGGAAGCGGCCTGCATCCAGCGTTTCCCAGTGGTCTCTTTTAGATCGTCTGTCCATCTTGTGGACGTCCTACGCTGCGCTTACCGGTCCGTGGTCTCAATTTTAGGACCTTTCGGCCCCATCGGCCATCTTGCTAATTGCATGTAGACTTGCTTGATGGTAAAGAAAAATCTAGTCTCCGTCGTGGTAATATATCTCAACTACGTTGCTGACCTTTCAAGACTCTATTAACTCGCCTTTTGAAGAACCCCATGTTGTAAATCTCAGAAATACCGCGGGAGTTCATTCCATATTTTTCAGTTGTAGGGCAAGAAAGATGGTGTGAAATTCCATTTTTGTCAACTGAGTCCTCTTAAAAATTTTGTTAACAACCTAACCGTACATAGAATATAGAGGAGGATTTTAAGAATAATTACAATACAGTACAATATCATTATACAAAATACAAAGTAAGTCAAAATTAATATATAACCGGCGGTATAATTAGCGGTCTTATCGCCGCCAACAACAATGCAGATGAATGCGATGTTGGCTCTCAAGACTAAAAAATATTGTTTCGGCCCTCTCGATATAAAATTCTCGTTTCGGTCCTCATGCCTAAAGTTGGTTAAAGTACAGTTAGTAAGAAAGTTATTCGTAGAGCATAATTACTTATATACATTTTTGATACCAATGGTATTTTTTTCATTATTTGATTCATTAATTGAATATGACACTTTAATACTACAAAATATATTATACTAGCTGACCTGACAGACGTTGTCCTGTCTTAGAACAGTAACTGTCAAACACGCAAAGTTAACATTGTAAATATTATTTTTTACACCTTGGGTTACATTATTGGAGTTTTAGTAAGGATCTCTTTTTTTTTAAATATAATATAGCCTATGTTATCCGGGGATAGTGTAGCTTCTCATTAGTGAAAGAATTTTTCAAATCGGTTCAGTAGTTTCGGAGCCTATTCAATGCAAACAAACAAACAATCAATCAAATCTTTCCTCTTTATAATATTAGTATAGACTAGCGGTCCGTAGCGGTTTTATTTATATATATATATAAAATATAATCTATACCCGTGCGAAGCTGTATATGTATATATATATATAAGTAGGTATAGATTAGTATTAAGTATTATATAAGGAACGTTTAGCGTTCATTCTAAAAGCTGTGAACACAACATGCTTTGCAGCTTTGATTGGGACCCATCCTCTCTCTCTCTCTCTCTCTGAAAGAATGCCTGTGACCCAACAGTGGCAATATGATACATGAACTGTGAACATTTTAATTTGCGTTTAAATTACCCAACCTGTAGGCCTAGCACGGGCCGTGGACAAATTGTCTTTCCACCGTTTTTAACCCGCGAGAAAAAGACAAACGTATCCATATTCTTTGTCATACTCATACGCTTTGTCGCGTCTAGGCGTGGATAAAAACGGTAGAAAGACAATTTATCCACAGCCCATGCTAGGCCTGCTGAGTAGGTTAGTAACAAACTTAATCATGGTCAATGTTACGTTTCTGCAATATTGTATTCAGTGGAAGTGTGATAATTGTTCTAGAGAGACCTACATTGTGGTGAGTTAGGCATATAGTATAAGTAAAATCTAAATTGTGCGGTTTTAAGTACGTCAAATTCAATTGATGGCACGCGTAGGTACATCACGTGTATGACTCAGAGTGTGTGTTGACTAATGCTTTATGTGGCAAAACGCTATTCGTACTATAATTTCATTGCCAATGCAACTAACCTTTGAACTTGTTATCTTCTATATAATAAAGGCGAAATTCATCTTCTCATCTACTCACTCATTAATCACGAAATCTCGAAAACTACTTGACCTACGAAGCTGAAATTTGGCAGGTAGATTCCTTATGGGAAGTAGAGGTCCGCTAAGAAAGGATTTTGCGAATGGGCCGAATAAAGGATGACATAGGGGGTTGAAAATTTATATGAAAGTCTACACGTACGAAGTCACGGGCAACAGCTAGTTATTTATATGATCTGATCTAGCAATTTTAACCGACGAAAGGAGGAGGTTATCAATTCGAAATATTCGAATGTTTTTTTTTTTTTTGTATGTTTGTTACGCGATTACTCCGCCAATTATGAATTGATTTTGATATTTTTTTTGTTTGGTAGATCACAGAGGTGGCCATGTAAATTTAATCGAAATTGATTCAACGCTTTTAGAAAACATCAACAAAAAGCAAAATTATATACACAGATGACGTTTTGGCTTGTGGTCTCTTCAAAAAAAGTTTTTAAGAGGACTTTCAATCTTTAAGTATGTTTTAACTGTAATTTTTCTATTGAGAATATAGTTAATTGCGTACCTGGTCAAATGCGAATCTGGTACAATGCGTAGAAATGTTTTAGTTTAAGTTTGTGCATGTAGGCATAGTTTGAAGTCAGTAAAAAAAAACTTTAAATTGTCATGCAAAAAAGTGTATTTTGTCTGGCTTCCGTAAAATATACATAATAAAAAAACTTCCTAAAATTATCAGACACCTTAAAAAAATCCATATTGGAATGTTAAAAAATATATAAACTGAAAGTGGCGGCCTTATCGCTAAAAACAAATAACCTAAATAAAGAAATAATATGATTTTTTTACTGACGAAGCGGTTGGATAGTCTTTCCAAATAGTTATAAGCGAGACCATTGTAGTTAGCTTTAAGAACGCGACTTCAGCCAGTGTCTATAACTTCTTTGATTCAGTACCTATTATTTCTTACAGCCTTGGTTACAGAGGCCACTACGAAACCTTATTTCCAGGTCAGATTGCCGAGGTTTTACATTATAACTACAAAGTTCTGCTATCTACGAAGCGAGTGAAAGCAAAAGTAATTTAATATATGAAGTATTGCGATAGATTATAAATTGTTAGCTATTTAAAAGGTTTTACACGCATATTTTTTGCCTTATCACAACACATCTGCAGCCAATAACCGTCCACTGCTGAACAAAGACCTCCCATCTTAGAGTGTTGCCACAATCTCCACGCTTGCCAAGTGGCTAGGGGTCGTAGTACGTTCACCGTGTACTACCGTGTGGACGCTGCTGCCCATCCTCCAGTAATTCTGGTCACAGTTTTAGGACATACCCGGGTCCTTAAAGTTATGTCTGCGTCTTTAATAATACTCTGATCTATGGGCATTATTAAAGACCCTTCAGGAAGGGAAAACTTCCTACATCAAATATTTCAACTCTTTTGAACAAATTTAAAGAGCAAATATTAAATACAATAAGTAGACTTTTACGCACTAGCTAGAGGATAAAAAGCAGTTTTAGTCCGTTTATACCGGGCATAAACAAGACCTTTACGAAAATGATAAATGAAAATTTATTTTAAATACATTGTCTGGGGCCTAACGGCTAGCTGTATAAAGCAATCAAGTTTAGGTGATGAAAAAATGTTGTGCAACCGCAAACCGTATATGGGCGCGCGCGTGATTTTCCGAACGGCGCGGTTTTAACGTTAGTTTGATGCCGCGTAAGCAGTTGGCCGTTGGCTAATCGTTTTAGGCAATCTATAAAATGCCGAGGTATTCTATAGAATTTATACACGTATCCAAGTAGTAAAAGTAAGTAGTAGTAAGTATTAAACTGTCCTACGTTTTACTTGATAATACCCTGAAAATAAATGAATAAATAATATAAAAAAAATATTTATTAATTTACTAACGGGCGAGCACCATAAGCCGATAATGAGGCCGAAAGGTTGTCGAATGGAGACCACGGATCGGTAAGCGCAGCGTAGCAGCGTAGGACGTCCACCCACAAGATAGACGGTCGACCTAAAAGAGTCCGCAGGGAAACGCTGGATGCAGGCCGCTTCCAACCGGCCCTTTTGGAGATCGATGGGAGTGGCCTATGTCCAGGGCCCCGATTCTACTAAAGAAATTGTTTTTCAATTGTAAATGTTTCAATTTAATTTTTTAAATAATTGCCTCAAAACTGTTACCTAAAATAAATTATTTATACTAGAAAAATGCCACCACCTAATAACTTAGTATAAAAAATAATTAAAACTGACAGTTTTGAGGGAATTATTAAAAAAAAAAAATTTAAACAATTACAATTTAAAAACAATTTCTTTAGTAGTATCGGGGCCCAGCAGTTCTTTCGAGTCGATGTTCCGCAAAATACAATTCTATTTTCAAATCAAATCAAATCAAATCAAGGCTGAAATGATGATGATGATGATCCTATTTACCAAGGAAACTGCCTCTCACAACCGGGTCACTGACCCCATCTCAGTTCTCAAGTAGTAGGTACACAATAGAATGATAGGTGGACTGTCGTGTATTAGCGGTGACACACTCTTGCGCATAACGCGTAGTTTACCGTTTCACGATGCCCATACACATCGACATGCATTATATGGAAGACACAATGCGTTTTTATTTTTCTTTATATGCGATCACTTTTAAGGCGAGGTTTTCCCACTTTTAAGCAACGCTTGGTACTGCAGCTGATGACCATAAGGCTTAATAAGTATATTAAATAAATATGTAATATAAATTTCGATTTGATACCTTTACGCGTTCGTGAGAAAAAGGGTCTTGACATACGGACAGACGGGCAACAAAGTGATCCTATATAAGGGTTCCGTTATTTCCTTTTGAAGTACGGAACCCAAAAAATACGTATCTGCGGGCACCGCTCACTTTTAGTTTTTAACTTTTTTATTATTTATTAGTTAATCCACCGTAACATTAAACTGTGAACATTTCAACTGGCTATCTATTACGGTTTAATACATACAGCCGCTTAAAGCTAGGACAGATGGACAGGCGGACGGACGGACAGACAGACAGACAGACATCGTAGGCTAAGTAATTAGGTCCCGTTTTTACCCTTTCTGTACCTACGGAAACCTAATAACGATACCATATCGACAATGGGGGAATAGCCGTCCACGATCTGCGTGCCGAGAAATCTTATGATACAATATGAAGTACAAGCAAGGTAGGTAAAGATAATGGAATGAATACTCAGAATCCCACGCGTATCACTTTACTTGGTACTTGGTACTCGCGTTGTGTCCAATGGCTAGGTACCTAACTTACTGTTATGATATCTTTTGTTATTGTTCCTTTCCAATTGAGACAACTTTTCTAGGCATAATGCGTAATAGGTCCAAGCAGATATTCGCTCTGGCTAGTGATGCATTTTTTTTTCTGTTTTTTTTTTTTCATTAGTAGTGAATCTCAAATTGAAAGGCAGTTATCGTTTAATATTTTTTAGTAGTGTTTTAGATATTAAATACTAACCTTAAATTTTAAAACTACCTACAATATTTTCGAAGTAACCGGCTCAATCTCACGTGATCTTACATGTGATATAAATAAAATATTTTTTTTCTGGTTCATTAGCACAAAAAAACATGTAAATATGTTGCAACACTGATTGAAGTTACCTGGGTACGAGTTTTTGGCGCCAACGTGGAAAAAACCTGTCGGCTCGTTGAATTATTTTCCTAAACTTGTGTATTTTCGAGTGTTTATGTGTAGTAAATGGTGAATTATTATTTATTATCTGCTCGTAAACGTGCTCGAGTATGGGCAAGTGATATAACGAGATGAAACCTGTCTTTTCGTGTTGTTTTCAAAACTCCATAGGAGCCTCTTGTAAATCTCCACCACTTTACAGGGGCATGAGTTTGCCTTGACCGTGAGTTACTTTGTTTGACTCTAACGGCGACTATGACTTGTTTGACGCTTTTAATACTATGTAAACATGTTAAATATTACGACTAAAGGACATTGAATACACGGTCATGAAAATTTTAACAAAAAAAAACTAGGTACCTACATTTATCGTTTATCGTGTAAGACGATATGTGATTAAATAAGAATTAAAACACACTATGTAAAATGTAAGTTCCATAAATAAAACAAAAATAGTATATTATGCAATTACTGAATAAAGAACCATGACTACGAGAAAAAGAAATATTTAAGGAGTTTGTATCGACTATTTTTTGCGCAAGGAGGTTGTATAGCATTGAGATGGAGGTCGAATAAATTGGTGTGTTCTGAATTCAAACACCAAAATCTTAGATAAAGTATAGTATATAAAAAATCTTTGACCAAAATAGTGATTGCAATGCTTTTTATTCACCGTTTTCAGATAATAAAATGAGCTTTTTAGAGGGTTAATGGTATAAAATACCAAATAGGTATATTGTTTTTCTGAAGAAAAAAAACTAAATTAGCAACTACATCAATGTTGCCAAGTTTTTTCATGTAATTTTTGGGCTAGTCCGTACCATGTAACCCAGTATTCTTGTAAATTATTCTGTTTACGATTATCTTGTCAGTTCCATTATAATTTATCAATTTAAATAACAAGGTATATGCCCTCAATACCTTCTCGGCGTATTGAATGATTAATAACTTTTCTACAGGCCCTAGGTTTTTGACCTGGCGTCTCACAATACAACAACCTTTGCCTATACAATAATGCTTACCGCTTTAAGACCATATCACGATAAATTATTGCTAAAAATTGTATGAAAGAAAAAAGTTACATATAAATTTTTATAGTGACAAAGTACTAAAGTGTAGTTTGGTGATTGAGAGGTAATTGTATTAAAATGAATGGTCGATCTCTCTATGGTTTGCATGGCTCGTTTATATGGCTTGCCGAAATTGTTTGGATCATTAGAATTTTAATTCATGTCGCGTATGGTACAAACACATTGGTCCATAATTAACTAAGTAGGCTGTAGATAAGTACTAAGCAGATGAGTAAACTTGGGGCGGGTAACCACCAAAATAATAACTATACATAATTAAAAAAAAATTATTTAGCAATACAAGGATAACATAATAAACTATATATGTATGTATATCAGTCTCTGGCAGCCATTATCACAAGCTTTGCTTAGTTCGGGGTAGTATGTATTTGAAAGTTTATCGATTTCATACTTGATAAATACCTTCATAATTTTTTACTTACCTACCTGAAAATAATTAGGTTTATTTTGAAGGTTTTAGTCTTTGAGAATTCAGAACGGAAGATGGTAAGGTCAGTACTAAAATCTTTCTGCCAGATTTCGCGGGAGGTGAGGTACTTAAATGGTACGGCACACATTTTAATAATCAATCATCATCATCATTTCAGCCGTAGGATGTCCGCTGCTGGACAATTGGACATAGGCCTCCCCCATCGATCTCAAAAAGGGCCGGTTGGAAGCGGCCTGCATGCAGCGTTTCCCTGCGGTCTTTTTTAGGTCGTCCCTCCATCTCGTGAGTGGAAGTCGTACGCTGCGCTTACCGGTCCGTGGTGTCCATTTGAGAACCTGCAGAATGATAGGTAATAATAATTGGGCGTTTAGGGAATGCTGTCTAGACCAGCAAGCCTAGCATGGGCTGTGGATAAATTGTCTTTCCACTGTTTTTATCCACGCCTAGACGCGACAAAGCTAGAATATGGATACGTTTGTCTTTTTCTCGCGGGATAAAAACGGTGGAAAGACAATTTGTCCACGGCAAAGACAATTTGCTAGGCCTGCTGGGGCCTTACGGACAACAGTTACTGCTATTGCGGCACCAAATTAACGTTAATGTTTTGTTTAGTTGATTTTCCAACTGAGCGGATGTAACGTTAGTTTGGTGCCGCAAAAGCAGTTGTCCGTAAGGCCCCTGAAATAACGGACCTGATGACCACACAGCCTGCACGAAGTGTCCGGTAGGCCCGGTAGCAACCCCACTCTAAATGACAATCTTAAGTATTTCTTTAAAAGGCTACAATTTAAGAAGACGTTATCTCCGAACTAAGAGCCTTCTGTTATATGGCGACAATGAAGATACGTTGGTTACTCACCAACATACTCTTAAGATGAATCCTACATCCATTGTGGAAAGAAAACTACAGAAGTGAAGCAATACGAAGGTAAACAAAAAACATTTCAAACATCTTAAATTCATTAACACACTGAGAAAAAAGACAACGCACAGCCTAAAAATATGACATTTTGGTCTACGGTGTCTTGAAACATGACATTTTGCGCAAATGTTTTTAGTGAGAAGAAATTTTCATGTGTAAGTATTTTTGAAAATTTATTCCCTAAAAGGTTTTAATTAATTAACTCATACTGAGAGACAAAACGGCGCACAGTCTAAACTACGGTGTCTAGAAACATGAAATTTTGCGCAAATGTGTCTTTTGAGAAGAAATTTCCATGCGTAAGGGTTTCTGAAAATTCATTTTTTTAAAAGATTCAATTCATTAATTCACTGAGAGACAAGACAATGCACACTATGCACAGGCTAAACCACGGTGTCTAGAAACATGTCATTTTGCACCAATGTTTCGTGTGAGAAGAAATTTCCGTGAGTAAGAATTTCTGAAAATTGATCCCTAAAAGGGTTAAATTCATTAACTCACTGAGAGACAAGACAACGCACAGCCACCACGGTGTCTATAAACATGACATTTTGCACAAATGTTTCTTGTGAAAAGAAATTTTCACGATTTCTGAAAATTTATTCTTTAAAAGGGTAATTTTTTGTGGAAACTTATTTATAATGATTCCACAAAAAAATTATGAACGTAAACCATACAAATTTAAATGATAAAAATGTAAACTAGACTAATTTTAACAGCCACGTTCCTACTACTGGGACACAGGCTTTATCTCAGAGAGAAATGATGGTCCCTTGAACAGCTGTTTAGGTGGATAGACCAACTTGGCACTATTACCTTAACCAAGTGACGTTGTCACCTGAACAGAACCTAACTTACAAGATAGCATTTTCTCAAACATGCTTAGATATGTAAAAAGAAAAAAAGAGTAAAAGTATTTCTTAAGCTTTTGCGATTTGAACACATGTTTTAAATTTTCATCGGGACTTATCGCGTATTTTTTATTTAGGTTCAAAAAGGTACCAAAAAAGCGTTTTAAATCCCGATAAATATTAAAAACAATCGCTGAGTAGATTTACCTTCCTTTGGAAAAAAGCTCAGACATATTTTCAGTTCTAGCAACTGCTAGCTCTATGACCGGCGCGTGCGCATAAGATAATGGTGTCTCGCGATAACGGCTAAAACGTTCACCACACCTTTAGATAAACTGCATCTTTGTGGACTCTCTGCATTCCTTGAGGCACGCATTGTCTTACAAAAAATATAGGAACTTTTCGATATCGATTGGTAGTGGTTCCTTTTCAACATTATTGCATCAAGACAAAACCCGAGTATCCAAGTAACTAAATACGGCCGCACTCTCGACTAGGGGCATGAATTTTTGAATCGCTTGTATGATATTTCGCACGAAAATATACTACGAAATGACTGACTTTCGAAAGAAATCGCAACAAGTCATTTTTTTTTTAATATTCACAATGTATCTTACAATCCCTAACACAACGAGTGGTTTCAACCATTCGAATTTTTGCTTTCTATCAAAGGAAAATCTTTCATTTCGCGCGATAACATTTCGCGATTTCATACGAGGGATTCAAAAAATTATAAATAAATAAATAAATAAATAAATATTCGGGACATTTTTGCACACACGGTCATCTGACCCCAAACTAAGCAAAGCTTGTGATATGGCTGCCAGAGACTGATATATATACATATATAGGTTTAAATACATACTTAAATAGATATTAACACCCAGATATAGAACAAACACAAATGTTCATCACACAAATGTTTGTCCTAGGTGGGAATCGAACCCACGCCCCCAAGCTCAGAAGGCAGGTTCACTACCAACTCGACCAACGGGCTATCTATTATATTTGGATGTGTCATGTCATTGTCTAAAATAAAACTTGAAAAAATATTTGGTGCTTTCTGTGTAGGAGACACCTGGTTTTCTTTTTAATTTTTGTATGATAATAACATTGCTTCTTCTTCTTCTTCTCTATATTGTCTATCTCTTCTCTTCTCTATATAGTATAAATTAATGTCGCTTTCTGCGTCTGTCTGTCTGTATGGCAGCTAACTCCTCCTAAGCCACGCAACGGATTTTGATGCGATTTTCACCATCGGTTAGATAAATTTTCACGAAAGGTTTATATATATAACTAGCGACCCGCTCCGGCTCCGCACGTAAATTACACCAGTGCGAAGCCGGGCGGGCGGGTCGCTAGTATTTTATAAAGCCCTTTTTTTCTATATTGGCGAAGGGAAATTTAGAAAAAGACTTTGAAAGCGATTGCTACAGTCGGAATAACCGACTGAGTTTATAATCGAAATGAGATTTTTTACTTCCAAGAAGTAAAAAAAAATAGTACAGAAAATCCTACGCATACCTATCCTGAAAAGTGTATCATGGATCATCAACACGAAGTTAAGGTGTTGGTATCGACAATCGATCCAAATCAGCTGTACACAATGTCACTGTTGAATAGATCTCCAAATACCAGCTGCACTGGCGCAGTCAAGTGCATCGCTCCCTGCCTAAGTCAAATGTTAATTGAAAATGAAGATGAGTGACATCTCTGTATATAGGGTTACGCATATAGACTGTACTAAGCCAAAACGAGGTCATTGTACTCGTCATTTTGAACAACTTTTACTATGGGCCCAACCCTGAAACAACGTAAAAAACATCAGCTGTTCTATAGAAATAGTCATTAACACTCGACAAAATGTATGGAACAGCTGATATTTTTTTCGCGATTTCATGGCTGGTCCCATACTAAAAGTAGTTCATAATGATGAGTACAAAGACCTCTTTTTGGTTTCATTATCATCATCAGCCAAAAGACGCCCACTGCTGAACATAAATAGGCTTCCCCCTTAGACCTCCACACTGATCGACAGCCTGCCATCTGCGTCCATTGAATGCCCGCGACTCTCACGATGTCGTCGGTCCATCTAATGGGAGGCCTACCTACGCTGCGTTTACCGGTTCATGGTATCCTCTCAATCTTTCTGCCCCATCGGCATTGCCATAGTTATTAAAATTTGCATGTTGAAGTGAGCACGGGCAGGCCACATCGCTCGAAAAACCTTTCGGCTTAGTACAGTCTATATGCGTTACCCTGTTTTGTCTGATATTGCAGGGTCGAGGATTGAACCGGGTGCCGTCAAAATTTAAGGCGCACATCCTACCGATCAGCCACCATCGCTCTCTAATTACTCAGTCAAAATTATCTCTACATAAGATAATGAAGTTTGTCTAGATGTTGATCTCTTTATGATACATTTGTTAACTTCAAACACTTATCTTAGACTTTGATCATAATGTCAGCGAAAATGGTAAGTGGCTACCATTGTTTAATAAGAACTACTACATTATGCACATGGTCTATAAACGAGACATCAGCTGATTTTAAACCTTGCCACCTGGAAAATAAGAAATTGTAGCATGTCGTTTGGGTGCACGTTTATGTTTGTAATTTCTTAGTATTGTTGTACCGAGTCAATGTACTAAACTAACTAGCCTATCGGTAGGTATAATATTAGTCTAAAGACTAGATATGATGTGAATACAAAGTGTTTTGTCTATAATGCTAAATAGTCTTTTGTATTAGTCATTTTTCAATTGTATTTTACATTGCATTTATTGATCGCAATTTGAATAGCTGGTGTGTTGTTATTTACCTATTATTCATCATAAGAAGAAATATCTATACAATTCATAGTAAAAGTCTATGTATACAAATTTTTTTTACTGGGCAAGTGCCTTCATTAACTAAACAAAATACAAGCTAAAACGAACACTACAAATACAGTTAGACTGCCCATAGACCGTTGAAGGTCTAAAGACAATCCAAATGCTCAAGCCCACTACCAGTTGGCAGCGTACCCAGCATGCTGGCGGCATTACGACGTTGAATGGCAATGCTTATGCGTTGAGCCAGAAACACGCCAGCATTTTGGTCACGCGTCGCATTAACCAGACGCTCTGAAAGATTTTTGAAAATGAGGTGAGCTCCCGTTCCCCAAGGGCCTAATGTCTCGACCCCAAACGCCTATGTAAATAACAATTAAATAGCACTTAAGAACGGCTGGACCGATTCGACAATTTTATTTTCGTAATTGTTCGAATTAGGTTTTAAGTGAAATAAAAGAAGGTATGTCGTGATTCCATCTACCTGTTGCCCCTTTGACGAATCGCTAACCAATCAGCGTGGGCTTGTAGGGATGACCACGACGGTAGTGAAGTCCCAACGAGGGCAATTTGCACAGTTAAGAGAAATAAGGAGTTTTTATTTTTTATAAATATTAGAAACTAGCTGCGCCCCCGGTTTCACCCGCGTAGTGATGGAAAATGGTGATGGTGATGATGATGATGAAAAGTAGCCTATGTCACTCTCTGGCCCTAGAACCATACCCATGCAAAAAATCAGGTCGATGTCAGGCCGTTGTTCCGTTGCAGCGTGAAAGAGGAACAAACAAAACCAACTAACCAACAAACAAACACACTTTCGCATTTATAATATTAGTAAGATAGGCTTGCTCTTGGTCGCCAACACGCTTGATGTTAAGCGATGATGCGGTCTACGATGGAGCACGTTTGCATAGAAGAAACCGATTCACTCTCGACTTGAAGACACCCAGATTGTAACTATCGGGGAACACCCATTCAGGCAGCGAATTCCACAGACTAGCAGTTCGCACAATAAATGTGGAATCAAAGATTTTTCGTGCCCGCTCTGGCAGTCAGTCCGATAGAAAAAGGTATATAGGAGGGAATTAAATTATGCAGATCGGATGAACACTCCGAAATGTATCCCATAAAAAACCGATAGACTAGCAACTTTGCGCCGATGCTCAAGACTAAGAAGCTTAGTCTGAACCAGGGATTCGTTGCTGATGATCCTCTTGGCACGGTTCTCAGTAGACTCCAACGCTCCAAGCTGGTACTTAGCTGATCCATCCCAAAGGTGAGAGCAGTAGGTACTCCATGCACGACCGAACTTGTGCTTGGTAGAGTTTATCGCACCTTCGATAAGATACCCAGCTTTTTGGTAGGTAGCCAATTGAGCCTTGTTTTCAATATAGGAGCCAAAGTTGAGGAAAGGAGAGAGAGCAACGCCCAAAAGCTCAAGCTGGTCAGTTATCAGAATGGATAAATAGTGAATGGAGAAAGTAGGAGCCAGTTGGAACGGCGTCCTTTTTTAACTTTATTTATAAAGTGGAAAGATTTGATTGTTTGTTTGTTTGCATTGAATAGGCTCCGAAACTACTGAACCGATTTGAAAAATTATTTCACTGTTGGGAAGCTACACTATATCCAGGTAACATAGGCTATATATCTATACCCGTGCGAAGCCGAGGCGGACCGCTAGTTTCCTAATAAAGTATTACTACCAATTTCATATCTATGATAATTACATTCTCAAATAGATAAAATAAGAACAACCCCCGAGTTATTTAAATTAAACATCTTTATAATTTCATAAAATAAATGCGTAAAATTGAGCAACCAATTTAGATGTAGATAAACCTACATAGCTAAGCGTTGCCAAAAATTAGGTAAACAAACATTGGATGCGTCTCAAGTAAGTAGAGCGTGTAGATTACTTACATTATACTACTAGGTTAAAGTAATATAGTAAATTAAAATTATACGAAATATAATTATGAAAACAACTTGAAATAATACAAACAAACTACCTAGTACTAAAATATAAAACTAAACTATACGGAGTGTAAGGAGAACACTCTCGAAGCCAAAAGAAGGTAATTGTACTTATCATTATTAACAACTTTTACTATGGGATCAGCCCTGTAATCGCGAAAAAAATATCAGCTGTTCTATAGAATACGGTCATTGACACTCGACAAAATGTATGAAACAGGAGATTTTTTTTCGCGATTTCAGGGTTGGTCCCATAGTAAATGTAGTTCATAATGATGAGTACAATTACCTTCTTTTGGCTTCGAGAGTGTTCCCTTTACACCCTGTATAGTAAACTAGTCGCCCTCCCGCCCGGCTTCGCACGGGTGTAATTTACGTGCGAAGCCGGGGCGGGTCGCTATAAATATAAACCTGTGAAAATGTATCTAACTGATGGTGAAAATCGCATCAAAATCAGTTGCGTGGTTTAGGAGGAGTTAGCGGCCATACAGACATACAGACAGACAGACGCGGAAAACGACTTTAATTTATACTATGTAAAGAAGAGAAGAAAAGAGAAGAGATAGAGATAAAGAAGATAGAGATAGAGATTATAATACTAGAGATGATAAAAAAACTGATAAGTATTTTTATTTTCACAGAATATGTATGACGTCAAAAAGTAAACAAAAATCTCATTTTAATTTGATCTCGTGAAAAGCAGGGTTATCTAATGTTACGAAAACGGTTATCTAAAATCTTTAAAATGATGAATGAATATGGATATGCTTGTTTTACTTGAAGGCTACGAGATTATTTCTTAATTTCAAGATAATGCAGCTAGAATGTTAATGATTAAAATATTTAAAATTATTTTGTAAGCTTATTCTTCTAGTGACCCACTTCAGTGCGCTGGATGTAAATATCTATTTTAATTTATTGCAAATTATTCAGTATTGCGTGTTTATTTGTGTAATAATCCCAATAGGAACCATATTTTATTTAGATCCGTAGACGAACGAAAGTTACCGACATAGTCAACGAAGTTGAAATGGCAGTGGGCAGGGCACATATCACGCATAACAGATGACCGATGGGGCCGAAAGGTTCTCCAATGGAGACCATGGACTGGCCGCAAGCGCAGCGTAGGACGTCTACTCACAAGATGGACAGACGACCTAAAGAGACCGCAAGAAAACGCTGGATGCAGGCCGCTTCCAACCCGATGGGCAAACAGCGGACGTCCTACGGCTGAAATGGTGATATGATAGAGATGATTCTATTCCCATTTTAAAAAAAAAAACATAATTATTATTATAACCGAAATGGCCTTGTTTTGGCTTGTTAACATTAGGCGAGTTGGCGGTCAAACGCAAGCCCATTAATAGATTTAAAAAAAAACAGTTGAACACTGTAACTGGCGGGCTCTAGTATAGGCTGATTTCATTAGTAAGTTTGGTCTGTAGTATCATTATATTAATCATTAATTCATAATTCACGTCACAGGGAAGGCGCGTGGCACACGACGCGCAATGTCGTGATGCACCGTGATGCATGGTGTCACTGCGCACGCGCACGCTTCTCCGAGCTCCTTCTAATAACCTAATTACTAAATATCTAATCATATCTACGGGGTGTTCTCTTGGACGTCGAACATGAACAAGCATTTGTTCATTAATTAAAATAGATGCCTCCTTCGCCAAAAATCAAATGAATGGACGGGCCATTAACATTGAACTTGCTCAGTAAAAACGAGTCAAAACCGTCGGACATAATTATACTTTAACACCTAATTATAACCATGTACAGTAAATTTGTTACAATAAATAGATAGGGGTTTTTTGTTGTGTATTTGACACTTCGGAAAAGCACACGAAAGCATAATTTTATCAGATGTTTCGTTATCATGTAACAATAAATAGTCTTGTGTCGCACTTCTTACGGCTAGAAACCGAATAAGCCGGAGTGAGCACCGGCGCTCATTTTTAATCTAAAAAAATGCGCTCCTTCTGGGCCCGTCCATTCATTTTGTTTTGGTCGAAGGGTGCCTCTAGCTTGTCATTTCTACCATGTAAAAACAAGAAAATCATCCCATCATCATCATCATCAGCCAGAAGAGGTCCACTGCTGAACATAGGCCTTCCCCTTTAACCTCCACACCGAACGACAGCCTGCCTTTTGCATCCACTGGATGCCCGCGACTCTCACAATGTCGTCGGTCCATCTAATGGGAGGCCTCCCTACTCTGCGTCTTCCCGTCCCATCATCCCGTCTGTCGCTTATTTGACACTTATTTGTTATTGTTTTTTGTTATTATTTGCTATAAAAAAATCATATTGATCTCAAATGAGTTTAAAAAAAAACTAAACGCAATCATAAAATCAACGATCTCAAAGCTAGGGGAGGTTGGGGCAAGCCATCCCGCTAATGAAACTGATTATTGCCGCACCTTTGTTATCTGTGGGGAGTAGTAAATCAAACGTAACGATCGTTAGGGTAGCCACTTTTTACTCTTGGGGGATAAGTCAATATGTTGGGATATCATTATAAACTTTTTTGTTACAGAGAGATGAAAATTGCACTTTTGTGATCAAAAGCAGTTGCAGGCGTAGGTGAACGCCAGGGAGTTTTGGCGCCAACATGAAAAAAATATGTTGTCTCATTGTATTACTTCCTTAATGGTTGCCTGGAAGAGATCGCTTTTAGCGATAAGGCCGCCACTTGTGGCACTAGCTCGTAAGTGTTTTCTATCGTGTAGTAATTTTTATTTCTGGTGAACACAATAAAGAGTTTCTATCTATCTATTTTCCTAAACTTGTATATTTATCGTGTGTTAATACATAATAATGGTGTATTATTATTTATTAAGTGTTCGTTGACGTTCTCGAGTTATAACGCGGTAATACGTTTTTTTGGGGTTGTTTCCAAAGCTTCATAGAAGCATCTTGTAAAGTCTCCAGCACTTTACTAAGGCATGACTTTGACTTGATCGTTACTTACTTTGCTTGACTTTGACTGTGACTGGCTTGTTTGATATTTCTATATTTCATCAATCTTGATATTATTTTTGTTATACTTTACACTGGCAAATGCACAAGAGTAAGATGCCAAAATCATTATAAAGGAAATATTTAAATAAGCACAACACTGTTTTAAACTATCACGGTTGTTCACTAAAGTTATATGATTATTTACGGGATATTTACCGTGGTATGGTTGTGGAATATCGGGAGCTCATTCCACAACATTACCACGGTAAATATCCCGTAAATAATCATATAACTTTAAATAAGCACGTTCGATTAGACTTAAGACTTAAGACGGCTGGCAGTGGCTGGCAGAGAAAAGCCAAGAATCGGGTTGAGTGTAGTGCCTTGGGAGAGGCCTATGTCCAGCAGTGGATCAGTGTATAATAATATGGCTGACATCAGTCATCATCACTATACAGTGGATCAGTGTATAGTGTAGGCTGATTATGATATTGATGATTGTTAATATCTCTCAATATTTTTTAAATTGTCCCGCTTATTCATTCATCTTGCATTAGCCAACTCTAAATAATGTATACCGCCTCTGTAGAGATCTGCGTAGCTATCCAACCCCAACAGACCCATTTAATTTCCGGTCGGTATGACGTCACCGCCGCAAAGGTGTTTTTTTCTCGATATCTCGAGCATGCGCCGTTCATCCCACCGCTGGGATGCGATACCGATCTCACGGCGATCGCGTGTCCGACCGCCGTTTGCGTAACTGTAGCGTTACCAAGCAAACTCACGGTGAATTCACTTTAAAAAAATAAAACCTACCTTCAAAATAACATTTTCATATTTTGGGCTAGCGAGTTTCACTAATTGAAATTAAACACTTAATATAACGTATGCTATCGTGTGTATTTTACATTAATTTAATGTCTAACACTTCGAAAATTTTGCAGCGTCCTTGAACACAGGTAGTATTGTAGTACCAATTTCATTAGTTTATTTGCTCCGACAGCGATAACAATGAAACCCAAAAAAAAAACATTTAATTTTTCTAATTCACTGAATTATATTGGGTACCTGCTGCAGTCTTAAGTTCAAAAATCTAGTGAAAGTGATCAGAATTTGTGGTTTTCATTCGCTTCTTACAATGTTGTTGCAGCTGTCAAAGCAAATAAACGAATGGAAATAGTGTAGATGACAGACTGATGTCTGTAGAAATGATATGAAATTTACAAGTACCGCCTATGTCAATGGTCAAGTCCAAGACATACCCTAGTAAAATGGTGGACACTTTACTAGAGGCTTCTACGGAGTTTTGGAAACAACATGAAAATACATGTTTACCACATTATATCACGTTTCCACACTCGAGCACGTTCACAATAAATAATAATTCACCATTATTACACATTAATGCACTCAAAGCACATTAATGCAATGCAGCTTAGGAAAATAAGGCGACTTGTTTTTTCACGTTGGTGCCAAAGCTTTTTTTAATTATTTATTTTGTAACCGTGGCTACCGAGTCCTTCAGTCGGAATAATAAACAAGTTTACAAGGCATTAAATAACGTTAAACAAGTCACAGTCAGAGTCAGAGTCAAGCAAAGTAAGTCAAGGTCAAGTCCAACCACCGCCATTATAATACACATTAACCATACGTAGTATAAATATGAAATCTTTGACATTAACACTAAAAATGTACAAGTTTAGGATTGCTATTTTCACGTTGGCGCAAAAACACCCATAACTCCAAAAAGCCAATGGTACCGGCTCAGTGTTGCCGTGTGCCTGTTTACCCGGGCCAATTTACTGATTGCACGGGCCCCGGGACAACCCAAATTGATGGGGAACGGGAGAGTACCGTGATATCATACTTTAATCAGCCGTAATGAAATATTGGGATGGGAAGCAATATGATTTTATGTTATAAAAACTTTATGAGACGCGTCAGTGGAAATGTTTTAGGTAAACCTACGGTAAATGCAATAAATGAAGTAAGTATACCTACGATGGTTAGGTAAATGTTTAAGGTTTCTATTTTTAGGGTTCCGTACCCAAAGGGTAAAAACGGGACCCTATTACTAAGCCTACGATATTTGTCTGTCCGTCTGTCCATCTGTCCTACCTATTAACGGCTGTATCTTTCGAACCGATAGCCAGTTAGCCAGATAGCCAGTTGAAATTTTTACAGAATATGTAACGTTACGGCGAAATGGGGGACCCCATACATTAACGTATTTTTTTAACGTATTTATTTTATTAGCTCTAATGTAAATACAGTAATACGTACAAGCACTACAAGCGTCTTACTTGACATGATTATAGTACACACTCTAAAGTATGACAACAAATAATAAATAATGGCCAAGTGCAAGTCGGTGTCAAATTTCTGTTCACCACCGGTTCTCGTACGATCACCGAAGTGAAGCAACGTCCGCGTCGGGCGCGGTTGGTACTTGGATGAGTGACCACCTGGGCGTTGATGGGATTTTGTCTTTTTGCTTTATTTTTTTGTACTTTAGTAGCTAACAAGCTATGTTGTAGTGGTACAGAACCCTCAGAGTCCGAGCCTGACTCGCACTTGGCCAGTTTATTTAATAAGCTTTGCCTTCAAACTATGTAAAAAAAACATGGAATTCGAATTTAACCAACCTTTCTTTTTCTATCTTATCGATTTTAAAATTTTATGTGCATAATGTACGTATCGTCACCTTAGAGTAAAAACCTCGGGAATGCAATTTTGGTCATTTACTTATATACATGCTTTGCGAGGTTTTCTTCCCAGAAATTTATTAATAAGGAAATAACCAAAATTGCATTCCCGAGGTTTTCATTCATAGGTTGTACACTGTACAGTATTAAAAAAAATTGGGCCCTAAATTATGATTTGCCGTCACACTTGGTAAATTATAGTTTCCTACCCCTTTTCCGTAAAACAGAGCAGTAACAACAGCTCAAACAAGTTGACATCACTAAGCAAACCCGCACGTAATGATGTTTGCCCACTCTCCCCCGAGATATGGCGGGCCCATTTTACGCGAATTAAAAACTGGCTAAACCTCCCCTCGTAATAAATAGATTATAGCTTGATATGTTGGAGTTGTGAAGCTAGAAATAATAAAGAGAAAGTTTATTCTGCTTATAGTTGATCGACTTTTTTTGACAGAACGCGTTTCGACGGATAAATCCTTCATTAGTATATTTCTCTATGATTGTACGTATGATAACTATTTATTATTGTTCGATCAGTACATAGGTAGTTAGTGGTTAGGTAAAATAACAGTAAAAAATATTGGATAAACTGTTATTTTTAGGGTTTCGTACCCAAATGGTGTAAACTTACTAAGCTACGCTATCTGTCCGTCCTTCGTGTCTGTCTTACCTTTTAACGTCTGTATCTTTCGAACTGTAATCGATAGCCAGTTGAAATTTTCACGAAATATGTAATGTTACGGCGGATTATCTTAGAAATAATCTCTACATAGTATAAATTAAAGTCGCTTTCCGCGTCTGTCTGTCTGTATGCCCGCTAACTCCTCCTAAACCACGGGACAGATTTTGATGCGGTTTTCACTACCAGTTTGATACATTTTCATAGGTTTATATATATATATTCGGGACATTTTTTGCACACACGGTCATCTGACCCCAAACTAAGCAAAGCTTGTGATATGGCTGCCAGAGACTATACGTAACTAGATATGTAACTAGCTTAGGTGCTAGCGACCCGCCTCGGCTTCGCACGTAAATTACACCCGTGCGAAGCCGGGCGGGCGGATCGCTAGTAATCTATATAATATAATGAAAGTCAACTTTAATTAGATTCGAATGAAACAACTGGTTGTCTACAATATCAAACGTTCAACACAAACTATCTACTTAATTTAAGATTAACAAACATAAAACAAAAAAAAAAAACTAATTGAAGATAGTTTGATATTAAAAGGTACGAAGGCTTACCTATAGATAGTTAAAACGATCTCTCATTTCAGGAAAAATGTCTAAAATGCTGGCCGCGTTGCCTCGCTGAACTGCGAGGCTTAACTTTCTGACTAAAATACGAGCCAAAGATGAAAAGGTTAGATTGTATTTCGTATCCACCTGGCAATCAGTCGAACAATAGCAGGCGAATTTCCGAACGGAATGAAATAAAAAATGATCTGTCAAACGGAAACGGAGTGCTTTCCCGCCAATTTGGCGGCGGCGGGTGGCGGTTCGCGCCCTCTCGCGCTCCCCTGGGTTGCTATTTACAAGTAATTAATTAAAACGAATTTTAAAAAGGTTACTGGGATAAGAATATAAAATAATGAATAAAATTAATTTCAACCTTTGCCACTGCACTATTAATTTATTTCTTGTAATTATAAATGAATATTAATGTTTTTGCAAAGAATATTAATACACTTTCTAAAGCTACCTATCTTTGATTATATATATCCGAGCTAGTACCAAAAAGTCTGTCAAATCCTGAAGGGGGCGAGGTAAACACGTATAGGTATTGCACAGACTGACATATTCTTTCTAGTTCTACAAACGCACACTTCAATATTGAGCGGCACACAACTGCAAACAGGATGACAACATGTTATCAACGACCAAAGGGTGTAAGTACCTACTTACGTACTAAAGGAGAAACGGTAGGCATAACACTTAATTTTTTTTCTGAGAAAGCTATAGACCCTGCAGAAAAGTTACATTATAAATAATTGATTTGGAACATATCACATTTTAATCCGTGTGTAATATAATCACCACATATAATAAATTGAATCAAAACAAACACCCTTGTAACAGCAAACACGGCTAACCCTAACATTTCGACACGCCCTCGCTTCGAGATTAATAGGGCTCCGTGTTTAGGCCTGCGTCGCCATAGCAGCAGGGGGGATTGTCAATCTGACGTCCTCCCCTTGGCCCGAAATACCACATCTCGAGGGGGAAATTCATCTATCGGGCAGCCCTGACCTTTCGGCGCGAGAAAAAAAAGATTTAAATGTCATTGCTTGAAATAAGTTCTTTTTAATTTATGATTGAAATTTTGTTGCTGTCGTCAATATTTTATTTAAGTGTAGATTTTTGAACAGATGAAAAATAATGTACCAATCTACAACAGAAAGGGAAAAAAAATTGCACAAAAAAGAATTTTATTTTTGTTTGCTTCGCTTTTCTATGCTATCTACAAGGATGTTTTATACCCATGATTTTATTGTTTTATTCCCAATTATCAAGGACCTTATATTTAGAATATATACCCCAAAACAAACCCTAAAAGAAACCCAATGATAGACTAAAAAAATTTGTTACTATGTAGAATCTACTTTCGTGATTGACATAGTAAACGTCATTTATGGCATAATAAAATTAAAATTTTAGTAAACAAATAAATTCAAAATTATTAAAAAACAATCAATAAAATTTTAAAAGATTCCATCTTAATATTGTCTTCAAGAAATTTGTCCAAAATGTCTGAACAAGGATCCAAAAACGCTCTGCAGCTGAAGAAATTCAACATTCCGGTCCTGTTGAATGACATCTCCATCTTCGACGGAGCATTTACCTTCATGAAGGAAAGGTTTTCCGAAGAAATGCGGAGAATTGAAGACGAAATGGCATTGCTTAGGTTAGACCCAACAATCTTTTACTTAACTACGTATGTCGTAAGACCGTTGGGTAAGATGTTACATTAAATCAGTACAGGCTGAGTGACCAAGTTTTTATACTTGGTCCGAGTCTTCTTTGAGAAGTGCAAATATAAATATATACTTATTATAATTATGTAAATACGAATATAAAACTGTAACAAACCAAATTCCGTACAAAGAAGGTATTTTGAAGTAAAAAAGGGTGCCACAGGACAGAAGTGAAAAGTTCATCAAGGTTGACTATATTATCTCTGTCGCTCTTTTGATTCGTGACGGTCACGCGAGTTCAATGCTTTTCCCAATCCCAAAAAGAGCCCAAAATTACTAAAGAAATTTTCACATAAACAATTGGACGACACTGAATCGATACTGAAGCTAAAACTGTTTTTTTTTTAATTTGTCTGTCTGTCTGTATCTTGGCCGCCCTTAACGCGGAAACTACTAAATAAATTCAGCTTTTTACAATCTACAGCAATCAGAACACTTGGACCGAGTCGAAGGCTCAATACATAGCCTATATACACGCCTCGTCTTGCGTTGCGCCTTACCTACTGGTTGGATGAAACTAGGTCGTGCCGCATCTTGTAAATAGGTCAGCACTTTCATAGGTAAAGTTATACAGCAGTGTTCTTTTTTTTTTTGGGTCGCTTAATACCTATACCTACCTGAAGTAAGTATAGGTAGGTTTAATGATGCTCGATGCTCGGCTAAGACTAGTCTTGGACCATCCCATATTCTTGCCTCTGAATAGCCTAACAGTTATTATTTTTATCATATCAGCCTATCATGATCCCCACTGCTAGAACTCAGGCCTTCTCTCTCAGAGAGAGAGAGAGAGACCTATGGTAACCCATAGATGGGCCCTAATTCATCCTGCTGACCCAGTGCATGTGAATGTCGTATGTCTGAACTTTTGAGGTTCTTGGACATAAAGGTTTCCTCACGATGCTTTCCTTCACCGTTGTTGAGCGATGGCATCGAAACTGCACATAATTTATTTAAAGTTCTAAATAAGTCATTGGTGCAGGACCGAGGATCGAACCGGGTGCCGTGGGATTGTAAAGCGCACATGCTACCGCTAGGCCACCTGGGCTATCTTGTTTATGTTTTGCAATAAATTATGTTTCAACCCTTTCCTAATCCTTGCAGCAAGAATCTCCTTCGTCTACACAGCGAGCCTAAGGCCTACCACGCGGACGTGACGTCAGACAGAAATAGCCCCTCCTGTTTCTGGGAAACCATCGCAAACTCCCCACTCGTGGAGGGGGAGGGGGAAGACAAGACTCTGAGGCTTCAGTTCGATGTCAGTCAGTTTGAGCCTGGAGAGGTACGGAGATTTGATCATCATTTAAAGTCTGTCGAAGAAAATTTATTTTGCCTTGTTGGTTCTTATTTCCGCTATAGGCTGATTCGGAACGCGCCATTTCATGCCATAACTGAACTAATGTTGATCCCGATTCACTTTCAATTTAAATTTAATTGTGAAAACTATTATAAACTATTCACTACCAAAAATCTATCCAAATCAAAAAATTTTGAATAAAATTGGCTTTCAGTACATGCAATTTCCAGGTTGTTACGAGCTTTCATTAGAGCATAAAACGAAAAAAATAAACTAAATCGACTTTGTTTCAGATTTTTTTTTAGATCGAGGAAAGTTTATTCTATCGTGTTTTGAACCAAATCATAAAATCAAACACAAATGTATCTATGACATGTATTTTTTTCCAGCTCAAATATTGTAATTTACTTGAATAAAATTGATTTAAAAGCGTCGAATTTGGTTTAAGAGGCCGTTAACAGTGCGGTTACAAGTCAGGTTTTATCTCCCCAGGTGGTAGTGAAGATCCTCGACAACAACCTGATCATCACAGCACAGCACGACGAGAAATCTGACAACAGTGTCATACACAACCAGTATCATCGCGAGTTCAGGCTGCCTTCCGGAGTAGACCCTGAATCGGTAGAGTCAGCGCTATCTAAAGATGGCGTCTTAACTGTCAAGGCGCCACTCAATTTGCGCAGACTTGGAGACGTGGATTCTATGTAGTTTGGATGTTAAATAAGAAATTAAAAATTAAATTGTATAACAAAAAGCCCATGTAATAAAATATAATGGATTGTACTAGATTATAATCTAAATTAAAAAAAAAAAAAACACTTTGTGTTATTTTTTATTCACCTAAAACTGATATTAACGTTTACCACAACCTGGTGTGGTAGAAATATGGGAGCCGTTTTGGGAGCTTGGTAGGAGCAACAGAAAAGAAAAAAAAATAGGGTAGAGATTGTCTGTCGGCACGTTTGATTTCTGAAAGCTATGGTACAGAAATCGGTTATTTCCGGAATATAAAGTACCGCATGTGCTAATCTAGGATGTAAACTATTTTCACATCAAAATTGTATGCTAGTTACAAACATTGCATTGTGTGCGTTTTTTGACGCCCCTTGCTATTTGGCACCTAGAGTTACCGCTCTTCTCACTCTTCCCCATGGCTAATTGGGAGATTTTAATTTAAAAAAAATCAGATTCAGATTATTTATTAACCAACTAGCGGTCCGCCCCAGCTTCGCACGGGTATAGATTATAGCCTATGTCACCCGGGGATAGTGTAGCTTCCCGTCAGTGAAAGAATTTTTCAAATCAGTTCAGTAGTTTCGGAGCCTATTCAATGCAAACAAACAATCAAATCTTTCCTCTTTATAATATTAGTATAGATATAACATGTTCGTCATATGAGGCAAGTCAGTTTCACGAGTGCTTATTTCTAGTGTAAGAAAGTATAACAATTTTGCCTTATCAATTACAATTATAAGTCACACACGATTCTTCAATTTGTGTGGTAGCTAACCAGCTAGATTAGATAGTGCCTTACAACCATGCTATGGTTTCGTCACAATGGCGTCGATTCTGTCATACCACTCACTAAACTAAACCAATCTGACAGGACTAAAATCATCTGTCTCTCTTTTCATTTTAATATGTGAGAGAAGGATGCCAACAATCATAGAGCTGTCAGATTTTGTTTAGAGTACATCAGAATCGATGCAATTGAGTGGTATGACAGAATCAACGCCATTGTCTTTCTTTACAGCTCAAGCTTATTCTTGGTATTAAACCCACACCTGCGGCGATGAAGAGCGACGGTGGCCGGGTGGTAGCATGTGCGCTTTACAGTCTGACGGTACCAAGTTCGATCCTCAGCCCTGAACCAGTGAATTATTTAGTACCTAAATAATGTGCAGTTTAACATCGTGAGAAAATCGTCCAGGAACCTCAAAGGTTTTAAGAGGTATGACATTCACCAACTTGCACTGGGCCAGCATGGTGGATTAGGGGCCATTCTATTTCTCTATTTATGAGAGAAGGCTTGTATCCCAGCAGTGGGAACAAGGCTGATAACGACGGCGAATGACCTGTGGCGTGAAAGTCGAACGTGCCAATCACTAATTTATATCACCGAAAAAGCTTCAGAAAGTTTATAGCATTTACCAAACTAACTTTAAACAGGACTCAATAAACATACTTAAGTAGTTACTAAGTTTTTGACCGTTTGAATCAGATAAACAGCTGTAAAAACGAACATTTGCTAGGCTCAAAGTGTTCAGAATTGCATATTTCATAGTTCTCCAACATAATTTTCTAGGTGCCTATTATTTGCTTGGCCTATGTTGTATCTGTGTATGACATCGGATGACGTGGCGGGCAGATAAACAGCAAACGGACACACACACACCCACATTGTGAAAAGTAGGACTGGGGCACACTGGGCCGGAATCATTACATACGAAAATAAAATGATGGTGATGATTATGTTGTTGATGAATATTGTAAACCTGAAAAAAAAAATTGTTCGTAAAATTATTAGTAATAAAAAATCGCCCTGTCGTCCCCGTCGCAAGGCTAAAATTGCTAAATAGTCTATTCCACTTTGATCAACTTGGTAGTTGGTGATCATAGGCGATTACCGTGACTGTATGGCGGCGTCTTTGGCTCCTGAATTGGCTTATTTGGCCACGAAAGCAGCTGTATTTTCGACGCTACTTGTAGATAAAAACCGACCAATGACTGCTGGGTCGGATCCACCCTGCTGGCCCAGTGCAAGTTGAAATTGTTATGAAAGAAACCTATACTTCTAATATAATTATTGAAGTTATACTTCTTAAGCGACTTGCAACAAGGTTACGTTAAACGTTTAACGCTACCATGGAGGGGGACTTTTTCTCTCTCGTATCGTTGCGAAATGCGTATCCTTTTTTCGCACTGCGACTACAGATCCGGTAGTGTAATGGTGTCGCTAATAGATTGAGAAGCCTAAGGAGCTAGGTTCGAATCTCGAGAAAAGCATGTTTTTAAATAGTTGATATTTTTGCCCTAGTTATAATTTGTTGAAGTATAACTACTTCCACGCGGAGGGACTCCACGCACTATTTTTTTTTGTTATCATAGCTCCAGCACCAGCTGTCATGCCAGCTGATTTTTATCATAATTTCAGGGTTGATCCCATAGTAAAAGTTGATCAAAAGGATGGGTATAATAACCACCTTTCGGCTCAGTACATGGTATATGCGTAACCCTGTATTGGGCGCTGCAGTATCAGCTTCGCGGTAGTCTCAAATCCTTTTCTCTCGCTACACCTCTGTCTTTACCAGGTCACCTGGATATTCACACGTGTGTTAGTGTGCGTGCCAAGTGTTGATGCGGCGCGTTGCCATGGCAACCGGCGCGCTTGTTTCCCAGAAGAACTTTGTAGGTAGATTTACCCTCGAGCTTTGTATGCTGGGGAAATGAGTTTCAGGAGGGCAATTTCGGAGAAGCTTTCACGTTTTATGTGGGGGATACGGGGAAAAATAATTTGAACGTAATTCGCAAGCAATTTGAATCAGGGTTTTTGGAACCATATTATTAGGTGAGTTTAGAAACGTCTATGCAAATAAATATATATTTAAAAAAAATACTTTAAAATTAGTAGAAATACGTGATCATTTCAGCCATAAAAATCCAAATCCTACTAATATTATAAACGCGAAAGTTTGTATGTATGGATGTATGAATGTTTGTTCCTCTTTCACGCTGCAAGGGAACAACGGATCAACCTGATTTTTTGCATGGATATAGTTAAAGAGCCAGAGAGTGACATAGGCTACTTTTCATCATCATTATCATCACTACGCGGGTGAAACCGCGGTTCGCAGCTAGTCGGTTTATAAATCACTGGCTCACTATTACAAGGTTCTATGTTATTTTCTAACACGTTCTGTAATTTCAATTTTAATATTGTTAATACCAATATTATTTTATTTAAATATTGACTTAGTAGGGTTTATGCTTGAGAGAGATACTTTCACTCAAGCATAAACCCTGCTAAGTCAATATTTATGAAAGTCAAAAATTTAAAATTTAAATTACAGATTGTCTAAAAAAATTACATAGAACCTTGTAATAGTGAGGCAGCAAAATGGCGGAGGTAACAACCATAAAAAAAAATTTAACCCACCTTTTTGAAGTCGGGTAAAAAAGGTTAAGCAACAAAAATTTATTGGAAAAAAATGGCCTAATGACTTATGGTCAATTATTCATTATTCACAATAGCTAAAATCCTGCTCTCACCTGTGATACAAACCCGAGGGTGGCGCGCCACATGTTTGATTTGCCCTTTGTATTGATACACCCCTCGCGAGCCAAATCGCGTGGAAAAGTCAGTTGCTAATGACGCACCCACACCCTCCTAAACAAGATCATAGTCGCAGTCAGCGGGCATGTGAGATTAAAATTAAGTGTGATGAATCCTTGATTTACTTAGTCGTTCAAATAAAGTTAGCCCGTTGGTTCAGTTGGTGGTGATCCTGCCTTCTGCGCTTGGAGGCGTGGGTTCCCATCCCGCCTAGGACAAACATTCATGTGATGAAAATTTGTATTTATTCTATATCTGTTCTCCACACTCGAGCACGTTTACGAGCACTTAATAAATAATAATTCACCATTTACTACACATTAACACAGGAAAATACATAAGTTTAGGGAAATAATCCAACGAGCCGACATGTTTTTTTCCACATTGGCGCCAAAACTCCTCGTTCCCTGCTTTTTTTTTTGTTAAAATTTTCATGAGCGTAGATTCAATGTCCTTTACTCGTAATATTAATCAGTTTACATAGTCTTAATAGGGTCGAACCAGTCACAGTCAGAGTCAAGCTAAGTAAGTCACAGTCAAGTCAAACTCATGCCCCTGTAAAGTGGTGTAGACTTTACAAGAGGCTCCAATGGAGTTTAGGAAACAACACGAAAAGACACGTTTCACCTCGTTATATAACTTTTCCACACTCGAGCACGTTTACGAGCACTTAATAAATAATAATTCACCATTTACTACACATCAACACTCGAAAATACACAAGTTTAGGAAAATAATCCAACGAGCCGACATGTTTTTTCCACGTTGGCCCCAAAAACCCTCGTTCCCTGCTAGGATTCGGTGTTGCCATTCCTGTCAAAATATACATTTCAAATTACGTCGAAAATTAGTACAGGTTTTAGGTACACCGTTAATAAAAATAAAATAACAAAATACCCACCGATCGATACCACGTCTGCAAACAATTATTCAAGGTTAAAACTATCGGTTTCTTGCATTTTCTCGCAAAATGCATAAAAGTGTTATAATAAAAATAAGACTTTTTTAATCTACGAGACGCACTATCACAGGACATAAGAAAAGCAGCTTCAACTCATAATCTATAAATACTATATATAATATAATAATATTATAAAGAGGAAAGATTTGTATGTAAGTATTTTTGTAACGAATTGGCTCAAAAAGTACTGAACCGATTTTAAAAATTCTTTCACCATTTGAATGCTACATATATAAATATACCCGCGCGGAGCCAGGGCGGACCGCTAGTTTTCAATAAAATTGGTACAGAGCATATTGCTTACGAACTTCTTTAAGGTATCTTTTTACTATTTTCCCCAATTTAAATTACCATGGTAACGTGACAAACACGATCCCCTGGCCGCTGGCAAGGAAGGGTTTGCACCGGAAATGAGGTTTTTATCCCCCACCCTGCCGGAAGTGAGGAATCGATGTGACGATCTTGGACAGGCACGAGGGGCTCTCGTTTTATTTTGCTGGAGGAAGTGGGGAGTAATTGCTGTTTTTTATGGACGGTACTGTAAAAAAGGCATAAAGAAAGATTGTGCTGACGTTCTAACGGAAATGCATCATTTTAAAAGCCTAAGAGCGGTTTCGCACTACGTCCGATCCGAATCCGATCCGAATCCGTGAAAATACGTTCCGAAGTTGTCGTACAACTATGTATATGGTAGTTTACGCAATAGATCCGATTTCCGTCATCCGAATCCTCTCGGTCATCCGTAAATTTCCATTTCGGAATAGATTCGGAAGTTGACATCGATTGAAAGGACTCATGATCAACGACGTGAACACTCTGCTGTGGCTCCGCCTAAAATGATTGTTTGGATTTGTATCAGAGATCGGACTAGTGCGTACGCAATATCCGAATTCGGTCCGAGTTTTCTAGATCCATATTTTCACGGATACGGATCGGATTCGGATCGGACGTAGTGCGAAACCGCTCGTGTTGTTTGCAATGCGTAAAGTTTTTCTATAGGTAAATATTTTTTCTAAAGATGACCAAATTATATTTTATTAATGTTATATATAAATGGATGCGAATGTGTGTTTGTTCCTCTTGTTTGTTCTTTGCATAGAGATAGTTAGATCAGACAAACAAGGGAGATATGTTAACTTGGCAAGGCGTGTGGGGTGCTAGCTCATCAGGCCTAAAACTGAATCCGTGGCTTTAGTTTAACTCACCCGTATTCTAAAAAACTCAGAGTCACTCAGCGGGCAATGGAGAGAGCTATGCTCGGAGTTTCTTTCCGCGATAAAATCCGAAACGTGGATATTCGCCAAAGAACCAGAGCCACCGACATAGCTGTTAAAATTTGCAAGTTGAAGTGGCAATGGGCAGGCCACATCGCTCGAAGAACCGATAACCGATGGGGAAGAAAGGTTCTGGAGTCGAGACCATGAACCGGAAGACGCAGCGTAGGGAGGCCTCCCACTAAATGGACTGACGACATTGTAAGAGTCGCGGGCATCCAGTGGATGCAAAAGGCAGGCTGTCGTTCGGTGTGGAGGTTAAAGGGGGAGGCCTATGTTCAGCAGTGGACGTCTTCTGGCTGATGATGATGATGATGATGTATTCTCAAAAACGCGTAGAGGTATCAAGTTGATATCAAATACTTAAGTCCAGTTACTGTGAAAAAAACAACCTTGTAAGTCAACGAGATTAAAAGATATGACCGTTTATGTAGCATATTTTGCGATTTCACAAAGGAATCAAAACCTATAGAGTACTTACCGTTGACCTAGAATCATGAAATTTTGCAAGGGGCAAGGTATTACAGCACATAATTATAAAGGAAAAAATCAAAAGTTCATAATTTGAAGTTATATCATAAAAAATATTTATGATGACAAACTTACCTTTTGCAGTTGTTATGTATGGAAGTACCTTATTGTCAACTACTTACAAAATTAAGTTTATATTTCAATATTTCAACGTTTTTGTTGTTTTTTAGGGTTCCGTACCTCAAAACGAAAAAACGGAACACTTATAGGATCACTTCGTTATCCGTCTGTCTATCTGTCCGTCTGTAAAGACCCTTTTTCTCAAGAACGCGTAAAGGTATCATGTTGAAATTTATGCTAAATACTTGGTAAAAGTTATAAATCAACGCAATCAAAAGATATGAACGTTTATGTCGCATATTTTGCGATTTCACAGGGGAATCAAAACTTATAGGGTTGTTCCCGTTGACCTAGAATCATTAATTTTGGCAAGAGGCAAGGTCTTACAGCACATATAAAGGAATAAATCTGAAAATTGTTAATTTAAAGTTATATCATTTAAAAAATATTGTTTTACAATTACAAACTTACATTTTGTAGTTGTTATGTATGGAAAAACCTTATTGTCAACTACAAAGTTAAGTTTATCTTTCAATATTAAATTTTTTTTGATGTTTTTTTTTGTATTTTTTTTTCTACGTGCATATTACTGCTTTTATATTGAGATTTGACGACGATCAAGAAATTGTAAAATATTTATGTGAATGTATTGAAAACATTTTTTCAGTTTAATCAATCTCTTCAATGTTTTGTCTTCATCGCGTGCTGAAAGCATAACAGACGACCTGAAAGAATGATTGTTTAATAAGTGTTCTCATATTATGTATATACATACCTCAAACAATTTATCTTCCTTATTGTATGTAAGAATCATCATCATCAACCATTTTCCACACACTGCTGACTTTGACGTTTTTAAAGACGCACAAAATCAAAGTTAATTTATGTTATTAGTCAATAATATTATCTATTTAATTTTAATTGATATTTATTTGACTTATTTTATTATAATTTGTTGTGCATGACTTTGATTATGATTTTTTATGACATCTTACTATTATTATTATTATTTTATAAATTTAAATGCTATTAATTATTTTAATTTGATATTGCTATTAATTCATTTTTTGATTTGTATAATTATTGTTATTAAAATGTAATTACGCGCTTAATTAATTATTTATAGTAATCATTATATTAAGTTCATTTTCAACCTATATTTGACATGTATCTTTCTGATATTAATAAAATAACTATGAACTATGAACTATAGGTCTCCTCTTCAGGGCGCCATCTTTTCCGGTTCTGTGCTAGCATTGTCCACTGCATTCCTGCTGTCTTTACTGTATGTAAGAATAATATTGCAAAATATAATTATCCGTATACTACGCAAAAAAGCGTACTAAGCCGAAAGGTGTTCGTTATATTCAAAGATAATTTAACACTTGATCACGCATATCGTCATAATTCCCTTTTGCACGAGTAAGCCACGTCGGTCGCGGGGAGTATCAAATGGCGGCTTGTGATTGGAGACTCAACATTCATTCATTCAATTCGCGCCTACGATTGACCCGCTCGAAAAAGAGTATGCTGAAAATTATGTACCATTATCATTGCTCGGGGTAGTTATGACCAGTCAAGTGGTTATAATATCACTCATCGTTCGTTAACGTTTCGATTCTACGTTTCTAATCCGTACGGCCAAGGATTGGAACAACCTGCCGGTTTCCTTGTTTCGTGAGATATATATTATCTGTACCTTAGATAAAGTATGAAATCTTTGATCTGGGCCTTTTCAAGGTAAGTGAATTTGAATAGGATTCGAGAACCTTGTCCTGTGCGCTATGTGCCTTATATGCGTAACCCTGTATTATTTATTTTACACGTTTCCTGTTGATTTAAGGCATTGTATTAATTTTATGGGAAATCTATGTAATGACAGATTACATACATATCCGATATAATTTAAATATACAAAGAACCACATAATATCATCAGAGGAACAGTATAGCTAACCCAAATACCTATTACCGAATGGGCCAGTCTTCCTGCTAGAGAAAGGTGCGTCGTCCACGGAATATAAATTAAAAACGTATATTTATATCAATATCGTGACGGGCGCGCGTGCGCCGCGTCTGCGTCGGTGTCCGATCAATTGTATGGAAAGCCAGTAAATTGCGCTTAACTATCACCTGCTCGAATGTCGGCCTTATTCAGAATTTTTACCATTACGGATTCTGACAACTTTAGTATGGCAAAGCTGCCAAAATTGTTAAAGCGTCTCGTTACAGAAATTCTGGATAGATCAAGGATCAAAAAAGTTTGACCTTACCTAGGTCCAACTTCTTTGTCATGGATTCAAGGGTGGTAATCACAGACTTTCTTCTGTATTAAAAGTCTGTGGTGGTAATGCTATTTGGAGTTTTGGCGCCAACGTATCAAAACATGATGCCTCATTTCACAGACTAGGTAAAAAAGCTACGTAGCCATTGTGTTATTTTCCTAAACTTGTAAATTTCGGAATTATCGTTACTATCATCATCATCAGCCAGAAAACGTCCACTGTTGAACATAGGCCTCCCCTTAGAATTCTACACTGAACGACAGCCTGCCATATGCACCCACTGAATGCCCGTCTCTCACGATGTCGTCGGTCATCTAGCGGGAGGCCTACCTTCGCTGTGTCTTCCGGTTCGTGGTCTCCAATCAAGAAACTTTCTTCCCCATCGGTTATCGGTTCTTTGAGTCATGTAGCATGGCCTATATGCCACTTCAACTTGCAAATTTTAATAGTTATATGTCCCTGACTCTGATTCTTCGGGGTGTTCTGCTTATTTTGGTTCTGATTTCTGGAGTGTTGATGTTTTAATACTGGTGGATTATTGTTATTAGTGTTCGTGATAAATCTTGGCAAGTGATATAATTGAGGTGAAACGTGTATTTTTGTGTTGTTACAGACAGACCGACTGTACAGACAGACATAGATTACATCTTATTGCAGGCGACTGTAGGTACTTTCTTCTTCTTTGTGGGTATATTAAAGAAGCGTTCCAGAGAATCTTTGTAGATGACTCATGGTTAGGACTCGAACCCGTGACACGGAGAGGGTTGCTCCGAGTCGCTCCCGAATGCCGTTTTTTCTCAAAGGTGACGCGGCTGCGCACCTGCCGATATAGATATAGGAAAGCATAGATAGGGACCTGCAATACAACAAAGTAAAAACCAAGATTATGACATGCTAAAATAGCCAGAACAAATCAGCTGTTCCATACAATCTGTTCTGTTAATAACATTTTCTATGGAACCGCTATAGTTCTTTTCATAGTTTCTGGGTTATTTATTTATTTAATACTTTGAAAAAAAAAAAAAAAAAAAATGAAAATATATTTATTACTGCACACTTACACATTATGTAGACATGTACAAATGGAGGACTTAATGCTAAACATTATCTACCAGTCATCCACCAGGTTGAGGTTGGGTTGATCCTATAGTAAAAGCTCTTCATAGTGATAAATACAATGACCTCCTTTCGATTTAGTACCTACCACAGTTCTGGGACTAGATGGACCGACGACATAGTGAGAGTCGCTGGCATCCAGTGGATGCAAAAGGCAGGCTGTCGTTCAGTGTGGAGGTTAAAGGGGGAGGCCTATGTTCAGCAGTGGACGTCTTCTGGCTGATGATGATGATGACAGTTCTGTGGAACCCTGTTTAGCAAAAAAGACAGAAGACATTGTAAAATTTCATGTAAACCCGGTATGTCCTAAAACTGAGACCAGAACTACTGGAGAATTGGCAGCAGCGTCTTGTTGTTGTCCGGTACACGGTGAACGTACTGCGATCCCCAAGCCGCCTGCCAAGCGTGGGGATTATGGCAACACCCCTTTCTAAGAGGGATCCCTTTTTTCAGCAGTGGACGTTTACTGGCTGGTGATGTTTATGTGTGCGTGTGAACTTTTCCAACCAACGCACGCGTTGATGTCTTTTCTGTGAGTCACATTTTTTTCTATGAATGTTTTTTTCAACCACACCTACATCTATACTGATAATATAACCATACTGATTTGTATCTCAGTGTCTATTTATGGCATCGTAGCTCCCAAAAAGTTTATTGTGTGGAAGGTTTTTAACACCCGAAGCAAAAAGGTATGCAAAATGTTTTATAACATAAACCGTCAAACATCCGTCATCGTTAAACTTATGTTTAACGTGTAGGTAATCTGTGTGTCTATCCGTAGCATCGAAAACAGCTGAACCAATTTTGATATAGTTATTTTTGTTTGAAAGGAGACGTGATCGAGAGTGTTTTTAGTTATGATAAAAAAAACTGTTCAGAAAAACCTTTTGAAGATTACCAGCTCTTTTATTAGGATTGTTTAAATGTGTAGTTAGTGTATTACATAAAATTTATTTTGGGGGTGGTCCCAATTAAATTTGTAGAAAATATTCACTGTTTTGATTTTTGTTTTTAAAATATCTTCATTTCACATATAAATTGTTATACTTTGGGAATCATGTTAGTTAAGTCCTAGAGGTACCAAGAAATAATACAATAATACGTTTTCAAGCTCTTATAAACTTATAGCATGAGGTAAAAAAATAACTAATTACTTCACTACATAGTATAAAACAAAGTCGCTGTCGCTGTCTGTCCGTCCCTATGTATGCTTAAATCTTTAAAACTACGCAATGGATTTTGAAGCGGTTTTTTTAATAGATAGAGTGATTCAAGAGGAAGGTTTATATGTATAACTAGCGACCCGCCCCGGCTTCGCACGTAAATTACACCCGTGCGAAGCCGAGCGGGTGGGTCGCTAGTAAATTATAATTCAATATTATGTTTGTGATTATCAGTTAAGTTCACATTATTTTGTATATATTTTGTAACTTTTAGTATAAGTGTTACATTTTTAGCGTTATAATATTAGATAATATATCAAAAAACTATCTAAGGGAAGAATACTGTTTATTGAGTTTCACCCCTTCTGTTTTTTTTTTGTTAAAATTTTCTTTGTTTATATAACTTCTCGTAAGTTCTAAAAGTTGTAAAGCCCTGGACACACTCGGCTGCGCACGCGCCTACATCCCTTTCTCCCAGACAGTTGGGAAGCCTTTAGCCGTTAACTTTACGTAACTTCAATTCAAACAAATAAACAAGCGTTTTGATAACGACGTATACAATAATGTTTATTTTACGAAAATATGACAAGACGAGCATGTTGATCGCCTGGAGGTAAGCGTCACATCACATATCATCAGCTATTAAATGTCCACTGCTGAACAAGGCCTCCCTCTTAGCGAGGGGTGTTGCCATAATCCCCTCGATTGGCAGGCGGCTTGGGGATCGCAGTACGTTCACCGTGTACTAATAGGACGCTGCTGCCCATCCTCCGATGGTTCTGGGCGCAGTTTTAGGACATACCCGGGTCCAGGTCCGGATGTAAGCGTCACGCTAACATTTAACTTTTTTTTTTTTTTTTCTACTGCACGAATTTTAAATTTATAAAACGCTCAATTACTCACTTTTTCGCTAGTATTTTTATATACCAATTATATTTTAAATACCAAAATTCCAGACCAATAAACTCTCTACTTTATGGTATCAATTAAAATAAAAACAATCGATCAGCGTACTTTTAAACATACTTTTTAAGAAGGCGACCTATTCCAAAATTAAGCAAAAGTGTTTTTTTTATATAATAGGCTTGCGTTTGGCTGTCAACTCGCATAATTTTAAGCGATGATGCGGTCAACGATAGAACACGCTTGCCTAGAAGAAATTCCCTCTTGATTTGAAGATACCCAGATTGTAACTATCGGGGAACATCCATTCAGGCAGCGTATTCCACAGATTAGCAGTTCGCACAACAAAAGTGAAACCAAAGCGCTTTGTACGGGTTTTCGGAATATCAACCATAAAGCGGTGTCAATTTTTCGTACCCACTCTAGCAGTCCATTAGAAAATAGGCAGGATAATTAGATCATGCAGATCTGATGCACACTCTCCGAAATGTACCGAACCCCGGATGAAAGAGAAAGAAAGAAAGAAAGAAAAGAAAGAAAATAAATTTAATTCGACACCTTTACAAAAAACTTATATCTAGAGGATACAATCAGTGTCGAATGGGTCCGTCTCGGACAGAGCTGAAAATCTTCAAACAATATACAACTGAAAACTTTACACTTTCATAATTTAAATGCAGGTAGTCCTAAAAAAACTTAACGTTTTGTATAAACTGCGGCCTTATTATAGAAGTTTGATCGTGATCGAGATTGCATGCCGTTCCGTTCGCATCTATTTACCCGCACCACGTGCGTAAGTGAGATGGCACGCGATCGGTATCACGATCCGAATCATCCATAATAAGGCATCTGGTTTATTATTGAGGCCTTATTCGATAAAGTTTCATTGTCAAGTGTGGTTAGATTACGATCGGCCAAGGTGTCGACTTTTGTCGCGTGACACGAGAAATTTACTTGCAAATAACAAGGATATTGCCTTAAAACTCGATTATTTTAATTCATCGTTATTGTTTATATAAATTCACTATTTTGGGAAGGAATTGAAAAGTTTTTCGCAACGTAGCTTTAAATGCCTGTTGGGCCTTGGACTTAACTACAGTGTAAACTCTATATAGTGATAGTGACTGCGCATTTTATGGCATTATTGAGAGTTGTCGTTAAATGGAGAGAAGAAAAATCAATATTATTTTATTATTATAATATGTATTTACTAGTAAGTAGTAACGTATAAAATTTAATAACAACAAACATTAATATTGATACAAATAACAACGCTTATTGTGTATAGTCTGCTATCTTCGTCTGGTGTTTTTTGCTGCTTCAGTGTTTTATTTTATTTTAAATACGAGGTGTTAGAAAGTACTGTTTATTGATTAATTATGACGTATTGTTGTTGTTATTTAGAGTGGGTGTGATGTTACATAGAGTGGTATGGACAACAAGGTAAAGCAACTAAAGTCAAGTAACTTCGACGTTTTAAAGAGTTTGTCGTTAAATTGAGTGTCTATTTTTTAACCTATACTGTCCCACTGCTGCGCAAAGGTCTCCCCCATTTACTTCCATAAATCTCAGTCCTCCGCCAACTCTTGCCAACCTCTCCGGAATGAGTCAAGATCGTGTGAGTGAGTGTCCATATATTGTAATTAAAATATATATATAAATATAGGGTTTACATTGTATTTTTATTTGCTTTTAATACGGAGTTAAAAAGTTTTTTCTTGCATTGTAGTCACTTAGGATGCCTTGTTTTTGGATACAATTTAAGTAATTTATTTGCGATATCTTTTTTACTGTATCAGGTGGTGGTAAGAAATTGATGGGACTGGTATTCAGTTGATTAATAAAAGCTTTTAAAAATGCTCAATATTGTAAATAGTTTTAAATAGTCAATTAAAATAAAAGTGAATTACAAAGTGACAGTTACTGGTTTATCAATAGGTACTTAAAAATTAAGTTCTTATATTAGAAGGTAATGATACATAACCATAGAATAGCACCTTTAAATAAGTAGCTGTCTATATAGTCTACACTCGGTCAAAATTATATAGGTATAGCTCACACATTTGTATGTATTTTTTAAAATTAACAATTGGCTTTCCTTGAGCGCCAACTCGCCTGATGTTAAGCGACGATGCGGTCTACGATGGAGCATGCTTGCCTAGAAGAAACTGATTCACTCGTTATTTGGAAACACCCAGATTTTTTCTTTTTCATTATATCACTTTACTAGGGCATGGATTTTGATGGATTTGGACTTGACTTAGTTTGCTTGACTCTGAATATCTGACTTGTTTGAAGATATAAAACTTTTAAACATTAAATACTTGACACTGGCAAATGCACAATACGTGCGACGCCAATATTCTTTCAAGGAAAAAGAGTTAAAAAACGCATCTGATCGATTCAGTGTCTTACCTCAGATATAGGTCTGTCTGTGGTCGTACATTTCGTCTCGAGATAATGGTGTATTTGCTGTCTGATGGCATCTGGTGTAGTAACTACGATATAATCTGTGGCGCCGGGTCACGAAGGTCAAGGTCAGCTATTGTTCACTCTTCGAGTCACAGATTAGGTACTAGCTAGTATATATGAGCTCTAGAGATAAACGTTCGATGATGATGAAAATTACTAGTACCTATTTTTTTTTTATTGGGAGCTATTTTTTGTCATGATAATTTCGCTGGTCTTAGTAATTATTATCGGAATTAAACTAACAGTTTGTAGGGCAATTTTTTTTTTTTTTTTACTTCGGTCTTTGACTTTATTTTCACACGAAATGAATAATATTTTATTATTGAAACTGACGCGGTTTTCACACATTTTAATTGTTTTTTTTTTTTATTACTTTTTTTGGATTATTATTACGTGAGTAATTCCCGTGTAATATAAATAAAATGAATAATATCGTTCTCATGTAGGTAGTTCAACATCACAGAATTCGTTTTGTAAACTGTGATTAATATGTTGTGCCAAAAAAATCATCATAAAAGAAAGTTATTGATAAGCAGCTTTTTTCCCAACATTTTTTAAATCAAGCGTTTAATTAAATGATTTTTCTAAATTTATTGAAAAGTTTTTTGGAGGCTATTTTGAAATATTTCATTATTATCAAAGAATTGCATTTTGTAGTGTTTCCTATATTAAAAAGTACTCTTTGGTGTCACCAGAACTAAAGGTGTATGCAAAATTTCAGCTCGATCGGAAACCGGAAAATGGATCAAATTTAACTTGTAAGATTTGATTACAGACCTACACCGGGACAGGTGAAACTAAATAAAAATATTAAAAATGCGGCTTATTATTTATTTTGCTGGAGCCACATAAAAGAAAAAAAAATGTTTAACTTTTCTGTGGCTGGAACACTATTTTAAATAACGAACAGAAGTTCACCAGAAAAGACAATAAACAAATAACAATCGGAATTCCCACCGCGCATTGGCTCTTCGATTTAAAAATAAAAACACGTTCGAAGTTCAAAGTTCCGAGCTTTCAGATGAAATTATCTCTGTTGCGTCTTCAAGCGAGACGATCCTGCGGACATGTATAGAGAGGGACAAAAGTATGATATATTCATCGAATGTGAAGGAGAAGGAAGATGCGCATCTCAGACGGACGCCAGAGCGGCAACGTCGCGTCCACCAATCGCTAGACGATCATCTTCGATGTTTGTTTTGTTTTTAATATTTTTGAAATTGTTTTTTTAGACCAGGCTAGTGTGGAGTAGAATTATTTCTCAGTAAATAAATGCATCTTTGAGCTTTGGAATTAGTATGAAAATGTGATATGAAGCAAAAATGTACGACATACTCGACAACGTTGTGTCGGAAAGGGACAATAAACCAGCCAAGTGCAAGTCGGGCTCGCGCACTGAGGGTTCCGTACCACCACAAAATTCAATGACGAATCTTAACTTCATAACCACACCATAAATCAATAACCAGTTATAACTTGGTAATGAACAGAAACTTGTCACCGACTTGGCCATTATTTATTATTAGTTGTTATACTTTACAGTGTGTACTATAATCATGCCACGTTTGACGCTTGTATGTATTACCGTTTTTATATTAGAGCTAAAACAAAAATAGGTGAAAAATACGTTTGTTGTATGGAGACACTCCTTTTGTTTTTACTATTTGTTAGTTAATCCGCCGTAACTTTACATATTCTGTGAAAATTTCAACTGGCTATCTACACGGCTATCTTACGGTTCGAAAGATACAGCCGTTTAAAAGTAGGACAGACAGACAGACGGACAGACAGACATCGTAGGCTTAGTAATAGGGTCCCGTTTTTACCCCTTGGGTACGGAACCCTAAAAATGACCAAACAAAAGTCGCGTGACAACCCCGCTCTAAAGAACAAGTCAGACAAAATAATTAATAATCTCGCATCGGCATACAAATACCGAGTTCGTTATAATGTGGGTTAACTGTCTGCATAATGTTTCACGTGAAATGTCTGCCGCTGAGCAGGGTTCCCCGGGCTGGCAGAAGAAACGGCAGAATTAAAAAAAAAAAAAAATCCTAAAGCTTAAACTATCTAAAACATTTTTATTCAAATTTTATTTTAAATTGATATGATTTGTGTCTTATTGTTGATTTGTTTGAAATCATTATTTTTTTATATTATTTTTAGTCCTTTAACGCTGATGTCCATGTAAAAGGAGTAAATTAACTATATAAAAAGCAAAGTCTAGTTACTGTTTGTGTAATTGACTTTAGACGTTCAACGGTCTATGGGCAGTCTATCTGAATTTGTAGTGTAGTATTAGCTTGTATTTTGTTTATTTAATAAATGCACTTGCCCAGTAAAAAATATATATATTGTGTAATAATATAATATTATAATATCATATTAAGAAAATTCGGCTTTGATTTCCCATGTCAACCCCAATTTTCAGCAAAGACGATGAAAAATTATCAAGAACCCGTCACCACAAGTCTGTGCCCACCTTATCTCGTGTTTTACATTACACCACAGCAATATGAATAATACATTCAGTAGGCTGATTGCGTGTGAAATTGAAAACATATAATTAGGTATATATACCTACTGTGAGCTTTTTACTGTAACATTTAATTGTAGTGAGTATAAAAGGGGAGCTTTTTGGTATCTAGTACATCTATTTCAATAAATTTTTATCGAAGCGCTACCACACTTAAATTAACTAATATGCTATGTGGAATGAGCTGCTTGAATGGGTGTTCCCCGATAGTGTCCATCTGGGTGTCTTCAAATCGCGAGTGAATCGGTTTCCTCTACGCAAGCGTGCTCCATCGTAGACCGCATCATCGCTTCACATCGGGCGCGGTGGCGGCCAAGCGCAGTGTAAAAATATACGTTTGTTGTATGGGGACCCCACTTTAGTTTTTGACTTTATTATTATTTTTTAGTTTATCCATTGTAAAAAAAAAAGTGTACAAGCTGTACAAATTCTGTGAAAAAATCAGTAATCTCAGTAATCATCATCATCAGCCAGAAGACGTCCACTGCTAAACATAGGAACATCCTCAAATGATGATCCAAAACGGAAGCCTATTAGTTAATGCTAATAATAAAAAAGAAATTCTCATCATCATTATCAGCCTTTTTAACAGTCCACTGCTGGACTTTTAGCCTACCCCCGAAAGGGTGATTGGGCCATATCCACCACGCTGGCCCAGTGCGGTTTGGTGGATTCACATACGCCATTGAATTACTTCTCCATATGTAACTATACATTGCATTGCCATTCAACGTGGTAAATGCCGCCAGCATGCTGGGTACGCTGCCAACTGGTAGTGGGCTTGAGCATTTGGATTGTCTTTAGACCTTCAACGGTCTATGGGCAGTCTAAATGTATTTGTAGTGTTAGTTTTAGCTTGTATTTTGTTTAGTTAATAAAGGCGCTAGCCCAGGAAAAAAAAACTATACATACAATTATATAGTTTTAAATACATACTTAAATAAATATTAAAAGGCTGAGGGCACTTTTATACCAAGAAAATCGATAAAATTGTAAAACTGCGGTGTAACATAAACATAATTTTACCTCCACGATCTCACGCATCGTAACAAAAAGGTGATTAGTTCATCTCACAAAACAAAATCTCTTTGTTCTGTAAGGTCCGTTTCCCTCTGACTCACAACGTAGATACAAGTAAATACAAGATGCATATCTGACGATTACAAGATGTACAGCTAAAGCAGTGTCTCTACGGGCGATGGAATCGCTGTTATAGAAATATTACCTATCTTCATCATCAGCCAGGAGACGTCCACTGCTGAACATAGGCCTCCCCCTTTAACGTCCACACTGAACGACAGCCTGCCTTTTGCATCCACTGGATGCCCGCGTCTCTCACTGTGTGTAGAAATATTACCTATAGCATAGATAAAAGTACTAAGCTTTTGTCTATGTCATCCCCCGATTGACCTGAAATTTTGCTTACACGTTTAGTTTGGATGACAAATAACAATGCATGGCTAGCTAAATGACGTCATTCTAAATACAATATGGCGGACTCCCAAAAATGGTGGACCAGTTATTTTTTATGCACTCTCATGATATTGGTATCAAGGGTTGGCTGAGAAAAATACGAAAAATAATATGACGTCAAACTACATTCAATATGGCAGACGCCTAAAGCTTGTTTAAAAAGTTATTTTTACTATTAATTTTATTTGAAGTCGGTAAAAAAGAAAATGGAGACTATAACTTAGGTATCTACAGATATAGCCAAGTATTTAAGAAGTATAGCTGACCGTCTCGGACCCTCCAGGCAGCCAGCCGTGACGGAGAGGGCTTCATCTCGCCGGAGGCAATATCACCGCATTCAAGCTTTATTTAGAAAATAATGTTTTTTTTTATTCACTATAAGTACAGACAGAAAATGGCAAAAAAAGGAAAAAGAAAAACCGATAAACATAACTAAAACAACATTAAATTTGTTTGTCTTGAAACCTAGCTAGTGCTAACAGCGTGGAAACGGGTGTACTATAACCTGAAAGAGGTCCATCATAGAAAAGTTTTTTTTCGTTAAAAAAATATTTTATTGTGTGGTCCATAGAACCCAAAAATTCTGATGTTCTATAAAAAAAAACATACTTTTTTATGCCATAGGTGGCAAACAAACAGTTAGGCCGCCTGATGGTAAGCAGTCACCGTCGCCTATGGATACTTGTAACACCAGAGGTATCACAAACACATTGCTGAACCTTTAGGACTAACTCACCTTTTGATGAACCCCATGTTATGTGGCTTCTCGGAAACACCGTGGAAGGTAGCTGATTCCACATTTTGCAGGTATGAGGCAAGAAAGATCATGTGAATCAAATAGTATGCTATTTCCACTGATCTATGATGTGTGGATGGCCTTTCAGGCGGTGGCGGCTAGTACGATGATAAAGCCGTGACGCCGGCATCAGATCAAATAGTTCTTCAAAACACTCCCCGTTGTAAATGCGATAAAAGATACAGAGAGACCCAACCTCTCTGCGCATGTTGAGCGGTTCTAGGTGTTCGGTGAGCTTGGAATCATTGACAATTCTTACAGCTCCACGCTGCAATGCATCAAGAGGTTCAAGTTGATATTTGGGTGCTCCTTTCCAAAGATAGGAGTAGTACTCCATGTGAGGTCGGACTTGCGCTTTGTAAAGCAAGAGCCTTTGCCTCGACGTGAAGTACCGCTTCGCCTTGTTGAGCACACCAAGTTTCTTGGAAGCAAGCTTGGCCTTACTTGCAATGTGACTGCGGAACTGTACATTTGCAGAACTTTCGACGCCCAGAATTCCGATACTCTCCAAAACCCTGAGTGGAGTGTTCTGAAAACGAGGAACCACAGCAAATGTTTTTTTAGCGGTGAACGCGGAAACCTGTATCTTCGTTGGGTTGAACTGAACAAGATGCAGTCCTCCCCAATCCAAGACCTGCCTGACACTCGACAAAATGTATGGAACAGCAGCACTTTTTGTTGGGGGTTTCAAGCTTGGTCTTATAGTAAAAGTTTTTCATAACTTTATACAAGTTGTTCATAACTACAATGTAGTTGAGTACAACTTTTACTATAGGACAAACTTTGCATCCCAAAAAAAGTCGAGTGTGAATGACCATTTCCTATGGAAAATCTGTTTTTTTCTGCTTTTTTAGGCTTGTTGAATAGTAAAAGTTGTTCGCAATGACTGGTACTATGGACCCATTAAATGTGCGAGCGAGATAGCGGCGCGTATTCTGGGCCTTAAGATATTCGAATAGTTAGTAACCTAGTCATAATCATTTCACCTGAATTACTAGCTATTATTACTGGAAGATCTATGATACCATTACATAAGTCTTGAGCATATAAATTCTTGTTTATCAGCCATCGGAAGCATTGGAGCGACAAATGCATCTCGCAAATCTCTACTTGTGAAGAAATGGATTTCTCAAACAGACATTACGGCAAATAATAATTATCGTACACTAGCGATCCGCCCCGTCTTTGCACGGGTGTAACTTTTATTATATAACTGTATAAACCTTCCGTGAAAAATTATTCAACTAATGGTGAAAACCGCATCAAAATCTGTTGCGTGGTTTAGGAGGAGTTACCGGATATACAGATAGAGATACATTGAAATTGACTATGATGTAATATAACTTATTTAGTTTTTTTTTTTTAAATTTATTATATAAATATGAATTTAAACATTTTCTCTTAAAGTTTCACGGAAGGTAATCAGGTACGTACCTACATGGTACAGTATTACGTTCAAAAGCAAGTAAAATTGATCATTACTGTTTTCGTTCAACTTTTTATAATTTTATGAGTCTGAAAGAACTGTCAGAGCTAATAAATGAATGGAAATAGTGTAGTATTAGTTAGCTAATTTAAAACTTCTCAGTCTAGAACACCGCCGCAAAGTAGCGAGTCTGTAATTTTTCTTGCATTGGATACGTAAGTACCAAAAGTTTCGAATCCGTACGGCCAAGGATTGGAACACCTGCCCGCTTCCTTGTTTCCTGAGAGATATAATCTGGGCCTTTTCAAGACCAGAGTTAAGTATCTTCTAAGTCTGCGTACTTCATCTTCGACCACATCGTCGCTTACCAACAGGCGAGTTGGAGGTCAAACGCGGACTTATCCGCAAAAAAAAATATAGTTCGTTTAACACTGTTTTAAACTATCGCGGTTGTTCACTAAAGTTATACGACTATTTACGGGAAAATCTAAAACAAAAAAAAACTGTTTTTTTTTTCGGGGAATAATCATATAACTATAGTTCGTTTAAGTAATTAGTTTCAAATGAATTTAAAATATTAAACGTGCTAATAAAAACGTGTCAAAATAGCTCTACTTTTTCTCAGTGATGTAAGGGCCTACTTGTGTGTTGATGTATGTAAATATATTTTTCTAGTAAAATTCAGTTCAAGTTCATATTAAACGTAAGATTACATCATTCACACTTTACACTAATTAGCAGTTAAATGGTGGTTACGAACTGTAAATGAAATACGTAATTTTTTTACTGTCGAATCGACTACATTTTTTTGTATATTTGTTACGCGATTACTCCGCCAATTATGGATTGATTTTGATGATTCTTTTTTTTGTGTGGTAGGTTCATATTTTTGAAAAAATTTACCTAAGCCAAAATTATTATATACACAGATGACGTTTTCGTTTGTGGATCCTTCAGCTAAAGTTTTGATGGGGACTAAAGTCCTCATCAAAACTGTTAAAATCAGAGATTTAAAAATATCTGATTTTAACTATTAATTTCTATTGTAGTCGTTTTTTTTTTAAATCTATTTTTTACGCGTTCACGTTAAAAAACGTGAACGTACATTGGGCACAATACGCACCATGGATAATTTATTTTGAATAAATTGTTTTTTCTTTTAAACTCCGATAAAATAGCTGATAATCTTCAAACGGCTTAACAGATTTTCTTGAATCACAGCTATGAATACTCTCGATCAAAACACCTTAAAAAAAAACTAAACCAAAATCAGTTTAACCATTTAGGGAGCTACGATTTCACAGACAGACACACAAAAATCCTTATATACACGCGTATAACTTACAACACCCCTTTTTATCGGGAATAAAAAAAAAACATTTTATGTTTGTGTTTAGTTAATAAAGACATTAAATTGCCAGGATAAAAAAACAGAGATCAAAGATGTTCATCACAACACTCAGGTCCAACCTGCGGGCGTTCTCACGGACGAGATCCAAGCATGTGTGTCCAGTGTCCATGTATTCTAAAGGTTAAGTCCTCTCTGTTGATCCTAACAACGCATTCTAACTTACACTTTAAAGCTTGAATCCAAGGTTGGTTTTCGTGTAAGTTTTGAGCTGGTGGTTATGCCGTTTGGAAGGTGTGATGTATGTAATTTATTTCATTAGGAGAAGGCAGAATACATGTCCCTCGGTCTTCACGGGCCAGTGGCTTTGGTCTGAGCATGTCGAGACGGGAGGAAAAAAGTGTGAGAAAGGAGCTGACGGCTTCATGGCAAAACATAGTGTGTTATGACACAGAAGACATATTAACAAGTACAGAAGATTCACTCCGCAAACCATTTAAATAAGTAGCAACTCTTGTTACTACGCAATAAAGTACAATTCAGGATGTGCGAGCGCTAACTACCTACAGCTGAAAAAAGAAGTAAATAGAAACGAAAATGAAAAAGAAAATATGTCGTCAGGCACTATGACAGAACCTTGATTGAACATTCTTATTTAGATCAACGCGTCGAACACCGCATCACAGTTGCTAACTGATTTCGAATGACTGACGTATCGTTATATGGGTGCAACTGGCTACAACAAATTTCTAACAAAATTGCCTTGACAGACGTTCTAAAAAATATATATTTTTTGTTGTATTAACCTAGAATTTGCCTCTCTATCTATCGCGTAACTCTTGTCTCGTTATCTCTGTCTATCACGCGGCAGGTCCGACAAGTCGGGTTCTTGTAGCTTCATACCTAAAGTGCGGAGTGGCTGCGGTTATAGAACAGCTGATATTTTTTTCGCGATTTCTGGGTTTGTCCCATAGTAAAAGTCGTTCATAATGATGAGTACAATTACCTTCTTTTGGCTTCGAGATCGTTCCCCTTGCACCCCGTATAGGCGTATATAGGAGACATGCAGCGACACCAATAAACTAACTAATAGTCCACTAGTCCACATACAAAAAGGGCGGCAAGGTCGTCTACAGAGTGAGCTCGACTAAAAGCATCAAGCCTGATTTAGACCAGACGCGTTCGCACCCCCACGCCACCTTACCATATCTCCCGTGTTTGTCTTATCTGAGTTTTAAAACCCTAGGATAACAAAGGAGATTCAAAAAAAAAAATGTGTTTATTTTTTTTTGTTTAAAATAAACTTTTTATTTAGTGGTCTTTTTTTCCATCGCATCTATTTCCGCGGCCAACCATCAACTTGCTGTTGATAAGTGAGGATGTGGCCGAAGATGAAGCACGCCAACTTTCTTATCTATCTTAAAAATAAATATTCTGAAAACAAGGATACTGAAAAAATAATACATTCTTTTGTCCTTCGTCTAGCTAGCAAATGAACTGTGCTTAGCCAATACGACCGCCGCCTCTTGGACTACAAAAGCCCCCACATCTCAAGTCTAATATTATGCGAAACGAGTGTGGTACCATTAAACCCAATGGAAGAAACTCGTCGCGTTATCTTACTTCCGCTAGAATATATTAGTTATTGCTCAGTTTACGCGCTTCGCAGTATAACGTGCTCGATTTCACTGGTTTTGTAAAACATGGTATTAATGTGTCTATAATTTGAAGAACACACTTCCACGATTATGGAGAGAGCTATGCTCGGAGTTTCTTTGCGCGATAGAATCCGAAACGTGGACATTCGCCAAAGAACCAGTCACCGACATAAAAAAAGAAAAAAATAATAATTGCAAGTTGAAGTGGCAATGGGCAGGCCACATCGCTCGAAGAACCGATAACAGATGGGGAATAAAGTTTCTTGAGTGGAGACCACGAACCGGAAGACGCAGCGTAGGTAGGCCTTCCACTAGATAGACCGACGACATAGTGAGGGTCGCTGGCATCCAGTGGATGCAAAAGGCAGGCTGTCGTTCAGTGTGAAGGTTAAAGGGGGAGGTTCTATGTTCAGCAGTGGACGTCTTCTGGCTGATGATGATGACTTCCACGAAAATTAGACGCTGATTGTGGATCATTGCCGTCCACCATGCTGGCCCAGTGCATGTTCGTAAATGTCTCGTCTTTGTACTTTTATTTCAAGGTTGAAATAAATATACCTATGCAGAAGGTTGAATATAATGTTTGCCATTTTTAACCGACGAAAGGAGGAGGTTATCAAATCGACTGTTTTTTTTGGATGTTTTGGATGGACCCTAAACTATTTCTATGAATTGTATTTATTGTATACTAGCTGCGCCCCGCGGTTTCACTCGCGTAGTGATGGAAAATGGTGATGATGATGATGATGATGAAAAGACTCTCCGACCTTTGAACTATACCCATGCAAAAAATCAGGCCAATTCGTTGCTCTGTTGCTGCGTGAAAGACGAACAAGATAACCAACAAACAAACACTTTTGCGTTTATAATATTAGTATGATTCCTATTTATTGTTGTTTTTTGGCACCGACATGCACTGGGCCAGCATGGTGGATTACGGCCCATCCTCTCTCTTTGAGAGAAGGCCTGTGTCCCAGCAGTGAGAAATGATAAGCTGATAATAATTTGATATATATGTCGGCGCGTTGAAGATTTAGCATTCGGGCGCAACTACCGTCGGATAGTTTTTAAGGCTTAGATTATGTAGGTAGGCGTCACCTAGCTTTGTTTTGGTGGACTAGTGATGGAGGTGGCGCCATTGCTGGTGTAACGCTGCAGTAGTGTTTCGAATGGGGATTGTTGGAAGCTCGGTGGAGCTAACTTTGTTTTGGGTTGTGAATATGGATTGTTGGTTGGTGAGTAGTAGCGTTCGTTACAAGGCGGAACATCTTGTCCCCAAGTAATTTTCAAGTAATTTGACATTGTAATTAGTTATCATAGCGCTTCGAAATAAAAACTATACCACTATACTCACGCCATAGAAACCAAAAATAATCTAATGAAGATCGGCCATCACCGACCGGAGCCCCCGCCCCACGCAATCGAAGCTCGCGCCGACAGATATAAATAAATTGATACTGGTAAAAAGGTAAGATATTAGAAGCCAAAAGCAAAAGCTTAAAAAGTAAGAAGGGTAAGAAAAGTAAGTAAAAGTTTAATAAAAAAAAAAAAGTTAAAAATAAAAAAGAAATAATAGTTAAAAGTTTTTTTTTAAGTAAGCAATAAAGCAAAGCTAAAATTAAAAGTGTAGCTAAGTTTTAAAAGTTAGTTCGAAAAGAAATATGGCCCTGAAAGTTATAACCACAGCTAATAACATTAGCGTATTGATTCCATCTCCATACTCAATAAGTACAAGTAGGCGACACCAGTATGACCAATATAGCTCAAGAGATGACGAACGAAACAATGCCGGCTCGTTCTGGCAGCTTCAGCATTAGTATTCCAGCGGCGCAGTAACCGACGGTGATCTCTCGATACGCAGAATCCGCATACAATGGCCCCCGCGCCGGTGAAATCGATGCCTCCATTTGGGAGGATATTCTTGACAGGTTCGCACTCACAGCTCGATTTTGAATCGTGGCATCGACTTTTTTTTTTTTTATCTTTAATAATGTTTTGGGGGCTTTTTGACAACATGTCTATGTCAGCCCCATCGTATCCTAACAAAAAACAAATTTCCTAAATAAATTTATCTAAAACTAATTACTTATGTAGCACCAGGGCTGTTCACATTCGTTTGTGCAACATGCACACACCGCGCCGGCCGCCGCTGGAATGCAAGAGCCTGAGCGCCGCCTGTATATTTATGTGGTGCGAAGAGCGAAGGAGACGGCAGTGCGAGCGAGAGAGCACCTTTCCATGTTATAAATATAGCTTATTAATTTGAATAAAGACATTCAACGGTTAACTCTCAATCAGTTGTTTTACTACAATACCTACACATACCTAGATGCTAGGTCTCCTAAACTTTTTTACACAAACACAAACGTACCTAAACCACAAACTTACCTAGCCGGTCAATTATATTTATGGTATAATTAACCAACCAGGCAAGCCTGTGGTGCTAGAATGGTTTAAAGCCTGTACAAAAGAATTTTCTTTTGATGCATAGACTTGATTGATTGATTAACTCTTTATTGTTCACACCATTAAATTTGATACAGAAGACAAAAAACTATTAAAAAACTAATGTAACAACTGGCGGCCTTATCGCTAAAAGTGATCTCATCCAGGCAACCTTAGGATGGAAAGGATTTATAGTAGACATAGAAGACGGGATGTGCAATAGAGGATAGACTATAAAAATTTTACTTACACCATACACACATACATACTAATAGCTATACACACTATTACTTAAAATTACTAATAGATATGCAATTTATATAAATAGGTATATACATTAATTGAGTGGCAATTTTCACATAAAGTGAACAATGCAGTCCACGAATACGTACGTCTGCGTGGTCGGTACTTGGATGGGTGACCGTCTAGGCGTGATGTTGTCGTTTTGTACCTTTGTATTTAACAATTTATGTGGTGGTACGGAACCCTCAGTGCGCGAGCTCAACTCCCACTGTGCCGTTTTATTTAAAATTCCTAACATACATTTTTTCCCCTGAATCGACTTTGACGATAGACATTACCGAAGCCGAATTCCCGAAGCTTGAAGACACCGTCTTCAGGGTAGAAGTACCTGCTTAGGTATTAATATCATTATTTTTGCTTTCTCTACCGCTTAAAATGTTATCTTAACTTTTTCGTTTTGCGGGTTGAAACTATTCGATAGCAACGTCTCGTGACCAGAATAAGTGCACTTATTCATTTAAATGGAAAATCGTGGTCGATGATCGCTCGAACGGCTTTTTGGAACTATCATTGTCAGGTTGAGGTGACGGTCTTCGTATTTCCCTTTTTGACGTTTTCCTTCTTCGCCATCAGTAATACTGCGTAAATAGATTAATCAGTACCTACCAGGAATGAGAAATCAATGTCTGATATAATTTTTGAAGTAAGGAATGCTCGAACATGGTTCAGTATTTTACCTGACTACTTGAAGCACATTTGAGCCAAGCCCATTGAGACACAATTCCTACGTCACAATCTCTCAGTCAAAACAGTCAAATAACGTCCGAGCGTCATTGTAGACATTGTATCAATTATATACTTCAGTATGCCACATTTACTTCAATTTAGAAGTTATGTCGGTTGCATAGTGTTCAACGTTAGTTGTCCGCTATGTCATCGTATCTCTGGCATCGCGCGGCGTTGTAGTCGGATCGCGGTTACCTTGTAACTAACCAAAAAGTCTGCACAATTCGTAGCGTGCGCCGAATTTGGTTCGGACATTTTTTAGCACGATTGTGACTCTATATCTCGATGGCCAAGCTCCGTATTTAATCAATGCAATAAAGGTACCTCGAATCCTCACCTTGAGTGCTTTGCTAAAGTTTTTTTCTTTGGTCTTTCATTCCACTTCAAATGAGGTGTATCATAATATCGCACTTTTAAATCTTCCCCCAATCGTTTCAACGATTAGACTGTGTCACCGAAAGGCAAACGTGTCACGTAAAGAGTGACTTGTAACGTAAAATCTATAAATCAAATCAACTAAAAAAGATACGCGCCATGCTTAAAACTATCTCATCACTAGGACAGCGCCATTCAAGTTCTAACTGCGAAAACTATCTAGCGCCGTATAATAATATCAACATTTATCATCAAAAAGGAGATCGTAGTGTGCCGCGTACGAGAATATATAGTTCTTTTTCAGTGACAGGACGCGCTGAGGGGTTAGACAAGACTCACTTTCTGGTAGCGTTAACGCCTGCGGAAAGCTGAAATTGTATGAAAATTACAATGACAATGACATTAGCTAGATAGATGTTATCTCAAGCTAATGTCATTTTCATACAATTTCATCATTCTGCAGGCGTTAACGCTAACAGAAAGTGGTTCTTGTCTAACCTCCCTGGTGTTATTAGCAAGGAAAATCGAGGAACCTAGAATTAGATTTTCAGTCTAATAACGTTTGGGAAGACCCATCCCTTTCTTGCTCCATGAGGACAATGTGAAACATTGCGTCATAGATGACGTCATCAGATCTGTAGACAATGTAGACGTCCTTTATTTAGGTAACCTAAAAGGAACCTTGAGGATAACAAATTCATATAAGGGAAGGGTAACGTCTAAATATGAGGGTAGTTTTCGATAGACTATGTAAGAGTGAAGTCATCATGAATACAAGATGATGATATGATGACGTTTCATTAAATAAGACTTTTAAAATGAAATTGAGGCTTGCGCTTGATCGAAATGATTATTATAGCTCGTATACAGATGTCTAATATTTTTTATTTTATAAGAGAAACGGTTAATATAAATATGCTCGACCTGCAGTGCGATTCTGTGTAATCGTTTTTTATTCAGGTGTAACCATTTGCAATAAGTGATCACACAAAAATACTGTTTGTAGAAACATTTTCCGATAAGAAGAAAGTCTACGTCCTATCAGTAGAAAAGAAACATTGAAAGAGAAACCGGTATTTTCCTGCGCACTTAACGATAAGCGACGCCTTTGGACCTAATTATTCACTTCCTCTTTTTTTTCATCATCATCATCATTTCAGCCATAGGACGTCCACTGCAGAACATAAGCCTTCCCCCATTGATCCCCAAAAGGGCCGGTTGGAAGCGGCCTGCATCCAGCGTTTTCCTGCTGTCTCTTTTAAGTCGTGTGTCCATCTTGTGGTGTGTTGGGTGGACGTCTCCACTCTACAACGACATTGGTCCAAGATCGAAATTGTCCCCCAGTATCACAGTTATTTGTGTTAAGTGTAATGTAAGTGTATTCAAAGGTTCGTCTGAAAACCGGCACTGATAGTCCTTGACTTTCAGCATTAATGCCAAGACGGACCCATTCGACACTGATTGTATCCTTTAGATATAAGTTGTTGTAAAGGTGTAGAAAAATAAAAATAAAATCGTTCTTTTCTTTCTTCTTTGTTTTCGTTCTTTTCTTTCTTTTCTTTCTTTTCTTTCTTTTCTTTCTTTTCTTTCTTTTCTTTCTTTTCTTCCTTTTCTTCCTTTTCTTTCTTTTCTTTCTTTTCTTTCTTTTCTTTCTTTTCTTTCTTTTCTTTCTTTTCTTTCTTTTCTTTCTTTTCTTTCTTTTCTTTCTTTTCTTTCTTTTCTTTCTTTTCTTTCTTTTCTTTCTTTTCTTTCTTTTCTTTCTTTTCTTTCTTTTCTTTCTTTCTTTTCTTTCTTTTCTTTCTTTTCTTTCTTTTCTTTCTTTTCTTTCTTTTCTTTCTTTTCTTTCTTTATTTCTTTTCTTTTCTATCTTTTCTTTTTCTTTTTTTTCTTTCTTTTCTTTCTTTCTTTTCTTTACTAGGTCAAATAGCCAATTCAAAACAAATGAGTGAGAAGGTCAATAACCAGATCAAAATCGCCGGTCAGGTATAGCGTCTCAGCATGCATGGTGCATGCACTATCAGAGGTAGTTTGCATGCGGGTGGCGTGCGTGCGCCGAGATGCAGCTTTTGAATAATATTTCCTTTGGTTTTTTTATGCCATAGGTGTGGCAAATAAACTAACGGGCCGTCTGATGGTAAGCGATCACCGTCGCCTATTGTATTTGTATTTGTTTATGACTTTAAACCAATTACACTAATCACATATATCAATCTATACTAATATTATAAAGAGGAAATATTTGTTTGTTTGCATTGAATAGGCTCCGAAACTATTGAACCTATTTGAAAAATTCTTTCACTGCTGGGAAGCTACGCTATCCCCGGGTGATATAGGCTATAATAATTATGTTTTCAATAAAATTAGGGACCCTTACTAAAACTCCAATAATGTAACCCTAGGTGTAAAAAATAAGACTTACACCCGTGCGAAGCTGGGGTGCTTTGCTAGTATTAAATAAGGTTAAAAAAGAATACAATTTAAAAATAAAATTAATGTCAAAAAGATAAACAATGTTGTCAAATTAATAAAAAAGTCAAACATGGTTAAAACATTAAAAAATTACGTCAAGTTTAAGTGTCATTCTCACACTCGTCTCTTGCTCGTCTCACAAAACTTAATGCATTCGCACAATATCAACCTTCCATTCATCAGCAAACATAGTTTGGGTACCTATGGATACTTGTAACACCAGGAGCATCACAGATACCGTTGCCGAACATTTAATACTCTATTAACAGCCTTTTTGAAGAACCCCATGTTATAGTTACTCGAAAATGCCGCTTATTCCAAAAATTGCAAGAGTGAGGCAAAAAATCTCGCGTAAAACTCAGTGTGCTATTTCTACAGATCTATGATATGTAAATGAACTTTTAGGCGGTGGCGGCTGGTGTAATAACCACACCGGACTGCCAGAGTGGGCACGAAGAATCGACACCGCTTTATGGTTGATATTCCAAGAACCCGAACGAAGCGCTTTGATTCCACATTTATTGTGCGAACTGCTAGTCTGTGGAATTCGTTGCCTGAGTGGGTGTTCCCCGACAGTTACAATCTGGGTGTCTTCAAGTCGAGAGTGAATAGGTTTCTTCTAGGCAAGCGTGCTTCATCGTAGGCCGCATCATCGCTTAACAGCAGGCGAGTTGGCGGCCAAACGCAAGCCAATTTATAATTAAAAAAATATATATAATAAAACAGTGATACTGGCATCAGATCGAACATATTTATTTCGAACATGATTTATTTATTTAAGTCCACCTACACTGTGTACATCAATACAATTTATCAAAACTTTAAACAGAAATAAAAATATAACTAAATGTCACAATAATTACAGGTGAAGACAGCATGCAATAATATTGAGCGATAAAATAAAATAATTGCAGTTAAATTATTGCAATCTATTAACAAAATTAGTAAATTATTTATTAACATTTCTTTAGAACATTCCCCGTTGTAAATGCGATAAAAGATACAAAGAGACCCAACGTCTCTGCGCATGCTGAGCGGCTCTAGGTGTTCAGTGAGCTTGGGATCTTTAACAATTCTGACAGCTCTAGGTACGCTGTATTCTTGTATCTTCACTTACCAAAGGCATAGCCCGAAAAATCCATAAAAAGTTGTGAGAAAAAACAAGATAGCAGTTTTAAACTATCACGGTTGTTCACTAAATTTATACGATATCGGGAGCTGACCTTACCACGGCAAATATCCCACCATAACTGTAGGACAGAAGAACTCGAAATTATAAAATAACGTCTGTAATAATAAATTTAACAGAAACAAGGTTATGATGCAATACTAAATCAATGATCAAATTATTTAGTTACATAACTTATTTATTTAATAATTAAAACATAACTTATTTATTTGTTTAACTTACCTTAAATGCATAATAACGTTTATTGACGTACGTACATTGAGTAATTACTTTACAAATTTAATGGTATTATAATCATAAATATCCTAATAAGCAAGTTGTTAATTTACAAGGAAAATAAAAGAAGGAAAATCCACAATTACTTTAAAACCAACTAGAAATTAAAATAGAAACCGAAAACTAAAAATAAAATTGTTTTCCAAATACAAACTTAAAAATTAAATAATTATCGAAAAAAATCCTGCCCTCGTTAAAAATCTGTTGGTTTACCCTCACGTAAAGTACCTAATGTAATTTTATAGATATTATAATATATCAGCGATCAATATTCTTACGTAAGCATTTCTATTGTTTCATATTCTCCTAATTAGGCAAAATCTTATTCACTGAATCTAGGAATTATAACCACACAAAATATTTGAATAATAACATTTGAACTTAAAATAGGATATCTTGTTATTTTGTAAACATGGTTTTAACCCACGTGAATCAACTTTCTAGTTATTTTGTAAACACGGTTATAACACACGTGAATCAACATCATTTTGAAGAAATTTTAATATGCGTGACTAACTTTAAAACATGTTAGAATAGAAACCCTCTCTGCGCTCAGGAATCTACTCTAGAGTACTCCGCTCTGCTCATAATAAAAAAAAAAATATTCACTCCCTCCTAAAACAATCGTAAGCAATCTACTATCATTATCAGCCAGAAGACACCCACTGCTAAACATAGCCCTCCCCCTTAGAACTCCACACTGAACGACAGCCTGCCATCTACATCCACTGGATGCCCGCGACACGATGTCGTCGGTCTATCTAGTCTATCACTCAAAACCCTTTCTACCCCGTCGGTTATCGGTTCTTCGAGCGATGTGGCCTGCCCATTGCCATTTCAACTTGCAAATTCGAGCAGCTATTTCGGTGACTGGTTCTTTGGCGAAGTATCTCGTTCCGAATTTTATCACGCCAAGAAACTCTGAGCATAGCTTTCTCCATAGCCCGCTTTGCGAATCTAAGTTTTTCCATAAGGACCACGTCACAGTGTCGATAAACTATGCACTAAAATTAATATTCTTTTAAACATGTGTTTGTGTAGTTATGTTACTAAATAACAACAGGTTGTTATAACAACAAATGAAGTAATATTACATTAAATTAATGATTACATCATATTAAGTACGTAAGGGTACTTTCCAGTTGATCATAGCTCTTATGTATGTTTGTCAACATAAAATAACATTATTGACAAATTAAAATGTATAGACAATCCGAAACTTATAGTCATCGTATATAACATTTAAATAGTAAATCATAAAGTAAATAGTAATTATGTGTGCAACAACACTTCAAGGTAAAATTTGGTCGCATATTTATCGTGAAATTTTTCAAAATCGTGCATCGATGTTTTTACAAGCTGTTATTTAACTTGCCCTGTATGCATGTTAGGAACAAATCTTGCAACTGAATTTTACCCCAGTTGATAAGTCCCGATAAACATTTAAAACATTTACCCGAGTTATCCTCAACTGAGCTGAAATTGGACACACTTATTTAGGTATTGTTCTTATCTACCATCATGATATGGGTATCGAATGAGGGTTTGCTGAGAAAAATACGAAAATTCTTTTCTTATTTTTCTTTTTAGGGTTCCATACCTCAAAATGAAAAAACGGAACCCTTATAGGATCACTTCGTTGTCCGTCTGTCTGTCCGTCTGTCCGTCTGCCAAGACCCTTTTTCTCAAGAACGCGTAAAGGTATCAAGTTGAAATTTATACTAAATACTTGAATCTACGGTTTCTACCGGCTGTAAAAAAATCAAAGTTGTAAGTTAACGCAATCAAAAGATATGAACGTTTATGTCGCATATTTTGCGATTTCCCAGGAAAACCAAAACCTATAGGGTACTTCCCGTTGATCTAGAATCATGAAATTTGGCAAAAGGCAAGGTATCATGGCACATATATAGGAATAAATCTGAAAGTTATAAATTTGAAGTTATATCATTTAAAAATAATTATTTTGCTATTACAAACTTATATTTTGTAGTTGGAATGTATAGAAGAACCTTATAATCAACTACAAAGGTAAGTTTGTCTTTCAATAATTCAAGTTTAGGTTTTTTTTTGGACTAGCGCTCTGAGGGTACTGTCCAACGGAACCCTCAGAGCACGAGTCCTACTCGTACTTGTCCGGTTTTTTTTAATTAATGATATTTTGATTAAGATTTTCCTTCTCCCGCATTACCCATTCGTTGGTACACTCTTGCAAAATCATCCTTTCCAAGTACAAAACATTCGTCGAACCTTAACTTTTATGCTTCTATGAAACACGTATAATGAGATGCTTGATCCTTATCGCGGTCCTCCGATCATACTGTAGGACCTACTACAGGAGCCGACCGGTCGGTTTGGGCAATTTGTGAAGAACCACAGTGATTACCATGGTAGATCGCAAGGTGGCGGTAAAATGCAAGCCATTATCAATTAAAAAAATATATTTCTCAACACCGTGTACAATATACATACAAGATCATGAACCAACGAAATAAAGTTAAATATTTGTTTGTTTGTTTGTACTCGTTCGATGCTACGTTACATTTGCAATAATCGTGGTATACACACAAACTAGTAATAACATGACTTAATTGTTTTAACCTTCAAATAAGATCTAACTAACTTTCCTCTAAACCGGCCCTTTTGGAGATCGATGGGGGAGGCCTATGTCCAGCAATGGACGTGCTACGGCTGAAATGATGATGACGATGATGAACTTTCCTCTCCCAGTATTCTGTATAGCTTAAATAAATTCGTTTAAGTTAATAAAATTGTAGTTAAGTATAACAAAATTTACGACCCCAGTGTCCGTGGAGAGAATAAATAATAAATAACAAGTAGTACATTTTATTTATATTACACGGGAATTCCCGTTCGTTTAATTCCCGTGTAATATAAATAAAATGAGTGAAAACCATGTCGGTTTCTATAATATTTATAATAGCATTTTATTAATAATAAATGAATATGAAAAATAAAACAAGTACCTTTACTTAGAAGTCCGCCCGCCTCCCTGTCTACAAATCTTCATCCCGTTCCTACATTCAAATCACATATGCTGACCAGTGAATCTTGACACATCGGAATTCTAAGATGCGGGTTTAATACTAAGTAGCCATAAACACGATACGTAAGATGTTTATTAAGAAACTGTCCAGCTCGTTGGAGATCACTCAAAGTTGTAAAGAGAAAAATAAAGTAAATGATTTTCTATTATAGAAACTAACGTGGTTTTCACAAATTTTATTTATATTATACGGGAATTACTCACGTAAGATTAAGCCGGTCACTCCGACTATAGTTCATGAAAAAGACTGCCCAATGCGGTTGAAACTATAGTCGGAGTTACCGGCTTAATCTTACGTGAGTAATTCCCGTGTAACATAAATAAAGGATTTTCATTACTTACCTAGTACTTAAATTTTTTTAAGGTTCCAACTCTCAAAAGGAAATGAACCGGTCAAGTGTAAGTCGATCAATTGAAACAACCAACTTCAAAATTTGTCAAATGTGACATTTTGATTCGGTGAAAGCATGGTGAAAGAGATGACAAGGTCGTCCAAGTAACGAAATTACCAGTTAATACTTGGCCATTATTTATTATTTGTTGTTATTATAAACATGCCAAGTTTGACGTTGTACGTATTACCGTTTTTACATTAGAGCTAATACAAAAATACGTTAAAAAAATACATTTGACTTTTTTACTATTTGTTAATTAATCCACCGTTACATATTCTGTGAAAATTTCAACTGGCTAACTATTACGAAACGGTTAGCTATTAGGCGGGTACCAAACTTTTAGTTTGTTTGGAAATACTAGAAAAAAAAGCGGAAAATGTAGCCTATATGTCACTCTGGATGTTAAGAGGAATCCAACGACACCTCATTTGTCAAAATCAGTCAAGCTACAGGAGGTACTACAGGAACCCAGAAACATCTTACACGCTCACCTAAAAACATTACCATCTTTCTTGGACAGTCAGTTAAAAGCTCGCAAGGTTTGAAGGGAAATGCGTTCCAGTTTGTGAGTAAGTCCATTTCGACCACTGCGTCAAATCAAAAGTATAACGTCTTTTGATTTTCAGAAGTACTTGCCTACGTAACACAGGAAAGCATGTCTCCATTAACAATCTACGCCCACTCTCAGAGTCACGGCGTAGCCTATGCAAATGCCCTCCTCTCACGACCGTTCACCATTAGCATCTGCGGAGAGATGCTCAAAGCCTCCTGGCTCCTCATCAGTATGGCCGTCACACCTGGGAGCGATGTCCGACGCTTCCGCGCTCACTGGTTTTTTCACTTCCTTTTGTAAGATGACAATTTATTTCTTTTTGTTTTAGCCAGTGCCAAAGTTTGGAATATGTAATTTGAATTTGGACGTTGTGGACGTAAATAATAACGACTTTGTTATGCGTAAGATTCGTCTTGAATGATAATTTTAGTGCTGGATTTGGTCTCTAAGAAATGCGAGCTTTATTCTCAAGCAAATATAGTCAAGCCAGCGTGTCTAGTCCCAAGAAAACGGAGAAAATAAAAATATATTATGGCAACACTGAATGTAGTTCGTCAATTTTGATACTTCGTTTGTATCTCTGACATTAATCATAGCCCAAAAATGTGGCCATTATAAACAAATCCCTTACCTGAAATTGATGACAATTTGTGAAAGCAATAAAATTACATCAGACATGTCATGTCAAATAAAAGGATAATTTCTTAAAACGGCATAAATGCTAAAGTTTTTTTTAAATTAATCTTTATTTTGGATCCTAAATTATATGAACCACCCAACATTGAAATATGTTAGAAGAGATGTATTTTCCTTTCCACTCCTCCTTTGACCCAGTCTGGGTTCAAGCCACGCTTAAAATAGTACTCAATTCTTCGACCAAACGGGCCCAGAAGAAGCGCATTTTTGAAGATTTCAAAATGAGCGCTGGTGCTCACTTCGTTTCAGTAGGTCTCTACCTAACCTTAGGAAGTGGAAGTGTGTACTTGTGGAATTCGCTGCCTGAGTGGGTGTTCCTGTTCCCCGATAGTTACAATCTGCATGGATGTCTTCAAGTCGAGAATGAATAGGTTTCTTCTAGGCAAGCGTGCTCCATCGTAGGCCGTATCATCGCTTAACATCAGGCGAGTTAGCAGCCAAGCGCAAGACTATTAATAATAATTAAAAAAAAGTGCGACACATGACTATTTTTACATGATAATGAAACATCTGACGAAATTATACCTACGTTGCTTTCCCGAAGTGTAATAAGTACACAACAAAAAAACCGTTATTTAGTTTTTGTAACAAATATACTTTACATGTTTTTTGAAGTATATGTTCGACGGTTTTGACTCGTTTTTACTAAGCAAGTTCAATGGTTATGGCCCGTCCGTTTCTTTTATTTTGGTCGAAGACTCAACTGACACAATCACCTTATTTTCCGTCAAAACACTGGACATGGACAATCCCGATCGCATCTGTTTAAGAAAACTCCCTTCCTCAATTGGCGATCGGAATTTTCAACAACAATCGTAACAGAATACAATTACTCATTCACCGTCCACATGGCATCGGTTCGCGGAAGCCCTCTACGGGATTTGAATCTAAACATTACTTCTTACTACCACACCACTTTACCTAGACCTTCCACACCTCTCCATTTCCCCAAGAACCTTACACAATAAGAGAACTGACGACACTTTTCACGGGTCAAGAATTTATGGACATGGTACATATCTTCTTACTAGCACACCAATTCACAAAGACCTGGTTCTGAAGGTGTATTATTCTTCGTGAAAGGTCTTGAGGAGTGGCCAGGTGGTGTGATAGACCAATGCGACCGTTATACGATGATCGGACTCGAATGAATGGCTCATTCAAAGCCTTCGGAGAAAGGTAGCGGGATATTTTGTTTTGAGATGGCGGTGGCGGTGGCATACTTGCATGCTGAGGTGCGAAGGAGAATCGGAATGGTCTTAAAGTCTGAGAACTGCTGCCGTGGGATGGCCCTTTTCCGGCTTCAGAGGTTCTCAATTAGACTGCATTTTATGTGCGTACGGCCGCGAAATAATAACTAGCGTACGAGTATATTAATCAGAGTCACACAGCGGGCAATGAGCTATGCTCGGAGTTCGATAGGGAAGAAGAAGTTCTTGAGTGGATACCACGAGCCGGAAGACGCAGCGCAGGTAGGCCTCCCACTAGATGGACCAACGACATAGTAAGAGTCGCTGGCATCCAGTGGATGCAAAAGGCAGGCTGTCGTTCAGTGTGGAGGTTAAAGGCGGAGGCCTATGTTCAGCAGTGGACGTCTTCTGGCTGAGGATGATGATGATGAGTATATTAACCGATATCTTCAGCGAGTAAAAATCTATTTTAAGCTACTCGTATATATTATATATAATATGCTAACCCCGGCAGTGGTTACAAATTTGAGCCATTTGGGGTTGATACGTGGGGGACAGGGACACCCTTGAGAACCTGGGATTTTACCTCATTTTCAAAAAATCTTTCAGAGCACCTGGTTTATGCGATTCGTGACCGAAATGCTGCTGTTTCTAGCTCGACACATAATCATTGTCATTCAGCGTGGTAATGCCACCAACATGCTGGGTACAGCCTACTGGTATTGGGCTTAAGCATTTGAATTTTCTTTAGACTTTCAACGGTCTATGGGCAGTTAAATGTGTTTGTAGTATTAATTGTTAGCTCATATTTTGTTCAGTAATAAAAAGAGCTTGCTTTTGTTTTATAATAAACGTTATTTTATAATTAGCCATATACTTTTTTTTATTCTGGTGTAGATATTTGGCAACGTTTTGATGTTCTGCAGTGTCTTCATCAAAACTCGCGTGAGTAACTACAGTTTGGCAGAATTGTATAACTTTGGTACCTTTTATATTTACCGTGATAAGGTTGTGGATGAAGCTCCCAATATTTCGGCAAATACTATACGACGTGATAAGACGAGTTGTTTTGTCGGGACATACCCTCATATTCATAGACGTAAATAAAGGTACCTCGAATCCTCACGTCTCCCTCAAGTGCTGTTTTTTATATGCCACTAGCAAACCCGGCGAACTCCGTTTCGCCACCAGATGACTTCTATAAACCTCACGGAGCCCGAGACCTTTCCAACGAATGCAAAACCGTGGAAATCGGTTCGTGCGTTCTGGAGTTATAGCGTCAGGAAGGAAAACCCGACTTATTTTTATATAGTAGATAACACTACTTTATGTACGTCTATGAATATTGGGGCCTAGTTTCGAGTAAGTTCCAGGAATAACTGTAACAAAAGACTAAGAAAGAAGGTAGATCGTTTTGTCTGTACCTAACTTTGAACTGTTCGATCCACCACCCGCATTCTTCAGTCATCCCGTGAACATTGTGCATGTAAGTGCGGTTTCGCACTACGTCCGATCCGAATCCGATAAAATACGTTCCGGAGTTGTAGTACAACTATTTGTATGGTAGTTTACGCACTAGATCCGATTTCCGTCATCCGAATTCTCTCCGTGATCCGTAAATTTCAATTTCGGAATAGATTCGGAAGTTGACGTCGATTGAAAGGACTCATGATCAACGACGTGAACACTCTACTGTGGCTCCGCCTAAAATTATTGTTTGGATTTGTAACAGAGATCGGACTAGTGCGTACGCAATATCCGAATTCGGTCCGAGTTTTCCAGATCCATATTTTCACGGATTCAGATCGGATTCGGAAATATCAAGAGCTCCTTCCACAACCTTACCACGGTAAATATCGCGTTAATCCTATTAATATTATAAACGCGAAAGTTTGTATGTATGGATGTTTGTTCCTCTTTCACGCAAAAACCACCAAATGGATTTTAATGAAAGTTTATAATAATATAGCTTATACATTAGAATAACACATAGGCTATAACGGGATGTAGTAGCGAGGCCGAAAGCCGAGCTCTACGCGTACGAAGTAGCGGGTTTCAACTAATAATCATATAATTGTGGAAATGTTAAAAAGATAACTATGCTCGTAGAAAGATAATGTTCTAGAAACTTGCGTCATCATTTTATCTCATGATCTGTACCTACCGTATAAAAACCTATCATAGCGCGATCCACTTGTGAAATATCTCAGAAATCCGTCGCAGCTCGTGGCTTATCAGTTATTTGGGATTGACCGTGATAGGTACTTACTGTGTTGCTACTCTGACTTATTCTGGAAGAATTAAATCATCATCATCATAATCAGCGGATATTAAACGTCCACTGTTGGACAAAGGCCTCCCGGTTAAAGAGGGGTTTTGCCATAAACCCCACGCTTGGCAGGCGGCTTGGGGATCGCAGTACGTTCACCGTGTACTAATAGGACGCTGCTGCCCATCCTCCGGTGGTTCTGGTCGCAGTTTTAGGACATACTCGAGTCCATGGTAGAATTAAATATAATGTTACTATCAGTTAAAATGTCTAGAGTCGTAACTATCACAGCACACTACTACGTTCGTGGTAATGCCGCCAGCATGCTGGGTACGGTGCCAACTGGTAGTGGGCTTGAGCATTTGGATTGTCTTTAGACCTTCAACGGTCTATGGGCATAGTCTAACTGTATTTGTAGTGTTAGTATTATCTTGTATTTTGTTTAGTTAATAAAGGCACACTACATTCGTATTGACAATCCCAACATCCTCGCCAAGGAGAGCCGGTATACCAGTGATTCACGAGGCTATTGAAATTAGGAAACAAATTTTAATAACGAGGATGGATGCAACTACTTTCTACTTGGGATCCGTCTTCAAATTAAAATCTCAAGTATCTCAACCGAAATACCTTTGGACACCGTGAGAGATTACTAGAAACTGCGTTTCGCACACGGAGAAACGCACGACTATGTGTAAGCGCTATGGTTTTCATTATCATCAGCCAGAAGACGTCCGCTGCTGAACATAGGCCTCCCCCTTTAACCTCCACACTGAACGACAGCCTGCCTTTTGCATCAACTGGATGCCCGCGACTCTCACAATGTGACGATCAATGTGTCCATTTAGTGGGAGGCCTACCTACGCTGCGTCTTCCGGTTCGTGGTCTCCACTCAAGAACCTTTCTTCCCCATCGGTTATCGGTTCTTCGAGCGATGTGGCCTGCCCATTGCCACTTCAACTTGCAAATTTTAAGAGCTATGTCGGTGACTCTGGTTCCTTGGCGAATATCTAAGTTCCGGATTCTATCGCGCAAAGAAACTCCGAGCATAGCTCTCCATTTTGGTTATGGTTTTGCTCCACCTAAATGCGACTACAATATGATATAAAAAGCCTTATCGTCATTTGTATTAACAAGAGTTGCTTGAAAGTGGGAAAACCTCGCCTTAACTCGTAGTTGATCAGAATAAGTACGTAGTGACAAGTATGGCACCTACCGGAGATATCAGATAGATTTGGAACATCACTTTAGATAAGTGTTGCGAGCGATTAGCTCCTGCTCTTTAATACCACCAACCTGCAGTCGTGTGCAGGAGCCACCATAGCATTTCCTAAACGAAACTAACAGCCTCCAGTTGACAAAAATAGTTCCATCATTTCACCACCTCGACAGATAAGTTGGCCGCATTGTACTCCATTTTGGGAGTGTTCGGATACTTTGAAAATAATCGTCTTAAATAAATAACTGCCTATAGAGTTAGAGTTTCCGGTGAAGTCACTTATCGTAAAACCCACGTCTTTAACTATTCTACAGAACCCGTTTATTTTTCTACCAAAGAAGAAAAGGAGGAGGTTCTCTCGTCAAAGCGCTTATATACATTTTTACCCATCAAGTGTAACTTTTTTCCGGAATAAAAACAAATATCTACAAACTACCGTGCAAAAAATCTCCAAATAAAAGTCGATACGTTGCTTTGTTTAATTTGAAAGACGGACTAATATTTATCATACTTTCTATTAGAAATAGAAATGGTCATTGTCACTTCGTTTTAGGAACTTCAGTTTCTGGATGGTCATTGCGACTACGTGTTAAAAGGTCGATCTTGGAAATAAGTATTTTTGATAAATCCTTGTAAATTGGATTGTTTTCGGTGACTCTTGCCTCCTTACAAATACTACTCGTCTTGGAATAGTTACGCCGTGTTTTGTCTTTTTCTCTCATCCAAATTTTGAACTCGATTGAATGAGTTTCGTGTGTGTGTATTTGTGTGTGTGTGTATGTGTGTGTGTGTGTGTGTGTGTGTGTGTGTGTGAGTGTGTGGGTGTGTGGGTGTGTGGGTGTGTGTGTGTGTGTGTGTGAGTGTGTGTGCCTTCGCCTTCTTGATCAAGTAAGAGTAGGAAACTCATAAGGTAATCTTATCTCACCACAACAATTCTCTGCATATGAAATAATTATTACCGCTGAATGCAAACGCTGGATGCAGGCCGCTTCCAATCAGCCCTTTTGGGGGAGGCCTATGTCCAACAGTGGACGTCCTACGGCTGAAATGACAATGATGAAATTATTCGCTAAAGAAATGTTTAAGTTCACTTTTTTACTTACTAAGATTATTTGCCCGCACTGTAGGTACATGTTTCCAAGATTCCACGAACAAACCTTGCCTATTTCTTAGACCAATTTTCGTCAGTAGGTAACCGTTGATAACAATTCTTCCTCTTATCACGAAGATTACAATCGAAGTAAACAGGAACATTTGAGTCCATCTCGAGTGTTTCACAAACAGAAGATTATCTTGGAATTATTGAGCTATTATCTAGAAACAGTAACCCAGTTAGAGAGATAGTGTCTTTCATATCTAAGTATATATATATTTCTAATGGAATAATTCAGTACTTTAAAATATTCTAACCTTAATAGTTCGTAAATGTACTTATATACTTCGACCAAAATAAAATGAATGGACGGGCCATAACCATTGAACTTGCTCAGTAAAAACGAGGCAAAACCGTCGGACATATACTTCAACACCTAATTATAACCATGTATAGTAAATTTGAAACAAAAAATAGATAGCGGTTTTTTGATGTGTATTTACAGTTCGGGAAAACACACGAAGGCATAATTTGGTCAGATGATTCGTTATCATGTAACAATAGACGCGTGTCGCACTTCCTACGGCTAGAGACCAACTGAAACGAAGTGAGAGCTGGCGCTCATTTTGTAATCTTCAAAAATGCGCTTCTTTTGGGCCCGTCCATTCATGTTTTTTTGGTCGAAGCTTATATATTAACTTTCAACCTCAATTTGTCCTCCTTATTTCGGCCTTTTCGCTAATTCCTTTCTTAGCGGACCTTTAATAAACTTTCAATCTCCTTTTGCCCCTCCCCTCCCCCACCTTAGTTTGGGCCTTTAGCAAAATCATAACTTTACGGACCTCTAGTACCTCTACACCTCTTAAGGAATCTGCTGTCAAAATGCTAACTTCGTTGTTAAAAACATTCACCGCAAAATTTAAACCATATGTCCCTTTTAATCTCTCTTTTTCGGAAAACTCTTACGACATTATTTATTTATTTCATCGTTAACCTGAATACCAAACTAAAAACAAAGAATTTTCAACCTCTCTTTCCCCTCTTAATTCGGCCCTTTCGTAAAACTCTTTCTTAGCAGATTTCAGCTTCGTAGGTCAAGTCGTTTTGAAATTTCGTGATGAGTCAATTAATGAATTTGTCGAATTTCGTTTTTATATAATTATATTTATATAGATACCGTACATACATAGGAATTACTGATCTAAGATTAAGCCGGTTACTTCGAATATAGTTTTAACCGTATCAAAGGTGAGTGTTCGCAAAATTATTAATATGATGGCATCGTCGCAAATACCATTTTTTTTATCGGATACATTTCGGAGAGTGCCCATCGGATCTGCACGATCTAATTTCCTCCTGTCCATTTTTATGTCCAATGTTCCAATGCTTTTTCTATTTTATTTACTTACAAAAGACAATGACTAAATCACTATTGGATGTGGCGCATTTGGTTTTATTCCGTGGCCATCGTTGAAACCGGCCCACGTTGGAAAAGACTATCAGAAGAACAAATTTATGAATACTTTTTCACACAAACGCAGTCAGAGATGAGATATTTGACTTTAAATCTTAAATATGTATTATCTATCTCACTTATGAAAAAATCGATATAATTTAGTTTAGACTGATTTAAGGTCCCTTGATAACAGTTGTTAGTCATATTCTGCATCTAATTAACAAAAATGGTTGATAACCGCCCAAAAAAAAAATTACATAAATTTTGGTCATTGGCTTTTGTTTCCCAATTTATGTGTTTGAAGTGATAATTGGCCAGTAACGTAGGCTTGTGTCACTCCCGGAATAGCAGACCTTATTTTATTGGATCATCAAGCACCAAACTACTAAACTGGCGCAATTTTTTTGTGCAAGTACTACGCATCATCTGCAACGGTCTTTAGACGTACCTGCTTGTACATGCGAGCTCTGTGTTACAAGTATGACGTCAGAATAATCGGACGAAGCGATAATCACTCAGAATGATTGTAACAAAGAAGTAAGGTACGTGGGTAAACACACGTTAGCTTTCAGAGAAGTGCGGAACCCGCATAGTGGTTGACCCTGACTCTATCCTGGGGCCTTACACCTAGTTGTTGGTAAAGAACGTACACTTGTTTGACGGTAATGCTTGCATACTCGGCATGCGCGCTTTCAAATATTTTCAATATTTATTTTATCTTTATTTTCTACAAATAATCTTACGCTTTTACAAAAACCTGCGATCACTTAAGTATTTGAATGATTGTTAGGATTACACACAATTTATTTTTAAATTAAAATATCTTCTATAGAATCTAAATGAAGTTTATCGAAACGATTTTTTTCTATCGAGTTAATTTCATTATTCGTGTATCGGTGAAGACATCCGAATAAAATATTTCAAGAACATTTATTACACATGAAGAAATAATGACAATTAATCGATTTTAAAGGTCTACTTTTGAATATTCGTGAGGACGAATCGTCAAATTTGAAGCATATTTCGTCTTAAGGCAATCCAGGTCAAAGTGCTACGAACTCGATGGTAAAGTCATTTTCGTAGACTTCGAACTCACATCACTCGGTGAGTTTTTGCATACTGAATGCCAATTCAAAAACTCGATTCATCGTAAGTGAAGGGAGTAGCGAGTTCGCTTGGGTGAGATGACTTTTAACAGACTCGCATTGCTGTTTAGTTGATGAAAAAATGTTGCGTGACCGCATACCGTATCTGGGCGCGTTAAGGTTCACGTTCGCGTGATTTTCCGAACTGCGTGGTTTCAACGTTAGTGGTAAGGCCCCAGGTATACTAATCAACTGAGCTATTCTATTCTGCTTATCCTAACCATATTGGTGCTACTAGCTGTGCTTTGCGGTTTTACTCGAGATTTATTCATTTTCACCCGACTGCGCAAGCAAAAGAAAAACAAAGAAAATTGCGCAGAACATTGGAAAATTTCAGAAAACTTAACGACGATTTTAACTTCTGTCAATTCTACGACAGGACATCGTCTGTCGAGTCAGCTAGTTTAATTACATTTTTCACTGATATTTGTAACAAATCAAAGATGTATGTTATCGAGGCTTTATCCAAACGGAACTGACACAGAATATAAAAACACAATAGAGAATGTCTACTTGTATAGAATCGTCCCTCTGTTATCAGTACTAGTATATACCTATGTAGTTTTTCCACCTCCGTTATCTACGCGTGTGATGCTTTTGTTTACTCAACTTGTACTGAGCTGTAGTGTTCTATTTTAATATACTTGGACCTTACTTCCGTTAGCGTGTCCGGCCCTAGTGTCAGAGCTAATAAAGTCACCTTCTAGGTCAAAATCCAGCATCACCTGCCAAGTTTTTGTACCCAAATACCAGTATGCTATTTCCATTGGGTTATTTTCTCTGGAAAACAATGTCACGGACTGTCTGATGGTAAGTGATTACCGTCGCCTAAACAAACTATTAACAGCCCTTTTGAAGAACCCCATGTTATATTATAGAAACTGACGTGGTTTTCACACATTTTATTTATATTACACGGCAATTACGTAAAAACAAAAACAAGAAAAAGACGTCTTGAAAAAGACTGCCTAATGCGGTTGAAACTATAGTCGGAGTGACCAGCTTAATCTTACGTGAGAAATTCCCGTGTAATATAAATAAAAAATAAAAAAAATGTTATAGTTATTTGGAAATGCCGCAGGAGAGAGCTCATTCCACATATTGCAGGTGTGAGGCAAAAAAGATCGCGTAAAACGCTCAGTATGCGATTTCCACATATCTATGATATGTGGTTAAGCTTTCAGCAGTGGCGGCGCATCAACATTGTAAATAAAAACTGAAAGACAACCGCGAATACTAATCACATAGTATAATATGACATCTTTGACTAATCACTTTCGCTAGGTTCTTAAACGTAAGAACGTAAGACGTACCCGATCTTCGCTTATAGCTTTACGCTTACCATCTGATAGTAATATATTTTTAATACAATAAACCAAGGTCATCTGTAATAAGAGAAAAACCTCGCCTTGAAACACTTGTTTGTATCGGGGATTAAAACAGACGAAATAAAAACCTTCTTTTTTATTTTTTCGATACGCCCCCGGCTACTTCATGTTGTCTTCGAATTCGAACCGAAGATGAATCATCGTTTTTCCCGCACACAGACAAGTAATGTCGTAGTGTGTGTTGGGCTCCGCCCGCCCTCCCGTCTGAACGGCTTTCTCGCCACCCTGCTTTATACTCTCCCCACACTAATTCACGTGATCAGACATTTATTTTGTTAGGTAGTGTGGTTCTTTTATCTCTTTGGCATGATTATCTGTTCATCTGTCCGTCCATCCGTCCATTCGTCCATCCGTCCATCCGTCCATCCGTCCATCCGTCCATCCGTCCATCCGTCTATCCGTCCATCCGTCCATCCGTCCATCCGTCCATCCGCCCATCCGCCCATCCGCCCATCCGTCCATCCGTCCATCCGTCCATCCGTCCATCCGTCCATCCGTCCATCCGTCCATCCGTCCATCCGTCCATCCGTCCATCCGTCCATCCGTCCATCCGTCCATCCGTCCATCCGTCCATCCGTCCATCCGTCCATCCGTCCATCCGTCCATCCGTCCATCCGTCCATCCGTCCATCTGTCCATCCGTCCGTCCGTCCGTCTGTCCGCCTTGGCGTGATGTTGTCTTTTTGCACTACTTTTTGTATATCGTTGTGGTACGGAACCCTCAGTGCGCGATCCCAACTTGCACTTGGCTGGTTTTTAGTAACTGACACTTAACTTACCGAAATACTAACTTAACCAACTTCAAAAAAGATGGGATTCTCAATTCTATTGATATGTTATTATATTTTTTATTTATTTATTGGAAAACCAACAGCTTTTTTACACTAAAATATAACAATAGAAAAACGATAGGAAGCCATTTACAGGTTCTCACGAATTTTGTATGTTTGTTACTTCAGAACTCGGTCATTTAAGAACAGATTTGGAAAATTATTTATTAATTGACTTGATTGATATTACTTTCAGATTGGCCCAACAGAAGTTTCATCAAAATCGGTTTAGTTTGGGTTTTAAATCAAAATAACTGGAAAAAATATGTCATCCAAGTAAACAAAATTGCATATTTTACTAATTTTGTGAAGTAGGTTTTTTTTATTTAATAATTATTACATTAAAGTAAAAAAATGGTAGTGTACACACGTAATACATTTTCCACTGACTCTATCTGTCGAGGCCGTCTCCCTAGAGGAAATCGATCTTTTCACCTACCCACACTCATAAAAACTTAATTCATTTATTCTTCAAGCGAGAATCACACAAAAACCATACGTTTTCTTGTCAACAAGGGTTAAAACCGCCTGAAACTGTTCCTTCGATTTTCCCCAGAGAACCATCTTTGCACGCTCTATATTTAAATTGTTCTATCATTTTATGACTTCCATAGAAATTCGAACCTTCACTGCTAGTGATAAAAACTACTTTCTAATGTATCTCACTGTTTTGAGAGAATCGATCTCATTTTCCATATAAACTCTAAAAAGGTCATAAGTCACATTGAATTGGGGAATTTGAAGTCTTACTTAACATTTTTAAGCTTAAGGTTGGTTATTATCTAACATGACATGAACAGGGTGTATCTCGAAGAGGAAATTATTCAAGAGCGATTGGCTCAGAATCTGTAAGGGAGCATTTTTCTGTACCTATATATAAATAAGTTTTATGGTATACTAGCTGCGCACCGCGGTTTCACCCGCGTAGTGATGAAAATTTATGATGATGATGAAAAGTCTATGTCACTCTCTGACTATTGAACTATACCCATGCAAAATATCAGGTCGATCCATTGTTCCGTTGCAGCGTGAAAGAGGAACAAACACCCATACATCTATACATACAAACTTTCGCGTTTGTAATTATATATTTATAATTAGAAACGCGAAAGCAAAACAAACAAAATGCGCGCGTTATTTTTTTTTTTTTTAGTAGGATTAAAAAAAATTGAGAAATAAGCATTTATTCTATTATTGTCATGTAATAGCCAATATCGAAGTCAATATCAATGTTGAAGTGGCAATGGGCAGGCCACATCGCTGGAAGAACCGATAACCGATGGGGAAGAAAGGTTCTTGAGTGGAGACCACGAACCGGAAGACGCAGCGTAGGTAGGCCTCCCACTAGATGGACCGACGACATTGTGAGAGTCGCGGGCATCCAGTGGATGCAAAAGGCAGGCTGTCGTTCAGTGTGGAGGTTAAAGGAGGAGGCCTATGTTCAGCAGTGGATGTCTTCTGGCTGATGATGATGATGATGATGAGCCAATATCGTATTTAAAATGTCAAATTGTGTAATCTAAAATGTCACACAGATAATTATTTATCTATTAAGAGATTAATCCCTTAAATAATATCGATCTTCATAAAGATAAAATAATTATCAGTTACTATTTTATTTTCCTCACTAACTCGTCAGAATTTAAGTTCTTGCTTTTCATCGTGACACAATATAATTCTGATGCAATTTCCTAGTTGTATTATTTATCGCATAGTTAAATTAATCAAACGGTCACAGAATTATTTACAACACACATATTTACACATAGTGATTATTTACAATACAATCTACGTCTTTATAAATAATAATATTAAATATTCGGGACATTTTTGCACACACGGTCATCTGACCCCAAACTAAGCAAAGCTTGTGATTTGGCTGCCAGAGACTGACATACATACATATATAGTTTTAAATACATACTTAAATAGATATTAACAACCAGATATAGAACAAACACAAATGTTCATCACATAAATGCTTGTCTTAGGTGGGAATCGAACCCACGCCCGCAAGCTCAGAAGGTAGGTTCACTACCAACTGGATCAACGGGCTATCTAAAATCACGAGTGAATCGGTTTCTTTTAGGCAAGCGTGCTCCTTCGTAGACAGCATCAGGCGATCAGTTGGCGGTCAAACGCTAGCCTATTATACTAATAAATAAGTAGAGTAGCTGAATTCGCCAATTCGGGCTATTTATCCTAGTTAATCACAGAAATTCAGCAATGTAGTACTTAAATAAATTAAATACAGAAATTATGTATTTTCTGTAAATAAATTATGTGCAGTTTAGTCACCATCGCTCAACAACGGTGAAGAAAAACATCGTGAGAACGAAAACCCAACCAAACTTCAATAGTACACAGACATATGACATTCACCAACATGTACTGGGCCATGGTGGATTAGGGCCTATCCCCTCTCTCTCTCTCTCTCTCTCTCTCTCTCTCTCTCTCTCTCTCTCTCTCTCTCTCTCTCTCTCTCTCTATCTCTGAGAGAAGGCCTGTGTCTCAGGAGTGGGAACATGATATCCTGAAATTATGATAATGATGAAAAGACACAAAGCCAATTATAGGGGCCGTACGGTTAGCTGTTTAATGCGATCCAGCTTAGGTGATGAAAAGATGTGGCGCGACCGCATACCGTATGTGCGCGCGTTAAGGTTCACGTTCGCGTGATTTTCCGAACAGGGCGGTTTTAACATTAGTTTGATACCGCGTAAGCAGTTGGCCGTAAGGCCTCAGGTCATCACGGATAGAAATATAAGAAACAAAACAAATATTTATTTATTGACTAAAACTCTTATCAACCAAGAAGTTTTGCTTTTTATGAACCTAAAAACCTATTATGTAGGTGGTATACGTACCAATCAAAGAGTTCTCCCTTTCGTAAAAGGGCTTAGATGCCAGTATTCTATTGTGATCTTTGTATTTGTTATCGTTTTAAGATAGATAGAGTTATAATATTGATGATCTGATATAGTTTTTGTTTAATCACGTAATTTTTATGTTTATTATAGTAATATTTCATTTACTAGTTGTTAGCAGCAAAGTCATAATATATATAGGTACGACGACGAGCGAAGCGAGGAGGAGTGGTAGATTAATGGTGCACCACAATGCACGAAGAAGAATACTAAGGAAATTATTTTGTCATCTTAAATAACTAATCCAAGGCTAAGTCATATATAGGTATAACGACAAGCGAAGCGAGATCTATGAAGAAGGTTTTAATGTTTATTGAAGTTCGCGGTACGCGACGTGATACAATCCGCGTCGCTGTGTAACGATGTTCTAGAATCTAGCGCCTCATGTATGTCTCCGCTCCGGGAGCCCGTATGGGCGACCCGTTCCGTACAGCTGTGAAACCAGTGTAAAATCACCATACTGGCCACGTAAGTTTCGAGTATCACACAAATGCCGGTCTAACGTAACATCCTTCACATTTTTATGGCAAACTATGTAGTTCACGAGTCCACATTGTTTTGAAGCCAACAAAGCCCCCGCGGAAGTGCCGAGCTGGAATATTAATTATCGCCGCCCTGACTTACCCCTCCCTGAGTGGAGAGGGAGGAATCCATTCTCCCTCCACGGAGATTCGCGCCTGGTACCGAATCTCCTAGTGAGGGAGATGATGACTAGAACTATTACACGAAGTCACTTTAGTTAGACGTGAGTTAGCATAATTTTTATGACATTTTATTTCTGACAACATAACTATTTGATGTATAAATTTTTATTTGTGACTTTATTGTGTGTGAAATTTGACTGTTTTTCTGTATATGGATTATAAGTACCTGACATAAATGAATTATTATTCATTTATTTATGAAATATAAGTATGAGGCCAAGAAGCTCATTTCGGAGATAGGGCTCAGGCTCAAAAAAGTGTGGTGACTCCCGCTCCGGATCGTTCCTGGTGCAAAGGTTGGACATTGCCATCCAACGCGGTAATGCAGCGAGTGTTTTGGGTACCTTTGCGCCGGGAACGGTTAGCGGTGGGTTATTTGTATAGATATTAGTTTAGGTATTGGTGAATACCATATATTTATGCTGGCATCCAGTGGATGCAAAAGGCAGGCTGTCGTTCAGTGTGGTGGTTAAAGGGGGAGGCCTATGTTCAGCAGTGGACGTCTTCTGGCTGATGATGATGATGACCATATATTTAGGATTTATTTGACATTTAAACTATCATAGTTAAATACAAGCAGTTACTTAAATAAATTAACATTGCAACATTTATGAAATTAGATAGATAGACATGTGTATTATCTAAACAAAATACAAGCTAACAAAATATTGCTATACTACTGTTAGGCTTGGTTCCACCATCATCACCATCATTTCAGCCTATCGTGTTTCCACTGCTGGGACTCGGGCCTTCTTTCAGAGAGAGAATGTGCCCCACTCCACTATGCTGGCCTAGTGCATTTAGGTGAATGTCATATGTCTTTAAACTTTGAGAGGTTCTTGGACATACCGGTTTCCAGCGATATTTTTCTTCACCGTTTCTGAGTGGTGGCATCGAAACTGCACAATTTATTTATAGGCACTAAATTGGTAATTGGTGCAGTTCCGAGGATCGAACCGGGTGCCGTCAGATTGGCAAAGTGCACATGCTACCACTCGGCCACCATCGCTTGCTCACATTGAATTGAAACCTGTATACAGTCGCTAAAATCTAGTTTACTCCAAAAACCAAAAACAATGCAATCGTAACATTTCTATACATCAGCACCTCACCTAAACCTGAGATTTTCGGGACAAAAGCCTCTATGTAGCGAGGCGAGGTCGTCACTGGCAACTTGATGGATTTCGTGAGGGACTGAGGATACATTCCATTGTATTCCAGCCAAATATACCAGCTTTGTGTCTCAGAAGAATAGAAAATACAAACTAAGAAAATGCGGAAAAACTATTTTTACGTAGCACGTCTTCCATACCTACTTTGGGGAGAGTAGAACCCGAGTTTAGGTAAAGGTAATACAGGAAATGCTCCCGCAACCGAAACGCTAATAGGTAATATACTATCTAATAAACCGGTCATGTGCGAGTCGGGCTCGCGCACTGAGAGTTCCGTGTCACCACAAAATTCAACAACGAAATTACCAGTTATAAATTGGTAATTAACAGAAACTTGTCACCGACTGGCACATGACCATAATTTTTTTTACTCACTTATTTTTTACTTCTTTTTTTTACTTGCTTTAGTTTAGAGTGTATACTGTAATCATGCTAAGTTTAACGCTTGTACGTATTAAGCTTTTTACATTACAGCTAATACTAAAATACGTTCAAAATACGTTTGTTGTATGGGGACCCCCCCAATCGTTTTTACTTTTTGACTTTTTTTTAATCCGCCGTAAGATTACATATTCTGTAAAAAATTCAACTGGCTATCTATAACGGTTCGAAAGATGCAGCCGTTTAAAGGCAGGACAGACAGACAGACATACAGACGGACAGACAGACAACGTTGGCTCATTAATAGGGTCCCGTTTTTACCCTTTGGGTACGGAACCCTAAAAACAATCGTATACATTATTTGCCTTATACTTTTTTTATCGCGTTATTCGCGATAAAAAATAGTATAAGGCAAATAAAAAAAAATTGTCTGCGTTAGACCACCAACTCGCCTTTTTTTAAGCGGCGATGTGGTGGAAGATGAAGCACGCAGACTTAGAAGATACCTATTCACTCTGGACTTTAAAAGGCCCAGATTATATCTTTTAGGAAACAAGGAAGCTGGCAGGTTGTTCCAATCCTTGGCCGTACGGATTAGAGTATTTGTCGTTTAGAATGTTACAAACAAGCAATGTAAAGCGTACAAGCTCGCGCGCGGCTCAGGTCGTTCGTTGACCTCTAGCATCAGCTGATTTATTTGCATTACATTGCGAACATTGAAAGAAATAATTAATAAAACATAGCAGCTTTAGACGTCCACTGCTGAACACTGCTGAACTTCGTCCTTTAGATTTCCACACTGAGCAACAGCCTGCCATCTGCATCCACTGGATGCCCGTGACTCTCAGAATGTTGTCGGTCCATCTAGTGGATTGCCTACCTACGCTGCGTATTCCGATTCGTGGTCTCCACTTAAGAACCTTTCTTCCCCATCGGTTATCGGTTCTTCGAGCGATCTGGCCTGGCCATTGCCATTCCATCTTGCAAACCAATGCATTTCAATGAATTGAAATTGAATAGTCAATAGGCATGTGTCGTAATGTATAACATATTACAAATAACAGGCTGAGCCATGAATGTAACTAAATACATTACACATACTGAAAAAATAAATTAAATTGGCTGATAAATCTCTGAGATATGAGCGTTTACAGCTTTAGGTGGGGATAGAAAGGGGGATGTTTTGTCCCTTTCCCGAAAAGCATGTGTTAGTAAAGTATTTGTATGGGGCGCCTGCGGCGTGACATCATAGCTCAGTATAGCGTGCTCTCTGTCTATCATGAAATTAAAATAGTTATAGTTTCTTTGTTTTTGAAGTAATTTTAATTTTATTTTCGTTGATGGGCTCTATTTTATATGATAGCCCGTTGGTCGTGTTGGTAGTGAACCTGCCTTCTGGGCTTGGGGGCGTGGGTTCGATTCCCACCTAGGACAAACATTTGTGTGATGAACATTTGTGTTTGTTCTATATCTGGGTGTTAATATCTATTTAAGTATGTATTTAAACCTATATATGTATGTATATCAGTCTCTGGCAGCCATATCACAAGCTTTGCTTAGTTTGGGGTCAGATGACCGTGTGTGCAAAAATGTCCCGAATAAAAAAAAAAAATAAAAAAAAATAAAAAAAATATGAGGTAATAAAAAAAAAATTAGTCATCATGGTTTATACTTATTCCAGTATCACGTATGTTATTTATCTGTATTACACGATAAGTAGGTAACTTATCCGCTTATAAAATCCTTTAAATTTTCATCACACTTTCACGTGGTCTGAATTCAGATAAAGAATCAGCGATTTCACAGTTCCATTCTCGTTAGTCTAAAAAATGATTATTCAAAATGAATCATAACTTATCTTTGAGATTAAAATGATAAATATGTTTTTGTAACTTTAGACTTAAGAACATTATTTCATCATCATCATCAGCCAGAAGACGTCCACTGCTGAACATAGGCCTCCCCCTTTAACCTCCACACTGAACGCCAGCCTGTCTTTTGCATCCACTGGATGCCAGCGACTCTCACAATGTCATCGGTCCATCTAGTGGGAGGCCTACCTACGCTGCGTCTTCCGGTTCGTGGTCCCCACTCAAGAACCTTTCTTCCCCATCGGTTATCGTTTCTTCGAGCGATGTGGCCTGCCACTTCAATGGGCAAATTTTAACAGCTATGTCGGTGACTCTGGTGCTTTGGCGAATATCCACTTTCCGGATTGTATCGCGCAAAGAAACTCCGAGCATAGCTCTCTCCATTACCTGCTGTGTAACTCTGAGTTTTTCCGAAAGATCACGTCTTTGTACCATATGTCATCACTGGCAACACACACTGGTCAATGACTTTATTTATTTAACCTAAAATAATAAACATTCATACAAATACAGGCATTTCATAATGCATGGCAACGCCCTACTAGTAGACAAGACATTGAACAAAACACGTTTAAGTACATATAGTACTATATGCCCCAGCATTTCACAAACCCATTTAAATCCGCCCCAGCAGACAGCGAGATTAACGAAACGGCTTCCCCGCCCGCCCTACCCCCGCCCAACAGTGCTGGGCGGCGATCAATACCTTAGACGAAATGGCTTCTACACTGCGACCAACATATCTGCACAGTTACCTAAATGATGGTACTGAAAAAAAAACTACAGAAAGCTGTCACTTTATTCAGAAAATCCGATGGTGGCTCACTCATTCAACTCTCCAGACAAGTTGGTCGAGCTTGTAATCTCACAGCGATCTTGCGTCCTTGTCGCTCGGAGATGCGAGCCGCTTCATCTTACGATAGACTCTATTTATAGCTGACTAAGATCTATTTTGGAGTGTAATCTGACGGTGGTGGTTTGAGATGGGGGCACTGTGTATGCTTAGGTCGGTACATAATGTGGGGTAGGCATGTATAATCTCTTTGTCGTCTGCTGACAAGGTGTTCTGTAGAGGGGGAGGAGGGTGAAACTCTGAAATGTATTGTGTATGACTTTGTAGGTGTAGGTAGGTATATATCTGGGTATACGAGAAACTAGGTAAAATATTTCAGTACGTAGTGGCTGGGTATACCCATCAAGATTTGCAGCGAATTGACACGCTTGTAATACCTTCACTGTAACAATGATTAACAGCTCGTATTTAACCTACTTATTTATAACAGCTAGTATTTTATGTTACTTATGCCCATCATCATCATCATTTCAGTCATAGGACGTCCACTGCTGGACATAGGCCTCCCCCATCGATCTCCAAAAGGGCCGGTTGGAAGCGGCCTACATCCAGCGTTTCCCTGAGGTTTTTTAAGGTCGTCTGTCCATCTTGTGGGTGGACGTCCTACGCTGTGCTTACCGGTCCGTGGTCTCCATTCCAGAACCTTTCGGTGGGCTATGTCGGTGACTTTCGTTCGTCTTCGGATATCCTCATTTCTGATTCAATCTCTCCGAAACATAGAGTAAGGAAACCTCGAGCATAGCCCTCTCCATAGCTCGTTGTGTGACTTTGAGCTTGTTTATGAGGCATAGTGAGAGACCACGTTTCAGTGCCGTATGTCATCACTGGTAACACACACTTATGCCCATACTTATTTGATATTACAGTCCAATGATCTTATATTTTTACATTTCACTCAGTAATTCCAGTCGGTCACTTAGATTTTTAGTTGCATCATGGATTTACAATTTGTCATTTTCAACCAAGTATAAGTAAATAAGTTAATTACTTATGACAACGAGTGCATTACAATAAATATGTATGTACACACGCGTACGCCTGCGTACCTACGTGAAAGAACAATAAATCCATCGAATTAATCACGCAAAACCATTACTAAATCAAACTGGTCCGATTTCTTTAGCAGATTTATTGACGCAACTCTCAAGACGGTAATAATAGATTTTTGTTTTGGGTCTAAGCATTTATTAGGTCTTACAGCTGTTATAACATTGTAAAAAGCTGCCTATCACGCCTATCATGTTCGCACTGTTTGGACACGGGCTTTCTCTCAGACAGAGAAGGTGAACTCTAATCCATCATGCTGGCCCAGCGCATGTTGGTGAATGTCATGTCTTAGAACTTCTTCTTTAATGGTTGTCTGAAAAAAAACGCATTTAGCGATAAGGCCGCCACTTATGGTACTAGCTCGTAAGTGTTTTCTATCATTCTGTTTGTATTTTTTTTCTGGTGTACACAAAATCTCTATCTATCTAAATTCTTACTTGGACATACTTATCGATTTCGTCACGTTTTTCCATCACCGTTGCCATTATAATTTACTTAAATACCAAATAAGTTCTTTTTTTTTCATAAATAATAGGCTTGCGTTTGACCACCATCACGCCTGATGTTAAACGATGATGCGGTCTACGTTGGAGCACGCTTGCCTAGAAGGAACCGATTCACTCGTGATTTGAAGACGCCCAGATTGTAACCATCGGGGAACACCCATTCAGGCAGCGAATTCCACAGACTAGCAGTTCGCATAATAAATGTGGAATCAAAGCGCTTCGTACGGGTTTTCGGAATATCAACCATAAAGCGGTGACGATTTTTCGTGCCCGCTCTGGCAGTCTTTGGTCTTTGGTAGGGCCGAGGACTGAACCGGGGGTCGTTATATTGTAAAGTGCACATGCTACCGGCCACCATCACTCCTCTCATCTATCTCTCGCCATCTCTCTGCTGGAGATCATTCTGCTGGGACTATATATCCATTGCAGACTATATCTGGTCGGTCCATCGCTTGGATGACCTCCCACGCGGTCTAGTGCCTTCTACATACTTTTCCCTGGACGACGAGGATTAAAAGTTCTACGCGATTGCTTCATCTATTAAAAAATTGTGCACTCGATACGTAGAGAGCAATCGTAATCGAGTCGTTGCGTCGCATCCTGCGTGCGTGCGTGTATAAATATTGGCTCCATTACTACGATCTAATAAGCAACGTTGCGACATCACTTCTCTGGAATGTGGTAGGATTGAAGGAGTTTAAAGGCGCTTGCAGACGATTCAAAGTCGGTTTAAAACGAGCATAAAATGCCCTAAACTCAAATAATGGCGCTTGCAGACGATGCGTAGTTACAATACAAGTAGCACGTACAAATTGCAAGTGCTTACTACAAATTGTCTGCAACGGGTATAACGGGACCCTATTACTAAGCTTACGCTTTCTGTCTGTTCGTCCGTCTGTCCTACCTTTTAACGGCTGTATCTTTCGAACCGTAACAGTTAATATTTTCACAGAATTATGTAATTTTACGGTGGATTAACTAAGAAATAATAATAAAGACAAAAAAATAAAAATTATAGGGGACCCCCTTTTAGTTTTTTCTTGCTTATTTTTTTCGCGATATCAGGATTGGGAGGGTTGTTCCCAAAGTAAAAGTTGTTATCATACTTATATAATATTATTATAAATCCGAAAAGTTTGTTGGTTTGTTTGTTCCTCTTTCACGCAGCAACAGAGCAACGGATCGACCTGATTTTTTGCATGGCTATAGTTCAAGGGCTGGAGAGTGAAATAGTCTTTTCATCATCACCATTTTTCATCACTACGCAGGTGAAACCGCGGGGCGCAGCTAGTATGATATATATAATGACTAGCGACCCGCCCGCCCGGCTTCGCACGGGTGTAATTTACGTGCGAAGCCGGGGCGGGTCGCTAGTTATATATATAAACGTTCCGTGAAAATGTATCCAACTGATGGTGAAAACCGCATAAAAATCCGTTGCGTGGTTTAGGAGGAGTTAGCGGCCATATATACATACAGACAGACGCGGAAAGCGACTTTAATTTATACTATGTAGTGAAGAGATAGAGAAGAGATAATGATGAGTAAAATGCCCTCCTTTCGGCTTAGTACAGTCTATATGCGTAGCCCTGTATTTACAGTAGCCTGTATAATTCTATAGTATGATAAGCGTGATATGTAAAATTAAACGACTGAAACACGCCAGAACTAAACGATAGTTATAATGATTGAGTAAAAACAGCTAGAAACTCATAACAAAGAGGTCTAAGAATGCAGTCCACACATAAAGCCCAGCTAGTTTTCCAACGACCGCGCGATGCAAATCTACGCCAGTACACCCGCTCGCTGGGTCAACGAATGCATGGAAAATGTAGAGTTACCATGACATACCTACGTAATAAGATAAAGTACATTTTTAACTACATAATTTAACATTCTTCACAGACTTCACAGGAAGATGATAAAAAAACAGTTTCCATTGTATAATTTTCCACAGAGGTGGTATATTAGAGGATGAATAAAGCCTTGAAAAGGCAGGCTGTCGTTCAGTGTGGAGGTTAAAGGGGGAGGCCTATGTTCAGCAGTGGACGTCTTCTGGCTGATGATGATGAAAGCCTTGAAATATTTCAGAGATGAACGACCCCTTGCTTAGATGGGTGACCCATCTCGTCCAACCAGTTGAACCACGGGAGTCCACCAGACAGTGATCCAACGATGAAAACTGATGTGGTTTTCACACTTTTTGTTTACATTATACGGGAATTGTTCACGATAGATATTTTTTTCGTTATAATGCCTGGCATTTTTTTAATTCCCACATTATAGGGTTCCGTACCCAAAGGGTAAAAACGGGACCCTATTACTAAGCCTACGATGTCTGTCTGTCTGTCCTACCTATTACCGGCTATATCTTTCGAACCGTAATAGATAGCCAGTTGAAATTTTCACAGAATATGTAACTTATTTTTTTTTTTTTTTTTTTTTCTGGGCAAGTGCCTTTATTAACTAAACAAAATACAAGCTAAAACTAAAACTACAAATACAGTTAGACTGCCCATAGACCGTTGAAGGTCTAAAGACAATCTAAATGCTCAAGCCCACTACCAGTTGGCAGCGTACCCAGCATGCTGGCGGCATTACCACGTTGAATGGCAATGCTTATGCGTTGAGCCAGAAACACGCCAGCATTTTGGTCACGCGTCGCATTAACCAGGCGCTCTGAAAGATTTTTGAAAATGAGGTGAGCTCCCGGTCCCCAAGGGCCCAATGTCTCGACCCCAAACGCCTCAAATATATAACCACTGCCGAGGTTAGCATATTTGCGTCGCTTGTGCTGCTCTGCCGAATTGGCAGCCGCGCCAGCCCTACCCTGTGTCTCAGGAAGATGTGACGGCGCCAAAGTATCGACACAAGTTGCGTCCCATACAAGGGGCCGCCCCAACCTCCAGGGCACAAGTGTCATACCGTCAGGCCTCCTTCCATCGTCGCGCGCAAGACCACTCGGTTCGAGCACAGCTGCGACATTGGCGGTGGAAAGAGCCCTGCGTATGATGTCGTTCAGGCTAGCGTGTCGGCCAATACGACCAGCGCTTCTCGAGCAAGAGAGACCATGGTGACCGAGCTGGTCAACAGCAGTACCACACTGACAGCGATGGGCCTCACAGCACCTTGCACCCAAGCGTAAGCTGACAGCTAGACGAAATGCGGTTGGATCTAAAAGGCTACCCGTGTTAAAAGAGGGCATAGCTTGCAACCAAAGTCCCGATTCCCAAACAGAGACAGCAAGAATACGAGCGCGATCTGCAACACTAGGACACGTATCTAGTAGCGATTTCCGTGCTAGTTCGCAGATCGGCCGATCCCACAGTCTCTGGGAAGACAACTTCCTGGGAAAATCGGTATTTGGACAAGCAAGCCTGATATTTCAAGCATTCATTGCCTCTTTCGAATGAGATACAACTACTTCGGAAGGGCCTAAAGAGGGTGCAAGGATTTTTTCTATTAATTTATGAGTACTATGAAATGAGGACAAGAATGCCGGTAACGCAACACTTGAAATTTGGCGGACCCCTAAGCCTCCTAACCTTACAGGTAGTGAGGCTTGTGACCATGTCCTGTCACTCAAATCAACATTCAAAACCGATATTAGAGTTTCCTTTACGACATTGTCTAAGCTCGAAAGGAGCTCACCGTGTTTCCACAGTGGACTACATCGTAAAGTGTACATAAATTTAGGAACAAACAAACAGTATCTGATAATTGTAAACGCCATATGGGCGTTAATTTTTAGTAACCTGTCGGAAGAACCCATAAAATTTTGAATTTTTTCCTCAACAAAAGGTGAAAAGGACTCATCTAATATCGGTGAACCCAGGAGTCGGAGCGAACACCTGTCTAATGATTTTATATTGGGAGCTAAATCATTGAATTTTTCAATAACCACATTTTTATCCGGACATGAATCGCAAACAAAAAGTTCGCATTTCGAAAAATTTAGTTCCAAACCAATATGACGAAATTCGTCTATAAGAATTTTTAAATCACTCAGAACCAAGGAAGTTGCAAGGAAAGGAACGCGTTCTGTCAAAATATTCCCATACAAAACTAAACCTTAACGTCTAACGATAAGGTTCATAATAATGTGGCTAGGAACATGGAGGTAAAACGAGCTCACTGAGATAGCTACCACGGAGGAAGTGTATCCCTTTCTAAAGATTGCCATTACATAAAACATATATTTTAGTAAAACTCTGTTTTAAACTATCTCAGCTGTTCACTAAAGTTATATAATGTTGTGGAATCTCATTCCACAACCACCACGGTAATTATCCCGTAATCATATATTAGTAGTTTTACTTATTCAATCGGACATACCGGGCAGGCCCTATTTTGGGGTGTAAACATAAAATTACTACCAATGAAATAAAGATAAATTTTTATTTCCATTTTCTAACGGATATTAATGTAGATAATATATCTAATGTATCATGTACATATTTAAATTTTATTTTTAAGTAACCATGTAGGTTCCTAGTATAATTACTAGGAACCTTCATGGTTCTGCTGAACCATGAAGCTACTGGCAGCATTAACGACATGGCGTTTTTGATTGTTTGCTTACTATATTTTGTTTTTTCAAGCATGATTTTTGAATATTTATTTTAAAATGGTGAAAAATTTCTGTATAAGAAACTGTGCTAGTAAATCATTCGGTGGCTGCGGCATATCTTTTCACAGGTAGGTACACAAAGCTTGAAATACAAGAAAATGTTTACTAGGGTGTCCATACACGTGTGAACATGAACAATATTTTGAACAATGAACAATTATTTTTATACATTATGTTTTAGCATGACCTAGGGATATTTTAAAGTAATACGCATTTCGGCGAGTGTGCGCAAAAGCTTCGAGCCCTTGTTCCACCCTCCCCCTTTTACTTAGGAAAAGTAGAATGACTGCACATGCACACTACCCTCCCTTCCTAGTGAAAATTCCAAAGATTTGAACTCAACGATTTGGGTCTTCATTTATGATACGTACTGCCCAAGAATGGAACTACCTGCCGTCCTCCTTGTTTCCTGAGAACAACAAACTAGATATCTTCATGGCTAGTGATAGATAGTGACAGTGATAGTGATAGTGTGATAGTGACTGCTAGTCTGTGGAATGCGCTGCCTGAATGGGTGTTCCCCGATAGATACAATCTGGGTGTCTTCAAATCACGAGTGAATTGGTTTCTTCTAGGCAAGCGTGCTCCACCGTAGACCGCATCATCGCTTAACATCAGGCGAGTTGGCGGTCAAGCGCAAGCCTATTATTTATATTAAAAAAAAGATATGTATAGATAGATATGAATAGATTTCTAGATCAACGTGTTCCATCCTCCGCCACACCGTCACATACCATCAGGTGAGTAAGTGGCGAAACGTAGATCTAGTACCACCATCCAACGGTGAACCGAGCTTTCTGTGTACAGTTGTATCGTTCAAGGGTGTTTCGACGAATCGTACGGGAATCATTCTAAATATTACATAAAAAATGAAAGTACCTAAATTCATCGCTGAATATATTTCATGTTACAGTATACCAACAAAAGAGGATGTAAGAAAAATGTGGTTGGAAGTAATTCTTAGTCGAACAGCAAGAATAACAAAAAACTCCAGGGTGTGCAGTTTGCACTTCAACACAGAAGATTTTATAAAGACACTAGCGACCCGCCCCGGCATCGCAGGTGCAATGCTAATACTAAAATAATATACTACGGAATGTCTTTATATACCTACAACGTTCACAGCTTTTTGTCATTAGGCAAAACAAACATGTTTTCTTTAGAGGTTACTCTTTAAAGAGCGACATTATGATTGGCCATGTGAAAAACACGCCGCCGGTACCGGCCTGTTGCGGTACTGGCCGCGCAACCGCTATGTCCCTGCATTTTAAATCTTTAATATCTTCGAAAATGTTCATATAAATTACATGCTGTAAACGGCCATATTGGTCTATATTAAATGCACAATGTATTTAAGGTACTTAACTGGATAAAGATTAATGCTGTATTGCTTAAAATCCCTTCGTAATCACGTAGGGTTCAGCCAGCGTTTGCAATGTAAGCGCAAAAAAAATATGTTTATTTACGACATTACATTAGAAACCTCTACAATTATCAGTGTTTCTCTACTATATTATGCATGTATTATATATATAAACCTTTCTCTTGAATCACTCTATCTATTGTAAAAAAACGCATTAAAATCTGTTGCGTAGTTTTAAAGATTTAAGCATACATAGGGACGGACAGACAGCGACAGCGACTTTGTTTTATCCTATGTAGTGATAGTGATAGTGATGTAGTGATGCTTTCGACTAACTTTGAAAATGAATGTAGTTCGATGTCATTTTCCCGCAGTAAGTAAAATATGCCAAATAGTAGTCATGCCAATCTTCTATATTTATAAAAGCTAAATTCACTCACTCACTCACTGACTTGTCACGAAATCTCAAAAACTATTTGACTTACGAAGCTAAAATTTGGCACGTAGATTCCTTATGGGGTATAGAGGTCCGCTAAGAAGGATTTAGCGAAAAAGCCGAATTAGAGGGGGCAAATGGATGTTGAAAGATTATATTAAAGTCCTTTGTTTTTGATGATACTCAGGGATAAAATTTGGTATTCAGGCTAATAGTTTAAATTAAATAAATACTGTTATAATATTTTTACAAAAAAGAAAGATTAAGGAGGTGGAATTGTAGTGTGTATGTTGTGTTGAAAGTTATGCAACTACGAAATTGTAATTTGACAAGTGGGTGTAAAACTTCATTGAAAAATATTTTACGAAAGGGCCGAATTAATGGGTCCAAAAAAGGTTGAAAGTTTAGGTGAAAGTGTAAGCGTACGAAGTCACACGGGTAACGGCTAGTTTATTATAAATACAAAAGTTTGTCTGTTGTATGTGAAAGAGGAACAAACATCCATACATACAAACTTTGGCGTTTATAATATTAGTTGAAAGTAGGATAGGATGCGAAAGTGTGTTTGTTACTCTTTTACGCAGCAACAGAGCAACAAATCAACCAGATTTTTTGCATGGGTATAGTTCAAGGGATGGAAAGTTATAGACTACTTTCATCATCATCGTCATCTACTAGATGTTGTTAACTGATCACCGAATTTAAGCAACGGACTACACGGTCAATCTTAGGTAGGGTGATTGCAAGTGGCATTTAGAAACCGAATGATCGAATAAAAAGTTAACAATCTGGGTGCCTTCATGTCGAGAGTGAATAGGTTTCTTCTAGGCAAGCGTGCTCCATCGTAGGCCGCATCATCGCTTAACATCAGGCGAGATGGCGGCCAAGCGCAAGCCAATTTATAATTTTAAAAAAATATATGTCACGTGACCCGTATGTCCCGGTTGAGTCTTATAACAATAGCCGCTAAGCCATCTCAGAGGCCTTCAGGCGTCCTGGCGGCCTAAAATTCTGACATTAGCGCTCGTCACTGGGCCTATATGAACTTCCTGTATTTACTGAGAGTACCAATACGATGATTTTAGGAATTACCTACAATGTCTTCGTTTCCTCAAAATCATGAACACCCTACAAGAAAAGGACAAATTACTCCGTGCTCGCTTTTCCCTCGGACCGTTTTTTTAGCATGAGTACTCGATCCAGGTCCCTTTAGGGTATATATAAAATCCTTGCTCAGAACAGTGTCAACGTCGCCTCCTAGGGTTCCGTCATCCAAGTACCAAACATTAAGTTTGGACTGGAGACGTTGAATAATTGGGTGAATAGCCAGGCTGAAAATGGCGGGACCGAAAGGATCACCCTGTTGACAGATGATAACAAAACATTGTTTTGGTATGTCAATTTGGTGGGACTGCCATAGCATTGCCAGAGAAAATTGAAAAGATCAGGAATTTTATCTTTTACTTGTGTCAACAGGGCACCGCGATCAACCGAATTAAAAGCGTTTTTGACATCCACCTTTAGCAGCACCTCTCCACAATTTTGATCGAGAAAAGTTCGGACAGAGTGAACAGCAGCCTCACATCCACCTCGCGAACCAAAACCAAGCTGTATTGGTTGAAAAAGGTTACTCAAAAGAGTGACCTTTTTCCTACAGCCTGCCTTGGCCGCAAGGCGACGATATGTGGTGCCAACCGCAATAGGTCTGATACCACCGTCTTTTTTGATAAGTGCGCATAAATTAGCGCCATACAAAATTTCAATGACGTCATCACTGACCCGTCCAGATAACATGAGGTTTACCAAAGCCGTTAGGTCTTTTAAGAGGGACTCGCTAGCCTCACCACAACTAAAAGATAGAAGATCTTTTAGGTGTTGAGGCGTCAGACCATCTAGGCCTCCAGCTGAGCCACTCTGAAAAGATGCAACAGCCGCTGCAACCTCCTGGCATGTGGCTTCAATGACAACGTCATCTGGTTGTGGTGGATCAGGGAGGTGGAGATTTGCCGCTGCAGGTGGATGTTTGTCACGTAGTGACTGAACCGTAACTGGTGTATAGGGGGCGATTGTGTCGCTAGAAAACAAGACACGTGCGGCGCCTTTGATATCGCCATCACTAATTTTGTTCTCTACTATTTTGAAATTAGTCAAAACGTCAGTTGTTTTGGAATTTAAATTATTCCGACTTTTGGGCGGAACAATGTTTGCAAGATCTAAAGGGTTACCCTCCAATACTTTGTACTTTACGCAGTTTTCCTTTACTCTAGTAGTAAGGGACTTTTTGTTGGAGGGGTCAAAATGTACGTAAATCACACTGTATGGAAAAGTAAGGAGATGTTCCCAGGCGTGCTTAGAATTTATAGAAATAGTATTCCTAATTGCCGATGATAAACAAAGAGCAACCGAAATACGAGCACCACGCGGGATGCGTTTTAAAATCGGAAAAGAATTTTTATATGAGCTTAGAACCTCCCAAAACGGTTTGGAAGGAGTAGCAGCGCTCGTGGAACTGCTACTCTGTACGTACGAGCCCGAAATTGGAGCCGAAAGACTAATTTTGTGACACCTAGTATTGTGAATATTCAGACCTTTTTGACCTTTGAAGTAACGTGCCTGGGGACACTCCGGGCACCGTATCAGGTTTGTCTGCGACACAAAGTTAATTTCTGATGCCGCACCTCGTCCAGAAGGGGTGGAAAGTGGCATGATAACAAAATAGGGCTTATCTGCAAGCTTAGTATTCCTATTTCCTATCTAGTGACGGCCTCGAGACGTCAGGCGGTGACGTCGCTCGGTGTGCGCCGACTCGCCGGACGGCGTTGACATGGAAACAAACAAACACTAATGAGCGGAAATCTGTCAAAAACTAAGATATTTAAGGAAATACGAAAAACAGATGTAGAGACTTTCCCTAGCTCTACAAACAATACCATTTAAGAATCCAGATATATTCAAGCGACTGGTATGCAGAAAAAGCTTCCACAGTCGCTAAATCTGAAAAAATAAAGCCCTGAAATTTCTTGCCAACCTCGGTTGACAAGACCTTTTTTTTATTTTTAACTTATTTGTCCGTAATCCATATTTATTAAATTGTAAAAAAGTGCAAAAGACTTAGAAGACGGGGGCGTGCATTATAGGATACTCTATTATCCACCCCGTCTTCTACGTCTGCTATAAATCCTTTCCACCGTAAGGTTGCCTGGAAGAAATAGCTTTTTACCGATAAAGTTGTTACCCTAGTTTTAATTTAAGAGTTTTTTGTCTTCTGCATCAAATTTTACGATGTGCAGATTAAAAATTTAATCAATCAATTTCGTTAGGTTTTTTATTTTTTTAAGTTGTGCATAAATAAAACTCTGTTTTAAACTATCACGGTTGTTCACTAAAGTTATATGATTATTAACGGGATATTTACCGTGGTAAGGTTGTGGAATGAGCTCCCGATATTTCGGCGCAGTTACATGCACCATGTTCACGGGAAGACTGAAGAATGCGGGTGGTTGGTCGAAAAGTTAAAAAGTTAGGTGCAGACATAACGATCTACCCTCTTTCTTAGTCTTTTGCTACGGTTATCACTGGAACTCGAACTCGATCCTAAATCCCGACAAAACACACTCACTGTATCACTGCGTATAGTATTTTGAACACATTTTGAACGCGGACTTTTATTTTTAAAACAACCTAATACTGGATTCCACGCACTGGCGAGTTGAAAACCATCACCTCGATTGAAATTCTGGCATTTCGAGATCTCGATAGTTTCCTTTACTAGCCTTGGTATGTAATGGCGTTCGGTGGACAAGATTTTAGGGTTATGGAATTCAATCCAGTGGTTAGGACCCGCGTCCAGCAGATGTTCAGCTATGGCAGATTTGTGTCTTTCATTGTTTTTTACTGCCTTTATGTGTTCCTTGATGCGGCATGAAACAGTTCGCTTCGTCTGTCCTATGTACGAACTTCCGCAGCTGCAGTTAATTTTGTACACCCCGGGATGCTGAAAAGGAATCTTGTCCTTAGGGGAACGCAGACATTGCGCAATCTTCTGATGAGGAGTAAATATGGTCTTGATAGCATATTTGTCAAGAATTCGACCTATTTTGTCTGTGACTCCTTTAACATATGGCAAAAAGGTCGGCTGTCGTTCCACCTTCGGTTTCATCAGTTTCTTCCTTGGCTTGGTTATACCGACCTGAGCCTTATAACCATTCCTGCGTAACACCATCTGTACGTGGGATAGTTCCTCAGCAAGGTGTTCTGTATCGCACAGATCATAAGCCCGATTTGTCAGTGAACTGACCACAGAATTAAGATGCCGGGGATGATGGTGAGAGGTGGCATGCAAGTACAGGTCTGTGTGTGTCGGTTTTCTGTACACTGTGTGGCTCAGAGACCCGTCTTCCCTCGCTGTTATTTGAACATCCAGGAACGGCAACACTCGATCTTTTTCAATCTCAGCCGTAAACCGCATAGCGTGATGAACACCGTTTAAATGTTCTAGGCATTTGCTCACTTCTGTTTCACCGCCCTTAAGTATGCAGAAGATATCATCCACATATCTCTTCCAGCACTTGATTTCTACGGGACAGGTGGATATAGCCCGGTCTTCAAAGTGTTCCATCCACAGATTAGCAACCACAGGGGCCACTGGACTACCCATTGCTACTCCATCTATCTGCAGGTAAAACTGGCCTCTGTATAAGAAGTAACTGGAAGATAAACAGTGTTCCAGCAGTTTGGCGTATTCCATCGAAATGTTGTTGTCAGACAGTTTTTCCTTTATTACCTCTAAGCATTCCAGTACCGGTACCTTCGTAAATAGAGATTCGACGTCAAAACTGACCATAATCTCATTACTTTCAACCCTAGTCTGCTTCAAAAGGCTCACCATATGTCTAGAGTCTTTTACAAAAGATGGCGTCTGACCTGTCAATCCCTGAAGTACGCGTGAGACTTGTCGCGCCAGGTCACAAGTTGGGGAATCAATTTGGCTGACTATTGGCCGCAGTGGCACATCTCTTTTGTGGATTTTGGGTAAACCATACATTTTCGGTGGCTGTGGAGTTCTGGGTCGTAGGAGCTTTTTCAGAACGTCATCAGAGAAGACCTCATGACATTCTCTTACCAAATGGATGGTCTGCCGAGAGACTCTTGCTGTAGGGTTGTAGTTCACTGGTTTATATGTTGCACTATCACTGAGTAGACCCTCCATCTTACGGTCATACTCAGACACATCGATTACAACAGTCGCGTTACCTTTGTCAGCTTTTAATACCAAGATGTCCTCATCTTCGCGTAACTCACGTAGTGCTGCCCGTTCCTCCGGCGTGATGTTGCTACACGGTAATTTTGCATGACGTAACACTGTCGCGACATCTTGCCTTAATGCGTCGGCGTCATTGGTTGGCACCTTGTTTTTAACGATGGTTTCTTCTATGCAGCCAATGACATCTTCGAAAGGTATGCGTGATGGTGTAGGTGCAAAGTCAGCATCCCGGGGTGTACAAAATTAACTGCAGCTGCGGAAGTTCGTACATAGGACAGACGAAGCGAACTGTTTCATGCCGCATCAAGGAACACATAAAGGCAGTAAAAAACAATGAAAGACACAAATCTGCCATAGCTGAACATCTGCTGGACGCGGGTCCTAACCACTGAATTCCATAACCCTAAAATCTTGTCCACCGAACGCCATTACATACCAAGGCTAGTAAAGGAAACTATCGAGATCTCGAAATGCCAGAATTTCAATCGAGGTGATGGTTTTCAACTCGCCAGTGCGTGGAATCCAGTATTAGGTTGTTTTAAAAATAAAAGTCCGCGTTCAAAATGTGTTCAAAATACTATACGCAGTGATACAGTGAGTGTGTTTTGTCGGGATTTAGGATCGAGTTCGAGTTCCAGTGATAACCGTAGCAAAAGACTAAGAAAGAGGGTAGATCGTTATGTCTGCACCTAACTTTTTAACTTTTCGACCAACCACCCGCATTCTTCAGTCTTCCCGTGAACATGGTGCATGTAACTGCGCCGAAATATCGGGAGCTCATTCCACAACCTTACCACGGTAAATATCCCGTTAATAATCATATAACTTTAATAAATAAAACTGTTCTACATAACAAAATGAAATGACATGTGTATGAAATGTGAGGTGTGAACAATAAAGAATTTATCTATCTATCTATCTATCTAACAATACGTAATTTCCGGTGGTTTTCTGTCTCATGGTTACCCTACACGATGCTGCATCGACGCTCGATTAGTTGCGCGTTACCACATCGGAATTACAAACTCACTTGTTACACTAATCTACTTGCTGAGCAGCTACCGAGTCGGTACTTGCTTAGGATATCATGGTGAGCTGTGGTCAAACGCTTAACCCGTCAAAATAAACCGGCCAAGAGCGAGTCGGGCTCGCGCTGTGAGGGATCCGTACCACCACAAAATACAAAAAGTAGTGCAAAATGACAACAGCACGCTCGGGTGGTCAACTGGTCACCCATACAAGTACTGACCGGGCCCGATTTACTACGGTAGTTATTTAAGAAAAATATTTAAGATTGTACATTTTTAAATGTGATGACGTCACCACCAGCGTTATATATTTCGCGTAGTGTCGTAGTCGTGTCTATACAAAAAAAACTTACTTCTGTCATATTTTCAGCTGTCAAAGTCATTAGTTGCTCATTGGTTTGGTTTTTTTTGTTTGTGAAAACGGCTAGGGATATTCGCCTAAGAACCAGAGTCACCGACATAACTGTTAAAATTTGCAAGCTGAAGTGGCAATAGGCAAGCCACATCGCTCGAAGTATCGATAACCGATGGGGAAGAAAGGATCTTGAGTGGAGACCACGAGCCGAAAGACGCAGTAGGTAGGCCTCTCTCTAGATGAACCGACGTCATTGTAAGAGTTGCGGGCATCCAGTGGATGTAAAGGCAGGCTGTCGTTCAGTGTGGAGGTTAAATGGGGAGGCCTATGTTCAGCAGTGGATGTCTTCTGGCTGACGATGAAGATGATGATGTTTACAAAAATAAATAAAAAATTATGCAACCATTCCCACTGTGTTTCCTTATTCATACAGGTAGCTCTAATTGAAGTACTTATGTTTATTTAGCATTAATATTGGCATATTCAATCCGATCGTCGAGTGACGCCGATGACCTGTGCATCTGCCCCGCATTTAAATACAATACAACCTGCGTCGTCGAGTAGTGGTCGGAGCTACATACCGCAGTAGGTATTTGTGATGTATACTATAACTGTATGCTTTGTTTTTTAATGCAACTGACGTGACGTGCACGTCGCTCGCCTGATGGTGAGTGTCACAATTGCCTGAAACGATTCAGTGCCACCCAAAAATTTTGTATTTTAAATCCTGCTAGGCAATGCATTGTACTAGCACAAAATAAATTGTTACAGAAGGCCGGCTGCATACAATGAGCGTTGACAGACGCATGCACTCAAAGTACAGCGATCTCAGATTAAGTTGGTCGATCGCCCACGCTTAATTTACAATGAGTAAATGCCAGACTTGTTGTGTGTTTGGTTGTTTAAATACGGCATTTAATTATACGCACTTGACATATTTCAAATTACCTAGCTATAAATGTAGAGATGTCAGTGAAAAATATTTTTCGGTGTGAGTTACGAGTAATTTATAATTTATTTGTATTTGGTATTGCATCGGTCATTAATAGTTAGTAGATATCCTTAAACAAGCGTAGAAATAACTAAGAAAGGACCTTATAAGAGGTCTGTAAAGGGTTATTTCGTTACCCTTTTCTATTAGAAATAAATGTGTTTTCAAGTAACATTATACATAATAAATTGTTTTAAATTGAAAATCTTCAATCAAAACTTTTCACTGAACATTATTGTTGCTTTGCCAGACTAAGCGCTACGGTTGCGCGTAGGTTATTAAAATAAGGTCAGCCGAAGCCGGCCTTCTGTGCCTATTTATTTTGTAGTACTAGTCAACCTTCCATATTAAGGGGGCAACTGACTGGTAACATTTCGTCATAACGTAACACGTTACAACGCGAGCATTCGTAGGGCATTTCCCCGATGTACCGTTTGCACTATTGCAAACGGTACATCGGTTTTGTGTGCTGTGTTGTGTGTTTGTACCATTAATGGTGCAAACGCAACTAACGTTTTCACCTCGTACCGTTTGCACCATTGACTTGCAACATCAATGGTGCAAACGCAACTGCTTTGTATCGTTTGCACCATTAATGGTGCAAACGAAACTAACGGTATCACCTCGTACCGTGTGCACCATTGACCAATTCTCCCTTGTTTATCTGATCTGAGGTATTCAGGTGGATTTTTCTCTTTATGTCTTTTAATACTAATATATTTAATTGTAACATCACGAAAGACGATCGTGGCGGCGGTGCGTGCTTTAAACTCCTTATCAGAGAGTTAAATCTCATAAACACAAGTGTTGTATGTTCTGTGTAGCGTAATCTATAGAGGAAAGAGTGTCAAGAATTATCGATAAATTTAACTCAGTACACTTCTCAATAGATAAGAGTTATTTGATTATTGGGTCTCACTGTATTCTCTACCGCTTGTTGGTCTCTATGCTCTGAAGAGCTTTTCGGTCTCAGTCTACAACTACCTTCAAAAAGAGTGTCTACAACTACCTTAAAAAATAGTGTCTACAACTACCTTCAAAAAGAGTGTCTACAACTACCTTTAAAATGAGTGTCTACAACTACCTTAAAAATAGTGTCTACAACTATCTTTAAAAAGAGTGTCTACAACTACCTTAAAAATAGTGTCTGCAACAACCTTCAAAAATAGTGTCTACAACTACCTTCAAAAAGAGCGCATGTCTACAACTACCCTCAAAAAGAGTGCATGTCTACAACTACCTTCAAAAAGAGTGTCTACAACTACCTTCAAAAAGAGTGTCTACAACTACCTTCAAAAAGAGTGTCTACAACTACCTATAAAAAGAGTGTCTACAACTACCTTAAAAAATAGTGTCTACAACAACCTTCAAAAATAGTGTCTACAACTACCTTCAAAAAGAGCGCATGTCTACAACTACCTTCAAAAAGAGTGCATGTCTACAACTACCTTAAAAAATAGTGTCTACAACTACCTTTAAAAAGAGTGTCTACAACTACCTTAAAAATTGTGTCTACAACAACCTTCAAAAATAGTGTCTACAACTACCTTCAAAAAGAGCGCATGTCTACAACTACCTTCAAAAAGAGTGCATGTCTACAACTACCTTCAAAAAGAGTGCATGTCTACAACTACCTTCAAAAAGAGTGCATGTCTACAACTACCCTCAAAAAGAGTGCATGTCTACAACTACCTTCAAAAAGAGTGTCTACAACTACCTTCAAAAAGAGTGTCTACAACTACCTTCAAAAAGAGTGCATGTCTACAACTACCTTAAAAAATAGTGTCTACAACTACCTTTAAAAAGAGTGTCTACAACTACCTTAAAAATTGTGTCTACAACAACCTTCAAAAATAGTGTCTACAACTACCTTCAAAAAGAGCGCATGTCTACAACTACCTTCAAAAAGAGTGCATGTCTACAACTACCTTCAAAAAGAGTGCATGTCTACAACCTTCAATAATAATGTCTACAACTACCTTCAAAGAGAGTGCCTACAACTACCTCTCTAGGCTGGCAAAGCACCGTCAACACCGCTAGTGTTGCAGGTGTACATATGTGGTTTCTGCTTATCATCAGGTGGACAGCATGCTTGTTTGCCGCTCTTTAAAAAAAATTACTAACTTGCCTCAGATTTGACAAGCGCGTCAACTTAAGAAAAAAAAAACAAGGAGTTTTTAACTATCCATCTACAACATTTCTACAAACCAACCGCCAACCAAATCATAATTAGCCAAGGTCGCTCACTCGTTTAAAAAAACAAGATTGGATATTATGATGAAAACATTTTGTGTTATCTTCAAGGAGTGTAAGATATAAGATATACCAAAGTACAATACAATAAGACATACATTCCAATTTTATCGATAATCAGAGATCTGAAAATTATTTTTAAATGGGCGCTCGTAGATAAGATTATGGAGTACCTAAACAAATAGGGATAACGTTGATAGGTAGCCTTTATCACAACATGATAAGGTTTATAATCGGTTAATTTTTCGAGCATCTTAAGAGTACATGATTCGATCACGTCGCCTTTTATCTTAATTTAGCTTTAATCTCTGATATTTTAAAATGTGAGACACAACTTCTGCAGTATTATTTACTTTTTGATAACCTATGAATAATTATATTAATAAATATATTATATTAAAGTTATATTAAAAACTTAAATAAATAACTATATTTAAATAAAGTTATATGATTATTAACGGGATATTTACCGTGGTAAGGTTGTGGAATGAGCTCCCGATATTTTGGCGCAGTTACATGCACCATGTTCACGGGAAGACTGAAGAATGCGGGTGGTTTGTCGAAAAGTTAAAAAGTTAGGTGCAGACATAACGATCTACCCTCTTTCTTAGTATTTTGCTACGGTTATCACTGGAACTCGAACACGAACCTAAGTCCCGACAAAACACACTCACTGTGTCACTGCGTATAGGTAGTATTTGGAAACACATTTTGAACGTGAACTTTTATTTTTAAGGCAACCTAATACTGGATTCCACGCACTGGCGAGTTGAAAACCATCACCTCGATTGAAATTCTGGCATTTCGAGATCTCGATAGTTTCCTTTACTAGCCTTGGTATGTAATGACGTTCGGTGGACAAGATTTTAGGGTTATGGAATTCTTTATTGAACAACCGTGTAGTTTAAAACAGTGTTTTATGAATAATTTTGCTAAGTTCTTTTTCTTTTAAATCTTCTAAAAATACCCGCTGTATTGCGGTACAGATCATATGGAAATGCACCTACTAAATCCCGTTCGGTAGCGTGCCTATGTGCGTGACGTAGCGCACCAAAATTTCTTAGCATTTCAGATGCATGTTACTTTAGGCAACACTCCCGAGAAATGTTCAGATTATTTCCTCTCTCTTCTGTGCCTCTACAAGGGCCACACCACGCAGAGCTTAGAGCTCTTTTTCTGAAAAGATGGTAAACCTGTGTTGCAAGATAATGGCAACGTTCCGTGCGATCGACGCGTGCGCTTGCGTGTCAACAGACGCATCCTTATTGTGAACGCGCCACATCTGCAGCGGTGCGAGGAATGGGGCTGCCAGGCTGAGAAACTTCCCGGTTTTTCAGGAATTCAAAGTTGAAACTTGTAAATAAAAAATTTATTAATCTTATTTTCGAAACGTTTTGTACCAAACTAGTTCATGTAAACTTTTGTATGTTTGTGTTAAGGGTTATTTTATTGCACGAAAATATATTTTTACATTGTTTCATTTGTAAAATTTTAAGTCATTATTTTAGATGATAAAATCTAATAGAGGTTTAAAAATTTATATAATAAATTATTTACAACATGAATATTACGTCTCGTACCTATGTTATGTAATCATCATAGTCAGTCTTTTTAACAGTCCACTGCTGGACTTTTAGCCTACCCCCGAAAGGGTGATTGGGCCATATCCACCACGCTGGCCCAGTGCGGATTGGTGGATTCACATACGCCATAGAATTCCTTCTCCGTGCGTATGCATGTTTCCTCGCGATGTTTTCCTTCACCGAAAAGCCAGTGGTATGAAAATCCGTACATAAGCTCCGAAGAGCTCATTAGTACGGGCCCGGGGTTTGAACCCGAGACCTCGCGCTTTCAAGTCTAGCGGTCTCCCAAATGGGCTACCATGCCTTCCAAGTTCGGTTGAAACAATGATGCTATTTGAGTAGTTATGTAATACATAAGTTTATTTATAATGATATATGTTATTGAATATTTGTAGGTAAAGTCATACTTGCAGCCAGAGCTTTTAAGAGATTAGGGACCAGAAAAAATATATATATACACTGTTTTTTCTGAGTAAAGGTAAATTTAGGTTCCGTGTAAATAAAAACAGCTTAATTGTCACTATTGATTATAATATATTAGCTCAGTAATAATATATAACGCTTAAAATATTTTAAGGTAAATTATTTCACACCCAAGTAATCTAAATTCTCTAGAATTTTTTCTAGAGACCTCAGAATACTCAGATTGAACATTTTATAAAATAAAATATTCTGCTAAAATAACAGTTCATAAAATACTATTATAAAATTCTGCAAAATTGCAAATCAAGTATTCCGTATACTAGCAATACTAAAATCTAGTGGCAATCGCCAGAATCGATATGAAATGATTGGCCGGACGGGGTGTTACGAAAATGCGCTTTTTTACGTCTTTCGTGTTGGCAACATTTCCACATCGAGCTCACGAGCGGTTCATCAATTATGTGCTTAGTTTTTGCTAAAAATGTAATTGTGCCTATCTAAATAATATGTTTTATTGTACGCACCAAAGATTTTATATTTATACTACGTATTTTATCAATGGTACGCACATACCAAACTAACTTTGAACAATCCTTATCCCTCCCACGGGAGACCAGCGCGAGTCACCCGTGCTACGGGAGACGGGATCTACGCGGAGGCAAGTCCCGTACGGAACAATCTGCGTCGCTGTGAAACGATGTTCTAGCGCCTCACGTATGTCTCCTCTCCGGGAGCCCGAACTACGGGAGATGGGATCTACGCGGAGGCAAATCCCGTACGGAACAATCCGCATCACTGTGAAACGATGTTCTAGCGCCTCACGTATGTCTCCGCTCCGGGAGCTCGTACTACGGGAGGCGGGATCTACGCGGAGGCAAGTCCCGTACGGAACAATCTGCGTCGCTGTGAAACGATGTTCTAGCACCTCACGTATGTCTCCGCTCCGGGAGCCCGTACTACGGGAGACGGGATCAACGCTGAGGCAAGTCCCGTACGGAACAATCCTTGGCGCTGTGAAACGATGTTCTAGCGCCTCACGTATGTCTCCGCTCCGGGAGCCCGTACTACGGGAAACGGGTTCTACGCGGAGGCAAGTCCCGTACGAAGCAATCCGCGCCGCTGTGAAACGATGTTCTACCGCACGGTCTCCATACAGCTGTGAAACCAGCGTAATACTCCGCCTCACAAGTCAATGCCACAAGCATTTAGATCAAACAGCGTGTCATAAAAAAAACGTTGCGTTATCTAACGTTGCCTGTAATACTTAGCTCATCGCGACCAACTTATACTTGTATAAGTGGTCAAATGGCGTAACTAAAATTTCCTACGGGTGGCTGTCAATTTTGGTTCAGGAAATACGATGGTGGCGCCATGATTCTTCAGGTAAGATACAAGATCGTCATGCTAGCAGTGTTGAGATGGAAACTTTTTATTATAATATCATTTAATGCTGGCTAGTTCACGCAAACATTTCACAGTAGTGGAGTAGAAAGCGAATGCTGTGGATTAAGAAATGTATATACCTAATGTTTTAACGGGCAAGTACAGTAGTTTTACTAATCCGGCACTTCAGTACATCGGCACGTCCAGTAGTCCGGCAACACCCACGGCCCCCGCTCTTTACGACCGCGCCTTTATACCCATTTTATTTAAATTCTCCTTTTTATTGGGGACATTTAGTCATACATGACCATGTCAGTCCCATAAGAATCACAAGTACGTATATTATGTAATTATAGTCATCGCGATACAATTCCTATAGAGTCACAATCTCTGAGTAAAATCAATCAAAAAAACGTCCGAGCGTCATTGTACATACATTGTACCAATTATATGTATAGTTTACAATGCCACATTTACTCCCATTTTAACCTTATGTCGTTTGCATAGTGTTCAACGTTAGTTGTCCGCTATGTCATCGTAGCTCTGACATCGCGCGGAATTGTAGATGTTACGTACAAGGTAACCGGATCGCGGTTACCTTGTACGTAACTAACCAAAATGTCTGCTCAATTCGTAGAGTCCGCCGAGTTTTGGTTCGGACATTTTTTGGCACAACTGTGACTCTATTCTATATTGTATTGTATCTCGATGAATATAGTCTATTTATATCAGTAATCTATACTACTATACTAATATTATAAAGAGGAAAGATTTGATTGTTTGTTTGTTTGCATTGAATAGGCTCCGAAACTACTGAACCGATTTGAAAAATTCTTTCACTGACGGGAACCTACACTATCCCCGGGTGACATAGGCTATAATCTATACCCGTGCGAAACTGGGGCGGACCGCTAGTATTATTAATATCAGTAATATTATTATTATCAGCAATATTATCAGTGATATTATTGCTATTTATTAAATAATGGCTTAATAGTAATAACTATTGAGCCGTTATTAAATAAATAGCAATAATAATAACTTAATTTTCCTCATCATACTCATTCATAAAATCTCAAAGCAACAATTAAGCTTAGCCGCGAACATAAACAAATAACAAAAGAACAATAATATCTCAATTGACGGCGCGCGTGCGTCGCCGAGCGGTAGTGTACAACATAATTACATTTTACACTCCGGTCTAGGAAAATTGAACTCTGCTTCTTCACACAAAGGGTAGTTAATGAGTGTGTTTGTTATATGGTAATCGTGTTTAGATGATCACGCAGAGTGTTCGTCGACCAATGACCACGCTTTCACTGACGTCCATCAAGTACGATTTTGATTTTTAATTTTCGAACGCATAGACGCGTCAAATTTGCTAGCTCGCGTTGTGGGTAGAATTTTATTGGAAACTTAGGTACATAATTCTCAATGTTACAAAACACAGAAAAGGGTAGTAAATAGAACGGAAGTGATAAGGAAAATTACCAGGCATTATGAGTGAACCTTGATTGAACATTATTATTTAGATCAACGCGTCGAGCTTCGCATCACAGTTGCAGACTGATTTCGATTGACTGACGTTTCGTTTATATAGGTGCAACTGGCTACAACAAATTTTTTACATAAATACCTTGACAGCCGTTCTAATTTTTTTTTCTGTTTTAAAAACCGACTGCAAAAGTCATCATCATCATCAGCCAGAAGACGTCCACCGCTGAACATAGGCCTCCCCCTTTAACCTCAACACTGAACGACAGCCTGCCTTTTGCATCCACTGTATGCCCGCGACTCTCACAATGTCGTCGGTCCATCTAGTGGGAGGCCTACCTACGCTGCGTCTTCCGGTTCGTGGTCTCCACTCAAGAACCTTTCTTCCCCATCGGTTATCGGTCCTTCGAGCGATGCGGCCTGCCCATTGCCACTTCAGCTTGCAAATTATCCTCCTCATTCCAAATTGGCCTCCTCAGTGCAAAAAAAAATTTCTTTGAGTTTTTTTCCATATAACTGTACGTTACGTTACGTTTGCAAGAAAATTCGCAAATTGCGACAGAATCTCAGGATTTTCAATGGAAATTTGGTTTTCTGTGGACTTTAAAATTTTCCATCTGGTAACCAATGTGGGCAATGTCGCTAATTAGGGACATTATAAATATTCGGGACATTTTTGCACACACGGTCATCTGACCCCAAACTAAGCAAAGCTTGTGATTTTTTTTTAATATATAATTATTATTATTATTATTTTTTAAGTATAATAGTATGCAAACAAGCGACGGGCCACCTGATGGTAAGTAGTCACCGTCGCCTATGGACACCTACAATACCCAGGGCATTGGCGGTGCGTTGCCTACCTTTGAGGACTCTATTCACTCCTCGCTTGATATGGCTGCCAGGGACATACATATATATTTATAAATATACTTAAATAGATATTAACAACCAGATATAGAACAAACACAAATGTTCATCACATAAATGTTTGTCCTCCCCCAAGCTCAGAAGGTAGGTTCACTACCAACTGGACCAACGGGCTATCTATCAATTAAAATATGCGCTGGTTCCCAAAGGATGTTTATGAGCCACGAGCTCAGGTGTTCCTTTCCTTTGCAGCGACCGCTTGTTGATTATGCACTATACTAGGGCTGGCTGGCTTTCTTAATGACGTCCAGCCAGATGTACTCACAGAAAAGTTTTTTTTTTTTTAATTAAATTTGAACGCCTGTCCAGGCATTTTTGTAAGAAATTTGTTATAGCCAGTTCCACCCATATAAAAACGTCAGTCATTCGAAATCAATTAGCAACTGTGATGCGGACAAAGAACTTTGAGACCTAACCCAAAAAGGTAAGGTCCAAGTTCTTTGGATGCGGAGTTCAACGCGTTGACATAAATAAGAATGTTCAATCAAGGTTATGTCATAATGCCTGGCCACAGATTTTCCTTCTCATTTACGTTCTAGTTACTTCTTTTTTTTCTGTGGTTGTACCATTCTAATCTGACAGCACTTTAATATGCTTGCATAAAATGCATCTCTTTTAATTTCAATACAAAAAAAAACAGCCAAGGCGTGTTGGGCTCGCGCACTGAGGGTTCCGCACCACCACATAAACTGTTATCTACTAAAGTACAAAAAAGTTGTTCAATAGGGCCACATCTTGCCTAGCTTGCAAGTGGCGAAATGCAGATCGTGCTATTTGACGTAAGTACCTGAGAATCGACAGTCCTACGTCCAGCAATAAGCAAATATTACCTAGACTGGTGATGACAATAATTTACTTCATCATCATCATCATTTTAGCCATAGGACGTTCACTGCTGGTCATATACTCCTCCCCCCCCCATCGATTTCCAAAAGAGCCGGTTGGAAGCGGCCTGCATCCAGTATCCAGCGTTTTCCTGTCTCTTTTACATCGTCCGTCCGATCTTGTGGTTTAACGGTTCCGTACCTAAATAGTGTAAACAGGATCCTATTTATAAGACTGCTCTGTCTGTCTGTATGTCCGTCCGTCCTACCTTTTAACGGCTGTATTTTTCAAACCGTAATAGATAGTTAACTAAGAAATAATAAGGTCTAAAAGTAATAACTAACCCCAATACTTACTTACAAGCGTCAAACATGGCCTGATTATAGTACACACTCTAAAATTAAACCTTAAATAATAAATACTGGCCAAGTGCGAGTCGGTGACAAATTTATGTTCACCAAATCCTGCTCGGTCGGTGGGTACATACATGAGTGGCTGGGTATGCTAGGACAAGCTATCTATGCAAGTCGAAATAAAAAACAAGAAAATAATTTATTTATCAACTGACTTAGCTTAAATATTAGGGAGTGGCAACCCTAACCGAGATCAGCCGCGTATTCCGGTAAATATGGCGGCACCGTGAGAAATTGTAGTGGACAATGTGATACGAAGATCGGACAAGCACAAATACGAGTAATATACGACGAAACCTAAACCTGAAGATACGTTTTCTGTAACATGGTATTTAGTATGTAGGTACGTGTACAGTAGGTATATGTACATAATTTGAAGAATCCATTTCTACGAGAATAGGCATGTGTCCGAATGTTTAATTTAGTACAAATAACCGGCTTAGCGATGAATATAACTAACTAAAAATAAACTAAATAATTACACATACTGAAAAAAAAATTAGCTGAAAAATTTACGAGTAAAGAGTGTTTAAAATTTTAGGTGGGGATGGGGATAAATACAGACTGTCCCTTTCTCACAAAGCTTGTGTTAGTATAGCATTTGTATGGCGCGCCTGAAGCGTGACGTCATAACTCAGTATAGTGTGCTCTCTGTCTAGCATGAAATTAAAATACTTATAACTGATTTATTTTTGAACAAATTTTGTTTTCGTTGATGAGCTATATTTATGAGGAAATTAAAAAATCTTAGTCATATCATGCCTTTCAGTCCTAGTCATTTTCCCCTCCTCTAAAATCCCCAATGTGCAAAGAGGATTGAATACGTATTTCCATTTAAAAAGAGTCGAGCACAGAGGTTTTAATCGAAACTAGCTGCACCCCGCGGTTTTACCTGCGTAGTGATGTGAAATGGTGATGATGATTAGCCTATGTCGCTCTCCGGCCCTTGAACTATACCCATGCAAAAAATCAGGTCGACCCGTTGCTCTTTTGCTGCGTGAAAGAGAAACAAACAAACCAACAAACTTTTCGCATTTATAATATTAGTATGAATACCGCAGTAGGTATCGCAGGGAAACACTTGATGCAGGCCGCTTCCAACCTGCCTTTTTGGAGATCGGGGAGGCCTATGTCCAGCAGAGGGCGTCCTATGGCTGAAATGATGATGATGACGACCGTGTGTGCAAAAAATTCCAGAACATTTATTTATTTATTATTATTTATTTATAATGTCTCCGTAAGACGAATCTACCGTGTGAAATGCTACATTACTAAGAATTGCCATCATTGTACAATATTAAACCGGACAATACGTTGTTTGTAAAAATCCAGGACTTGCGTTTCATTGTAATGATATTCCCACGCGTAATTTGTTAAAAGTTATGTCTAACAAATTAGGTGATTTTGACGAATAAGAAATGGAAAAACTTACAAAATAAACATCAAAAGTGAAACGTATAACGCGCCGACACGGTTTGCGGCGAGCAACATTTTTTCATCACCTAAACAGGATTGCTTTAAACAGCTAGCCGTAATGCCCCTGGTCACTTTGAATAAGCTTCAAATGATAATGAGGTGGCCTAAAACAACTACTGACAAGAGCTACCCAGAGACGAGACGATACATAAAAACAATCAGTACTCATTGAATCCAACGGACGCAGAGTCAAAGGTGACAGAGCGCGCGGGTCGACTGAATATGTATGTAAATATTTATTACGTCCGATGCCGTATATACTATTACCCAATCTGTAACTACACGATGTACATCAGGTTTAATTACAAGCTTCTATTTAACTTTGTAAACGACTTCAAAAAAGGAGGGGGGGGGGGTTTCAATTCGGTTGTGTCATGATCCAAGAAAACTATGGTCTAGCGCTCTGGGTGTTGTCACACAATTACGTCACTGTCCAGTTGCCACTTTATTGCAACAAACACAGATATTGGAAAACAAATTTGTTAATAATCTATTAAATAAAATACAAAAAGCATTTCAATTATCATTTGGTTTATCTGCTCAAGCAAAGCAATTCAAGTTAAGGACGAATTGAATATATTTATTAGAACCACATTGATTTATTGGGTTCCCACAGGTTATAAACGGAGATTGGGGAGTTATAATTTCACGCTACTAGTAACTCAGAAAATCAGCTGTGTCATAGTAATTCCGTCATTGTTTCGTGTATCGACATCTCTCTCGAACTTGTTGTAAATTACTTATTCTTGCCTAGGCACGTGTACGTGTATCCATGACATTGATGACGTCAGTGGGTGTCACCCACATGTAATTTTTTCTCGGAGCGCTATACTTGGCGGAGAATATTATTATACTCTGGACATTACTGGAATTACTACATTATTTTGTCAAGATAGATTTCCAAGCAAAGTGCCTCCCGGAACAAACACGGTCCGCTTTATATGTAAATAGTCGGGTTTATTACGAAACTGTCGGTTCTTGGGACTGAAACGAATCAGGAATCGTTCGCTTCATTATCTATTCTGAATTTCAATTGTAATTAATGGACTATAAATAAATTGTCAACCTATTACAGTGGGAAAACAATTAAGTTGATACGTACGTAGCTCCGCTACTACCGACATAAACAAAATTTGCAATTGTATATTCAGGGTTATTGGTAACTAGATAAATGCCCGCCACTTTGTGCGCGTAGCGCTCGGCTTTCGGCCTCGGCCGTGAATATTAACATTTCCTTTCATGTTTCCACTTTGAAAAAAATGTATTTACTCTACGGTAATACATACAAACGTCAAACTTGGCATGATTATTGTAGTACACGCTCTAAAGCAAAGCAACCAAATTATAATACTGACCAAGTGCAAGTAAACCGGTGAAAAAAATATATATATTAGCCGATTTATGTATAATGGTTCAGTATTGAATAAGTTATTTTAGCGTTTACTCGATATTAAATTCTAATAATACTTAGTTGCAATGTTTTTTGTTTTTGACGTAAATTTATTTGAAATTTTCTCAAAAATCTTTTGTTTGCTAAGCTATAAGTTTTTGAGAAATTGTAATTAAATAAATAAATAAATATATAAGTCGGTGACAAATTTCTGTTCATCGAAGTTAAGCAACGTCGGCCGCGCTCGGTACTTGGATGGGTGACTGACTGGTCGCGATGTTCTTGCGTGTTTTTTGCACTACTTTTGTACTTTAGTAAATAACAATTTATGTGTTGGTACGGAACTCTCAGTGCGCTAGCCTGACTCGCACTTTACCGGTTTATTAGACGCAAACGTTGACTCGAAAAAAAGAAGACTAAAATACGGAATCAAGTCACTTACCTACCCTTCCATTTAGCAAGACCGCCAGCAAATCATACAAATAAGTCGTCAATCGATCTGTCATCGCAATTAGCATTAGATAATGATCATTGCGCCAGATCATTAACATGCTTCTCGTTGCGAGCACCAGGGTGATTAGGCAATACACACTAGGACATATTCTGTGGACTGCTTTCTCTGCCTCTAGCTACTCTGGATACTATTGTTGCGTAAGGATTGTATTAATTGACGTTAAAACTCAAAGGTTACTTAGAAAAACTTAAACTATTGAGAACTTAGAAGGTACCAAAGGTACAAGGTACAGCACATTTGAACTTATAAGTACAAAAAGACACACAAGAACATCGTGACCAGTCACCCATCAAAGTACCAAGCGTGCTCGACGTTGCTTAACTTCAGTGAACAGAAATTTGTCACCGACTTGCAGAAGACTCACTCTCGACTTGAAGACACCTATCGGGGAACATCCACTCAGGCAGCGAATTCCACAGACTAGCAGTTCGCACAATAAATGTGGAATCAAAGCGCTTCAACCCTATTACGCGAAAAAATTGCTGTTTAATAGAAAAATACCCACTGATCACACTTAACGAAATGATGTATGGAACAGCTAATATTTTTTTGCGATTCCCAGAGTAAGTTGTTAATGACCTCTTCTCGGCTTTGTACCGTTCTGGGTAACCCTGTAAATGTGCCTTACCTTGTACCTCTGGTACCTTTTAAGTTCTAAATAGATTCTTAGTTCAAATGTGCCTTACCTTGTACCTCTGGTACCTTCTAAGTTCAAATGTGCCTTACTTTGTGCCTCTGGTACCTTCTAAGTTCTAAATAGATTTTAAGTTCAAATGTGCCTTACCTTGTAGGTACCTCTGGTACCTTCTAACTTCTAAATAGATTCTAAGTTCAAATGTGCCTTACCTTGTATCTCTGGTACCTTCTAAGTTCAAATGTGCCTTACTTTGTGACTCTGATACCTTGCGACTAGGCAAGCGTGCTCCATCGTAGGCCGCATCATCGCTTAACATCATGCAGGCGAGTTGGCGGCCAAGCGTATCCTATTTATAATTTAATAAAAAAATTAACAGGTTCTTGCTTAAGATGAGTATGACTGCTGGGACACAGGTCTTCTCTCATAGAGATAAGGTTCCTGGAGATACCGGTTTCCTCACGATGTTTTCCTTCACTGTTTTTGAGCGATGGCATCGAAACTAAGTACACGTAATTTATTTAGGTACTAAATACGTCATTGCAGGGCCGAGGATCGACCCGGGTGCCGTCAGATTGTAAAGCGCACATGCTACCGGTCGGCCACCAACGCTCTCCATAGCACAATATTGTAAAATTTTACCGATGGTGGTTCTGTGGTCCGGTCAAGAAGCTGATCGTCCAAAATACCTCTGGAGAAAATTTTGACACATTACGCATGCTACGGGCGCGAGATCCGTACGCGCAAGCATCCGCCCGCTTTCGCGTAGACGGACAAACGGACACCATGCTTTAAGGCCTGAACGAGACTGGCTCAGGGGTCTAAAATTCCCTTATTTAAATCAAAAAGAGCCATAAGTTACCTAATTGTCATACAAAAATAACCTAAACTTGAAAATCTAAAGTATGTGGTTATTTTATTTTGTTATTAAACGACGAAAAAAGAAGGAGGTTCTTTAGTTGACACGTATTTTTTTATATGACCATGCAAAACTTTATTCTCTAGTTTCATACAATGCTATAAAATTAAATAAAAATGATAGAAAAAAACAATTATTGCAATGTAGCTGAGGTTATTCAATATTATACCTAAATACGAAAGTACTTAAGTTTTTTTTTTCTGTTTTTATTTCTTGTGGCGTAACTCACTGACTAAAATTTACAATTTGAAGTGACAATGGGCAGGCCACATCGCTCGAAGAACTAACAACCGATGGGGAAGAAAGGTTCTTGAGTGGAGACCACGAACCGGAAGACGCAGGGTAGGTAGGCCTCCCACTAGATGGAGTGACGACATTTTGAGAGTTGCTGGCATCCAGTGGATGCAAAAGGCAGGCTGTCGTTCAGTGTGGAGGTTAAAGTGGGAAGCCTATGTTCAGCAGTGGACGTCTTCCGGCTGATGATGATGAACCCACTGACTCAGCCTCAACTTTTACGTGGATACGATGCTGTTTTAAGCCTTTAATAATAAAGCGTAAAAAACCAAAATCGTATAATTTTTTTTCCTCCTGAGTATATTTTTTATGGCGTCACGCGTCTTGTTTTTCTGCCAATTTAAATATATTTTGTGTATCAGATTATTATGAAATTGCTCAAATTGACGTTTCCACCACGTCGTCTCATTCTACTGCAAATAAGGCAACATCTCTACTTTCTTCTCTTAGCTTAGTGGAGATTGTCCACTAAACTTATTTCGCATTGTCACCCCACCACGCCATAGGTGCGCACGCGTCCATTTGACACATTTACTAGGCGATTCAGTGAATGGCGCACAGCCGAAATATGAATGGGTAATGTGTTGCCAGCTGATGCGGAGACGTGAATAAAATATTAGTCTTATCTGTTTTGTCAAGTGAGGAGTATCTGTGAGGCAGTTAGCAGTGACTGGAAGCGAAAAACCAAATTAAGGCCTTCTTTTCAGACGTTTATCAATTTTGGTCATCCTAGTTGAGTCTGTGAAATACGTGCTAATTTGCTCCACCCTTGGTGAGATTTTGTAAGATTTTCGCGATTTCAGGGCTGGTCCAATAGTAAAAGTTTTTCATAATGATGAGTACAATTACCTTCTTTTGGCTTCGAGAGTGTTCCCCTTACAACCCGTATAATATGTTTTTATTATCTGTATGTATATTCATTAAAAGTTGACGTGAAATTTTCAATTATGCACTTCACGGTGAAACTTTACTGTCTCCATAGCGTGTCTTACGGTCAATATCCAGTGGTGAACAGATAATGTTGATGGTGAAACAACACCTATTACAGTCAACATGGTGTTAAAAATATATCAAACTTAAATAGTTCACTTCGTAAGTATTTACACTATTGCTACATTAGCCATGTGTGGGAAAACAATCTGCCTCGTTTTATGGGCTTCCTAGCAAATGGGGAGCCAAAACATGTATTTAAATGGCTACATTGGAAAATTTCGATGATCAAAGCTTGGCGACCAGCCACCTAAAGATTACGCGTGTGCCTATTTCTATATTCTATACTTTTCATTTATTACTACTACTATTGACTAGCTGCGTCCCGCGTTTTCACTCGCGTAGTGATACAAAATGGTGATGATGATGAAGCCTATGTCACTCTCTGGCTCTTGAACTATATATACCCATGCAAAAAATCAGGTCGATCCGTTGTTCCGTTGCAGCGTGAAAGAGGAACAAACATCCATACATCCATACATACAAACTTTCGCGTTTATAATATTATAGTAGGATTTAATACCCACTGGACTTCCACGTGGCCACTACTTTGTTGCTCTCCCAAAACCGTTTCACGACAACGTGGATCACGCACCTTTGCAATCCTGTTTTGGCGTGTTTGGGTTGATGGCCAAAGCCCACCTTTGTATTGTGATGCCGTAATTGCACCCGCAACAGATCTAATATACTTAGTAACCTCTTACTTGATCAAGGGGAGATACTACTGGACGTCTGCCACGATGGCACTGAGCATAGTGGCAGACGATAATTATGTATTACCATGTGCCCCCATTTTTCTTACGTGGTGTTCGATAGCCATAGTAGATACGGTGGGTTAGACAAGACCCTCTTTCTGTTAGCGTTAACTACAGACTTGGTAGCTTTGCCTGCGGAAATTGTATTTATTGAGATTTAACACGGTCAAGCCAATTACATTAGTATCTCACAAATTAATAATTATGCATATAAATAAAAAATAAGAAAGTAATTAAATTAATTAGAAAACCAAGCTCACAAAAAATAAAGAATAAAAATACTAAATGTCAATAATTTTAGAAATGTCTATAAAAATTAAGAATAATTCTAGTCAACAAATTACAAATGTCAGAGAAACAAAAACACACTAAAAGTTCAAATAAATCATCAAAGTCAGAGTTAGTCTTCACTGGTGATATAAACTTTCAGAATATGTTTGGAAAGATGCAATAAGGGCTAATGCTAATGTCATTTTCATACAATTTCATCTTTCCGCAGGCGTCAATCAGAAAGTGGGCCTTCTCTAACCCCCACGGTCTGCCACCCGTGGTGGTCGTTCGTGGGGGCAGACGATAATAATTCATTTTTCTCTAGAACTATTTTGCACATAAGTACCGTATTTTATGCGAAATTACGACCTTAAAAATATTTACCAACGTTAATTAAAATGTCTTAGCTAATAAATAATAAAATCTAACTCGCAAAGAGGTTGCAACAGTTGGATATGACATTCAACGTTTCGCAAATCTCATCAGAGATGAGTTGAAATATTTACATTATAATGAGGTGTGCGTAGACCTTGCTCCTACTTAACGCCAGTGAGCACAGCATAGACGTACCCACTGGATAAATTAGCTAGATGTGGCAACACAAATGGCACACGAGTCTCTCGGGAGTTTTGGCGTCAACTTGGAAAAAAACACGTCGCTTCAGTGAATTATTTTCCTAAACTTGTGTTATTACGAATGTAATAATGTTGGATTATTATTTATTAAGTGATTTAGAAAGTGATTTAACGCGGTGAAACATGTCTTTCAGTGTTGTTTCCAAAACTCCACAGAAGCCTCTTGTAAAGCCTCCACCACTTTACTAGGGCATTTTTTTTATTAATAGGCTTGTCTTTGACTGCCAACTCACCTGAAGCAAAGTGACGATGGTCTACGATGGAGAACGCTTGCTTAGAAGAAACCGATTCGAACTCGTGATTTGAAGACACCCAGATTGTAACTATGGGGGAACACCCAATCAGGCATAACTTGGACTTGGCCGTGACTTCATTTGCTTCACTCTGTATCTATGACTTGTTTAACGATATTGAATACCAAGTACCTAAACTTGGTTATTATGCCGATGAAAAGAGTATGTATCTTATACAGATATAGATTATTTACACACGGAGGTTGATGTCAAACTACTTACGTTTGTAAATAATCACAAATAATTATATAGTTATGTGTCCTCATAATTTTTTATTATTACATAAAATGCTGTTTATAAACAGAGCCCAACAAAGAAAACAAAATTATAAGTCGTTCAAAAATAAATAAGCTAAGTATAAGTATTTTAATTTCATGATAGACAGAGAGCGAACTATATTATAGAAAGACGTTATGCTATGCGTTATGCACGTGCCATACAAATCCTATATCAACACACACTTTGCGGCAGAGAGACAGAGCATGCTCTCCAAAAACTTTAAACGCTTATAAATCTCAGAAATTTATCATTGCCAATTTTTTTGTATGTATAATTTATTTAAATCCTTCGCTAAGCCTGTTATTTGTAATAAATGAAACACCAGTCAAATAGCTTATTACAATCAAAAGTCTAATCATGCTTACTTCGACTTTCTTACGAAATAATCAGCGTCCCAATGACGTGGAAACGTGTCGCTCGCATGATAGATCCATTTATTTGTATTACCCACAGGTATTACCATAGTACACCTATATAAGATGTTTTTAATCTGTTTTAAATTACATCACACTAATGTTATAAATTAGAAAGTTTCTGTGGAAGTATGTTTGTCCGCACTTACCGTAACGGCTATACGGATTGGGATGAAGTTTGAGACTTATTTCATGAAAAGCACTCTACCAACAGAATTTTATTATGGCCCTCTATTCCAAGTTTTAGGAATTTTGGTCATTTTAGTTTAAAGTTGTCTTTTTTTTATAAATAATAGGCTTGCGCTTGACCGCCATCTCGCAACTTTGGAGCACGCTTGCCTAGAAGAAACCGATTCACTCGTGTTTTGAAGACACCCAGATTGTATCTATCGGGGAACACCTATTCAGGCAGCGCATTCCACAGACTGGCAGTTCGCATAATAAAAATGGAATTAAAGCGCTTCGTTCGGGTTTTCGAAATACCAACCATAAAGCGGTGTCGATTTTTTGTGCCCGCTCTGGCAGTCCGATAGAAAAATGGGCAGGAGGGAATTTTTACTTCCATGATTAGCTTAAAATATTAAAAATGGTGTCATATCAAAATTGAATATTCTATCTAAGACCGCAAAGACCGAAACACGATTAAGGACATTTCGCTCGTTGTATGTGACTTACCCGTTCGCCCTGTGGAACGTCACAAGTTTGCCACTAATTATTTTAAAAAAATACGCGAAGTGATTTTATGAGATCAATAGACAAAGAATAAATTTAAAGGAAAAAAAATGCGAGAAAAATAATAAATCACAGGTTTTCCGTGACAGACCTTTTCGATCTTTTGCCTACGATGTCTCTTCCAGTTTTCGTACCTCGTTGTAACAACAAAACTAATAATATGCAAACAGTAACCGCAACGGCGAAAGATTATAATTATATTAACGTTTCGCAATGTCTTATTAAGCACCTTATCAGAGCTCTAGTTATCTTTCTATCTTGCTGAGGCAACTGGACGTTCTGCGTAAGTGATATTCTTGGGCAATATTCTCTTATATCCGGGAAAATCATCTACATGCTTCTTAATCCCACCGCTGGGTATAGGTTGCAATATCTAGGCAACATGTGAAAATTACCACATTTTTTTAATCGATTTTTTGCCTTGCAATTACCGCTACCTTGCCTAATGGTAAGCGATCATGCGCGCTTGCCCAGAAGAAACCGATTCACTCGTGATTTGAATGACAGCTTCTAACTAGGTATCGTGGAACACCCAATCAGGCAGCGCATTCCAGTCTACCGGTTCGCATAAAGAGGAATCAAAGCGCTTCGTGTGGTTTTGGAATAAAGCAAGAAACGTTGTCGCTTTTTCGTGCCCGCCCTAGCCGTCCGATAGAAAATTGGGCAGAAGGGAATTCGTTTTATTTTTTATTTATATAATAGACAAGCTTGCGCTTGGCCGCCATCTCGCCTGATGTTAAGCAACGATGCGTTCTACAATGGATCACGCTTGCCTAGAAGAAAACGATTCACTTTCGACTTGAAGACACCCAGATTGTAACTGACAGGGAAAACCCATTCCGGCAGCGAATTCCACATACTAGCAGACTTAGCAGTTCGCACAATAAATGTGGAATCAAAGCGCTTCGTACGGGTTTTCGGAATATCAACCATAAAACCATGTCGATTTTTCGTGCCCGCCCTGGCAGTCCGATAGAAAAATGGGCAGGAGGGATTTAAATCATTAAATCAGCAGATCTGATGCACACTCTCTGAAATGTATCCGATAACAAAAGTGAATTACGTATATTTCACGTTCGTTCACAAATACTTCTATAGTAATAAGACAACCGACGTGCCAACTGATAGTAAGTAGGCACCGCCGTCTATGGACACCTAAAATACCCGGAGCATTGGCGTGCCGTTGCCTACCTTTGAGGACTCCCTTTTTTTAATTGCTTTCCGATGCACTAATGTAAATCCAACCCTAAATCTACCTTATAAATAAACAATTTAAATCACATTTTTCTTTGTTTACTTTCGAAACTCCTAAATCTTTCATCCATACAAGCGTTCATTTTTCTCGCACATACTTTCTCCCTTATTGTCACAATTGTAAGTTATTTATTATAATAAATAGCGTTGTCGGTCCGTTCACATGACTGAGCCTAGTTAGAAAAGCAGGTTGGTGACCGCCGGACATTCTCTGAAGCTGGATTTATATACTTGTTGCATCATCATCATTGCAATCTTTAACCGTGCAAGTGTCTTTAATAAGTTAATAGGTAGGACAGATGGACAGACGGACAGACGGACATACGGAAAGACGGACAGACAGACAGACATCGAAAGCTTAGTAATAGGATCTAATTTTTACCCTTTGGGTACGGAACCCTAAAAAACATAAGAAACGACAAACACTTAAACCATAAATATGACAAATAGTAAACAGTTAAAATGTTTACTCAGATACAGATTCAAAACATGTTTAGCATATTTCTGAGCAGCTGAACAGTATTTGAACAAGTGTTCACGTACGAATAGAATAAACTTCGCATTTCGCGCCTATCTCGATTTCATACATTCATTGCAAATTTAACAAAAAACGGGTTTAAAAACGATAATAAACGGGAGAGAAAGAGATTTTTTAAATCTTAGTGTCCCGTTGGTTGGATGGCAGTACATCAGCCAAATCCGTGACGTCTGTTAGCTACTTTATCAGTCAAATTTACTTATTTACGATGGTTTTGCTTTTGCTTCATTCGAAATATGCCTTCTCCTTAGACCTCCACACTGAACGACAGCCTGCCATCTGCATCCACTAGATGCCCGCGACTCTCATGATGTCGTCGATCCATCTACTGAGAGGCCTACCTACGCTGCGTCGTCCGGTTCGTGGTCTCCATTCTTCTTCTGGTTCTTCGAGCGATGTAGACTGCCCATTGCCACTTCAACTTGCAAATTTTAATGGCTAAGTCGGTAACTGTGGTTCTTTGACGAATATTCACGTTTCGGATTCTATCGCGCAAAGAAACTCCGAGCATCATCATCATCATCAGCCAGAAGACGTCCACTGCTGAACATAGGCCTCCCTCTTTAACCTCCACACTGAACGACAGCCTGCCATTTGCATCCACTGGATGCCCGCGACTCTTACAATGCCGTCGGTCCATCTAGTGGGAGGACTACCTACGCTGCGTCTTCCGGTTCGTGGTCTCCACTCCAGAACCTTTCTTCCCCATCGGTTATCGGTTCTTCGAGCGATGTGGCCTGCCCATTGCCACTTCAACTTGCACATTTTTACTCCGAGCATAGGTCTCTGCATTGCCCGCTGTGCGACTCTACGTTTTTCCAAAAAACCAACAGCTAAGGACCACGTCTGATAAGTAAATAGTACTTACTTACCAAATATTAATATATTAGATTGTAAATGACGTTATAAGATCCAGTGCGGTCCAATCTGAGGTCACTGACTCTGACGGTATTGACTTTACTAGAGGAACCGATATCATCTCAACAAATATTGTGTCCAAATACGATAGCAGGGCGCAGGATTCTACATCTCAAATAGACAAACAAACAGTTTGATATGCTAGTTTACAAACTTTTTGAACTAATGCTATTTAGTTTGACACCTTGGTTGCTTCTACGTATTAAATACAGTGTTTAGGGTTCCTTACCCATAGGGTAAAAATGGGACCCTATTACTAAGCCTACATTGTCTGTCTGTCTGTCCGTCCTTCATAAAATATTTTGTAATGTTACGGCGGATTACTTAACTAAGATATAATAAAATAAAATAAAAGTAATAACGAACAATTTTGGCGAAATGTAGATCTACCTGGAAAAAACCATTCAGTAGGTTAAATTCACAAACAGAGAGAAATCACACAAGTCCTACTGTAAACCTGTAAACGTACCTACAGTTTATAGACGGTCAAAATTTAGCTACCTATTTGAGAAATATCATATTTTGTTTACCTACAACATAATGTTTTTGTACCACGTATAATAAGGACAAAGGACATGTGAGTTTTCTCAAATAATTGATTCACTTATAAAACTGAAAATAATAAAACAAACAAAACAAGGAAGAAATCCATCATGGATGAACATCTTCAGTTGAAAACGAAAGTAGGAAAGTCGTATGACCAATACATCACATTTATCACGCAAACAATATGGCGGAAGCGTTGGCGCGAAAATGAATCTTAACTTTTTTCTTGAACACGATTATTAGCGCGAGACATTTCTACCGGCCAGTGTCAGTTACCGCTAGCCGTTGGCTTAAAAAAAACAATGTAACATCATGCAATAACGCAGTACAGTGCGACCAACTTATCTGCATATTTGAAATAGCGCCTCTATCGTATTTTCTGCACAATACTGACAACCATCCGTAGAAAAATTTAGTTTCATCATATGACCAACACTACGGATAAGTTCGTCGGTATGTACACGTAACTATATTGCAATACGATTGATTAGCGTAGATTCTGTTGAATTCAGTGTCATGAAGAAGAATTAGTTCAAGTCGAATACACACAACTACAGTTAACAGTAGTACCAATGAAAGGAATGCGCTTTAACAACCATCGGGTTTCCTAAATACGAATACGCAATGTCCGACCGTCTGTCCGTCTGAGCCTGGTCGAACTTTTTTTCTGTTTCTAATTACCTCTTGAGAGGGTTTTGGCATCACACTTCTTATGCATTTGCCAGTGTCAAATATTTTCAAGTTTTATTAAATACAGTCAAACAAGTCAGAGTCAAGTAAAGTAAGTCACGGTCAAGTCAAACTCATGCCCCAGTAAAGTGATGGAGACTTTATAAGAGGCTTCTAAGGAGTTTTGGAAACAATATGAAAATACTTGTTTTTCCTCGTTATATCACTTAAACGCGTTTACGAACACTTAATAAATTATACCACATGCATCATCATCATTTCAGCCATAGAACGTTCACTGTTGGACATAGGCCTCCCCCATCGATCTCCAAAAGGGCTGGTTGGAAGCGGCCTGCATCCAGCGTTTCCCTGCGGTCTGTTTTAGGTCGTCTGTGCATCTTGTGAGTGGACGTCCTACTCTGCGCTTACCGATCCGTGTTCTCCATTCGAGAACCTTTCGGCCCCATCAGCCAGTTCTGCGTGCTATGTGCCCTGCCCACTGCCACTTCAACTTGCTAACCCGGTGTGCTATGTCGGTAACTTTCGTTCGTCTACGGATCTCCTCATTTCTGATTCGATGTCGTAGACTTCTTTACTTTTGTACTAGAGTCTGGCTAATGAAAGTAGAGACTGAAAACGCCCGCCAAATTTAAAAATAATTCCGTGAGATTATCCGTGAGATTATCCAGGCATTTCATAGGTTCTAATTTTTGGGGTATCAATGCTGATATTTTTAAATTTGCCGCGCTTTTTCAGTCTCTACTTTCATTAGCCAGACTCTACCAACTTTAGTTCTGGGTATTTATCAGTGTAGTGCTCTAGTCTGTTTATTTTGGTTCGTGGACTAGTAATTGTTAGGCCATTCGCAGCCACCCTAGTCAATATTTTGTAAACTAACCGCTCCGATATCCCGTATATCTATTTTTTCCGTCAGCGGACGCCATGTTTGTAAACTTGTATGTCGTGAATGAATTTGGCGCGATTTCCGCGATTTGGCGGGAAAGCGTACGCAAACATTCATAGACAAACCAGTATTTTGGTATTTTATTTAGAACTAGTTGAATCCAGACAAATCAGCATTGCATTATCTTTATCGAACGTCAAATTTGACAGCTGAGATCGTCAAATTCAATAAAATTCCATTTGATCAGTACTCGCTATAATCAATTATACATGGCATTTAATCTAATTTAATCGATGTCCTTCCTTACATTATTGAATTTCAACCGAAAATACAAGCTAAGTGCGAATCGGACTTGCATACCGAGGGCTCCAGGCCACCACAAAGTACATTTATGTTATGTACAAATAAATAATAGATTGTACAACAAGTGCATAAAACAATCCATTTTAGCCGAGACGTTTATCAATCCGAGCCGAAGACGAGTGGTGTAATTTAAATCCAGTGGGCTTACTCTTGACACTCGATTTCAATCGTAATTTGGGATTGGGATCGAAAACATGCTATTTGGTTACCTACTCTTGAATTCTAAACTAGCGCACGATTCAGTCAATTAAGTAAGTAAGTCAATTCCACCATTATCGGTTCCAATCGTGCGCTAGTTTAGAATTCAAGAGTAGGTAACCAAATAGCATGTTTTCGATCCCAATCCCAAATGTGTATCGAGGCTAACTAACATTAAATATATTACAAACTGAACCTCCTTGATTTTTTTTAATGAACTGCAATTTATTTTTATGTGCTAGGTAGTATAAAAATACAGAATATATGCACTAGAACTTTAAACCCGTTTTACTTTACACCGGGCGAGCATAAACAAGAACTTTACGAGCATGAGAAGTGAAAATGTTGTTTCTTGTATTCAGTTCAGAATCCTTACGTATCTCACACTTGGCCGCTTTTTTTTATTTTGTTTTTTTTTTATTTCAAATAATTTAATATGTATAATCACACCAAGTATGACGTATTGTGTGAATTGCCGTTTTTACGATAACGCAAAACCGGAAACCGGAAAAAATACGCGCGTATTTTGTACGGGGTTTTTTTTTTACCGCACATAATATTTGCTAGTGTTGTAGATGTTCATAGGCGGCAGTTAGCGCTTACCATTAGTCAAACTGTATGCCTGTTTGCCGCTCTTTTTATAAAAATATATAAATATATTATGGCAGACACAACCCTTATTTAGGACAGACGGTATTTATTGTGCGAACTGCTAGTCTGTGGAATTCGCTGCCTGAATGGATGTTCCCCGATGACAAAATAACCACTTGACTGCTCATCCTTTAACCCCACAGAAAAAAGAAGTAAATAGGAACGGAAATGTGAAGGAAAATCTGTCGCCAGGCATTATGAGTGAACCTTGATTGAACATTCTTATTTAGATCAACGCGTCGAACTCCGCATCACAGTTGCTAATTCCGAATGACTGACGTTTCTTTTATATGGGTGCAGCTGGCTACAACAAATTTCTTACAAAAATGCTTTGACAGCCGTTCCAATTTAAACAGTAAAAATGTATTTTCTGTGTTTACCCCGTATAAGCCAAAGGTTTTAACATGTCAACATAAACTATTTCGAGCGGGGCCAATCCTAGGCGCGAATTGAATGAATGACTTTTGATTCTCCAGTCACAAGCTGCCCCCCGCGACCGACGTGGCGTCATGTTGGAAAAGGGAATTATTTTGACCACATGCGCGATTAAGTCGTTATATTATCTTTGGTAGTACCACGTTTCCATATCCAAATCATATGAGATCCAGACGTTTTTACGATTCGTAGTTGTGCTATAGTAGCGTTTTGCTACGTAGGTCCTAATATTATTACCTAAAAAATTGTTCTTACCGGAAATTGTACGATTGTATAATATTAATGAACTCATTGATAACCTAATGGTAAAACCCAGTTCATATACTTTAAAAAGTACTTTTTTCGTAAAACAATTTTTTTATTAACCAAGAAGCTATACGATGTGTCGCGGGCATCCAGTGAATGCAGATGGCAGGGTTTCGCTCAGTGTGGAGGTTAAAGGGGGAGGCCTATGTTCAGCAGTGGACGTCTTCTAGCTGATGATGATGATGATGATGAAGAAGCTATACAAATAACTGAAAATTATGAATATAATAATCCTGTAGAATAAAGCACTGGAACATGTAATTACATATTAAATATATATATGGGAGTTTTGGCGCCAACGTAGAAAAAACATGTCGGCTCGTTGAATAATTTTCCTAAACTTTAGTATTTTCGAGTGTTAAACGTACTAAATGGTGAATTATTATTCAAATGTGCTCGACTTTGGCCAAGTGCTATAACGAGGTGAAATATGTCTTTTTGTGTGGTTTCCAAAACTCCATAGGAGCCTCTTGCAAAGTCTCCACCACTTTACAGAGGCATGAGTTTGACTTGACCGTGACTTAATTTGCTTGACTCTCGATTGTGACTATGAATTGTTTGACGCTAATAAGAGCCTCTTATAATACCAAATTTGACGGTTTTAAATAAATTTAATTCAGTTAAATTACAATATTTGAGTTGGAAAAAAAATACATGTCATCTTAGTTGTTAGAGTTTATGATTTGGTTCACGACAGAATAAACATTCCTCGATCAAAAAAAAATCTGAAACGAAGTCGACTTAGTTTATTTTTTTCATTTTATGCTCTAGTGAAAGCTCGTAACAATCTGGAAATTGCATGTACTGAAAGGCAATTTTATTTATAAAAAAAATTTTTTTGGATAGATTTTTGATAGTGAATAGAGTCGTCGGACCCATTCTCGTTTTTGTCGTTGCACTCCCCCCGCGGGCGTCCTGACTCTAGCGTGGCAAAATACATCATCGCTATAACTTGGCGGGGGCTGAGGGAGCGTTTTGTTGCCTACGCGACTCGGATAACCGGCCGTTAATACTATGTAAACATGTTTAATATTACGACTAAAGGACATTGAATCCACGGTCATAAAAAAATAAAAGTTTTTTTAATATTATTATATATTATTTTATTTTTCAAGTTTAGGTATTACGTGCTTCCCTATAATACTAGTTATGTACCTACGCTGTTCACATATCGAACGGTGTGGTTTCCGTTGGCTTAATCCAGGAAATTTGTAAATAATCAATACGTCACGTCTGGAGCGATAATTAGGATCATCATCATCATTTCAGCTATAGGACGTCCACTGCTGGACGTAGGCCTCCACCATCGATCTGCAAAAGGGCCGGTTGGAAGCGGCCTGCATCCAGCGTTTGCCTGCGGTCTCTTTTACGTCGTCTGTCCATCTTGTGGATGGACGTTCTACGCTGCACTTACCGGTTCGTGGTCTCCATTCGAGAACCTTTCGGCCCCGTCGGCCATCTGTTTTGCGTGATATGTGCCCTGCCCACTGCCACTTCAACTAGCTAATCCGGTGGGCTATGTCGGTAATTTTCGTTCGTCTACGGATCTCCTCATTACTGATTCGATCTCGTAGACCAGTGTGATGCCAGTGATAACATACGCCATTGAAACGGAGTTACTCACTATGGGTCTCATAAGCAAGCTCAAAGTCGTACAACGAGCTTTGGAGAGGGCTATGCTCGGGGTTTCTCTACGAGATCGAATCAGGTATTTTAATTAGGATAAATTATTAAAATACTGATAATTAATTATTACTTTGTGATATTAAATTACCCATAGGTTTAGGTATCACATGTTCTACCATGCTGGTTTTGGACGTGGTTTCCGTTGACTTAATCCAGGAAATTAGTACTCAATACGTCATGTCTGGAGCGATAACTGGGATAAGGTCAATAAATAAATAATTTCATATTTAATTAACCAATTAGGTATAGGTATAACGTGTTTCCTCATGCTTGTTCTGAACCATTGTCGATTTATATTATCTCTCTTTTGAACGTTGTTCACATAAATTAGGAATAGACTGAATAGGAAGTAGACAAATATGGAAAGGACGAATTAAGAAGTGGGCTAAAACGTAGACGAATATGGAATGGACGAATTAAGAAGTGGACGACTCGGGAACAACAACAACAACAACTTAGGAAAAGGACGTGTTAGTAATGGTCGAGTTAGGCAGATGACATTTTCAAAGTAGCCAATTATTGGCTACTTTGATAATATTTAATTATTTATTAACCAAGGCTGCAAAGTTGTTTTTGCAGCCTTGTTGGTTCCGTACTTCAAAAGGAAAAAACGGAACCCTTATAGGATCACTTCGTTGTCCATATGTCTGTCCGTCTTTCAAGACCCTTTTTCTAAAGAACGCGTAAAGGTATCAAGTTTAAATTTATATTAAATACGTGAGTATACGGTTTCTTTTGGCTGTAAAAAAATTAAAGTTGTAAGTCAACGCAATCAAAAGATATGAACGTTTATGTCGCATATTTTGCGATTTCACAGGGGAATCAAAACCTATAGGGTACTTCCGGTTGACTTAGAATCATGAAATTTGGCAAAAAGCAAGGTCTCATAGCACATATATAGGAATAAATCTGAAAACCACAAATTTGAAGTTATATCATTTAAAAATAATATTTTGATATTACAAACTTAAATTTTGTAGTTGGAATGTATCGAATAACCTTATTGTCAACTACAAAGTTAAGTTTGTCTTTTAATATTTCAACTTCAGTTAGTTTTTTTTTTTTTGACTCGCGCTCTGAGGGTTCCATCCAACGGAACCCTCAGAGCACGAATCCTACTAGTACCAGTCCGTTTTTTTTTTGGCGCAAGTACTTGTATTGAGTCCTGAGCGTAGCGAGGATTTCACAGGTACGAGACGCAGAATTGCTGCCGAGCGAAACACACATCTTTTCATCTCACCTTGGCGATGCAATTTTTTTATTTCTTCTTTCTTAAGATAGGGACTTTCTTAAATTAAAACATTTGAGGTGCTATTCATCGAGGTTGAAATGATTTAACACTGATTTTTTATTAAATAAAACGTATAAGAAATTGACCCTGGTATGTCCTAAAACTGCGACCAGAACCACTAGAGGATGGGCAGCAGCATCCTCCTACTTGAATGGTGGAACCTCCTGCGATCCCCAAGCCGCCTGCCAAGCGTGGGGATTATGGCAAACACCCCCTTAGGGAGAGGCCTATGTTCAGCAGTGGACGTCTTTTGGCTGATCATTATGATATAAGAAATTCGACAAATTCATCACGTTTAACTTTCGTTTACTTTCCACGCTAGCGGCCAAAAACTGCTTTTGAAAAATTTTAAACGATAAAGAAAGCTCCGGATGAAAAAATAATTATCAATTAATTATGTGCATTTGGACGTCACATGGCATACCATTCTTAGAGATGACGTAAGCATACTTGTTGGCAAAATATTTTTAATACACATACACATCATCAGCCATTAAATGTCCACTGCGGAACAAGGCCTCCCTCTTAGAGAGGGGTGTTGCCATAATCCCCACGCTTGGCAGGCGGCTTGGAGATCGCAGTACGTTCACCGTGTACTAACAGGACGCTGCTGCCCATCCTCCGGTGGTTCTGGTCGCAGTTTTAGGACATACCCGGGTCATATATAATTTAATTATATTTTTTTTAATTTAATTATAATTTAATATTAATTAAATATTTTTAATGAGTGACGTAAATTGGTACTCATTGAATTGATTAGATTATTTTACTTGCTACATCCGTGAATTCTGGAACAATCCAGTATATTTGGATAGCCCGTTGGTCCAGTTGGTAGTGAACCTGCCTTCTGCGCTTGGGGGCGTGGGTTCGATTCCCACCTAGAACAAACATTCATGTGATGAACATTTGTGTTTGTTCTATATCTGTGTGTTAATATCTATTTAAGTATGTTTTTAAAAACACATGTGTATGTATATCAGTCTCTGGCAGCCATCTCACAAGCTTTGCTTAGTTTGGGGTCAGATGACCGTGTGTGCAAAAATGTCCTGAATATTTATTTATTTATTCATAAAATAATTATTATCAAGATACATCAATTGAGGTAATTGAGGTAATTTCTTAAGAATAATCCGAACCGAAGAACCACCGGAGGATGGGCAGCAGGGTCCTGTTAGTACATGGTGAACTTACTACGATCTCCAAGCCGCCTGCCAAGCGTGGGGATTATGGCAACACCCCTCTCTAAGAGGGAGGCCTTGTTCAGCAGTGGACATTTAATGGCGGATGATGTGTGTGTGTTAAGAATAATACAATTTTGTCACATGTTTTTTCCACGTTGGCGTCAAAAATTGCATATATAGATTGATATTAATTTAAGTTATTAAAAAACAATAATTAAACAATAAATAAAAAAATGGTGTGCATAGAAATGAATCAGGCAAGTGCGAGTATGGCTCCAGCAATGAGGGTTCCGTACCACCACATAAATTGTTAATTACTAAAGTACAAAAAAGTTGTGCAAAAAGACAATATCACCAGGTGGTCACCCATTCAAGTACGGACCGCACCAGACATTGCTTAACGTGGTGGTGAACAGAAATTTGTACTGACTCGGACTTGGCAATTTTTATTACATCTTGTTTTACTTTAGAGTGTGTACTATAATCATGCCAAGTTTGACGCTTGTACGAGATACCGTTTTTACATTAGAGCAAATATCTACATAAATATGTTTAAAAAAAACTCGTATGGGAACCTCTCTTTAGTTTTTGTATAGTTTTTTTTACTATATTATTATTTCTTGTTTAATCTGCTCTAACATTACATATTCTGTGAAAATTTCAAGTGACTGTTACGGTTCGAAAGATACAGCCGTTAAAAGGTAGGACGGACAGACAGACGGACAGACAGACATACAGCGTAGGCTTAGTAATAGGGTCCCGTTTACACCCTTTGGGTACGGAACCCTAAAAAGCAAAAATACGATCCTAATTATTAAGAATTTCCGTCCTAAAGACGATTAATAAGGTAGGAAACGGTTTTTCGTAGTGCTTTCGCGTAGCACTCGTAGCACTTGTCGTAGCAGGGCGTAGCAAAGTTACGAAGAGTTCAGATTCAACTTTTAACGAACCATGCCCGCGGACTGTGTAACAAAATAATTCTACTTTAAATTATATACCAATTTTAAAAACTTCAAAATTAATATAATTATACGCTATTTCGTTTACTTGGATGTCATATTTTTTCCCGTTATTTTTATTAAGAAACCAAACTACTGAACCGATTTTGATGAAATTTGTATGAGCCGAATCTGACTCTTTTCAAATAAAAAAATATTTTTCAAATCAGCAGTGCAAGTACCGTTCTTAATTAACCGTAAAATTCGATTAAATGCCATAGAATCGATCATAGCGAGTAATGATCAAATGATTTTTTTTTTATCGAATTTGTCCATCTTAACTGTCAAATTTGATGATCGATATCTTTTCAAATAAAAAAATGATGATCGATAAAGAACGGTACTTGCACTGCTGAGTTCTAAGGAAACAAACATTATAATAAACCGGCAAAGTGCGAGTCGGGCTCGCGCACTGAGGGTTCCGTACCATCAGAAAATTCAATAACTAAATTACCAGTAAACTACATGGTAATGAACAGAAATTTATCACCGACTCGCACTTGGCCATTATTTATTATTTGTTGTTATACTTTAAAGTGTGTACTATAATCATGCTAAGTTTGACGCTTGTACGAATTACCGTTTTTTATTAGAGCTATAATATTATAATATAAAAAGTATTTTTTCAGCGTAAGTATTTTTATTATTATTATACTTTTGTTATTACTTTTACACTTTTTTATTATTTCTTAGTTAATCCGCCGTAAAATTAGATACTATGTGAAAATTTCAACTATAATTAATATACTTATTAATTATTATTTTTTTATAAAAGAAACTGACGTGGTTTTCACATATTTTATTTATATTACACGGGAATTACTCACGTAAGATTAAGCCGGTCACTCCGACTATAGCTTCAACCGCTTTAGGCAGTCTGGCAGTCTGACGTTTGGCAGTGCCAAGCGAGACGCAGCCGCGCGCGCGCATTCACCTTAAAAAAGACCACTTAATGCGGTTGAAACTATAGTCGGAGTGACTGGCTTAATCTTACGTGAGTAATTCCCGTGTAATATAAATAAAAAAAATTACAGCTATTTATTACGGTTCGAAAGATACAGCCGTTTAAAGTTATGATGGACAGACAGAAAGAAAGATAATTTAGGCTTAGTAATAGGGTCCCGTTTTTACACATTGAGTACGGAACCCTAAAAACTAAAAAAATCGGTTCATAAACGCGACGAATTGAGAAACTCCACACGCTCTTTGTTGCATCAGTCAAAAAACTCGATATCAATAAATTATACTTTGTCCTTTCAGAAAGATAAAGATAACAATGTCTCGGCATTACACCTTGAGCTGTGAAAAACATGTTATTCTTATATTAAAGATCATTATTATCAATTTAGATATAGAATCAATTAATACCTTCGGAAGATAACAGGGCTCGTATTCTGGTGCAGTCGATAAATTCTCCGTCACTTTTACTCTCATGATATTTCCAATGAGAGAGACAGGGACTGAAATAATCTCGAGCGCGCCAGAACAGGCTCCCTGGGCTCTTTGTTTGAAGAGAGATTATCTTAGCTGTGACCGTCTAAAATGTGATTTAGTACAAACACGTACGAATTAATTTATGGTTCGAAGGTCACCCTCCATCCTATAAATTATTTCTAGCTAGGTATCCCGACAGAAGTTGTCCTGACCAAATTTTTTATTTTGTTTGAGAAATCCCATGTAAAAAAATGGCCAAGTGCGAGTCGGGTTCACGCACTGAGGGTTCCGTACCACCACAAAACTCAATAACGAAATTAAGTACCAGTTATAACTTGGTAATGAACAGAAACTTGTCACCGACTCGCACTTGGGCATTATTTATTATTTTTTGTTAGACTTTAGAGTGTGTACTATAATTATTCCAAGTTTGACGCTAGTCCGTAATACCGTTTTTACATTCGAGCTAATACTAAAATACGTAAAAAAAAAGGAAAGTGGTACCACTTTTCGTATTAGTAACATGTTAGTGTGTTAGCTAACACGAAAACATGCCGCAACGGAACCGGCTTAACTTACATTTAATAAGTTAAATCCAGGAGTTCTAAGAATTACTACCGATACCTATGTTGTCATCAACATAATGAAGGTATATACCACATAATTTTTTTTTAAATTAGAACGGCTGTCAAGGCATTTTTGTAAGAAATTTGTTGTAGCCAGTTGCACCCATATTAACAAAACGTCAGTCATTCGAAATCAGTTAGCAACTGTGATGCTGAGTTCGACGCGGTGATCTAAATAAAAATCTGGTAACAGATTTACCTTCTCATTTAATTCTCTTTTCTGTGGTACCTACTATGTAAGTATACGGGTAGGTTCATTAGTATAATATGTGGTTTTCCGCTAGGTTAGATATAAATATCCAGTACCTAGTAATTTATCCAAAAAAGGCATTTCGAAAGTCAAGCCTTATTAGGTCACTAAGCGCGTGGTGGTAGCCGAGATAATGCCTTTGTATTATGAACACCTGTTACTATGAGACGTGAATATGTTTTTGCGCGGAGACATAAAAACTGCACACATACCTATTTTTCACGCACACTAAGAAACTTGCATCAACACCAATGATCTAACTAATAGTATACTAACAGGCGTGTGGATTTGGTTGATCTCAACCGCCGTCTGACCAACGGGTGAGAAAGAGATGGAAATATGTTTTTTCTCTCTTTCTCTCACGTTGGTTGGACGGCGGTCCGTCAACCATATCCACACGTCTGTTAGTACTAGGTATAATATTCCACATGCTTTGATCATAATATAATTTTGATTTGCCCTTAACTGTTACTAATTTAACAAGGCCTCCCTCTTAGGGAGGGGTGCTGCCATAATCCCCACGCTTGGCAGGCGACTTGGGATCGCAGTGCGTTCACCGTGTACTAACAGGACGGTGCTGCCTAACTTCCGGTGGTTCTGGTCGCAGTTTTAGGACATGCCCGGGTCTTAATAGTAATTTACTTAATAGTTACAATCTGGGTGTCTTAAAATCACGAGTGAATCGGTTTCTTCTAGGCAAGCGTGCTCCATCGTAGACCGCATCATCGCTTTACATCAGGCGAGATGGCGTCAAACGCAAGCCTATTATTAAATTTTAAAAATAACTTTTGCTAGTATCGCAAAAAGTCTGACAAAAACTACGAGCAAACTACAACTACGAGCTAGGGGGCGAGGTAAACACGCATTGCACACCCTGACATATTCTTACTAGTGCAACCACAGAAAATAATGTTTTTTGTTTACTTCTCTTTTCTGTGACGTTTCGTTTCAACAAACGCATACTTCAATATTGAGCGGCACACAACTGCAAACGAGATGATCAAAATGTCATCAAATTGTCGATCAAGGGGGGAGGGGTGTAAGTGCTAAAGGGAAAACTGTAGGTAGCTATAACACTTCCATTTATTTCCAAGAGAACCGCATGCAGAAAACGCCGACAAGATCATCTGCTGGGTGCGTTCGAATAACTTTATTAGTTTTGCATTAGGAAAAACAAAATACAATCGTGCGTGAGATTACCTTTTTGTTGTTGGCGGGGGGAAATCTTCTAAGTTACCCAGCTGCTTTGCCTTCTGTGGCCGACCTCTGTGCTAGACGGAGGGCACCGGTATCTCCATAGGAACGCACCGGTATCCTCCTAGCACACTGCCGGGAAATGCTAAGGGTAGGTATTTCCGTTCCTTTCCTTTATAACAGCGCCGTTGGTTTCCTGGGCTTGCTGAATGGGAAGTCTGATCCCCAAATCTGGCCACCCACAAACCCAAAGGCCCTTAGCCTTTTAGTCTTTAAAGCCTTAAGGCCTTTAGGCCTTTTAGTCAGCTCTTACGACAGGCAGGGGATACCGAAGCAGTATTCTAAGACCCCGGTTCCAGGGATATCGTGAGTTAGATATATCCAACGATGAGACAGTGTTTCCGTATAGTACACAATCTGGCGGCACGTTTATTTTCCACCTATATCTAACATGAAAAAGTTAAAAGTACCCTTCAATATCCAGAAATGTGTGACAAAAACATGTTGACAGAAGGAGGGCGCCACAGACCACAACTCATGAGCGCTGTGTTTGTACAGGACATGACCGATTAGCTGGATACAGATGACCCTTTAGAATAGAAAGCCCATTGTCCTTTTTATCAAGAAAAAAAATTGTAAAAAAAAACGCTCTTTTAGAGATTAATTTATTTTATACCTAGGTACTTGCTATAGACTCAATGGCGATATAACCACCTTTGTATACTAGACTTCAATATTTGTTTTTAGGGTTCCGTAGTATACCACAAGGAGCCCTTAGAAATAATTTATTTCTGTATGTCCGCCTGCCCACCTGTCCATCCGTCCTAATTCTTTACAACCTTCTTACTCATATAGTTATTATGATAACGTTAAGAAACTTTGCATATTTACAGATTTAGTATATAGATTAAAACATTATTTAATCACAGTTAAAAAGTAAAAAATATATAATTTTTAATTTCAGGGGTGGTTCTGATGCTCTGATATATGTGAAATGGCGTAGAAATATTTATTTCGCAGTACGGCCTTATTTTGAATATCTGGTCTTCCAAAACGAAGGTAAGGTTTCATACATCCCCTTTTTTTATCAAGTGTATCCTTTGCAAAATATATCTACGCAAAGTTGTAAAAAATATCATCATCTTCATTATCAGCCTTTCATGTTAAATGTTGAAATGTTAAGTAGCATAAAAAATTGTTTAAAAAAGTAGTACAAAAGATTCAGATTCATAATCACAAAAAAATCATACATACCTCTAGGTAGGTATTTATTTAAATATCATGATTTACAATACATCCTATTTATTTAACTTTTAGTTAAGGCGAATGTAGCCTGAGAAGTCATATATTATGTATATTTATGTTATATACAATTATTAGACTGTCTGTTTTGTAAGATTGTATGTATGAGAATAAATAAAGAACATGTTAAAATTAAAATATTGCCTTTCGTTTTCCCACTACTGGGACACAGGTTTTCTCTGAGAGCGAGAGGATATGGACTCTGATCGACCAAGTAGTGGGCACATGTCATTAACACGCGATTTAGCGTAAATGATAATTTTTATGTTTATTTCTATCAAAGTGAATTAAAGTCAATTTTTATTGAAAAAATAATTTGATTTATGGATAGCGTGATTAAATTATTTAATCACGCTATCCCTGTCTTCAATAAATGTTATTTAGATAAAATGGTATTATTTTTCCAAGATATAATACTTCCAAGATTTATTTACATATTTCATTCATCATCATCATCATCATCTCAGCCATAGGACGTCCACTGCTGGACATAGGCCTCCCCCATCGATCTCCAAAAGGGCCGGTTGGAAGCGGCCTGCATCCAGCGTTTCCCTGCGGTCTCTCTTAGGTCGTCTGAAAGTCGAAAGGTTCTGGAATAGAGACCACGGACTGGTAAGCGCAGCGTAGGACGTCCACCCACAAGATGGACAGACATATTTCATTAAAAGAAAACAATTATTATACTATGAACCTACCTAAGTATATACAAATTAAAACAAAATATAAATAAAAATCCTAAAAATGTATTAATAGTTACTAAGTCATATATCAAGTCTAGGGTTAATAGGTTACTACTGGGCAAACGTGCTCCATCTTCGACCGCATCATCGCTTTCCATCAGGCGAGATCGCGGTCAAACGTTAGCCTAGTCCGATGTAAAAAAAAAAAAAAAAAAATATATATATTTAGTTCTTTGCATAGTTAGACCATTATCTATTTGTCACTGGTATTTTGATATTTGATGTCCGATAACTTCAAAAAGTTCAAAGACATTATGACATTCACAAACATGCACTGGGCTAGCCACAGAAAAGAGAAGTAAAAACATTTTTTTTTCTTGTCTGTGGGGCCAGCATTAGATACGTAGAGAGAGAATTAGATAGGAAGTTTTTATTTTTTCAAATCAATGCTAATTGAATATCGATTGAAAACTAACTGATTTCCTCAACTAGTGACGAATATCTTTGAACACGGATACACGTGTTCCTATTGACAGATCGTAGGGCCCGCGTGTTTATTCAGCAGTGACCGATTAGAGGTCGCCCCTCCGAGCGCCGAGATGGACTCACAAGGATACCTACTGATAATACATAGTTGTTCATATTCGACGACAAACTTCGACGAATAGACGTCCAGACAAACCGCAAAGCGTCACAACGTCAAGCGGTGGTTCGTTGCACAAATGGCGGGAAATTCAAATTTCAAACTGTTTTCTTGTACTTGTAGCTAGGCCGGGTAATTATTGTAAACAACCATGATGTTTGCGCAGATTGATTATTATTCTTTACAAAATCATGTAAAGCTATTTATTTCTAATGCCCATTATTACTCACATTTGTGAATAAACAAATTTTAGCTGTTTCAAACGGTTTATTCACAAAAGTAAGTAATACGGTGCGTTACTGTTAAATAATTGTACAGTATAATGTAAAGAACAGCCAACATTTTGCGCAAACTCTGTGTTATTTAAAAATAATTACCTGGCCTGGCTACTAGGACCAAAAAACTGTTTAAAATTTAAATTTCCCGCCATAGGTGAATCGAACCACATTAAGTACTTAGTCGATGTGCCGTTTATTCGCACCAAGCGTTTTTCAAAACAATGGTAAGCCTTGCCTCTGTCTGTGTTCCCTAGCATAAATTTTTTTTTAATACTAGATACTTGCGCTTGGCTGCCATCTCGCCTGATGCGGTTTACGATGGAGTACGCTTGCCTAGAAGAAACCGATACACTCTCGACTTGCATTGCTTGCTCCAGTCAGGCAGCGAGTTCCACAGACTATAGCAGTTCGCACAATAAATGTGGAATTAAAGCGCTTCGTCGAACTCCGCATCACAGTTGCTAACTGATTTCGAATGACTGACGATTAGTTTAAATTGGTGCTACTGGCTAATTCTAATTCTAATAAAAAAAACTGACTTCAAAACAATGGAACGCCTTGCCTCTGTCTGTTTCCGCAGCATTACAATCTTGTGTGGAGTGTTCAGCTCCAGGGTTAAATATGCTATTACTAGGCAAACTTGCTCCATCTTCGACCGTATCAACGCTTTCCATCAGGCGAGATAAAAATAAAATAGAATACCTACACATAATTTTTAATTTTAGGGGTGGTTCTGATGCTCTGATATAATTATGTTAAATGGCGTAGAAATACTTTTTTTCGTAGTACGGCCTCATTTTGAATATAAGCAGTGCAAGTACCGTTCTTTATCGATCATCAAATTTGACAGTTGAGATCGTCAAATTCGATAAAATGCCATTTAACCAGTACTCGCTATGATCGATTCTATGGCATTTTATCGAATTTGACTATCGATAAAGAACGGTACTTGCACTGCTGGTCTTTTAAAACGAAGGTAAGGTTTCATACATCCCTTTTTTTATCAAGTGTATCCTAAATATGCTATTACTAGGCAAACTTGCTCCATCTTCGACCGTATCAACGCTTTCCATCAGGCGAGATCGTGGTCAAACGATCTATACTGGGTTACGCGGAAAGTTCGGCAGTAGTAGTCTATTATACCTATAGTAGGTACGTACCTAAGTATTATAGTCTAGACACCACATTATTGTTCAGTTAAGTATTTCGATAAACCACCATTTTGATTAAAAAATAACAAATTAATTGAACATTTAGGTAAGTAGGTAAGCCAGTAACTTCTTATTATAAATTAATTCTTCCTAAATGAGGACAGTTTCGTGTCAATTCATTTACATAAGAAGACAATTCTTGGTTCTCTAAATATTAGCTAAAGATAGTAAATGAGCATAATCACCTACTAAGTAAGTAACAAAAAAACTAAAGAGCGCAACAAAAATATTTCACATTCTAACTATGCAAGAAAAATTAAGTAGTTGAGTGAAAAAGTTTTTTTTTTTAAATAATAATGGTGTAGATAGGCTTGCGCTTGGCCGTCATCTCGCCTGATGTTAAGCGACGATGCGGTCTACGATGGAGCACGCTAAAATCTCAAGCCTGGCGCTCAACTGGAAGACCTCTGGGGCCTTACGGACAACTGCTATTGCGGCACCTAATCCGCTCAGCTGGAAAATCACGCGAACGTGAACCTTATCGCGCCCAGATACGGTTTGCGGTCGCGTGATTTTTCAACTGAGTGGATTAGGTGCCGCAAATAGCTGTTGTCCGTAAGGCCCCTGTACATTAATGTAGACCACACAGAACATAGGTAGGTAATTCCAAAAAAATATTTTTTACACAACTTTTTAGGTAGGTAGGATGTGAGTACCTATATCATTAATTATGTAACAAATTTTGTTGCATAATTTTTATGTTATAAATTAGCCAAGTACACATAACTTCAAAGCAACACTTTCTAAGAAATTAGTATCATAAAAGAGTAATCTTAAAAAAAATACTTGAGCAACTAACGATAACTATATGTTCTCGGAACTTTATCGAAAATTAACTCGCAAGCGCTTCGTAATTATCATAAAAATCAATTATCGCACAATTAACAAATCATACTCAAATCATTGCGCATCCATATGTATGACGCAATCAGTAGGTACAGAATTTACCCTGTTCATTATTATATTAAACCTATTTTGTAACAGGAGGGGTAACTAACAATAAAAATTAAAAAATAAAAGACGCCATTATCAACACGCAATAGATAATTCCTAAAATAAACGTCGATAATACGGAACCACTGGCTGAGGCATCTCCGCATTATCATAGCGATATCCACCTGAACGCGCGGACAATCTGTAGACCGACGAACATTCTAACACTAGCTGTCTCGCTCGGTCGCCGTACGGACGAGATGTGCCCTCTCCTTCTCCCCGCGCGCTCTCTCGACCAATCACACGCCGTATCTTGCTCCCCCGAGAGCAGAGCGACAGTGCGTACTCTCATCACCACAACGAGACGACATCTCGTAGCGCGAGGTTGTCGCTCACACGAGATGCGCACACAACGCCCGCGAAATTTGAAAAAAGATTTTTATTATAGTGTGCCTTAGACTTTGTGATATTTTGAAAAATCTGTGTTTATTAGTGTCTTATTTTTTGTGAGAGACTGAAAGGTGTGTGCTTATGGACATTTCCAGTACGTGCGACGGCTGATAGTGCTAAATAATCCACAATTGGGTAAGTTTTGATTAGATTAGAATGCAAATGATTATCGGAGGGCGACGTCCTTTTGTTTCGCGACGGAATGTTATAAAAATCGAGTTGGTTCAGTGCGCCATGGCCCACCTCATGTCTTGCCGACAGACAATGTTTTCTCCTGCGGAAGGTACATTTTTAACAGAAAAAATGAGTAATTCCTCTTTGTTCACAATTATATTCGATGTAAAATATTTTCGGGTTGTTATTTGGATTGGATGATTTTTAATTTGCTCGGTACGTGTTTGGTTTTTCGGATGGATTTTCGAATACAGGTAGGTCCTAATCTTCAATGATTTTTTTGCGTATTCGCCAAATAATCAAAGCGTCAAAATAATATTTTATGCAGAAATTATTTAAATCAGTAAATGTACTGTCTCTAACAGTGTAACACAACATAATTTAGAAAAAAGAAAATAAAAAAACCGAGCAAGATTTTTTGGTGCTATTTAGGTATTTATTTTCTGTGATACGTAAAATTTGAAATGCATCGGTACCAATCAATTATTTCATAGCATAGAAAATTTGCAAATAGTAATTATTAGGTATATAATAATTTATAATAAGTAATTACTCTCATTTTAGTAACTATAAAGAAACTAAAAAAATGTGCAACAAGAAGTTACTTATAAGTAAAATTTGTACTAAAATATTTTAGGGACAATAACTTAGTTAAAAGCAACGCTTTAATTTTTATATTAATATTTTTTATTTTGACGACATTTTGGCTTTCCACTTGGAATTAACTGAAAGCATTCATTTTTCTAAGTAAGTATTTATATTATAGGTACTTGTTTTATACTTATTAGATTTTGATGTATTAAATCCAGTAAAATTTATGCATTATTTAATAGAGGAAATTCTAATAATTATTTATTGCAAATGTCCGACGGCAACATTTTTTATTACTTAGAATACTTACCTAAATGATAGGGAATTTATTGGTCAGAATGACTAAATCTCTACACCAATACAATTTATATCCATTCATGCAATAATTTATTTCATTTTGCCTTAAAATCTATTTCAAAGCTTTGCTTTTGGTCGTTCTGAGAAATAGAAGCTAAAATTTAAGGGTTTTCCGAACGGGAGTTTGGCGAAAAGTCATTTTAAGTCAGATTCAGTCAATTTGAAGTAAATAACAGAAAAAAATTCAATTTTAGATTAAACTTTGGCTATTTTAACCGATTTCAAAAATACGGTTGTTTACTTACCTCAGTACTCCGTCATTTATAAACCGAATCGAAAAACATTTACCTATAAACCTATTCAGAAAAATCTTTTTTTATTTGAAAGGATATATTTTCAGATACGTCCCACAAACATTTCATCAAAATCGGTTCAGTAGTTTGGTTCAAAACAAAATAACTGGAAAATTCATTTACTTGGTTGGTTTATTCGTTTACGAAATTGCGAATTTTACTTATTTTGTGGTCGTTTTTTTATTATTAATAATGATGTACCTACTTTTCTTTCTTGTCGTTATTTTTTATGGGGAAAATACTGTACTAATCAATACAATTTTACACATTATTAGCTACTTCCTACGTATTTACCATATTTCAGTTTTTCCCACATTTTTGCGGTTATTTTGTTTGCATATTAACTTATCAGTTTAGTTGTTATAAGCGAGTACATATTATTGTACCAAAATTAATAAAAAAGACTATATACTTAAATATATAAAATCTAAATTCATCTACTCCTTCGGTCATCACGAAATCTTAAAAACTACTTGACTTACGAAGCTGTAACTTGGCAGGTAGATTTCTTATGGGGTGTAGAAATTTGCTAAAAAAGGATTTTGTGAAAATGGGGGAAATGGGGGGTTGAAAGTTTATATGAAAGGCTACGCGTACAAAGTCGCGGGCAGCTAGTAATAAATATAAGAAAAAGCCTATATACATACTACTTCCTAAGTAATTTTCATCAAGAAACGATCTTTGATGAAAATGACTAGGACCAAACATTAATTCCAACCATTTTAGTTTTAAAAAGCAAGTAACAAACAGTTAAATAACCAGAACGCCAAACAACCAGAGTCACCGACATAGCTCCTAAAATTTGCAAGTTGAAGTGGTAATGGGCAGGCCACATCGCTCGAAGAACCGATAACCGACGGGGAAGAAAGGTTCTTGAGTGGAAACCACGAACCGGAAGACGCAGCGTAGGGAGGCCTCCCACTAGATGGACCTACGACATTGTGAGAGTCGCGGGCATCTAGTGGATGCAAAAGGCAGCCTGTCGTTCAGTGTGGAGGTTAAAGGGGAAAGCCTATGTTCAGCAGTGGACGTCTTCTGGATGACGATGATGATGATGATGATGATGATGAACAAACAGTTAAATACTTTCGTATTTACCTAGGTAAGTATGTAATATCTAAACTAGGTATACGTAACAGGATACGGCTTCACTCGCTATTTCTTAATTACAACATACCCACTACGCATAATAAAATAACCTTTGCCAATTCTCATGATTCGCATAATTTATTTCTTTGCGTAATTTCATCAAAATCGGACCAGACGAGAATTATGTTTAAATTATTGTATTGACTGGGCAACGAATAAGCTGTAAAATTAGTTTTTTGTTCAAATATTAAAATAATTGATACAGCCGATTTAGAGTTAATTTTACAGTTTATTTCTACAAAAAAAAGTCAATTAAAACATTGATTTAAATCAAAATTAATTAATCGTGCTACCCTGCCTTAAATAAATGTCATTTTGATAAAATGTTATTTTGATAAATGTAATTTTGATAAAATGTTACTTTGTTTACGTTGATCATTCAACTACCAATAAAACCCCACTTGTAAAAATAAAATCACCTTCAACGCTCGGTGAGATAGATATCTCATCTCGTTGAGACATCATTGTTATCACTAATGATGGCACTATCTCAAGTGATAGTGACAGAGATGCGCTCTTGAGAAAACGATTACTCAACTGATATCGAATGAGATGTTTTTGTTCTCCCGTATCGATTTTACAAGTGTTTCGAGTTATCTGTGGTATCTTATTATTTTATATACCTTATTATTATATATTATATACCTGATAAAAGCAAAATACTGCATTCACTGATTCTGATCACGAAATCTCGAAAACTATATCCTACTTAATATTATATACGCGAAAGTTTGTATGTATGGATGTTTTTCCCTGTTTCACGCAAAAACTACCGAATGTATTTTAATGAAAGTTTACAATAATATAGCTTATACATTAGAATAACACATAGGCTATAACGGGTTGTAGTAGCGAGGCCGAAGGCTGAGCTCTACGCGTACAAAGTAGCGGGTTTTAGCTAGTAACTAATGAATCTAAAATTTGGCAGGTAGATTCCTTATAGAGTGTAGAGGAGCATTTTGCGAAAGGACAGAATTGACGGCCAAAATACCGGGCGCAGCGATCATCATCATCATCAGCCAGAAGACGTCCACTGCTGAACATAGGCCTCCCCTTTAACCTCCACACTGAACCACAGCCTGCCTTTTGCATCCACTGGATGCCCGCGACTCTCACAATGGCGCAGCGATCGCGCTCGCGCATTTGATGTTAATTTAAGATATATAAAATGAGTCTACTTGGAAAAAATATGCATTCGTCACTTTGTGACCAAATGCGAATGCGATGATTTCAAAATATTTAGAACGAATTTTTGTTTTAATATTTCTTATAATTACCCGAATAAATGGGAACAACTGTTAACTGTTAAGATTTCTCATCACTTCTGGTCAATGCATCTCGTGACCAAAATGCTGAATTCTGCTCAAAGGGTGAGAATTGCTGTGTAACGTGGTAGCAGGGCCAGTATTTTGGGAACAACTCCCACTGTTAGCTATTTAATACGTTGATGATACGTTGACGTATGATCTATATATTTTGCTTAGTACATTTGCAATCCTACTAATATTATAAACGCGATGTAAAGACGTATGGATGTTTGTTCCTCTTTCACGCTGCAATGGAACAACGGATCGACCTGATTTTTTGCATGGGTATAGTTCAAGAGCCAAAGAATGACATAAGAGACTTTTCATCGTCATCATCATCATTTTTCATCACTACGCGGGTGAAACCGCGGGGCGCAGCTAGTATCTGAATAGTGCTGCAAAATATACATATCTGTTACCAATAAATTTATTAACCATTAAAAATAAGTCAGTGGATTCTGCAACATGTAATGACAAAAGGAATGTTTAAATCGCTTATTGTATGAAAATGTTAGAAGACAATACAAAAATATTCATTATAAAGATACAATAGGGCGCAAAACACGTCACTATTGCATACTCGATGTTAAATAAATTATCATATACTTTGTATGGCATTGCAAGCCCTAAAATATTTGTAACGTCTTCTCCTTCTTATATATTCTTATATATTTGATAGCCCGTTGGTCTAGTTGGTAGTGAATCTGCTTTCTGAGCTTGGGGGCGTGGGTTCGATTCCCACCTAGGACAAACATTTATGTGATAAACATTTGTATTTGTTCTATATCTGGTTGTTAATATATATTTAAGTATGTATGTAAAACTATATATATTATGTATGTATATCAGTCTCTGGCAGCCATATCACAAGCTTTGCTTAGTTTGGGGTCAGATGACCGTGTGTGCTAAAATGTCCCGAATATTTATTTATTTATTTATTTATATAAAAGGCGATGTTTGTATGTTCTCTATGAAACGGCTGGACCGATTTTGACAGGACTTGCACTGGCAGATAGATGATGATATAAGGAGTAATCCACGCGGGTGAAACCGCGGGGTGCGCCTAGTATCTAATATTCTTTGAAACACGTTCCGGGGGAAAAGTTATTATGTGCCTGTTTATTTTTGGTCACGTTTTTTGTAACTCGTTTCGTTTTGTGTAATTCGTTTTCTTGTCTGTCAGTTCGTGTGTTCAATACAAATTTACACCAATTTTAAACATTCAAATCATATAGAATTATAGTTCAGAACTGGATGACTATGTGGTAGTTACTTTCTGTATAATAACCTAATTTAAGTAATATCAAAAAAAGTCGTGGTATTTTTAATAGAACTTTTATATATTTATATTTTATATATTTTTTAAAAAATCTTAATCAAAATTAAGATTTTTAAATGTAAATCTCCAATAACATACCTACTACATACATAATATACTTAGTATTAAAAACCCATGTTCAAATAAATTGCATTTAACTTTTTTTATATAATAATTCTTATTGGACAGATACGCTTGCTGCGTTATAAATTTTTAAAGTAGGTAAGTAATATGTATATATCGCATCAAAAATTCTAACTATCTACTTATCTTTTAGTCTTCAGCCATGTCCCCGATAATAGGAAACCCAAATAATTAAGGATCACAATCAGGGAAATACATTTTGTAAACATTATCGTATATCATGAAACCCAAAAGGATAAGAAATTCAGTTCAAATATTAATCAAGTATTTTTACATTTTGTTCAGTTACTTATGTTTTTAATACTTATGTTTTTAATACAGATTAGCTTGTCTAATGTTTATACATAAAAGGGGTGTAAAGTGTGATTTTCCGACGAAAACTATTAATAATTATTACCCAATAATAATAGGTAGAGATTATTGTAAACTGACATCGGATCACGTCTGCTATGCTGATAACAGATATACTTGTGGAGGCGATAAAGCGATCGATGGTACTTACTTTAGCATTATTGCTGCTTCAAATATGATACCTATTAGATACTCATAAGAAATAGTTTTTTTTGTGTTACAAAACATACTTTTTGGAAATTCACACTCATTGATTTTATATCTTCAATAATGTGAAAATGTGCGAGAGAGAAAGCTGCAGAGGGTATACAGGACCCTTAAGAGATTGAATAATATAGCTTATCCTTTTTTACATATATTTTTTTACTATACGCCTCCTACTGGGAATTTGCTTCGGTGTCATGACGTTTAAATAAGCAGCCTTGCAAAAGTTCCTAAGCCTAAGCAATTCAAAAAACCTAATCAATTCGATACAAATTTTTATAAAAGATCTTTTCACTTCTCATGCTCGTAAAGTTATGCCCGGTATATGCAGAATACTACTAACGGCTGAACCGATATTTTTTTTTATATATTTTTGTTTGAAAGGAGGCTTAATCGGGAGTGTTCTTAACTATAATTCAATAAAATCTGTCCAACCGTTTGAAGATTTTCAGCTATTTATAGGGGGTTTAAAAAAACATTTCTTGTACCCTGGAATTATCCGTAAGGTATATCAAAACGTCTTAGCCAATATGGCTTATATTAGGCACTTTTTGTACAATCTACTAACTTTAGAGGTTGGATTAGAAACTTTTTACTAGCGATGGTGGCTGAGCGGTAGCATGTGCGCTTTACAATCTGGGGGCACCCGATTCGATCCTCAGCCGTGCCAATGACTTTCTTAGTACTCAAATAAATATGTATAGTTTCGATGCACACTCGAAACGGTGAAGAAAAACATCGGGAGGCAACCGGTATGTCTAAATGACCATTCACCAACATAAACTGGGCCAGCATGGTGGATTAGGGCCTATCTTCTTTCTCTGAGAGAATGAAAGGCTATTAATGATGATGATTAGAAACTTTATGCAAGATTCCAATAAGATTTTTATATCTCTTGTATTCTTACAAGCACAAGGAGTGTATTTTGATAGCCCGTTGGTCGAGTTGGTAGTGAACCTGCCTTCTGAGCTTGGGGGCGTGGGTTAGATTCCCATCTAGGACAAACATTTGTGTGATGAACATTTGTGTTTGGTCTATGTCTGGGTGTTAATATCTATTTAAGTATGTATTTAAACCTATATATGTATATATATCAGTCTCTGGCAGCCATATCACAAGCTTTGCTTAGTTTGGGGTCAGATGACCATGTCGCACTCATAATAAAACAGTGACCGAATCCAAAATCGCAACTTTTTGGGAATCGACAAAAAACAATTTTTAACTGAGTAACAGCGCGCAAGGTGAGAGACGGATAAAGACTCAAGTAGTTATAAACCTTATTGCATATAGAAAACAGGTGTTTTTAATCGCCTAGATTGTAGAGCATGCTTTTTTAGGTCGATTTTTTACTAAAACTCAATTTGCCAAAATTTCGTGTTCGGTCATTGTTTTATTAAGAGTGCGATGTGTGCAAAAATGTCCTGAATATTTATTTATTATTTATTTATTTCCCACTGTTCCGATATACATTAAGCTAAGTAAAGCTAACCTCATGTTTCAACTTTCGCTCGTTTAGCGCAAATCTGGAACAAAAGACGGTCGGCGGCGCCCTTTGATCGTCAGGATATGCTGCGCTTGTAGTTGTTTACTGGGAACGGTGGAATCGTAATACGATAGGTATAACCGTTTATCTGTTTGATAAGCGGCCGCTTTGTTGATTGGTTTAATGGGAGATAGGTGTGATAGATTTCTTTGAAGATATTTGAGTATCAATTAGAGGTAAAATAGCGCCTAATTGCATAATTTATTTCCAACTAGCGACCCGCCCGCCCAGCTTCGCACGGGTGTAATTTACGTGCGAAGCCGGGGCGGGTCGCTAGTTATATATATAAACCTTCCGTGAAAATGTATCTAACTGATGATGAAAACTGCATCAAAATCCGTTGCGTGGTTTAGGAGGAGTTAGCGGCCATATAGACATACAGACAGACAGACAGACGCGGAAAGCGACTTTAACTTATACTATGTGAGTGTGTGTAGAGAAGAGAAGATAGAGAAGAGATATTCCAACTTTTTATTCGGACAGAGCAAATGCGAAAGAGTTTGCTCGTAACTAGCCAATAGTTTTTTTTTTTACGTAGATTATTTTTTTTATATCCAGAAATATTTACATATCCATAAAACTAACACATTTCTGGAATTTGCCCCCAAATATCAATACCCTTACTATCTCTCTGGTTTCGCTGAGGTATTTCTGATTTTAATGGATTTCGATGACAAAAGTGATTTTTCCATTCATTATCATCATCATCAGCCAGAAGACGTCCACTGCTGAACATAGGCCTCCCCCTTTAACCCCCACACTGGACGACAGCCTGCCTTTTGCATCCACCGGATGCCAGCGACTCTCACTATGTCGTCGGTCCATCTAGTGGGAGGCCTACCTACGCTGCGTCTTCCAGTTCGTGGTCTCCACTCAAGAACCTTTCTTCCCCATCGGTTATCGGTTATTTTTACATTAACCAAACCAATTCTATAGCTACAGTCCTTCTGATAGGTACACCGGACATTGCCAGTGTTACCCTTTGATTAAATTTAAACATCCTTTGTTAAAGCAGCCCAGTTTGTCCGCAGACGAAGTTGTGACAAAACAAGTTACATTAACGCAAAAAATATATGTAAATACCAGTATGTGTAAACGCGTGAAAATGTCCGCATACCTGATAGGTCTCCGCTCCGCACCGAGTAGATTACGTACCCTCATTCTCGATCATTGATTGTCTGGCACAGGAAGTGCGCCGATAGCGCGGAGTGTTGTGACTCAACTTCTGCCTTTTGTGCCTTTGTTTTTGAACTTACAGGTTTATTCGACTGATACATTTATAAGTACTTATCTCTACATAGTATAAATTAAAGTCGCTTTCCGCGTCTGTCTGTCTGTATGTCTGTATGGCCGCTAACTCCTCCTAAACCACACAACGGATTTTGATGCGGTTTTCACCATCAGTTAGATACATTTTCACGGAAGGTTTATACATATAATTAGCGACCCGCCCCGGCTTCGCACGTAAATTACACCCGTGCGAAGCCGGGCGGACGGGTCCCTAGTTCTTTATAAACAACTAGCGACCCGCCCGCCCGGCTTCACACGGGTCTAATTTACGTGCGAAGCCGGGACAGGTCGCTAGTTATATATATGTATAAACCTTCCGTGAAAATGTATCTAACTGATTGTGAAAACCGCATCAAAATCCGTTGCGTGTTTTAGGAGGAGTTAGCGGCCATACAAACATACAGACAGACAGACGCGGAAAGCGACTTTAATTTATACTATTTAGAGATTAGGTATACGAAAAGGTAGTTCACCTGATATGTGGCATAAGTATAATTGGGATCTCAACAGATCAGAGTGCCCTATATGAGTTTTTCCAATTGTGATAATGAGCGAGCCCGACTCGCTGATGGCCGGTTTATTACAATTTCGCTTACCATTTTGATCTACGAATTTGTTTGAAATAAGAGCAACGCCATCTACCGCCATGTATGACTCTGCTCTCACTTCATACAAATCGTTAACGCGATCGAGTATACTATTGAGGCGTTAATTAAAGATAAAAATCCTATTTAAAAGCTTAAATAAAATCTTACCTACTCTGTAAAGCAAGGTTGACCACGATATTGTTTTTCCCGGGACTGATGTTTACGCTATTGTCCGCAGGCGGCGTCGCGTTCGCTCGCGGGCCATGCAGGGAGGCACCAACGCTCCTGCGGCCCCCGCGGCGGAACCGCCTTGTGCACAACGTGAGTACCTTACCTTATTACATTAGTGATCGTTATAATTTTATTATACAGGGTTACGTGGAAAACACTTTCCGCGAGTATAACAGACGGACCCCTTTTGGGTCCTTACCTTATTATATTAATAGTGTTCATTAGACACAGGGTTACGCAGAAAACACTTTCCGCAAGAATAAATAACGGACCTCTTTCGGCTTAGTAACCTTACCTTATTATATTAGTGTTAATTAGGTACAGGGTTACGCGGAAAACACTATCCGCGAGTAGGCAAGGAACCTCTTGCTGTTTAGTACACCCATCCGTACTAAGCTAAAGAGATCCGTTATTATACTCATCATTACACAACATACATTTTGTCGACTGTCAATGACCGTTTTCTATGCAACAAAAGATTTATTTTCGCGATTTCAGAGTTGTTCCCATAGTAAAGTTGTTCAAAATGATGGGTACTATGAATCCCTTTCGGCTTAGTACACCCTTTCCGCGTAACCTAGTATAAACTAGTACAATTACATTATAATTTGGTCGTACTCACTCTCCAGATGGCGTTGCCGCCTTTTTTTGCATGTGGACTATTCGTTAGTTTATTGGTGTTTCTGCAAGTCTCTTAATTTGCATGAAAAGATAGAACAATTATATAATCATACTATCCATCCATCAGACTTGAAGCCTTTAGTCGTACTAACTCAGCAGATTTTTTTTATGTTAACCATGCTGTTGGCCTTTCTGTCTCTACACCTACAGCATGACCGGACTGGTAACACTCTCCAGATGGCATTGCCGCCCTTTTTATGTGTATACTTTCGTTAGTTTATTGGTGTTTCTGCAAGTCTCTTAATATGCGTGAAAAAAAATGTTTTGCACCGTACTTAAAAAAATTGCGTTGTGATTTAGCGGAATAATAAAAAAAAATAAAGGGAGACTTTTTAACACGAACGATTATTTTATTGTAGTACTAGGGCAAATTTACCTTGTTTGTCTGATTTAAGGTTATGTCTTTCTCTGTCTGCTTGTGTGTTTGTGAAAACATCATTAAAAATAAGTAATGGCTTCGAATCACGTCTAAACATCGGTAGGTAAAATTAATAGTTGTCATGCTTGATAAAGTCTATCTCCCACAGAACACATATTTAAACAGCTTTTATAAAAACAACATTGGTTTAATATAGGTTACGTAGGAATATATTACGTGTAAGTATGTATCATGTAAATACATAAGAAGTAACGTAAGAATAATCTTGTAGATTGATTGAAAAATATGAAGATTATTTTGCTTTTTAGTTTTTGTAAATCAGAATTCTTTTTACAGCCACCTCGCCTGATGATGCGTCCTACTATGTAAAACGCTTGTCTATAAGAAACTATGTAGTATCATTTCTTCTAGATGAACGTGTTCCATCCTCGTCCACACCGTCGCTTACCATCAGACGAATTGGTGACCGAACTTAGGTCTATTCTATTTTATTTATTATTGTGAATTGAAGACACGTAGATTGTTACTGTCGGGGAACAACCATTCAGGCAGTGCATTTCATTATCTTGCATTTTCAGTTTAAAACTAGTAAGATAATGAAATTAAATAAAAAGCGTGTACCTACTTGTCAAAACTTAGATGGTCAAAATTGTGTAAAAATAAAGCACTAAATCACCACCTTAAACCTAAATTGCCAAAAGGAGTACCTACGATTAGTTTCGGCCATTCTAGAAGAAAATCAACATAAACTTAGAGGTTATATAATAAATATATATCAAACTATATTTTGATATTCTCTAAACTTAATTAAATTAAAATCTATGGTAAAATAATTCTAGATAAAAAAAAAACAATACAATATCCCATTTTATACCCCGAAAAAAAAAACAAAAGAAACTTAAACTAACATCAAAAATAAATATACAGCACTAAAATGGGCGGCCTTATCGCTCTGAACGCGATTTAGCTAATCTGACTTCATAAGAAATATGATGAGAAGAAATATATGTTTAAGTATTAAGAAAGAAAGAAAGATAATAAACATTTTATTCGACACCTTTACAAAAACTTATATCTAAAGGATACAATAATAATAATAATAATATATCACTTTATTATACACCGAAATAAAAATACAAAAGTCACTTAAAAATAATACAAGACCGGCAGTATAATAGGCGGCCTTATCGCCTTAAGCGATTTCTTCCAGGCAACCTTTGTCAATCAGTGTCAAATGGGTCCGTCTCGGCATTAATGCTGAAAAAGTCAAGTATTAAGTTTTAAGGTTCATTTAAATTAAAGTATGATATAAAATCCGAAGAATCTAACAATATAAACTAAGATTCATCTAAGTGGCAATTTAGCTGTTTTATCGTGATCATCTGAGACGTAATCTCATCGATATCGCCTCCCGGGTGTGACATTAGCAACCTGAGAAACAATTCAGCGCACGCGCAGCGCCCGACACCAGCCATTATATGACTACCCTCATTTTATAGCGCCATTTTAGAACAGCTGATAATGTTTACGACCTGGCATCCGGTGTATGCCGACCCGTCACTTCGAATTCTTCACTGCGGATAGTCTAGAAAACCTTGAAGACCAAGAATGTTCCATACTATCAGTAAAATGCAATATATAGAATTATGTTTTAAACTATCACGGTTGCTCACTAAAGTTATATGATTATTTACGGGATATTTACCGTGGTAAGGTTGTGGAATGAGCTCCCGATATTTCGGCGCAGTTACGTGCACGGGAAGACTAGACCGGAAATATCGGGAGCTCATTCCACAACCTTACCATAGTAAATATCCCGTAAATAATCATATACCTTTACATAGAATTTTGTTCATGAATGTCGCCATATACGTCATATTTTTCATATACATATATCTGATTGTAATTGTATTGTAATTGTTCTCAATAGCACAGTTGTAGAATACAGTAAACACGAAGTCAATAATCTCACGTCCTCTAGTTTCAGTGCGACTCGATAAATAATCATTCGATTGACGACATAGTAAATCAATTATAATCTTAAGCATTGTGTCGAAAACAAAATGTTCAATTTTATCGCGTAGTCTACGAGAACCAGAAGATTTGTAAGCATGATTAGACAAATTAAAATAATCAACAGCAATCTATTAGTCAAAACCAGTATATTTAATCGCAAGGTATTTCTTTATAATGACCTCATTTTTGTCTACGGTTAACTCAGAAAATAATAATAATTAGAAGTGTTATACCTACAGGTTCCCCTTTAGCACTTACACCCACCTCGCTCGTCCATTCGTTTACATTTTGAGCACATCGTTTACAGTTGTGTGCTGCTCAACATTGAAGTGTGCGTTTGTAGAACTAGTAAGAATATGTTAGTGTGTGCAATACGTGTTTACTTCGCCCCCTTCAGTTTTTGGCAAACTTTTTTCGGTACTAGCTAGAGTTTAAGGCCGATCCAAGCTAAAGATTACGAAAGGTTTTTTTTTTAGTTTTGGTTATTAATTATAAGCCTATAACTTGTTTAATGATATGTAATAAAACTTGAAAATATTTTAATACTTGACACTGGCAAACGCATAAGACGTGCGACACCAAAATCCCATCAGAAGAAAGAGAAAAATAAGTTAAAAGTTGTTTTACTCTCTAGATAATATTTTTACAACATTTATATTTTACCACGTTTACCCTTCGACAAAATAAAATAAATGGACGGGCCCAGTAGAAGCGCATTTTTGAAGATTACAAAATGAGCGCCGGCGCTTACTTCGTTTCAGTCGGTCTCTAGCCGTAGATAGTGCAACACGAGTCTATTGTTACGTGATAACGAAACATCGGACAAAATTATGCATTCGTATGCTTTCCCGAAGTGTAAATTCACAACAAAAACCGGTATAATTTTTTGTAACAAATGTATTGTACATGGTTATAATTAAGTGTTGAAGTATATGTCCGACGGTTTTGACTCGTTTTTACTGAGTAAGTTCAATGGTTAGTTCCCGTTCATTCATTTTATTTTGGTCGAAGCGTTTACCACGTTTTTAATTTTCATTAACTATTGAATTATAAAGGTTATAATTGCTTTGTCATCCAGTTCTGGACTTATATTATATGGTTCAAGTCTATGTATAGCTAGCTCATTGGAAAGTTCGTTTCAAATCAATTCAAAAATGTGTACCAAATAAACAGACTATACATAACTAACTACAAAAAATAACGACAAAAGTTCAATTAATGTAGTAAGCATTCCCAAAATCTAAGCAACTCTAACATTGTTAAAAATAAATCAATCAAACTCTAAACAAACAACCTTTACCAGTTTCGACGACAATGCAGACAAGGTAACGAGCGAGGCGAGAACTATTTCGAAACGCAAACAGGCACAGAATGTCTCATTAGAAGACTCATTAAGAGAAACGTCGGAATTCGGTTTGCTCAGATGATCTCGGGAGAGCAAGGGAGCCTACATCCTTTTGTGTAGCGACACTTGGTCAAACAGTGGCCACTTCTTTAACGTTCGGATGCCGTCACAAGCCTCTGATAGATATTCAAATGAAATAAATATTATTCTCATTCGTATTATGGCAGAACTGCGGATTTACGTCAGAAAAGAGTATTTGTCACTTGACTAGCTGAATCCCGCGGTGCTACCCGCGATTTTCCAATTTTCCCGCATTTTCTGGGAGAATAAGTCCATACCGTCCATATGATGTACGCTATCATCCTGCCAAAATTCGTTAAGATCGATTTAGCGGTTTAGTCGTGAAAACCGAACAAACATCCAGACAGAGAGACAGAGTTACTTTCGCTTATATAATATTATAGTAAGGATTATTAATATTTTTGGCGATCGAAATAAATGAATTTGAATAAATAATCTGTTGCCTGAATATAGTCACAATATGGGTGAATTCAAGTCGCAAGTGAATCGGTTTCTTCCAAGCAAGATGCTCCATCGTAGACCGCATCATTGCTTAACATCAGGTAAGTTAGCAATCAAGCGCAAGCCAATTTTTTATTTAAAAAAAAACTCAAAACTTGTCAAAATTACACCGACTCAATATCATTTCCGATAACCCAATAATGCGCTGCCTTAATGGGTGTTCCCCGGGCAAGCTTATTATTAAATAAATAAAAAATAAAAAAACATTTGTCCCAAACCCAACTGTCTCAAATATCAGCGGACTGAGGTATTTTAACAGCTTGGAATAACTCCAGACAAAGACATGAAGTTATTTAGTGTATCCTAAATTCTGAAGATTTGGTTTACAACGGTGGTAGATCTTTCGTCTTAAATTGTATTAGCAAATCATAGTTAAAATAAACATCAAGGAATCTCAAGACGTAGTTGATTTATAATACCCTAATAGTGACATTAGAATATACCAATGAACAGCAATATCGATTGTACTTTACACATAAATACCACCATGATGTTTTTTGCGAAAAAGAAACAATTTTATATCATAATCAAGATCTGATAAAAAAATAACTCATAGAAAATCAATTCAGCTAAAAGACGGCTCATTTGAAAATTCTTCGAAAACTAGTCAATAAATTAGATCACTAGCCACTATTAGCTAATCTGTTTCCTGCTTTCGACTCGTCATCATCATCTGTAGAGGAAAAGGCGAGTGCGATTAGATTCTTAGAATATGATACATTGTCATCCGCAAAGGAATCACTCAGATCTTCAATCTATGCACCTTTATTTACAGTGTCAGTTTACGACAAGGTATCATGTACTTAAACAGTAAATAAAGACATTACTGTTATTGCTGATTCACGACACTTACATCGATAAAGGTTTAGTTTCTCACCAGTGTAAAGATTAGCGTCTTCATCAGGGAGAAAAGACCTGCAACCTCTATCTTCACAACCCCTGAAACGATTCTGCTCATATTTAAAGTTGAAACTGTATTGACTGAACTACTTACAAAATTTCATAAAGATCAGTAGTAGTTATCTTCATCCAAACATATACAAACGCCGATCTGTTCCCGTATAATCTAAGACCTTCTTGGTCAATTATGGTTTCTTGCGTGTGTTTTCCAAGTAATTAGGTTTTAACGATAGCGGCTCCAGCTTGCTCAGAATTCACCCGCATAGCTACATATAGACATGCTTTCCTCACATTTCCTTTATCTTTGTTTCATTTGTTGCCTTTGTTTTAAAAAAGATCTTCCATTGCTGTTCCTTTTAAATCGAACTAAACTAAACGATGTACGTTTAGTTTGTGATATTTTCGAATTTACTAAAGACACTGGTCACTCTGTGTCTATAAGCTATTTCTTTAAACCTAATTTGGTCACAAATAAATTTTTTCTTTCTTTCTTTGTATGGGTGTTAGGGTCCAGCGCAGAAAGAAAATAGCAATTTTGTTTACTTGTTTGCTGGAATTGAAATGTACACTGTGCTTTGATAATTGATAATCCATTTCATTTCATGTCTCTGGCATTCAGTGGATGCAAAAGGCAGGCTGTCGTTCAGTGTGGACGTCTTCTGGCTGATGATGATGATGTTGAATCCATTTTTTTACTTATGTAAATGATATCAGAATTCAAACTGAAGTTTTGAGTAGTTTTAAATGCTTTCACCTTTTCAATATATAATGCGAAGGCATTGATACCAGTCAATTCTCAAAGCAGTGAAATATATTTTTACTTGTTAAGACTCTTTCCAAGGAAGTGCACCATGTTTTTTTATCCTTTGTTGCAACACCCTATCTATAACGTTCTAAACGAGTTCACTCTCCACCAATTGGCATATCTGTCAAAGGCGTATACCTAACGGTACCGTTATCTGATAACCCATTTGACGTGTCTTCCGGCCTTGTATGTTTGCCCGATTGGGCAAGCTGGCAAATTTGGACAATTATTGGGCTCTGATAATGGAGATGAGTAATTTTAGAATTCTTAGAAATCTTTTGTAAGTTAGTACATTTAGGACCGACGTTTGCCGAGAGAAATGATAAGTATACCGCACCATTTCAGTCCATCATGTTCCTACTGTTGGGACAGAGGCCTTCTCTCTCACAGAGAGAGAGAGAGAGATAGAGAGAAAGTGGGCTGTAATCCACCATTCTGGCCCAGTTCATGTTGGTGAATGTAATTAGTCTTTTTTTAAACTTTTTTTTAATATGAAAAAACAATAACCTGAAAAAATACAAAATGGAGCATAATTGGCGGGTGCTGTACCTCATACCTGCCATAGATCAGCTCAACACGACAATAGCCCAAAAAATTTCAATCCTATACTGTCCAATAGTTTCATATTCCCTTCACACATATTTCATAATTATATTTTATATTGAACATGGCGTTAACTTCGGCCCCACTAGTGCCTCTATGTCCGGGCTAAACCCGTGAATCAAGTGAAATAAACACCAAAATAAAACAGCTTTAATTTTATTTATTTTTAAGAACCGCTCTATTTTGCTTAAAATCATAGATTAAAATTTTGTAAAAGTAACTTTGATAAAGTCTCTAATGCTCTCAGAGTCTGTAAAGGATCTAGGTACTTCTTCATTTCATACCTACAACTATATTTTTCTAACACGTGCAAAATACGGTGTCAAGTAAACAACATTGACGTTCGTTCAAAACATTTAATGCGTACAGCAAACTCACGTCCGCATGATTACCATATTCAATTGTAAAAAAAACCTTCTACGCGCCTGTTAATTAAAGCAACGAAATCTCTATTTGATACGACACTATTCAAGTTACTGATAGTATGTGTCGTGGCAGTATTAGCATTAGTTTAACGCCCAGACGTTGCTGAGGTTATAAAACAAAGCGTGGGCGTAATCAGGGGGGTGTAAAAAGCCCCCTCATGTAGATGTTAGATATCGATATCTAACATCTCCTACATAACGTCCACGTCCCTGATAACGTCCACGCTTTGTCACCATAAAGACATTTTATAAAACTATCTGTTCCACAATTCTTTCTCTTAACGCCCATGAAGCCCTACGGTAGAGTCAGATTTTTTAACTGTCCCAGAATTCTTTCACTTATCGCCTATGAAGCCCTACGGTGGAGTCAGTTTTTTTTAATTTTTTAACTCTCTTAGCATTCTTTCTCTTAACGCCTATGAAGCCCTACGGTGGAGTCAATGTTTTAATTTTTTAACTGTCCCAGAATTCTTTCTCTTAACGCCTGTGAAGCCCTACGGTGGAGTAAGATTTTTAAATTTTTTAACTTTACCAGTATTCTTTTTCTTAACGCCTATGAAACCCACATGGTGTGGAGTCGAATTTTCTCATTTTTAATCCCCGACACAAAACGAGGGTTGTTATAAATTTAATGTGTGTATCGGCGTGTCTGTCTGTGGCATCATAGCTCCCAAATGGATGAACCGATTTTGAATTAGTCTGTGTTTGTTAGAAAGGTGATTTCATCGAGAGTGTCTTTAGCTATGATTCAAGAAAATTGTTCATCCGAGCTGTTTTATCGGGGGTTATCAAAAAAATCTATTTATACTTCGCTCTATTCTCGACATCGTTTCGGAAACCTTATACGTACTCTCATGCCTAAGTGTTATTGAAAAATTCACTCAATTTCTTGTCCTCTTCTTTTTGTCTAAACATTAACAGGATCATCATCATCATTGTCCCTACCGTTGATCATATGGGCCTTTTACAACTAAAAGTACGCTACTCAGCCTGATCTTTGGCTTTCAGCCCCTTTTTTTAATGCCATAGGTTGCAAACAAGCAGACGGGTTGCCTGATGGTAAGCAGTCACCGTCGCCTATGTTGTCGCCACAAATACGTTGCCGACCCTTTAGGACTCGATTAACTCGCCTTTTGAAGAACCCCATGTTGTACTCGGAAACCCCTGCCAAATGCCAACTATTATACATAGCCTTAAGCATATTGTTTTTCAAATACTAGTACTTAATAATACCGTACAACTACAGTATGCCGTTTTGGTACATAGGTCGTAACTCCCCTGTTCAATGTCATCCTAACTCCGTCCACCATTTACAAAGTGATATGGGTCTTAGAAGTCAAATCACGCGTGTCGGCAGGCCAATGCCTGTTACCGCCATCTCGGGCCCTTGATGCTTAATATTCAATCATCTCTCGGAGCCTAATTGGTACGCCTTTCCGCTGGTGAAAGCAGTCAATTCAATTCGTAACTCGTGACTGTTTGTACCCCTTTAGACGATGAGTCGCCTGGAGCAGTACACCTATGCCTGCTATATAAACATCCTCAAAGTTTGATTCATAACTCCACTCTACGCTAATGCTGTAATGAGGTAAAGTTTGTGAATGTTTGTTTGAGGTAATCTCTGGAACTACTAAATCAATACTGAAAATTCTTTCACTGATAGAAAGCTACACTATTTTTGAGTGACATGGTATCATTTTGTACGCAACGTAAGCAAAATTGCTGACATGTCATAAGTTAATAATATAAGATTTTTAGAATATAAGAATTTATAAGATTTTCGAATTTCGAAAAGGACAAAAGAAAAAAATGATCTACAAGAAGAATTCTATAAATATGATCCATTACTCTATTAGCAGATATGTATGGATGGATTAGTAAAAACCAATGATCTTATATGTTACACTACACGTAAAAACATATTTGGAAAACGTGTAGTTTTGTTTTGGACCCGGGTATGTACTAAAACTGCGACCTGAACCACCGGAGGATGGGCAGCAGCGTCCTATTAGCACACGGTGAACGTATTGCGATCCCCTAGCCGCCTGCCAAGCGTGGGGATTATGGCAAAACCCCTCTCTAACATGGAGGCCTTTGTCCAACAGTGGACGTTTAATGGCTGCTGATGGTGATGTTGATGTAGTTTTGTTTCCTTTACTACTTAAGTTTTTTTTATTGCGTACAAGTCCGCGTTTGACTACCATCTCGCCTGTTAGTAAGCGACAGTGTGATCGAAGCTGAAGACTTAAGGTACCCTACCTTTTCATTCTGACCTCATAAACCCTAAATTAACTCAGGAAATGGGAGCCGGCAGGCAGGTAGGTAGTTCCATTCCTTGCCTGTACGGATTAGAAACGTATATTGAATCAAAACTTTTAGTAGGTATGTATATATCTATGGAAAATCCTTAACGTATGTAAGTACCTATAACAAATTTCATAAAGGAAGGTCCACATTTGTAATAACCACTAAAACCATTTTATTAGGGGAAATATTTCTAAATGATCTAATTGTATACCTAAAAAACTGTGTTATTCATCGCGTAGAAGCGTCAAACAGTCTTCAAATCCCTCATTGAGTAATTCGATCTACGTAAGCTATAATCAACACGTTTATACCTGCAATGCGACAAACTTAGCACTAATGTTGAGTGGAATAGCCAGTATCTTGTTTTCTAAACAAAACTGAAAGCCATCCGAAGATTTTTTAGTTCCATCATTTCCCCAACTGCACAGATAAGTTGGTCCGTCTGTACACGATAGTCAATGTAGGTATACCTACCTAAACAGAGCTCCTGACGTAAGCTTGAAACTTGACCGTCAGTTTTCCATCAACACTTCATTCATGAATCTATCGAATTGCAACGACATTCCTTCTGATAACCTCAACAAATATCGCGTGATCATTTTGATAGTTTTGCAACTGAACGAAAATGTTCAAAGAAAAGTTTTACCTATAGTTTAGCGTGTCCCAGTTCCATTTGCCCAGTAAGTCTGTTGTATATTATTTTAACTAACTATTTGAAGTCTTGTGTCTTGCTCCCGATTAACAAATTACCTACCTAATGATTTCATCTGAATTCATAGTTTTTTGAATACCTTCTGAAAACTGGAGTCTATTTATTAAACTTTTTCCTTTTATAAGAAAACTAGCGGTCAGCCCCGGCTTCGCACGGGTATTATTGGAGTTTTATTAAGGATCCCTAATTTTTTGTAAATATAATATACCTACTTAGCCTATGCCACCACGATAGTGTAGCTTCCCAACACTAAAAGAATTTTTCAAATCGGTTCTGTAGTTTTGGAGCCTATTTAATGCAACAATGCAATATGTGGTACTTATCATTAATGTCTGAATTCTTTTTTTTATAACCAAAAACGGGAGTGGTAATTTTATTAAACTTAGCTAATAAGTTTAATTAAATTAGCATAATTTGGTCAATTCCTTTGATCAATTATAGTTTAGATTTGCCTCAAGTTAGTACCGAAAAAGTCTGCCAAAAACACGTATTGCACACACTGACATATTCTTACTAGTTCTTCTACGCACACTTCAATTGATCATCTCGTTTGATCGGTTTGATCGTCGGGGGGGAAGGGGGGAGGGTGCAAGTGCTAAAGGGGAAACTGTAAGTATATAACACTGCCATTAAATTATTCTGGTTATTTCACTTCTAAGTGAAACTTCTTGGTGAGGTATAAAATAAAACCTATTTATAAGATTACCTATAAATATTTTCATGACAATGATGACAAGTTCTACCGTTAAATAAGCGCGGAAGACGCACTCCTGACCAGCATTAATGGCGTCCAGGCAAGATGGCCGCCAGAATTATGGACGCACAGAAATCACTGATTTGTATTCCTACGCGGGATCATAACGGGAATAGAAACGAAGATATGAAATTAAATAGAAGTTGACGATGTGCATTGTTCAAACTTAACTGACCAATTGAACAGTGGCAAAAAAGTCTATGATGACAATTTTATGACACAAATTTTATGTTGACATAATTATTTTCACAGCAATTTGTTGTAAAGTCTATCATATCAGTTTTTTATTGTATTCTTATTTTTATTAGGAAATATATTTTAGTTTAACAGTTTTTGAGATAAATGTAAGTGTAATTGTCCGTTTTTATTCTCAATAAATAATTTGAATTAATTTATTTTCATTATATTTAAAAGCTGTCTGTCTTAGTAGACTGTAATCGTCATGTGCATTCAAAAATTTGCATAGCTATCTTAATTCAAATTTCATTAATTTGCTACTTTGTAGTACTATACTGACTTGTTACTAAATATGTTTAGAAAAAAATCAATTCTGTAAGAATTTACAACTTTTTATACTGGCAAAATACATGAATTAACACAACAATATAAATCTAAAGTAATCAACTAAGATAATGCAAAAAACCCTACTGCAAAATTTAAGAGTTTTACTCACTTTTTGAATACTTACGTCATGTTGACATCGAAACGCCCGCATTTTTAACTAATACGATAAGGCAAGACTTGTTTTTTTTCTTAAAATTTATTCTACCTTACAATAAAATACCTATTACTTAGATAAAATTAAGAGCAACACTTTATTGTCACAAGGAAAAACCGGCAAAAAGAACGATGTGTTGTAAATTAATACGTATTTTTTCGTTCTCTGTTAATTTAATTCTGTCCTGTGGAATACAAGTTCGATTTGCCATTTTATCAATATTTTTGAATAGGTATAATACGAGAAATAAAAGAGGTCTTTACTATGAAGGCTGGCATACCTCCGCCAATAAAAAACGCGAAATTTATAATCAATGGATCTGCCAGATGCTTCTGGTGTTACAAATATTTATAGGCGACGGTCATCGCTTACCATCACGCGGCCCGTTAGCTTGTATCATAAAAATAGCCACTTATATCATTAAAAATCGTGGCCACTAGTATTCTACTAAAGTGTCGCGTACTGAGATCAAAAATAGCAAATTAGTAAATGCATTTTTCGTTTGTATTGAAGACTTCTATCGAGGTTTGATTTTATTTCAAAATGGTGGACTTATGCCACAAAGGTTACCCCTTTAGATAGTTGATTACTTACAAACTTTGGTACCTATTACTTACTAGTATTTCATCAAACCTGAACCAGATTTCCAAAATCTAATCAGCATAATTAAGTTTCTCCTAAGACGAAACAGTCCAGCGGCCAGCTACCGAAATGACCGTCCGAACCTCTGCATTATCAATTTCACGACAATAGTCATTCTAAGTGTCACATACCACACAACCAGCACAATAAGCGTCTTTATCTCTTAAGAATACGGTGCAGAATTGAGTGCGAGTGCAGTTGAAAGTGGCTGAGACTGTAGGAGGTATGGTCAGGTAAATTGGCGATGGCGACACCATAAATGAAGGCCTGGAGATGGGTGTAATTGAGTACCGTTGACTCCATTGGAGTGTATAAGAAAGCAGCGGTACCGGCGACGTTGCAGACATATCAATCAAAACACTTATGATATGCGCGCGCGCCGCCCACCGTTATGCGTGACCCATAGCCGTATTGGAGGGTAATAAGAGATATTGTTGTATGCCAGTTTCGGTTGGATGCAGGGTTGCCATTATAGAAAAATATTTCACTTAGAACCTTTTTTATTTTTCCTGAAAGACAACGTTCTGTGAAGTATATTCTTCTTGGCTTAACAAGTATAAATATGTTTTCTTAAAACCTTCGATAAAAGAGCTAATGGTTTTCAAACGGCTAACAGATTTTCTTGAATCTTAGCTAAGAAGAACTCACCCTTCAAACAAAACATTTTTTTTTTTTTTACTGTATTATGTAAGGTAAGTAATGATTTTATTCAATAAAAAACTTTGACAACATTATGGAAAGTTGCTTAACATTTAATATTTATACGTGATCGATTCTAATAATAATATCTCATCAACTGCAAGGTGAAATAAGAATTGTAATTTACCCATAAAGAATGGGAATCATTTAAGTCTGGCAACCCTGCCCGGGATGGCGATAGGTCGATTTAAATTCCGAATAAGCGGGAAGGAGGAAGTCACGATCCTTGCCACATCTATGTCACACCTTTTCTCCGTATGTGAACTTCAATGAACCCTTGTTTCGATAGAGTTTATTCCGTGATTGTTCCATTTTAATGCTTGGATGTGTTTTGGAACTTTAATAAGCTTTTTGACGGGTTGGCTTAGTTGCAGCGTATTTTGAAAGCAGGATGTGTAATCTAGCTTAAGCTTTTGATGAAGGAAAATTGTATCATCATCATCACAATCAGCCTTTTAACAGTCCACTGCTGGACTTTTAGCCTACCCCCGATAGGGTGATTAGGCCATATCAACCATGCTATTTAATTTGCAAGTTCAAGTGGCAATGGGCAGGCCACATCGCTCGAAGAACCGATAACCGATGGGGAAGAAAGGTTCTGGAGTGGAGACCACGAACCGGAAAACGCAGCGTAGGTAAGCCTCCCACTAGATGGACCGACGACATTGTGAGAGTCGCGGGTATCCAGTGGATGCAAAAGGCAGGCTGTCGTTCAGTGTGGAGGTTAAAGAGCTGATGATGATGAACCACGCTAGCCCAGTTGCGGGTTGGTGGATTCACATACGCCATTGAATTTCTTCTCCGTACGTATGCAGGTTTTCTCACGAAGTTTTCCTTCACCGAAAAGCCAGTGGTATGAAAATCCGTACATATGCTCCAAAGAGCTCATTGGTACGGGCCCGGGGTTTGAACCCGCGACTTCACGCTTTCAAGTCTAGCGGTCTCCCAAATAGGCTACCACGGCTCCAAAATTGTATGATCTTATTCATTTATTTTATTGCGGAGAATATGGACTATACAGATGCAAAGAGAGATCAGTACAGTACAGTACGGTGACAGGCGTGATGACGATAAAACTTTTTTTTTTGTTAAAATTTTCATGACCGTGTATTCAATGTCCTTTAGTCGTAATATTAAACATGTTTACACTGTATTAAAAGCGTCAAACAAGTCATAGTCACAATCACAGTCAAGCAAAGGAAGTCACGGTCAAGTCAAACTCTGTAAAGTGGTGGAGATTTACAAGAGGCTCCTATGGAGTCTTGGAAACAACACGAAAAGACATGTTTCACTTCGTTATATCACTTTCCCACACTCGAGCACGTTTACGAACACTTAATAAATAATAAATAGTTTACCATTTACTACACATTAACACTCGAAAAACCACAAGTTTAGGAAAATAATCCAACGAGCCGACATGTTTTATTCCACGTTGGCGCCAAAACTCCTGACGATAAAACCAATATTTTGAAGAAAACAAAAAAAAAACATTATACTTTTGCAAAAAAGTCGATTATTAGATTTAAGGTTATCATTTCAGCCATATCATGTTCCCACTGCTGGGACACGTGCCTTCTCTAATAGAGAGAGGATGGGTCGCAATCCACCGCATACTGGCCTAGTGCATGTTGGTGAATGTACATACACACAAAAAACAGGCGAATTATTATAGTGAACCTCCTATTTTGAAGTCGTTTATTTTATCTATACTAATATTATAAAGAGGAAAGATTAGAAAGCTTTTTATTGAAGGAAATTTAATATTTTATAGAATGTGCAAACATTTGAGAAATTAAGATGCTTCTGAAAGATGTGGAAAGATTTGATTGTTTGTTTGTTTGTTTGCATTGAATAGGCTCCGAAACTACTGAACCGATTTGAAAAATTATTTCACTGTTGAGAAGCTACACTATCCCCGGGTGACATAGGCTATAATCTATACCCGTGCGAAGCTGGGGCGGACAGCTAGTTAGAAATAAATCGCAAAAATGCATTCAATAAACAAAATCAATTTGAATTTCGAACAAATCTCGAACAATGGTATTGCCATATCATCATAACCGAAATACACATAAATTGAGTGCACGCGTCTCTCAAAAACCTGCATTTCAGAGTCGTTTCCGAGAATTGGAGCGTTTTAAATTTCGCCGATAAGTCGCGAAAAATTGCAGGCGTTTTCCATGAACACATTGCGTAATAGCATTTCAACAGTAAACAGGACCGTTTTATTTAATTACGGATATTTTATCAAAAAATATATATTTGTACGTACATTTCGTTTTTTTTTTTTAAATATTTAATTAACATCGTCTTGGATTGTCTTTAGACCTTCAACGGTCTATGGGCAGTCTAACCGTATTTATAGTATTAGCTTGTATTTTGTTTAATTAACATCGTATTTACCGCATCATCACTTAACATCAGGCAAGTTGGCGTCCAAACACAAGCCTAATATAAAAATATAAAAAATACAATTTTTTGGTGGGCTCTATTTGCGTGCAAGGGGAAAAATAGACGTTACGTGGCCGAGCGATAGCATGTAGGTATTGTATGCTTTATTTACAATGTGACGGTATATACCCGGTTCAATCCTAGGCCTTGCAAAAATTACTTATTTAGTATATAAATTATGTGCAATTTCGATACCATCGCACAACACGTCGGAAAACCTACTTAAGTTGGTACGATTCACCTATGGCGGGAAATTCAAATTTTAAGCAGTTTTTTGGTCCTAGAAGCCAGGCTAGGTAATTATTTTTAAATAACACAGTGTTTGCGCAATATATTGGCTGTTCTTTACATTGTAATGTACAATTATTTAACAGTAACGCACCATGTTACTTACATTTGTGAATAAACCGTTTGAAAGAGCAAGAATTTGTTTATTCACAAATGTAAGTAATAATGTGCATTAGAGATAAATAGCTTTACATAATTTTGTAAAGAATAATAATCAATTTGCGCAAACATCATGATCGTTTACAATAATTACCCGGCCTAGTTACAAGGACAAGAAAACTGTATGAAATTTGAATTTCCCGCCATTTGTGAATCGAACCACCTTAATATTGGTATAATGAGGTACCTAACCTACACACTATCAAGAAGGTACTTAGGAATGAGATACCTATATCGAAGAAAATAATAATAGGTATTTACTAACCTGCTGCATTTATGTAATATTTATCATTACTGCTTTTTAATACTTTACTGCTTTTTTAATTTTCTTCATGATCTGCGTAGCTCACGATTCTCGTATAGCGAAGTAATTCGACCTTTTTTTGTTGGGGGGAAATATTAAAAAGATATCCAGCTGCATTGGTGTGAAGCCGGGTTATGTGAGATTGCACCCACTAAAACCTCCTCGGTGGCCGGCCTCTTTGCCAGAGAGAGGGCACCAGGATATTTATAGGAACACGCCGACATATAAATAAACAATACTATTTATTTTATGCACATTCTTAAGTACCTACTTATTAATAATTACTCTAATCTATTCTGTTGTCCACCAATCCGCACTGAGCCAGCGTGGTGGATATGGCCCAATCACCCTTTCGGGGGTAGGCTAAAAGTCTAGCAGTGGACTGTTAAAAAAAAATGCTGACTATGATTCTGCTGTTATGACGTAAAGCAGGAAATATGACCAGAATATGCTAAAAATATAACACCATCACCATATTAAATAACAGTTATTACATCGGAAAGTATATTGTCAATTACATACCTACTCCATAAAATAGGAAAAGCGCTGCATTTTGTAATGTTTTTGTTTTCAGAAATAAGATATTTACCTACATTAAAACATCCGCTGAATGTGATCAAATTACTTAGGTAGTTGATTTATTTTCTGAGAATCATTACTTAGAAAAAAATCAAGGTACATAATATAATATAAAAATTAAGGTATACCCAATATAAATATTTTATAATAAACTATAGTAGGTACATTACCTACCTAAGTAAGCACGTCTAAGTAGGTACGTTTTTTTTCACCTACGCAGTATTATATCAGTACTCGGTATGTTCGAATCTATGCCATTTTATTGAATTTGTCGATTAACAAAGAACGGCTCTTGCACTGCTGTAGTCAAACGAAGTTAGTCACGGTCAAGTCCAAGCCATGCCCTATTAAAGTGGTGGAGACAATAAAACGATATGTTTTCCTTCTTTCGTTACAGTTTTCACTTTAACTTTTTTATATATCTATATTAATGCTATAGACGACTAATATGACATTGTATTTGTTTAAGAGATTATAAACAATTTAAAAAAAACAGTAAGAAATAGGTAGGTATATAATACTTAAATGTTAGTACTTTTTTTTTAACGGTTTACAATAATTATTACCTACTTATTTCAATTACCTACATAATATTGAGTTTTCTTAAAATAAATTTGTATATAAAAATTTGTCCGTAAGATTCGAGAAACATTGCCCTTGCGTGCTTTCCATGTTTATTTTTCTACAGAAATTATGTTGTACTGTTTGGGTGACTTAAATTAGTCAAGTAAAATCCCTTTGAATCATAACTGAATGTCAGTGGTGACATGTATGACCTTAAAACTGGATGTGACCATCTACGGCATAATAACTCATCAAGGTAAAATCGATTCGGTCCAGCCTGGGAAAATGTAACACATGAAAAAGAGGAATATAGTTCAGTAATAGGTTAGTAGGTACTTTCTATACCTATACTAACCATCATTTATCTATTTAAGTATGTATTTAAATTTATATATGTATGTATATCAGTCTCTGGCAGCCATATCACAAGCTTTGCTTAGTTTGGGGTCAGATGACCGTGTGTGCAAAAGTGTCCCGAATATTTATTTTATTTATTTATACTTACATATTTTACTAAGGCTATAGACCAGTGTATTTTGAGATATAATATTTCTTTATGGCTACAGAAAACGGTCTCATAGTGTAAAAATTATTTTCCCGACTGAACTCCACAGAAATAATAAAGAGCATAGAATCCGTCACGTGATTTACAAAGGGTACAAGGCCATCTGTCAAATAGTTGGCTTTGGAACCTTTTACAGGTCCCTATTACATTAAAATAGTGTACAACCCTGCAATTTGCCGACCTGTCAAAAATATATCTGTTTCGTTCTGGTAACAACAATTTTGGCATCCCCATAATCCCCTTTTAACATTCCACTGCTGGACTTGAAGCCTACCTCCGATAGGGTGATTGGGCCATATCCACCACGCTGGCCCAGTGAGGATTGGTGGATTCACATACGCCATTGAATTCCTTCTCCGTACGTATGCAGGTTCCCTCACGATGTTTTCCTTCACCGAAAAGCCAGTGGTATGAAAATCCGTACATAAGCTCCAAAGAGCTCATTGGTACGGGCCCGGGGTTTGAACCCGCGACCTCACGCTTACAAGTCTAGCGGTCTCCCAAATGGGCTACCACGGCTATTAATTTTGGCATACCTATGAGTAAAGAATGTAACGTGTTTAATTCGTTTATGCTAAATTAGCACTCTATGCTTTAATCCTTCTTCTGAGTCTAGACCAGTGTATTTTGAGATATAACATTTCTTTTTAATGGCCACAGAAAAGATATCGAAAAAAAATGTAGGTATCTGTTTTTAATGTTATGATAGTCAGCAAAACTGGGTTTTGTCAAACATTGAAAAATTACAGTCATTGGAAATTCACACTTTGTGAAAAAACGCCTGCGAAAGAATTGCGAGACGAGCTTCTATAATTTATCTATACAATATACATCCGTATAAGTAGATACGTAAGTACCTACTTCCAAGTTTGAGTCAGCACAATGATTTCAGGATTTTTAGTTTAGTGTTTAATTTAAATATAAGTCAGCTTATTGAGAGGTAAAGGGTTTGGTGTGAAATCATAACCAACTAACACAGGTTGTCAAAACTTAACAGGAGAGACCAAACACCTGTGTACTATAAAAATCTGTTAATAAAGAATTTTGAATTTTTGAATTTTGAAACTACTTATCTCCGATCATTCTCAAAGAATTTATGGTAACTGCAATTTCCATACTATTCCTAACATAAAGAGTTGTAAATAAAACCACCGGCCTTTATACTCCCTGTGTAGATAAATACATACGTACATAGCTAGGTATAGAAGGTACTGCAGGCAGACAGTCTGCGGCTAAACAGAGGCGTCGGGCTGGCGGCAGCCTATTGATTTTCGCGCCCTAGCCTTTACTGAACACGCCAGCGAAAACAAAGCCTTAATATTCTAAATATACAGAGCACTTTCCTATAACATCTAGCCGACGAACCATGGCGTGTTTTAAAACAAAAGATAGTGTGATTCATCCAAAGAGAACTAGCTCTGGAATGAAGGAGACTCGATCGACATTGCCCTATTTTGAACTTTATCACAAAGGCAGCAAGATAAAATTTATATATTAGTGTTTAATCTGATGAAATAAAGATGCAAAGTGATTATTCAAAGCGTGATTGATAAAGGTGGTACCGCCCCTGATAAGGAATGTAATGTAATAAACAGGCAATTTTAGTACGAAAATATATATTAAGATGTAGGTACCGCCATCTTGTGTTGAGTAGCAACATTAGAACTATGACGTAGATTCGACCCAATTCACCACCCCAAATCTATTAGCTGATTATGCTTAGTACAATTCTATGGAAGATATCTCATTGTATTATTTTAATACAGGCGCAAGTGAATTGCCTGACTCATCTATTGTCGGCTTTTCTTGGAATCGTAAAATGAAAGCGTCCTGCGTTATTCAAACACAATCCGCAATCAATTGTAACGCGCGTTCTTTTGTTACAGAAATCAAAACAGAGGAGGTCATCAGCGAAGCCAAAATAGAAGCCGACGAAGAAATGGATAGAATGAAATTCGCACGACAGGAGTTGAGGGGCACGCGGACGACTAGCATCGACAGCGATAATCGCTCCGACAGAAGTGAGGAGGACGATCTGCGCAAAGCGAGAAAACGTGCAGCCTCCACGTCTCCATCACCCATCCCTATGGATAAGAGAAGCGCACGCTTCGAATGCCCTAAATGCCACCAAAGATTTGACTCCGTAAACGCGTTTGACATCCATCGCTTCACGGCGCATGGAGATGATTGCCGCTCCCACTATGATGAACTCGACTTCCCCAGCAAAAAGTTTCCAGAAATAACCAGAGGCCTCGAAAGAAACCATATCGATAAATTCAGATGTGAGCTCTGTTCTAGAAATTTCCCCACCGCACAAGTCTTTGATATCCACAGAAAGACGTGCTCGCCTTCGAATAGGATTCCAACTCCGGATCGCAATCGCCGAGATGATTTCTTCGCTAAACTGGACCTTACGAACAGGTCGTTCGGCATTCCTGGCACGTTGACTCCCCCAATGGAAAGGTTCACTCCAAAATTTGACGATGGACATATCAGTAATGGCATAAGGCATATCGACGCGGCTCGAGACTTGGCAGACATACAATCGATATTGAACGTCACGTCAGCGGGCAGCCTTTTAGAGAGACTCACTGGCACCAGAGTATCTTTAGAAAGTTCTGTATTGACGCCACCTGATACGGTCATCAAAGAGCGTGACCAAGAAGAGACTCAAGATAATTTTGCGGCGGAATTCAGACGAATGAAGCTGCGAGGAGAATTCCCGTGTCGCCTTTGCCCCGCAAAGTTTCCCAATCTACGAGCTCTGAAAGGCCACAACAGAGTTCATCTAAGCGGAACTGGGCCAGGTCCATATCAATGCAACATGTGTCCTCATGCGTCTCTGGACAAGGCAGCTTTAGTGAGGCACATGAGAACTCACAACGGAGACCGCCCGTACGAGTGTGCCGTTTGCAACTATGCGTTTACGACCAAAGCTAACTGCGAAAGACACTTGAGAAATAGACATGCCAAAATAACAAGAGAAGACGTAAAGCGATCTATAATTTATCACCCGTCAGAGGATCCCAACAACGATGATAACCTAAAAATTGTCAGAGATGAAGGCAAGAGATCACTGTCTTTCCACACCCCTGAGCTTGATAGGCGAAATTTCCACACCCCTGAGCTTGAGAGACGAAATGAAAGCACTGGACGGGACACACCACTGACACACTTCACGCCAACCTTCATTACTGACAGACACCCGGTGGCAGCGCTAACTAAGCCCATTATACCAGAAGCACCTGTAACCCCACGTGAGCCGGAACCAATGCCGAAAATCAAAGTCGTAGGAATTGGACAACTCACACAAATACCTGAATTCAGAATGCCAGAACTCTCATACAAGACAAATGATGTCCAAACGGAAGAGTATGAAGAAGAAGAAGAAGATGCTCCGGTAGATCTGAGCATTAATGATAACAATAATTGTGATGTTCTAGATCTGAGCAAAAAGAAACGTGATTCTGACTCCGATGAACCAAAAGTCTCACCACGTCCTTTACTTGAACCTGATAGTGCCACTGCTGCTGCAACAGCTTTTGAAAAAACCAGACTCCTTCTCGCCCATCAAAGACTCTTCGAAAATTCCATCCCTAACATTGATCCTGCTTTCTACGCCAGCCAGCTCTCTCAACTTTACGGTGCAGTGCCAGGCCTGCCTGGTCTCCCTTTACCACCGTCCTTTCCTTACTTTCTTCAACCCTCTTTTTTTCCCCACCCTTCCGATTCCCAGCAGCTGGCCGAAATGAAGCAGCGTATACAAAAAGAAATAATTCGAGGTCTTAGCATGTCAGGCGGAAGACTCGTCCCAAACGAACAAGAAATTCCGCCAATGCTGGAGCCGGAGCCAGAAGAGAGAGAAGAGAAACCGGTGCCTCAAGTGATTTCTCCTGCTTTATCCCCTCACTCTGAATCTCCAAGACCGGTGTGCAACAACTTAATTTCACAGCCGGATTCTGTCAAGATGGTGATAAAAAATGGCGTTCTGATGCCAAAGCAAAAACAAAGACGATATCGTACTGAAAGGCCGTTTTCTTGCTCCCAATGCTCAGCTCGATTCACTCTTCGATCTAATATGGAAAGACATGTAAAGCAGCAGCACCCCCAGCACTGGAGCGTGAGACGTCCGGCTCCCAGAGCACCGCCACCCTATCCTTCATCTGAAGCATTAGCTGATCGTGTAAAGTTTGCACTCTTGGCTCGTCACCTTGAAAGACCTTTACAACAGCCTGAACGCTCGCCAATCCGTCGTGACTCGGATGAAGTAGCTGATAACGAGGAAGACGAAGACGACGCACTGATCATCGACGAAGAACCAGAGCTTGACCAGAAGCCCGAAGATCATGTGGGTGCCAGACGCGCCGCTGCGGAAATTCTAATGGCTACATGTCAGCAAGAATTAAACAAAGATTTTGATCTCAAGATTGCTGGAAACCTCATCAACAAACCTATTTCCTTAACTACGGATAGAACGGAAACTGGAACGGATCCTATCCCGTTAACCATACATGACTCTTTGCCAGTTCCTGTCGTTCCTACTCGCAGTGACGAAGAAGAAGACGAAGAGGGATTGGTCGCGTCTACCAGTGAGGGCAACATCTCTGGCAGTGATGAAAATAAGTAGGTTTTTTTATCTTAACTGATTCATATTATTTTATTGTTTTATCTTTAAAATGAATCAGAGAGCTAATAGCTATTGTTTTTTCAGATCGGAATCCGATTCTGGAAATCAGCTACCAAAAAAGAGATCAGCGTACAGTTTGGCCCCAAACCGCGTGTCCTGCCCGTACTGCCACCGGAAGTTCCCGTGGTCTTCATCACTCCGCCGCCATGTTCTTACCCACACCGGGCAGAAACCATTCAAGTGCTCTCACTGCCCATTGCTGTTTACCACAAAATCAAACTGCGACCGTCATCTGTTGCGAAAGCATGGAGGCTCAGCGCGATCCATTCAAGCTGAGCTTATTCCCGAGACAGTGTCCCCACCGCAGCCAAGTGTTGAAGTCAGAATAGTCCCAGAGAGGCCTTTTAAATGCGCCACTTGTCCTACCAGCACGTTTTCTACTCAGGATACTCTAAAGAAGCATATGTCTGCACGGCATGGATCCGGAGAGTCCCAACCAAGTTCGCCTAACCCAGAAAATAATGAAGATAACCATGATAGTTTGGTTTTCAAGTGCCATCTGTGTGAAGCGTCGTTTAGTGACCGAGGTGGTGCTCTAAATCACTTGGCCACAACTCATACCGTGGAATATGAGCTTTTGGTTAGCAAGGGAGCTTTAGATGCTGCCAGTGACAAGAGCGAAAGCGCTGATGATGACGAGCGAGGAAAGTTTCCGGATCATGCTAACAGAAAGGTGAGTAATAGTATTGTTGAATTTTTCATTTTTGAACTGGATCTTTCATAGCTTTGATATCCATAATTATATCTATTAAATTGAGGTCAATGCAGTATCAAGTAAGTGTAATTACCTACGCTATATAGCATATTAATCAGTCGACCTTTAAATGTGTTGAATTGACTGTGAAATATATATAAATACACTACACAGAAATCTCGAATAATTAATAAGTACGTCCAATTTCACAAACTACTTAATTCTAAATATAAAAAAATCTAATCTAATCAAACAGCCCGCAAAAGTCCTGGTGCAAAAGTGCCCATAACACTGGCAGCATTCCCACACTGAATGGCAAAATCTCGAATAAAAAAAAATATCAGTTCTAACTCCATTCTTATCCTTAGGTGGTCTGCGCCTTCTGCATCCGCCGTTTCTGGTCTGCGGAAGACTTACGCCGTCACATGCGTACCCACTCCGGTGAGCGGCCATTTGCTTGTGACCTCTGCCGACGTCGATTCACTCTCAAGCACAGCATGCTGCGTCACAGAAAGAAACACCGCGAAGAGATCACGGATGACGAGGAGCCTTCGCCACCATGCACTCCTGAAGAGAAGGTCAATGGGTGAGTAAAGTTTCATTAATTTTGTTACTATTTGTTGTTATTTGGATGGCCCAATTTCTGTCCTTAACTAACAATCGATCTTGTTATTTATGATCTCCACTAAATAGCTGCAGTAGCGCATTGTCAGTTTGGAACGTTTTACCTATGGCGGGAAATTTAAATTTCAAACAGTTTTTTTGTCCTTGTAGCTAGGCCGGGTAATTATTTTGACATGACACAGCGTTTGCGACAATAGTTTTTTTTTTTACAATATCATGTACAGTTATTTATTAGTAACGCACCATATTACTTACATTTGTCAATAAACCGTTTGAAACAGCAAAAATTAGTTTATTGACAAATGTAAGTAACAATGTGCATTAGAGATAAAAAACTTTACATGATTTTGTAAAGAATAATAATCAATTGTCGCAAACATCGTGATCGTTTACAATAAATTGCCGGCCTAGCAACAAGGACAAGAAAACTGTTTGAAATTTGACTATAGAATTGGGCATGTTCTAAGCTCCATCTTATCTTTGGATGCATATAAGTTCTACATTAAAAATAACTCCAACTCGTTTTGTAATCGGTTAACGACAAGTACCTACTAAAATTCAAGCACCTGAAGACTCGCTTTATTGATTAATTCACATGATGAGAGCCAATAAGGACAATCTATATCAATATCGTAAAAAGGATGATTAATAATAATTCACTTTACCGCATTGCAGTATTTTCTCCTTAGACACAATGACGTCTATAATTTAAAGGAAAAAAGAGACATCATCTTAAAAATATTCGATAACAAACTGTTCTAATAAAGATATCATATCTCAAAGATAATTACAATCATTTTCCTTCGCAGATATCGCTACCAAGACGATGACTCCGGTAACGAGATCCCAAACAACGTGAATAATAACAACTCGCCGCCTGCAGCCCCTTTTGAGAAGAAACTCAAATTGGACATGACATCTCGCAAGTACTCATCTGAGGCCGAAATAGACGGTGAAAATGGCAGCGACCTAATCGGGAAACTTCTAGGAATTCCAGACAAAACCATCAACAAACTTCTGAGCTCAGCCGATGAAGCTGCGAAGATCTTAGGTGTGAACAAATGAGAGTACGCCTTAGTCTTCGTGACGCCTGCTAGGCTCGTTCTAGCGCCGCGGGGACTAAACCTGCAGATCCAAACAACGAAGGTTAACGCAACGCCATCTGTCAACGAGTAGATGTAACTATTATTATGTAGCTTAAGTTTTGGCGCGTTCTTTGTGAATTATGGGCGTCACTAATCCTCGTTTCTCATTATTCAAATTAGTTGTGGTGGTTTTGATTGGCGACCAGTGGCGCCTCTATTTTTTTCTGTGTATAGCTGTAAATATTTAAAATCTTTATCTAGGTGCCTTTTGCTGCCTTATTCGAAAAGTACGAACCGTCCTATCTGCCTTATAAAAATGCTTAGAAAACTTATTGTGGGTACTATCAACGAATTAGATTTTAATTAGTGCCAGATTGTAAGTACATTTTTTGTATATTGTATTTGAATTTTTTAGTTACATTTTTATTCTAGACGGTTGTTCGCTAGTGTAGCGTAGCAAAGCCAGTGTAGGGATTTTAGATTAAACGGACCGTACCTAAGAAACTGTCTTGAAAACTATGAGCCATCCAAAATTGCATTTTCTCATCTAGTCGAACTGATTTTCATGACTTGTTCACGACTTGGACACTCTTTTCTAATACCTATGCACGTTCTTATAGTAAACTTCAGCCAAAAAGTTTTTTTCGCAAATCCAAAATTATCTAGTCAATTTATGAACGATTTTTCTTATCCTAAGCTAATACCAAAATGTCAGTAAATTAAGGAAGAACTTACCTACCTTTTGACATAGGTTTTGCTTTAAAATAGGTCTTAATAATAGTAAAAATATTCGCAATTTTTTTATTAAATTAGGTAGGTAGATAAGATTTGACATACCTAACTAAATAAGAAAAATAATCATAACTTGCTACCAATGAACATAAATACTTATGTAAGTTTATATACCTACTTTAATTTAAAATTTAAGGCTTAGGGCTTACAAGAAAATGTATGTGTCTAAAACACCATAATAAATATGTAATGGGTAACTATATAAATATCGTATTTATTATCTTGGTAGAGTAGAAAAATTATAGCCATTGTATTGAAAATTGTAGCAAGTGAAATTTTCGAGTTTTTCAATTTCAATAATATTGTCGTAATTTATTGTCTCCTAAATTCTATCTTTTTATTTTATTCCTGCACTTTAAATAATTTGCACCAAATTTTTAGAAAACTATGAATATGCTTACTTAATTGTAGTTATCTATACTATTATCCTCACAGCGACTTGTTAATTTTTTTTGCTCAAATCCATGGCATTTCTTTATTGAATAAAGACTAGGATAAAGTTTAGGATAGGTTAAGATCTCTCTCATTATTTTTAATGCTAAATATATATAACTAGGAGAAGTATTTAGAAAATATTTAATAATTTATTTGAATTTAAATCCAAAGCTTCAGTTGAACTATACCTTGGGAACTTAACATAAGTATATTTTTTATTATATTTCGTTTCTTTCAAGATTTTTATACTGAAATGTTTATTTTATTTGTTTATTGGCTCAGCAATATGATTATTTTGAAGAGTTTTGAACTCTATTTACGTTTAATATGTAGTTTACGTTATTATAGAGTAGGTTATATCGATTGTCTTTATTGGCACGATGATTCATACGCTAGAATATACCTAAGTTCGATTGCGCTTTGTATATTTTGAAACGCTAAATAAACCAAATATATCATACAATAATTATATAATTATTTTAATATATTAAAAGTAGCGTATTTTTTGTCTCTTTGGAATAAATTAGTAATTAGTGCAAGTACCTTCATGTTTCGACTTTAGTATAAATAATTATTATATTGTACTTGCATATCCTTATACTTAAAAGTAGAGTTCGTTTCACGAAAGAAGTCTCGCAGACGATTGCTAACTTCTACTGTTTTGTACTGTACAATTTAAAATGAATTCGATTTAATTATTTCAGAAAATTTAATTGATATCGTAGGTACTAATAATAGATCCACTTGTCACGGGACTTCTCTCGTGAGAGCTCTATATTTTTTTAAATAGAATCAGCAATAAATATGAGTAAACTGCCGATTGTAATATTTACCTATCTACCTACACGTATACTTTTACCTTGTGTGTACCAAAGTAAGTTAGCTATAAGTAATTATGTTATTAAAAGACAAAATCCCGCTTCATGTCAATTATAGTTAACGAAAATGGATAATTTGATATTGTAATTTATATTTAATAGTTTAAATATTTTATATGTATGAAATACGGCCAGTTAGTTGAGTTGCTTCTCCAATTTGGCAAATAAAATAATTTAATATAAGTAATAGTTATTCTAAGTCTTTATCTCGATAGTACTATGTACCTAGACATACCGAACATTTTATTATATAAGAAAAATACTTTTAAGAAATTGTGGCAACACCGCTTGGCCTTCAAAACGTAGTTTTCGTGTTTTAAATATTGCTCTCGTATTAAATGTAAGTTTAAATAATAATTATAAACAATTCATCGCATGACTTAATTGGTATAAAATATTTAGTGATTAAATAAAATGTTTAAAATTCACCTTTTGCCTCTCTTACTTTATGCAATATGAGTGTCGTTTTAAAAACGTTTTTGTGAATTAAATGATGTGTATTATTAAACGGTGTTTTTTTTTAGTTGTCTTGTTAATATTTTCTGATAGTGACATACTAGGTAAATAACCTTAGATTTAACTGTTTTTGCTGTTGCTCAGTCATCCCACGGCTGTGCGAATTCTGCAATTTGGGTGGAGTCCTATTTTCTGATTTATAGAAATAAAACAGAGCTTCCAGTTCAGCAAAGTATCCGTATTTAGACACTAACGTTTCAGTCGTTCACGCTTTTATACATAGACAAACATTTGACCATAGATAACAATATTTATAGAGGATGGCAAATAGGCGAAAGACTTGCATTGGCAAAATTTGCAATTGCAAAAAAACACAAGTAGGAAGATAATTTATGAGTAGGTAACGTACCTTATCTACTTAAATAAGGTATTTGACTGTATTAAAAATATAATTCATGCTGATGTAATCTTAATTTTTTTTCCCCTTCTAATTAATAATTAATAAAACGGTTTAAAATAAGTATTTAATAATTTGAATTTTGATCTGCCATTAACAACACAAATACTGAAAATTATGGGAATTAAATCACAAGATTGCTGTATTTTTATAAAATATATAATTTAAAATGGTTTCTTAAAATCAGTCAAATACCTACCTACCCTATTATGTTAGTAGGCACCTTCCTATTAGATACCAACAATACTAGGTAGGTACCTATCTAAAAATCGTTCGACTTTCAGTTCTGATTATTATACGTACATAACATTATATTATGTATAAAAAAATTAAACAGTTCAACGCTAAAAATAGGTGATTTCGCATACTGCCTTTTGCAGATACTCGTCTTGTCCTAATGGGTTGCAAGGAAGGTCGTCGGTAAGAGATTAAGTATGAAGTGTGAATATTCTTTGGTTTATTCAAAACGAAAAAGACAAGAATTTTTCTTAATTATTGTTTGTACCTTCATTATTTTTATTTTTTTAAATTATAAAAGAAATATCGTCCGTAATGCAAATAGGTCCTACTCGAGTACCCAATCTCGGCAGAATATAATCTAGCGGCGAGTAGCTGTACCAATTTCATTAGTATTTTAATGCAATTGCATCCCGAAGTATTTTTGCTACTGCACTACAGATGGCACCACATGCTACCTATTGTTTTAAAATGTTACTAACAATTTGTTGTAAGTAAATAATTATTTTTATTAAAATAATGAGCTTTAGATTTCTTATTTTACTATTTTATTTTTTTCTGAGAATTTAATTGCAAATTAAATTGAGAATTGGCAAAAAACAATATACCGAAAAATACGTTAAATAAAGAATGAACAATTCATAGATAAGAAAAACGAAGGTTTGCAAGTTGCCATATAAAAATACTCTACCAGATTAAATTGGAAATTGGTACACATAATAACTTCCCGAATATGAATGACGTTGGTGGATCTTATACATCATAAATATAAAATGTGTGTATGTCTCGATCCGACTGCTCCTTGCAATAGGAAATATTCAGTTTTTGGTATACGCGCTGTTTTTTTTTTTTTTTTTTTCATATAAATAAATAAGCTTGCGTTTGACCACCATCACGCCTGATGTTAAGCGATGATGCGGTCTACGTTGGATGGAGCACACTTGTTTAGAAGAAATCGATTCACTCGTGATTTGAAGACACCCAGATTGTAACCACCTATTCTGGCAGTGCACTCTACAGATTAGCAGTTTGCATAATAAATATAGAATCAAAGCGCTTCGTACGGGTTTTCGGAATATCAACCATAAAGCGGCGATTTTTCGTGCCCACTCTGGCAGTCCGATAAAAAAATGGGCAGGAGGGAATCCAATCCAGAATGCAGATCCGATGCACACTCTCCGAAATGTATCCGTTAAACCGAAAGACTTTCCGTCGATGCTCAAGACTAAGAAGCTTAGTCCGAACCAAGGATTCATTGTTGATGAGCTTCTTGGCCCGTTGACGTTGACTTAGCTGTACTGGCAGGTTAGAGAATACCCACTTTCTGTTAGCGTTACTGCCTGCGGAAAGATGAAATTGTATTAAAATGACATTGACAATGACATTAGCTTCATACAATTTCATATTTCCGCAGGCGTTAACGCTAACAGAGAGTGGGTCTTGTCTAATCCCCCTGCAGCCGTCTATGAGACTTCTGTTCGGAACAATGCGACTAACATGCGACACAAAAAAAACTGCTGCGCTCGCATACTGCTACGGGTTAACAGGAAAATAAAGGAAACTAATTTTAGAAACTAGCAACACCACCTAGTCAAAAGCGAATCAAGGAATTTGAAGAAAATAGAAAGAAGTCGCTAATTTATTCGAGACAGCATCTTTATTTTGAGATTCAATTGCTTAACTTTTAACGCGAGTGTTTCGAAATATTACGTGGTGCCCTTGGATTACTGTATTCAATGCGATAAGGTGGGAACATACATTGTAAAAATTGTTGTAACCAAGTGTGAGAAGGGTAAGCATCTTTTTTTTCTTTTCTATTCTAATGACGTAGGTAAACTAAGTAAACTGCATTTACCCAGTTGCATTTCGATAATATTTTATAGAATTAACAATTTCTAATGAAGATTATAAGCTTAAAAAGTTGACTTCAGTTGTTCTTTTCTCGTAAAAAGTAGTAATTTAATATATTTTTTATTTTCAGAGTGCCAAGCTTCCAATATGGGTGACCAACAATTTTTTCTGAAATGGAACGATTTTCAGACAAATATGGTAACGTCCTTCAGGCATTTGAGAGATGAGAAGAGTTTTACTGATGTGAGTGGTAAAAACATTGTTTTATTTGTATACAAACACCTTTGTTTTGGTTTATAACCTCATCTACTTCTAAAAGTTCTTTGACTGAAATTACACATACACATGGTGTATTTAGTTTAGCCCTATTATACATCTATATTTGTGTTTTTGCAGGTGACATTGGCTTGTGAAGGTCAGACTTGTAAGGCTCATAAAATGGTGCTTTCAGCGTGTAGTCCTTACTTCAAAAGCTTATTAGAGGTAAGTTCTTAAAATGAGATCGAGGTTATTAAACACTTTTTGGTGATTTTCTAAAAAGTACCTATATCAAATCGAGTGTTGATGAAGTTGGGCAAGAAGTTCCCGATTTTATTTACCATGTTTTTATTGAAAAGACTGAAAATAATGCAAAGTTTTATCTTGCCTGTGATCTATTTCAAAGGTATTTTGAATCATAGTAATAATATTATAAATGCGAAAGTCTGTTTATTTGTTTCACTTTAACGCATCAATGGATTGATGTTATTTTTTGCATAGAGATAGTTGAAAAAATAAAACTCACTCTATTGTACATAAAATACTTTTATCCTGAAAAAAATTACACTTCCTAAGGAACTGTCCATGAAGCTGAAAAATGAATGCAGTTGCTATGAATGCAATCAGTAAAAAAAGAATAGCCATAAGGCAAATCGGTGGTCAAGTGCAAAATGATTATTTTATAAAAAAAAAAACACTTGCAGTGAAGAACGAAACCTCACTTTTCCACTTATGAAACTTTAGTTATTTTTTTCTTTGGGCAAATTGATTGAAGCATGTAAGTAAAACCTTATCAAAAACACCTATTTTCCTCTATAAATTTTCATTTGAAATCGATAGTTTCGAACAAAACCACACTACCGTTGAGAAATTTTTATGTATTCTCTTAAATTTGAAAAACTGAAAATGTGAGGTTTTGTTCTTCACCTCCTCACTTAAAATATATTTTCGAGAAAACTGAGCCAAGAATTGCAGTCTCGTAAGAATCAGGTTTTTGAAACTATGCTACACATTTTCTACCAGGTTGGAAGAAATGGTATGTAGGCGATAGGCGTGCATCAAAAATACTTAAAAGTCCAAAACTGCTTAATAAAAATACTTAAAGACCAAGGTCTAAAAGCTGATCAACCAGCGAAAATAAACAAAAGAACCAAATTTTTACAAGAAATTGTAAACTGATGATGATGATTACTGTAATGGAAGCCCTAGGAGGCCTATTGAAGGCAAGCTGCAAAGAATACAGCAGAGCCGATGTCAATGACTAATCCTACTAATATTATAAACGCGAAAGTTTGTATGTTTGCATGTATGTTTGTTCCTCTTTCACGCTGCAACGGAACAACGGATCAACCTGATTCTTTGCATGGGTATCGTTCAAGAGCCAGAGAGTGACATAGGCTACTTTTCATCATCATCATCACACAATTGAGATAGTGCGAATTACCTTATTAGTATTATGTATTTATGTTATAGTTTGTTTATATTAAATGTTAGTTTGTTATGTATTATGTGTTGTTGTTCCTATATTATTATTCAATTTGTCGTGTACTGTTGGGTGTAATGTTGGCCATGGGTGATGTCACCAGCGGCTCCAACGGAAGACCAGCGCTGGTTGTTCGCAACCAGCATTATGCCGAGTTGGAACTGGTTTGTGGAGGAAAACAATTTGTAATGTGTGTATTTATTTCTATTAATTCTTAAAAATGTTTTATTTTCTTCCATAAATAAAAAATTGTCTATTGTCTATTGTCTACAATTTTTCATCACTACGCGAGTGAAACTGCGGGGTGCAGCTAGTTTATTGTATTATAAAAATCGGACAAAAAATTAAATAATAATTAATGAACCTTACAGTAAAATAGATACATAATTGACATCATTGCATGATGAGAAGCCAGAAACTTGACCAGCATAGAAGGCTATAAAATAAAAAATTCAAATAAAATATGTCATTACTACTGGGTGTTATTGGGACATTTCCAATACTAAAACTTGGGCGGCAGAAGAGCTAGTTTACATTGAAATGACAACAACTGTCCATAACATCCTGCCTCGAGCTGGTTCATTTGTTTTCACACTGAATTCCATATTTGGGTATAGTAAAACAATAATATAGCTGGCTTTTGGAAACCCAAGTTTCCACATCTAAAGGCTGCCAAATGAGTTATATTGGTAAATACAAAGATACTTCATTTATTGTGCAAACTGCTAGTCTTTGGAATGCGCTGCCTGAATGGGTGTTCCCCGATGGTTACAATCTGGGTGTCTTCAAATCACCAGTGAATCGGTGTCTTCTAGGCAAGCGAGTTCCATCGTAGACCACATCAGGCGTGATGGTTGACCACCATGCAAGCCTATTATTTATTTATTTTTAAAAAGTGCATCGGATCTGCATGATCTAATGTCCTCCTGCCCATTTTTCTATCAAATTGGCAGAGTGGGCACGAAAAATCTACACCGCTTTATGGTTGATATTCTGAAAACCTGTACAAAGCGCTTTGATTCCACTTTTACTGTGCAAACTGCTAACCTGGAATGCACTGCCTGAAAGGGTCATTCCCCAATATGTACAATCTGGGTGTCTTTAAATCGCGAGTGAATCGGTTTTTTCTAGGCAAGCATGCTCCATCGTAAACTGCATCATTGCTTAACATCAGGCAAGTTGGCAGACAAATGCAAGCCTATTATTTATTAAAAAATCTTGTTTAATAACCTATCAAAAGTGATCAGTACGCTTAGTCCCAGATTTGATAGTTTTCGAAAACTTTTTTCGTTTACGTATTGTACCATGCATTTTAGTAAAGTGCCTCTATCGGAAACGTGGAGGAACTAAAATCGGTAGTAATCGGCGGTATAGATTGCTTCACTCTAATACGAAAAAAGTTTTCGAATACTATCAAAACTTGTACTAAGCGTACTGATCACTTTTGATAGGTTATTAAACAAGATTTTTTACAGGTCTTTATTCAGCTTTCAACAATCTTTTGCAACTGTCCTCTGTCACAGCTAAGAAAATTGGACCCAGCTCATTCGACCTTATTTTTACAGGAGAACCCTTCAAAACATCCGATTATAATCCTGAAGGATGTATCATACCTGCACCTGCAAGCGATACTGGAGTTCATGTATGCAGGAGAGGTGAATGTCTCCCAGGAACAGCTGCCTGCATTCCTGAAGACTGCTGCACGACTGAAGGTAACCTCATCATGGCATCATCATCATATCCAGGCTTTTAACAGTCCACTGCTTGACTTTTAGTCTACCCCCGAAAGGGTGATTGGGCCATATCCACCATGTTGGCCCAGTGCGGGTTGGTGGATTCACATACGCCATTGAATTCCTTCTCCGTACGTATGCAGATTTCCTCACGATGTTTTCCTTCACCCAAAAGCCAGTGGTATGAAAATCCGTAAATAAACTGTGACATGTGACAAATTTAAGATAGCCCGTTGGTCTAGTTGGTAGTGAACCTGCCTTCTGCGTTTGGGGACGTGTGTTCGATTCCCACCTAGGACAAAAATTCATGTGATGAACATTTGTGTTTGTTCTATATCTGGGTGTTAATATCTATTTAAGTATGTATATAAAAATAAATATGTATGTATATCAGTCTCTAGCAGCCATATCACAGGCTTTGCTTCGTTTGGGGTCAGATGACCGTGTGTGCATAAATGTCCCGAATATATTATAATTTTTTTTTTTTTAAATTGTGGCCCATCGCTTGTATGCCACTTATTCTATTAAAAGAAAGACATGCTCATAGATGTTTGTTCCAATTTTTAGGTTAAGGGTCTCGCCGAACCGCCACCACAGATGCCCAACATCAAACGGGAAGGCTAGCCAACCCGCCAAGTGCCCTAAAGACTATAGTGAACAGTAACACCAATTAACTAACTGGTAACTCTCACCCTTTATCCTCACTTAGCACTTTTTGTGTTACGACAGCGTCATTTTGTATTCGATAGTTTTTTAATGAATTTAACATGACTCATGTTCAAATGTTTACTATGAACTTGTACATGTCTAAATTGTCACGGTGACATTAATATCTTTACAGGGGTGCGCAAATATTCATAACAAAAAAAAAACATTGCTCGACCGGGCATCGATCCTGGGACTTCATGTTTATGAAGCAGATGTACAACTATTGAGCTAAAGAATTAAGAAGAAGAATGTCGCCAAAAAAAAAATTTTTCTACTTCAGGTTAGGTCGCAATTTTCTTGATCGAAGGTCGCAATGTAAAAGTTATTCATACTGATGAGTAGAATGACCTCCTTTTGGCTTAGTGCCATATTTACGTGTAACCCTGTATAACTGTCGTAATATAATTATGTATCCAATTTTTGCATACTTTCCAGTTAAAATTAGGCGATCAAAACTTTATTATTCGACCACATTGCAAATGTAATGTGAATTTTAAAAAAATGGATTTAGAAATGACGCTGTCCCATTAGATTTTAGTTTCAGTAATATAACTGCTTCGTAGGTCTAGTTTTTGTGCCTATTTACTATTTTTTTCTCACTCGAAAGCAACTGGTAGATGATACCAGGATCTCATTGTATTGAAAGGATTTTGTGTTTGATAAGAGATCAGGTTTATGTATTAGAAGTGGCCTTTTTGTTTAGTTTTTTGTGTGATGCTGGCAATTTTTTTTTCTATTACATATTTGTATCTGTGCTTCTGTATTATTCAGCCAAGCATTTAAATCATGTCTATATACAGGTTGAGTTTTTCAAGTGGGCGTGGATGGCCAAATCCGAAACTGACGAATATCGAAAAGTACTCAAAGGTATCTCGGGCCCTATTTTGATGAAAACGAAAACTGCATCATTGGATTTTTGTAAATTCAATATTCCTAGCCAGAAATAGCCGTTAAAAAGCATTTTGTTAAAAAAGAGCTATTCTAAAAATTTCTGTATGTTATTACTTCCCAGAATTTGATCAATGACCAATATGGTTATATTCTCATATTATCTTTGAATAATACGGCGTTTTTTTCTTCTTCTAAATACTAGTTTGATCTGGCTAGACATATAATGATTTTTCAAAAATCCAACGTCGCAGTTTTAGTTTTCTTCAAAATCAGGCCTAAGATTCCTTTGAGTACTTTTCGCTATTACTCATAATTTCAGATTTGGCCATCCATGCCTACTTGAAAAATTCATACTGTATAGTGGTAAAGATTTTTTTTCTCCTGAACGTACCTTTATTGAGAAAACGTCAAGTGTTTTTCATGTTTGCGCACGTCATGCATTATTCAAAAAAACTAAATAAAACGGCAAGTATTTGTGTTAAAATTCTAAACGTATGTATGCTTTGCAAAGCAGAATTTTGCGTTTTTTTTATTATTATTGTATTATTTCGTATAATAATTTGGTATAAAAGATTCACATTACGATATTATTAATAGTGTAAATTTAAGTTTTTTTCCGCTTTCTTATCACTGTATGAATTTTAACAGTTTGTTTTAATACACTATTGACGTCGCGCTAGCATTTGATAAGGAAATTTTGTTTATAAAACTTCAACAACTTGTACATGGCAAATGCGTCAATCACGCGAAGTCAAAAGCCCCAATAGGGGAAAAAATATTTGACACCTTGTCTATGACATTGACATTTGCGAATACCAAAAAAACTTACAAGAAGGTGCTATGCTAGTGCCATCTGTAAAAAGATTCTACCGGCCCCATTATTCAACTACATAACCTAAAGCCATTGTTGTGATAGCATTACTCTGCAATTTGTCGTGGTAATACTTACTTAATTCGCACTCTTCACTCCGTAAGTTACCTAATGCACCAAAGCTATAGTATAGATAAAATAAACCTCTTTTCGTAAACCTCTAAAGAGATGAGCGAGAAATGTAAAAAAACAAACACTTATGTATGAAAGTGTATTAAAATTATCATGTGTACTCATAAGAATTTTAATAAACAATTTTTTTTACAGTAGTTTTCCATTTACAGTGACAATATTATTAAGCAAAATAAATAAAAATTAATGTAAATTTTTATTTTTTTACATAAATTTAATTATCTTATCTTATTAACTAGCTTACGTTTTGAGAAGGCGTTGTTTGGAAACCTACCTTCTCTGAGTAGTTATTCCAAGATATGGACCATGTTTGCTACAATAAACATTTAATATATAAAATTATATATTAAAAAAAAAAACTTTTTTAAATTATAATTATATATAATATTTTTATTTTTTATCATTATTAAAAAAAAAAAAATATTACAAATATGACCTCAATTGCTTCAAACGAAGAGTGAATAGAGTCCTCAAAGGTAGGCAACGCACCGCCAATGCCTCGGGTATTGTAGGGTGTTCATAGGCGACGGCGACTACTTACCATCAGCAGGCCTAGCACGGGCCGTGGACATATTGTCTTTCCACCGTTTTTATCCCGCGAGAAAAAGACAAACGTATCCATATTCTAGCTTTGTCGCGTCTAGGCGTGGATAAAAACGGTGGAAAGACAATTTATCCACAGCCCATGCTAGGCCTGCTGGGGGGCCGTCGCTTGTTTGTCTACTATTACATTAAAAAAAAGACATTTAATATTTGTTCATTCACTGTGTCAATATTTGTAGAACAATTTTTTTTTTATTTCAAATATTTAATTTGGCGATATGAATCTTATAAGATTCAATGCCATATAGTCAAATAGTTCTCTGCTCATTCTCTCGAGACTATGTGTGAACTAGAAGTGCAGCTGTGCTATCACATCAATTAAAACTTTTCGCCAATGGTTGCCTTAAAAATAATATGATTAATTTTATATACATAGTTTGTATATCGATTTGTGCATTATAAAAAAAGATACATATATTAAGGGCTTAACTCTACGCTTTAAGCTTATTTTTACACACTGGGGGTCTAGACAAGAGCCACTTTCTGTTAGCGTTCACGCCTGCGGAAAGATGAAATTGTATGAAAATGACATTAGGTTGAGATAATTTCTCTCAAGCTTATGTCAATGTCATTTTCATACAATTTCATCATTCCGCAGGCGTGAACGCTAACAGAAAGTGGCTCTTGTCTAGACCCCCTGTTTTGACTCTGCAAACTTGAAAAGCGTACCTTTTCCGTTTTTTTTTTAGGCTACAAGTTTCACCCAAGTGTTGCCGTAACAAAAATTGTGGTAAAATTTGTAACTTAGTTGCCACCTCGAATAGTTTCAAGTATGCTTACAAAAAGTCAATTTTTAGTACTAAAAGGCAAACTACACTAGATTTGTCCGAGTCGACATACAAATTATAGATATTTAATAATGTCAGTGGAGTATAATTTTATCAATAAATATTGTATTGTTATATTATTATAATGTATGTATAGAATACACGCAGTTATTAGTGTATAATATTTATAATATAACATAATTATGTACTTGTTAGGCCGGGTCTCCTTCGCCAAAAATCTTAAGAAAACATGTTTAGTAAACATGTTAGAGAAACATTGCAGTCTCCTGCGTATTTAAGAACAAAGATCACTGCATTCAGCTACAATGAATTCGGACGAGAAAGACATACTTAATGTCCTTGAAGTTATTTTAAATTCCATAAAAAATAAAACACTACCTGAAGTTTTAGATCGTATCTGCATTGATGCACTTTTAATTTTTACCTACAGTCGCAAATTTAAGAAATTCTAATCAATCGATCAAACAAAAATCAAATCAGTAAATAAATGTGTGTTTCCTTTATTCCAATTCATTTTAAAATATTGTAAACTCAAACAAAATATTTCAAGTATGACACACAGCGACAGACATGTAAAATATTTGAAAACCGCGGTGAAATAAACGCACCCTTCCCCCCGCAGATAAACGCAGGGCTGTCATCCACTTCAGTCGGATAACATGTTAGAGTGTTTTTGTTTGACCAAACAGTAGGGATACGCCCCCAATTTGTCAGAAAAAAAAAACAATTATAACAAAACAAAGTCACAGGAGACCCGGCTTTAAGGTATGTCTAGACTGGTAATCATATTACGGAAATGTAGCTGCAATGTTATCGGCATCACACAACTATTGCCGGCTTTGACTTGAAAGTGACTTTGCTGGGCAAGTGCCTTTATTAACTAAACAAAATACAAACTAAAACTACAAATACAATTAAGACTGCCCATAGACTGTTGAAGGTCTAAAGACTATTGTCTTATAATATCAGCAACAAACAGTTGATTTTGATTATGTTTTGGCAATGTTGCAGCAATACAATATAGTCGAAACATTTCCGTCTAGCGTTGCCAAAATATTACCTTTTTGAACACAAAATTTTTCTCAATATTGATAACCCCGTCGTTACTTTACGTTATCAGAACATAATGTTTATTTTCATTTATTCATAGCGATGCAGCAGTGCAAGTACCGTTCTTTATCGATAATCAAATTTGACAGTTGAGATCGACAAATTCGATAAAAGGCCATTTGATCGGTACTCGCTATGATCGATTCTATGACATTTTATCGAATTTGACAACCGATAAATAACGGTACTTGCACTGCAGATCAGTGGGCGCTCATCTTGAGAAATAATGATAAGATACATAGTCAAGTTGAATGAATGAACGTCCCAAAAAATAAAGCAAACTTTACTTTTTGTCTTAAAAAGTCCCTCTTAACAAAAAAGCTCTGGCAACATTTCGCAACTGTACTTGCCGGCCGGCCATACATTTCCGTAAAATTATCGCTCGTCTAGACGTGCCTTTAGAATATCCTAAAAGCAATAAATGTCAACAATTTTACGTTTCATGTTAAGAAGTAAACCATGAGAATGGGTTTAAGTTCTTTTTAACTATGTATGTTGACGATTATAATTTTAATATTATTTTTTCACCATTTGCAGAGATTCAACCAACGGCCTTTTTTGATAATTTCAATCTAAGATATTAATAATCATTGCTTCTTTAGTTACAGCATTATTTAACTTTATAATTCACTTGCATTATCTCTAAATAGTTTGTATGTATTAATTAGGCTCAACGCTGACTTTGTCGAGGCGGCAGTGGCCGCGACACACAATAGGCCTATGTCCTAATGTTTCAGTTATTACAAATAACAAGCTTAGCGAAGAATGTAATTAAACACAATACACAAACTGAAAAAAAAATCAGACACAAGCGTTTAAAGTTTTTGGTAGGGATTGTGTCTCCTCTTTCCCGCAAAGCGTGTCTTAGTATAGCATTTGGAAGGCGCGTGCACGGCTTGACGTCATAACTTGCTATAGTGCGTTCTCTGTCTGGCATGAAATTAAAATACTTGTAACTTATTTATTTTTGGACAAATTAATTTTGTTTTCGTTGATAGCCTCTGTTTGTGAGTTAATTAAAAATTATTAGGACAGGCCTATTGGCAATGGCAAAGCCTAACTCTTCTCAGTTTTCCGAAGGTTGAAAACTGCCGCGCCGCGTCGCGCCTCTATTTTTCTAAGCTCTTGTAAATGAGGTACGATAAGAGGTTTTCAGACAGGCAATTAAAAAAAGTTCATAAGAATGCGATAGATGGCGTTGACAAGACATGGATCTGACGATTTGCAAAACGACAGACGAAGTAAGGTCAATAAAAAACTTGCTTATTCTCATCGACAGACAATATCTATCTGTCATGCTTTTGTGGTTATTGTTTGCTAACAAAGGACTTGCTTTTACATTGGCCAATGCAAAAAAAATTAATTGTCTCGTCAGCGCCATCTATCGATGGTTGCAGAACTATTTTCCTCCTGCTGTCAGAAAACCTCCCATTATGAATTAGCGTAAACCGAAAAGCGTTTGTAGGCCGCGACGCGGTTTTGACTTTCCGCGTGAGCCTTAGTTAAAATAGGTGCAATTTTTCCATCTAAAAGTTTTATTTAAATAAAAATTCCAGGAACCTAAGTTTTTAGAAAAAGGTTAATTTAGGTTATTTGTATAAGAAATATAATTTTTTTTTAATGTTCATTCGGCACAGATTAATTTTCAAATAGTGTCGCCGAGTCTGATATACCATTTTCTTAAACCTAATTAGACAGGTAATTGTTGTCGGTTTTTTCATGAATTCAGAGGAAAAGAGACGCTGGGGTGCGTTTACGTAAGTCGGCAAATTTTTCGCCAGCTAAAAATTAAACTAACAGGGATCGCTGAACGATGTCATAGCTTAATTTGTCAAAGTAAACGAAACAAAATAATGACAACCTGCTGTCAATATGACAGTAGACGAAAATTTAGCGACCTCAAAAGGTAGATAAAATTGAATCTAGTCAGGCGAAAACTTAAACCAGCGTAAACGGGGCAGTATAAATTTTAGCCGGTTTATTTTTTCACGTGTAAGCTCACGGGGTTTTTGACATTTAGCCAGTATACGTTTTAGCCTGGATAAGTGCCGTAAACTCACCCCAGATAGAGACTCGAGACTTCCTGATCATCTTCGCAAATTGGGATCCCACTACCTATAAACCGGACTATCTCCAGAATAATTGCTTACCTGATTCTACACGAGATATGGCAAGTTGCGGCAATACTGCACAAAGCCACGAAGAAAAAATTGAATTGAATTAATTGTTTCGTACTGTCAGTTTTGCTAACATTAGAGTTCCGAATCACGCCAATGATGCAAACAACATTTATGAGAACCATAACAATTCAAATTCTTTGTCGTTCGCTTCGGCGTGATTCGAAACGCCGACTTGGAGAATGGTACTGCAGACACGACGCCGTTTATTTGTTTTTTAGGTGAAAATGTTTCTTAAATATGCCACTTCAAAAGCATCTTATAAGTTTGCGTGTTATTGAATTAAACCATCGTAGAAAGCCACGCTCGGTCTCCTACGTAAATGTTGAAATATCTAATGTTAGAGATATAATGTAAAAATGTAAATCTGATATTTTTAGACGAACAGAGTTATGTGCTGAATAATCACGCGAAAACTAGTTTTTAATTATTAAAATTATAAAAGATTTGTAACTTAGATAATACAGAATAATTACAAATAAGTTGTTATTTTATTTTACTGCTAGATACCCAAACAAAACCCCCTTGAATATTGAACCTACTGGGGCCTTACGGACAACTGCTATTGCGGCACCAAACTAACGTTAAATCGGAAATCTCGCGATCGAGAATCTTAACTCGCTCAGATACGGTTTGCGGTCGCGTGATTTTCCAACTGAGCGGATTTAACGTTAGTTTGGTGCCGCAATAGTAGTTGTCCGTAAGGCCCCAGATCTTGTCTAAAAAAAAATCGTCTAAGCATATTTTCGTGCGAAGTCATTATGATCAGATCAAAAAAATCGAGCTCTAGCCCCCTAAAAAGATTGTACATAGGAGTATTAATAGTACAAATAATTAATGGCTTACCACCTTCGGTTGTTCCGCCAAAATATGACCTCAATTTCTTCAACGAAGAGTGAATAGTCCTCAAAGGTAGGCAACGCACCCCCAATGCAGGGTATATTAAGGGCGACGGTGACTACTAACCATCAGGTGGCCCGCTTGTCTACTATTATATAAAAAATAAGCATCAGAATTTGACCCATTTTAAGAAAAATAATCCTAGATGTCTTTCTACACTTTATGAAAATGGCCAAATTTTGATGGGTGCCCCTTTGCATAATATATAGTTGAGACATGATATATTATGCAGGGTCAAAGGTAACTAACGCAACACCTCTAAAGGGCGACTTTGATGCTTCAAGAAGAGTTCTCAATCATTTTATTGGTAACTAATAATTACAAGTCATATTTGTTACTTAGACGAGGGTTTTTGACCAGTGTGTGTTGCCAGTGATGACATATGGTACTGAGACGTGGTCCTTAACTGTTGGCCTTTTGGAAAAACTCAAGAGTCACTCAGCGGGCAATGGAGAGAACTATGTTCGGAGTTTCTTTGCGCGATAAAATCCGAAACGTGGATATTCGCCAAAGAACCAGAGTCACCGACATAGCTGTTAAAATTTGCAAGTTGAAGTGGCAATGTGCAGGCCACATCGCTCGAAGAACCGATAACCGATGGGGAAGAAAGGTTCTTGAGTGGAGACCACGAACCGGAAGACGCAGCGTAGGTAGGCCTCCCACTAGATGGACCGACGACATAGTGAGAGTCGCTGGCATCCAGTGGATGCAAAAGGCAGGCTGTCGTTCAGTGTGGAGGTTAAAGGGGGAGGCCTATGTTCAGCAGTGGATGTCTTCTGGCTGATGATGATGATGATCAAGGTACTAAATTAAATAGTCTTAGTGGGTCAAAAATGTGGGACCCACGAGTCAGACCTGACCTGAAACTATAGTTCAACGACATCAAAATTAGCAACAAAAAAATATACATTTTGTCGGGAGTGTACGATATTTATTTGTTTTTTAGTATTTTTTTTGGTACATTGCTCTCTTTTCCGCGAATTTGGAAAACATGTAAAACAAAAAAGTTGTTAGTTGATGCACCAAAGTCGCCCTTAAGAGGTTTTGCTTTAGTTAGTACATTTGACCCTGTATATCACAGAAAAGAGAAGTTTAAAACAGAAATGTGTTACCAGGAATTATGAGTGAACCTTGATTGAACATTCTTATTTAGATCAACGCGTCGAACTCCGCATCACAGTTGCTAACTGATTTCAAATGACTTATACGTTTGTGTGTGCAACTGGCTACAACAAATTTCTTACAGAAATGCCTTGACAGCCGTTCTAATTTAAATATTTTTCTTTTCTTTTCTGTAAGGAAAATGTGGCCTATTCAGGTATTTAGATATACCATAGACCACTTTTGCCTGGTATCCTTTGCCGAATGTTTACATTATTTAAATAACTATATAAATGCTTTTCTGGTATATATGGATCTGAGAATGTTTTTAAAATAAAAACAACAGTTAAATAAACATTTCATTTATTTGATTATGCATATTAATAAATTAATCATAATGATTAGATTTAGATACAATAAAAACTCTTTGGATAACATTAGCACCACTTTGGTAAAATAAAATTATTTACTTATAATAAAAATAAATTCGTGTTCTAAACAAGAATGCGAAAGGAATGGTAAGTTAACAATAAATGCTAAATAATATAATATTCGAATGCATACCAAATATGGCGAAAAAAAAAACAAGAATAACAGCTACTTCATACAATATTATTAGAAAGAAATATACAGGATGATATGTTACACTACGGACAAACACAAACAGGGGCGTAGCTACCGCCGTATCAAAAATACGGGGCCCCGAACGTTTAAGCAAAGATTCGTTTATCCGAAATCTCACTTAAACTCTTAGTCTTAACACACGTATGGATATGGTTGACCTCAACCGCCGTCTGGCCAACGAGAGAGAAAGAGAGGGAAATATGATATTCTCACTCTTTCTCTCCCGTTGGTTGGACGGCGGTCCGTCAACCATATCCATACGTGTGTTAACACTATTAGGCTGTACTTCCCGGGAAAAAAAAAACATCGTAACATACAATATATGGATTCATTCCTATAAAAAAACAGCGCGTCAGCGTAGTTGAATTCAATGCAAGCGTTTTTATTTCTTTTGTGGAAAAACATTCATTTAATTTGTGCCCCCCAACAAATTTTGATACAGGGCCAGTGTAAGGCAAGCTACGCCTCTGCTCGAAGAATACTATTACTTCTAATTGAGAGGAGACACTTTAAAGAGGGTCACAAATAAGCACAAAATAGAACCTAAATATTTGACAGAGCCGATCTGGGCCCTGATTCTCTAACATGAGATTCCTTGCCACAAACGCGACGTGTTAACATGAATTTTTTATTAATAAAATGGAACTCTGTGCCCTTTGTTTCTATGACCACATAAACATAACGCGGCCGCATCATGTTATCTGCTTGGAATTGGCAATGTCAAGTTTGGTAACGCGTCGGAGTTCGTAACGCGCTCGTTTTGAACTTTTAAAATAGCAGAGCAAGCTAGCGCGTTTTGTACGCGTTTGTCAAAAAAGGTAGGTAGTATCCAATCAGAAGACGCGTTTGATTCATTCGACGCGTTTCAATTATGTAACCATGATAACCGTGTGGCCAGTGACCTTGGTTACTGTATTATTGACGTGTTATGTGTTTTTTACGGAATTAGAGCCCTCTATGAAACCACATAGCACGCCGTAAAAGTGCGTAACCATGGTTCAAAAACTAAACGAATCAAAAACGTCTTCCAATTGATTGCTTTCTCTTGACAAGCGCGCTTGTTTGCTCCACGTTATTTTGACAGTTCAAAACGAGCGCGTTACACACCTCATCGCGTTCGTTAACTTGACATTGCCAATTCCACGTAGATCGAGTTTATGTGGTCATAGAGACCAAGGGCACAGAGTCCATTTTTCAATTACATGTTCATACTATGACGTCACGCGTTTATAGCAAGGAACTATCATATCTTCGAATATGTACCTCGACTAAAAGTTTTTTTTTTTTTTCAAACCAAATCTACACAATTAGCGTTGTATACAAAATAAATTATTCAAAAGATATTTCTTTCACTGGTAAATAAATGCTTTGGTATTTCGCTTTGGTCATTTATAAAAATAAATAAATAATATGGCAACTCATAGGAACGTCTGAAATTATTTGGTTTAAAATAATACCTTAAATTATATGGCCTTCGACATGGCACAAACTTACATTTTACACAACAAGAATTGTGTTTTAGAGCTAAAGTTTTTTGCATCTTGTATCTAACTCGCGCATTTTAACATTTTTGAACATATAATAAAAGTTACAATCTAAGCTGTACGAACAAAGAAAATAACTACAAATGTTCATTTAAATTTTCATGATTCAAATAAGTTTTCATACAAAATCATCATAATCAATACAATTAATTTTTATTCTGTTTTTATGTTATAATTTATTTTATAACCCTTCTTTTATGTTATGATTTATTTTATTCTGTTTTTATGTTTTGGTTTACTTATGTGAATTCACATAAGTAATGTATCTACAAAAATGTTGAAATGCACGAAGGAGGTTGGACGCACAAAGCATGGCTTTTAAAAATGATGCAAATTATACAAAATAAGGCGTTAAATTATCTTAATATCCTCTGCACACAACATACCACACAAAACGCATCTCGATTATAGGTGAGCACTAAGTTTTTAAATTGTAAGTAGAATTCAGTAAAATGCATCTCGATTATAGGTAAGAGCTAACTTTTTTAAATCGTAAGTAAAAGTCAAGTAAAATGGATTTCGATTATAGGTTACTATTAATTTTTTTTAATCGTAAGAAGAAGTCAAGTAAAATGCATGTTGTTTATTATTTAGTAATAACGAAATAAAAAAAGTTATAACTACTTGGTTAAAGAAATTTGATTATAAAGATATTGAAGATATGCTAGATAGTTTACGTATTTAATAAAATATAATGGATAGATCTATTGAAACACTTAACCCCACTAAAAACACACGCGCATGTTATAAATTTAAAATTTTGATGAATATTTTTATTGTTTTGTATGTTGTGTTCTTTTTTTTTTCTTCTCTTTTTGGCTTTATATATATATTGATAAATTTATATAATAATTCTAAATTATATTTTGTATTTTGCATGATATAACTGTTTGCTTTGGCATAATTGTACTGTTATAATAAGAGAAGCCACTGGCTCCCGACACACAGTCCCAGACTAGTTCGGGAGCCTATGGAAAATCACGTTATGTAAAACTAAATTTATGTCAAAATAAATTACTTTGTTTGTTTGTTTGTTTATATTAGTAATAAGTTTTTTAAATCGTAAGTAGAAGTCAAGTAAAATGCATTTCGATTATAGGTTAGTATAAAGTTTTTTAAATCGTAAGTAGAAGTCAAGTAAAATGCATGTCGATAATAATATTATGTTAGTGCTAAGTTTTTTAAATCGTAAGAAGTCAAGTAAAATGCATGTTGTTTATATGTTAGTAATAAGTTTTTTAAATCGTAAGTAGTAGTCAAAGAAAAATGCATCTCGACTATAGGTTAGCACAATTTTTTTTAAATCGTAAGAAGAAGTCAAGTAAAATGCATGTTGTTTATATATTAGTAATAAGTTTTTTAAATCGTCAGTAGAAGTCTCATAAAATGCGTCTCGACTATATGTTAGCTCTAAGTTTTTTAAATCGTAAGTAGTTGTCAAGTAAAATGCATCTCGATTTTATGTAAGCACTAAGTTTTTTAAATAGTAAGTAGAAATCAAGTAAAACGCATCTCGATTATATGTAAGCACTAAGTTTTTTAAATCGTAAGATTTATCAAGTAAAATGCATCTCGATTATATGTTAGTACTAAGTTTTTTAAATCGTAAGTAGAAATCAAGTAGGTATCAACTATCAATTTTGAAGTTCCCATAGTAATAAAAGGTACTAAATCGGTACCGATTAATTTAGAATCTTGCTTTTAAGTTAATTTCGATCAACGTACCCGGCCCGGGTATATGGCCCGGTGTTGACATAATAGTAAAGTGGTCAGGTAATTTTCATATATTTTTCATTTAAAAATGTTAGTTACTATTTTCTGAAACTCATCCTATTTCGATGACATTGAAAGTAAATTAGTACCTATATTTAAATTGTGACAGTAATTGTGTCCATATTTTGATTGTGACATTTTTGTGTAATTGTGTGTGAACGTCTAAGAAGAAAAAAACTTAAAATTAAAATAAGTAGTGAAACTATTTCTGCAAATTTTAAATCCCGGGGATATTAAGGTAATTAGATGACATTAAGGTATATTAACTATCTGTACAATTTGCATCAAATAAAACAATCTAGCTCTTTTCAAATCCGTTAGGGTTAACGCTTTGCCATTTCCAACTGTCTTTACACATATCGTCCAACGTCCTAGTGGCTCGCCAGCCCAGTAAGCGATGCGAGAGCGCTACGTCCGCGTAGTTTGCCGCGATATCGCCCGCGCGACGAGAAACTATCTTATACGGTACCTTCCTGCCTGAAGCCGCCTCGAAGGCTGCTATCATTTGGAGAACGGAATACCCTGTGCCGGTCCCTGGAAAATCATATTTATATTCATCATAATCAGCCTTTTAAGCCGATAACCGATGGGGAAGAAAGGTTCTGGAGTGGAGACCACGAACCGGAAGACGCGGCGTAGGGAGGCCTCCCACTAGGTGGACCGACGACATTGTGAGAGTCGCGGGCATCCAGTGGATGCAAAAGGCAGGCTGTCGTTCAGTGTGGAGGTCAAAGGGGGACGTCTTCTGGCTGATGATGATGATGATGAGCTTTTTAAGTCCATTGCTGGACTTTTAGCCTACCCCCGAAAGGGACATTGGGCCATATCCACCACGCTGGCCCAGTTGCGGGTTGGTGGATTCACATACGCCATTGAATTTCTTCTCCCGTACGTATGCAGGTTTCCTCACGATGTTTTCCTTCACTGAAAAGCCAGTGGTATGAAAATCCGTACATAAACTCCAAAGACCTCATTGGTATGGGCCCGGGGTTTGAACCCGCGACCTCACGCTTTCAAGTCTAGCGGTTTCCCAAATGGGCTACATAAACCTTTCATATTTATTTATATTTTTCATCATGATTTCAGCCATAGGACGTTCACTGCTGGACATAGGCATCCCCCATCGATCTCTAAAAGCCGATTGGAAGCGGTCTGCATCCAGCGTTTCCCTGCAGTCTCTGTCTCATCGTCGGTTGAATAATATACCTAAGTTGACAGCATGGAAGCCGCTGAACCCGGGCTGGCGGAACAAAGCGGCTGCCTTCACGTGGCCTTCAGCCAAGTCCGCCACGTGGATGTAGTCCCGCACTCCAGTGCCGTCCACTGTCGGGTAGTCGTTGCCGAACACTTTCAGCTCGTTAAGCCGCCCAACTGCTACCTGGAAGATTATGGAACATCAACATAGGAAGATGTCGCCGGTGGAGACCAAGTTTTTTTTTGTAAAAATTTTCATGCCCTTGGATTCAATATCCTTTAGTCGTAATATTAAACAGTTTACATAGTATTAATAGCGTCAAATAAGTCATAGTCACAGCCAGAGTCAAGCTAAGTAAGTCACGGTCAAGTCAAACTCATGCCCCTGTAAAGTGGTGGAGACTTTAAAAGAGGCTACTATGGAGTTTTGGAAACAACACGAAAAGACACGTTTCTCCTCGTTATATCACTATCTCACACTCGAGCACGTTTCATCATCATCATCATCATCAGCCAGAAGACGTCCACTGCTGAACATAGGCCTCCCAACCTCCACACTGAACGACAGCCTGCCTTTTGCACCCACTGGATGCCAGCGACTCTCACTATGCCGTCGGTCCATCTAGTGGGCCTACCTACGCTACGTCTTCCGGTTCGTGGTCTCCACTCAAAAACCTTTCTTCCCCCTCTATTTAAGTATGTATTTAAAAATATATATGTATCTATGTATGTATATCAGTCTCTGGCAGCCATATTACAAGCTTTGCTTAGTTTGGGGTCAGATGACCGTGTGTGCAAAATGTCCCAAATATTTATTTTGTTATTCCTGCAAAGTGTAGGATGACCTTCCCCCGGAGGTCTTCCGACGAGCTTCAACATGAAGCGTTTTAAAAAGGGTATTTACAAACATTTCTCCGGGGCTCCGGGCTGGCAAATCATGTTGGGGGCAAATAAAGAAAGTTCTCAATAGATCCATACTTTCAAAATGGGATCCAACGAAAATATTTTGAATTAAATTAATTATTAATTATTATGAGGTGGATTAGCTCATATGATTAAAACACGAGAAAGTCTCAGGGAAACAAGTAAAGGGAAAGGGAAAGGGAAAGGGAGTAAAGGGAAGTTTATTAGGTTCACCGGTAAGACACACAAAATAGTGAAAAAAGTTCGTGGTTTCTTAGAACAGCGCGCGCGCTTACAACCATGTCGGTTCATAGAATGAGAGACGACGACTGTCATGCGCGGTGGAGAACGCGCTGCCAGCAACGGCGCACGGTAAAGGAGACACCTAGCGTGGAAAGCGCGTAGGTGCGAGCGAGATGGTTGTATGCGCTACTCGCGGAAACGCGCAGGGAGGCCTATTTGAGCAGTGGACGTGTTCTGGCTGATGATGATAATGACTTAAATAGATATTAACACCCAGATATAGAACAAACACAAATGTTCATCACAATGTTTGTCCTAGGTGGGAATTGAACCCACGCCCTCAAGCGCAGAAGGCAGGTTCACTACCAACGGGGCTATAAATCTCATTAACAAGCTGGTGGACTGTGCTGGGTTATTAACAAGATAACAATGTACCTTAAAGGCCGTCTAATGCGGTTGAAACTATAGTCGGAGTAACCGGCTTAATCTTACGTGAGTAATTCCCGTGTAACATAAATAAAACAATGTACCTGTGATATAAAAGGCATCAAATTGTTCGGTATCCCGGTGGGGTTCTCTCCGATCCGGCCGCTGTGGTGCGCGCCGACAGGGTTGAAGTAACGCAGCGAGATTACCATCCATTTCTGTACAAACAAGATCGGTTGGTTAAATGAAGTTTATTGGTTGGATACATGAGGTTTATCGGTTGGTTACATGAGGTTTATCGGTTGGTTACATGATATTTATTGGTTTGTTAGATGAGATGTATCAGTTGGTAACATGAGGTTTATCGGTTGGTTACATGAGATGTATTGGTTGGTTACATGAGATTTATTGGTTTGTTACATGAGGTTTATTTGTTGATTACATGAAATTTATCGGTTGGTTACACGAGGTTTATTGGTTGGTTACATGAGATTTATTGGTTGGTTAAATGAGGTTTATCAGTTGTTTATGTGAGGTTTATAGGTTGGTTACACGAGATTTATTGGTTGGTTACATGAGATTTATTGCTTGGTTACATGAGGTGTACCAGTTGCTTACATGAGGTTTATCAGTTGGTTACATGAGGTTTAACAAAAGTTGTTCGCAATGATGAGTACAATGGTCCTTTCATCTAAGTACAATCGTTTTGGGTAACCTAGTATAGCACAAAGTTGATTGGTTGGATACATGAAGTACAATTGCACTAAATTGGTTGGTTGGATCAGCTCTTTGTACTAGATTGGTTGGTTGGATCAGCTCCTTGCACTAGATTGGTTGGCTGGATCAGCTCCTTGCACTAGATTGTTTGGTATGATTGGCTCGTTGTGCTAAATTGTTTGGTTACGGAACAAAAGGATGGATCAGTTGGTTGCTCAGTTGCTCACCTTATCGCTAATACAGACGTCCTTCATAATCTCCTCGCAGAAGAACTTAGACTTGCCGTAGGGGCTTGAAAGCCCCTTTCCAGTCGGATGAGACTCGTTAATCGGAAGTACCTCCGGATCGCCATATACGGTGCAGGATGAGCTGTATATCAGTTTGTATACGCCGTATTTGCGCATAACCTGAAAATAAAAGTAAGTATGTAAATAACATACTTGTCACAGCAAACAAATTCTTGAATCGAGTTTAGTAACGTTTGTATTGCACCTGCGATAAAACCTGCATTGACATGCCACTTGGGGTGACTTGTGCATTTGCCCCTGCCAACCTAACCCAACCAGCCGAGCTCCATGAAAAACAGAGCACAGCTGACTAAACTGTACTACCCCTATTTCGCCAGATATTGTGGTATTGGAAACTTGTCAAGTTTCTTTATGGAGTAATCTTAATCGTATGTCTTCTGTAGGCTCGCAATTCTCCACGGTCTCGTTTTCCTGTAGACAGCTTCGGCACAGGGAACTATCTGCAGCTCCACACCCATCGTTTCAAAGTCAAATCAAATCAAACAGCGGTCTCTTTAAAGCTACCATTAAGTCAACACAGGGAGTGTCTACGATAACTCTACCGCACGAGGTAAACAATACATTTTGCAACACACTCGATAATATTATTATCAAGTGTTGCAATCGTTAACTAAACATTTACTCATAATTAACCATTTCTAAAACAAATACAATCACTGCGAGATATCGCCGTGCCTAGTTTTCCTGCTGTAGGTTTTTGAAAGCATAGCATAATCTGGCTTTTAATAGTCCACCGCTGGACTTAGGCCTACCCCCGAGGCCCGAAAGGGCGATTGGGCCATATCCACGACGCTGGCCCAGTTGCGGGTTGGTAGATTCACATACGCCATTGAATTTCCTTTCCGTGTATGCATGTTTCCTCACGATGTTTTCCTTCGCCGCAACTGGTCCCAACGGAAGACCAGCGCCGGTCGTTTACAACAGCGTGGGGCACACCACACCATATCAGGCTTGCTTTAATGAGAAGTCTGATCTCCAAATCTGACCGATTTTGATTTTCGTTGGGGATTCTCGAGCCCCCTAATAATCGGCGGTGATACCGAAGCCATACTTTAGGACCGCAGGGTCAAGTACAAGATATTACCGCATTCATTCATCACTAGTCAGAAGAAATCCACTGTTGAAGATAGGCCTCCCCTTAGAACTCCACACTAAACGACAGCCTGCCATCTGCATCCACTAGATGCCCGCGACTCTCACGATATCGTCGGTCCATCTAGTCGGAGGCCTACATACGCTGCGTCTTCCGGTTCGTGGTCTCTGGCACTGAAGAACCTTTCTTCCCCATCGGTTATCGGTATTTCAAGCGATGTGACCTGCCATTGCCATTGCCACTTCAACATGCAAATCTGAGCAGCTATGTCGGTGACTGATTCTTCAGCGAATATTCTCATTCCTGATTTTATCGCGCAAAGATATTACCTACAGACCTCCTAACCTTAATACCTATTATCTTGAAATTGGAGTTTGGAGTCAGTAGGCAAATCTAACGATGATGACAATTAAGACGCATTACTTGCCTTTAAACCATCAAACAGCGTAAATTAACATATCTGGGACATTTGCTCAGGCATGACAGATACTAGCTGTAGCAACTCATTACTGTGATGAGTGAATTTCCCGGCAAAAAGGAAGCAGGTCATCATATAACGAACGTCCTGCCTAAGAATGGAACTCCCTGCCGTCCCCCTTGTTTCCTGAGAACTACAATCTAGGCAACTTCAAGTCTTCAAGGCTAGGGTAAATAGATTTCTTCTAGATCAGTGGTATCAGAATCAGAATCAGAAAATATTTGTTGTATAAATTCCCAATTAGTCCCAATTAGTGGTACACGTACCCCTAGGGGTACGCGAAGTAGCATCAAGAGGTACGTGCGGCAATCTCCTGACTAAGAAAAACTCTATGAAAGACGTCACACCGTATATGCAGTCCATTTGTAGTCCGTCTGCAGTCCAACTGACTGCATACAGCGTTTCATACTTTATTGGACCTCACAAACTGAGTCGGCACCGGACCGGACTGCATTTGGTGTGCTTGACCCGAGCTCGAGGGGTACGCGAGTTTGAGGTCTTTCTTGAAGTGGTACGCAAGAAAAACTAATTGGGAACCACTGTTTTAGATCGGCGTGTTCCATCCAATCGGCCACACCGTCGCTTGCCTTTCGGCGAGTGGTGGCCAAACGTAGATCACATACCAAATAAAAAAATAAACGAACCCATAGTTACGTAACATGATAACATCCGAGAACGGACAAGGATTATTAGTGCCGCCGAACACTTTCGCCATTCCAAGGAAAAGGTCAAATATTATGCAGAGCTGATAGCGAATCTCCACAAGTTGGCGAAGCACCCTAAGAAGAATAATTACCTCCAATAACGTGCATGTCCCGCCGATGTTAGCCTGGTAGTACTCCAGGGGCTTTTCCACGGACTCGCCCACCGCCTTCAGAGCAGCGAAGTGGATGACGCAGTAAATGTCGTGCTGGAATCAAATAGACACATTATCAGCCTTTTATAATCCCACTGCTGGGACACAGACCTACTCTCAGAGAGAGGGTGGACCCTAATCCACCATGCTGGCCCAGTGCATGGTGGTGAATGTCAGTAGTATATACAGGGTCAAAGGTAACTATGCCACAACTTCTTAAGGGCGACTTTGCCCTGGTGCCCCAGGTGTATCAAGACGGACAACTTTTTTGTTCCACATATTTTCGAAATTCGCGAAAAAACATAATTTAAACAACAACAAAAAAAAATCAGTGTGAACAACCCAGAAATCGCGAAAAAATCTCAGCCACAAAGTAATAAAAGGTTCACGAACGCAGGGAATGTTGTGGGAAATCGGTAAAATAAAGGGAGCAACGCTAACCACATGCCCTTATCGCCTGGGAATAAATACATGATTGCGGTTGAACCTTCCTCTCCGTTTACATACATATCTATCGATCTCTCAAAATACACTGGACAAGCAAAACTGTAGGCCTATGAAAACATATTATCATCGCTTGGCTAGCAACATAGAGCTAGCAATACTTGTTGGAAATCAGTAAAGAATATAGGTAAGAGGACGCTTTTGAGGCGCTGACAAAAAAGTCTAATACACTAACAATAGGCATCATGACAAATATTTTTTTATTGCTTCATAAAAAAGCTGATCATAAATTAACGAAAACAAAATTAAAATTTGTTCAAAAATAAATAAGATATAAGCATTTTAATTTCATGCTAGACAAAGAGCGCACTATACTGAGCCGTGACGTCACGGCTCAGGAGCGCCATACAAATGCTATACTAATTCACGCTTTGCGAGAAAGGGATAGAGCATCCCCTCTCTATCCCCACCTAAAACTTTAAACACTCATATCTCAGAGATTTATCAGCCAATTTAAAAAAAAAATTCAGTATGTGTAATGTATTTAGTTATATTAATTGCTAAGCCGTTTATTTGGAATAAATAAATATTTGTCATTATGCCTATTCTTGTATAACAGTGTAGAAGGGTGATGTTAGATGACTTTCGATGAAATTATCAGACTGGTATTTTTTTTCTAAGAGTAACAAAAATCTGAGAACTAAAGTAGAAAGTAGATCTTACACCTAAACATGAAACACATTCTATCACAGACACACGTTCAGCTTATAACAACCCTTTTTTATAAATTTTGCGTCGGGGGGGTCAAGAAAGAAAAAAAACAAAAAAAAACCTAAAACATGTCTTAGAAAGCCTGTTTTCGCCGAATTATTCTATCGAGAAAAGTGTCACCAATCATATTTCCAAAATTACATTTAACTTGTATACTTAAGGTGGTTCGATTTACCTATGGCGGGAAATTCAAATTTTAAACAGTTTTTTTGTCCTAGTAGCCAGGCCAGGTAATTATTTTTAAATAACACAGTGTTTGCGCAAAATGTTGGCTGTTCCTTACATTATAACGTACAATTATTTAACAGTAACGCACCATTTTACTTACATTTGTGAATAAACCGTTTGAAATAGCAAAAATTTGTTTATTCACAAATGTAAGTAATAATGGGCATTAGAGATAAATAGCTTTACATGGTTTTGTAAAGAATAATAATCAATCTGCGCAAACATCATGGTTGTTTACAATAATTACCCGGCCTAGCTACAAGGACAAGAAAACTGTTTGAAATTTGTATTTCCCGCCATTTGTGCAACGAACCACCTTAACTATTTATAACCAAAATATGAATTTGTTGCTGTTTGCCATAACCGCGTAAATTGATGCAACGCTACCCAAGTTCACGACTTAGAAAACTCTTAAGGATTCCCCTTTCTGAGTGCGGCTGTAAGTAGGTAGTGTATATTCTTCAGAACGTCAGACAATATATTTACTTCAATAGCATAATAAAATTAGCATAACACGTCGCTATCGCCGATGCATTATGGCATTTGTCTTTTAAATGAATACATTAAGAAACGTTCGACTAAAAACAGGCGGGTAAAAATAACTTTTTTTTTATTTAAATTATAAATAGGCTTGCGCTTGGCCGCCAACTCGCCTGATGTTAAGCGATGATGCGGCCTACGATGGAGCACGCTTGCCTAGAAGAAACCTATTCACTCTCGACTTGAAGACATCCATGCAGATTGTAACTATCGGGGAACACCCACTCAGGCAACGAATTCCACAGACTAGCAGTTCGCACAATAAATGTGGAATCAAAGCGCTTCTTACGGGTTCTCGGAATATCAACTATAAAGCGGTGTCGATTCTTCGTGCCCACTCTGGCAGTCCGATAGAAAAATGGGCAGGATCCCTCCTGCCCATTTTTCTCAAGTCAAACTCTTCAACAAAACAACAAAACAACAAAATCTACATTTAAAAACTTACATTCTCAAAAACCTTTGCCATGCCTGCAGCATCTCTGATGTCCACTTCGTAGAAGTGGATCGTCTTATTGGTTAGCTCTTCGATTATTCGCAGCGCTTCAGGCTTTTTCAGACCCTCAGCCCTTGAAAGAATATATTTAAAAACATTAAAAAGTTACATGTCATGGTGTAATTAGCTAACTGCAATAACAATTTATCAATAACTAGCGACCCGCCCGCCCGGCTTTGCACGGGTGTAATTTACGTGCGAAGCCGGGGCGGGTCGCTAGTTATATATATATAAACCTTCCTTGAAAATGTATCTAACTGATGGTGAAAACCGCATCAAAATCCGTTGCGTGGTTTAGGAGGAGTTAGCGGCCACACAGACATACAGACAGACGCGGAAAGCGACTTCAATTTATACTATGTAGAGATAGAGATGTCGGTCTGGCCGTGAAAGGATGTTCGTGACCGTCGCTAGGGTCGCTAGGAACATTGATATATACATAATCAAAGCATTGATGATCGACTAATTTGTGAGCGTTGGTTAGGTTGATTATCCACATATACAATCTTATAAAGTTATATGATTATTAACGGGATATTTACCGTGGTAAGGTTGTGGAATGAGCTCCCGATATTTCGGCGGTTTCTTAAGTGAACAACCGTGATAGTTTAAAACAGTGTTTTACAATCTTATAGTTTAAGTCAGTCTGGCCGTGAATGGATGTTCGTGACCGTCGCTAGGGTCGCTAGGAAATTTGATGTTACAACAAACACAAATTTTCTCTAGTCACTTGTAGCGTTGGTCAGGTTGGTTATCCACGGATACAATGTTATAGTTTAAGTCGGTCTGGCCGTTAAAGAATGTTCGCGAGTCTCTAGGGTCGCTAGGAACATTGATGTTACAATAAACTCTACTCACTTATAAGCGTTGGTCAGGTTATCTACGACCACGATGTCGTAGTTGAAGTCTGACCGCTCGAGCATGCTGGCGACGGTGTGGGAGCCCACATACCCCGCACCGCCAGTCACTAGGATCGCCGGGGACATCGCTGCTCTACAACAAATAAAGCACTGTTACCAGAGAAGCTGCTAGCTTAGCTAGCTTACTAGCACAGGACCGGAAAAGATGGCGCTCTGAAGAGGAGACCTATACCCAGCAGTGGGTGGAGAATGGTTGATGATGATGATGATGACCAGAGAAGACATAATAGCACTGTTATAGTGCTAACAGACGCTCGAACGCGGCTGACCTCAACCGCCGTCTGACCAATGGGAGAGAAAGAGAGGGAAATATGAAATTCTCACTCTTTCTCTCCCGTTGGTTGGACGGCGGTCCGTCAGCCGCGTTCGAGCGTCTGTTAGCACTATTAAGCTGGAAACAAATTATCGGACGCGGCTGACGGACGCGAGATAATATCTAGATAATGAATGTACACTAAGCTGTGCAAACTATCGGACGTAATTCGTGGACGTAACCTTGGGCGTTCGGACGTCCGACAGAAATCTGGCGCGCCGGATGTTTTTGTCAGCCGTTGTCGTCTTTTGAAAGACTGTGCACACTTATCAGTCTCGTCTGTCAGCCACGTCCATCAGCCGCGTCCGATAGTTTGTTTTCAGCTTTACTTAAGTTGTAACGTAACGTCTAATATTCGATCCATCCGATCCTCTTCAAAATCCAAATGAGACTGACGTTCCTTTGCTTTTTACGGTTCCGTACCCAAAGGGTGTAAATGGGAATCCATTACTAAGCCCACGCTGTCTGTCTGTCTGTCTGTAAAAAAGGTAATTACATAACAGTATTTAGTGTTTGTTGTCCACAGTCACCTACAAGTTGAAATGGCAATGGACAGGCCACATCGCTCGAAGAACCGATAACAAAAAAAAACAAATCATAACCGATGGGGAAGAAAGGTTCTTGAGTGGAGACCACGAACCAGAAGACGCAGCGTCACACAGCGGGCAATAGAGAGATAATCCAGTTTCTTTGCTCGATAAAATCCAGAATGTGGATATTCGCCGAAGAGCCAGATTCACCGACATAGCTATTAAAATTTGCAAATTTTAGTGGCAATGGGTAGGACACATCGCTCAAATTACCGATAACCGATGGGGAAGAAAGGTTCTGGAGTGGAGACCACGAACCGGAAGACGCAGCGTAGGAAGGCCTCCCACTAGATGGACCGACGACATTGTGAGAGTCGCGGACATCCAGTGGATGCAAAAGTTCAGTGTGGAGGTTAAAGGGGGAGGCCTATGTTCAGCCGTGGACGTCTTCTGGACGTGGATTTTTCGTGGTAAATCCGAAACGTGGATATTCGCCAAAGAACCAGAGTCACCGACATAGCTGTTAAATTTGCAAGTTGAAGTGGCAATGGGCAGGCCACTTCGCTCGAAGAACCGATAACCGATGGGGAGGAACCACGAACCAGAAGACGCAGCGTCACACAGCGGGCAATAGAGAGAGCTATGCTCGGAGTTTCTTTGCGCGATAGAATCCGGAACGTGGAGGTACACCAAAGAAACAGAGTCAACGACATACCTGTTAAAATTTGCAAACTGAAGTGGCAATGGGCAGGCCACATAGCTCGAAGAACAAATAACCGATGGGGAAGAAAGGTTCTTGAGTGGAGACCACGAACCGGAAGACGCAGCGTAGGTAGGCCTCCCACTAGATGGATCAACGTCATCGTGAAAGTCGCGGGCATCCAGTATGATGCAGATGGCAGGCTATCGTTCAATGTGGAGTTATAAGGGGGACGCCTATTTTTTATTCAATTATGGGCTTGTGTTTGACCGCCAACTCGCCTGATGTTAAGTGGTGATGCGGTACACAGACACACAGTCAGACAGACATACAGTGATACACACGTTAAACTTATAACACCCCTCTTTTTGCGTCGGGGTTTAAAAAATTATATCATAGCAAGTAATATTGTTTCATACAGACACCTGTATAAATATGTTTTCACGTCTAGAATTAATTATTGCAACAGCAGCATTAAACTATTTACCACTATCATCGTTCGAATTATCAGTATGGCTTTATAGGACCATTAAAATTTATCATAATGGATTAACTAACCGAATTATACATTTTGCTATCAGGTAAGCGCTAAAGCAGGGTAATAAACTATGTTGGAAACCACGCCAGAATCAAATGACAATCTGAAGTCTTAATTTGTATATGTCGAATTTCTAGTGTAATTCCGCTTCTACGTCGTTTCGAGTACAATAAGGATTTTAGGCTAAACTATTTTCTCTATATTATATTTTATTTGTATTTGTGGTATTGTACTCGAAACGACGTAAAAGCGGAATTACACTAGAAATTCGACATATACAAATTAAAAATGAACTTCCGCAAAGTAACGCCTAATTCAATCAACTATCAGAAGTCTTGTCAATACCTTGAGGCGTATTCCTCATGTCTGAGGGTCGTGGTCACCACCTTCCATCAATATCTCTCTGATGATTTCCATCGTCTTCTATCCTCAGCAACGTGGAGTTATTGGCGGATCCAGGGGGGAATGGGGGCCATGCCCCGTCCCAAAACACCTAGCAATTCCATACATTCGACTCAATTTTTCGATTTGATTCCTTTGAACCTTGACCAGAAATGTCAGAATGTCGGACTGCATGAGTGGGTACGAAGAATCGACACCGCTTTATAGTTGATATTCCGAGAGCCCGTACGAAGCGCTTTGATTCCACATTTATTGTGCGAACTGCTAGTCTGTGGAATTCGCTGCCTGGGTGTTCCTCGATAATTACAATCTGGGTGTCTTCAAGTCAAGAGTGAATAGGTTTCTTCTAGGTAAACGTGCTCCATTGTAAGCCGCATCATCGCTTAACATCAGGCGAGTTGGCGGCCAAGCGCAAGCCTATTTATAATCATAGTTTGGTCATAGAACTCATAATACCAAACATACATCACTCAGATTGCTGCAAATCTCGTTAAAAAGGCACTAAATAAGGCTCTAAAGATGGGCAGCCGGACCTAAACTAAACCCGACAAATACACGTATTTATTATCGAAGGCGTAAATCATACTATTGGTTTTCCGTTGAAATTACGAAAAATTTATTTATGGGCTTTTGTTCCGGAGCTCCTCAAATTTAACCGAGATGTGTTGAAATTTGGCCAGGAAGTAGTGAATTGTGAAATGGTATTTACTGAAAATGGTGTAAAATTAGTAACCGCGGAGTACGTTCAAGAATAAAAAGTTATCCAGAAAGAAGATAAGTAGAACATAGGTCTGAGTAGAGTGCCTTGAGATACTCCTTTGTCTAAAAGTGGAAATACCTGCTATAGACTGATATTCATACAAATTTCAATCAAGGATCTAGAATAGCTGCATCATAGCTTCTGGGATAGCTCATCATAAACAATGTTGTATTAAATTTCAAAGACAAAGCAACATTTGATGCTATCCATCTTAATTAAAATCTATTCAGCCAATTTCATGTGGCGGCAATGAATACATGCGTAGTTACTGACGCGTGCATATCAAATTGGTAAAATTTCAGGCTGTTTATGATACGAATTACATTATTTAATATTTTCAATATACGCATTTGCCCTTCATTGACTTCGCCAACTGTAAATACAATAATACCTACTTACACGTATGTGTAAAGCGGCTAAACATTACTGAAAGGTCACGGTTGAGGAAACTATCAGAATTTATTAGCTGATATTTCATGGATAATGAAACTTTTAGTCTGATAAGAAAACTCTTTGGTAGATCCACAAAAATACTGTCCACAATTTTCTTACAAAAAAAAAAGTTTTACTTGCCGCCAATTTAAATTTTCGAACACTAACTTTTTTCTGGTAACGGCGTAAGTTGCGACGTCTGTCAGCCTGTTTGATAGATCGTTCACTGAGTCGTGCTGCCGAGAGCTGTTATCAGGCATGCTTCTATTACTAGTACATTACTTTATCAGCACTTGTATCGTTGTTGAACTCGCGATATGGTTGTAGTGCGCGATAACGCTGCAACTTTTGTGTAATCCGTGATTGATTACCAAAACATTCCTTTTTTGAATTGTCTCTTTTGCCGCGCGATAGTCATCTTTTTTATTGTTATTAGTGGTTTTCGTAGTAGTTCTGATAACAAAATAATAATTGTAATTTTTCCCTAATGTATTTCCACTGATTCCATATCTCTACAGGTTTTTATAAAGGTTATTTTGTGGTTAAGTGTTGATTTTAGCAAGCAGGGTCTTACGGCCAACTGCTAACGCGGTATCAAACTAACGTTAAATCTGGTCAGTTGGAAAATCACGCGACCGCAAACCGTATTTGGGAGCGTTAAGGTTCACGTTTGCGTGATTTTCCAACTGAGCGGATTTAACGACCTCTTAACAAAATTTGACGGTTTTTAATCAATTTTATTCACTTAAATTACAATATTTGAGCTGTAAAAAAATACATGTCACAGACACAGATGTGCTGTGTTTGAGTTTATGATTTGGTTCAAAACACGATAGAATAACCTTTCCTTGATCAAAAAAACCTGAAACAAAGTCGATTTAGTTAATTTTTTTCGTTTTATGTTCTAATGAAAGCTCGTAACAACCTGGAAATTGCATGTACTAAAAGGCAATTTTATAATATTTTTTTTTATTTGGATAGAATTTTGATAGTGAATAGTTTCGTTTTTTAGTGAAATTAAAAGCGTAAAAAAGGTCGAGGTCGGACCTATGATCGTTTTTATCGTTGCACTCCCCCCGCGGTTCTCTTGACTCTTGCGTGGCAAAATACATCGTCGCTATAACATGGCGGGGGGGTCAGCGGGCTGATCGAGAGTTTTGTTGCCTACGCGACTCGGACAACAGGCCGTTAACGTTAGTTTGATACCGCGTTAGCAGTTGGCCGTAAGGCCCCAGGCCAGTAATAAATAAATACATATTTCGGGACATATTTGCACACACGGTCATCTGACCCTAAACTAAGTAAAGCTTGTGATATGGCTGCCAGAGACTGATATACATACATCGCACATCTAGATTAAAACTAAGACAACTCAAAATACAACATTTTTCAGTAGACCGAAAAAACGTGTTTCTCCATTTTTGTTACCAAAGTTACAGAACAAAATAACATTTTAGGTTGTTCATTTTGCCTAAAATATTATTTGAAAAAACGAAGGTTGAGAAGCAATCATTGTTACCACAATAATGATTTTTTTAGTTGTTATTCCTATGGACGGATATTGTTTCCTTAAAATAAATTTTATTTTGAGTTAACTCACGTTTGCTCGATCATATTGCGTTGACGTGGCATTTTTATATATTTTTTTTATTTAAAATTTTGAGCAAATATACTAGAAAAACAGGTTTCTTAAATTTTTTATTCGAAGGAAACAATATATTAGATAACTTACAATGATAATTTATAAGAAATTTCATCACAGTTCATGTAGAAATTATTCTTAACAAAAATAATACTCCTCTACGTAATTATTTCAAGAAACATTTTCATTAACAAAAAAATCTGTCTAGGGAGTCAATAAACTTACACTACGAGAACAGTACTGTCTTGTTTCCTCGTCAACGTCATTGCTGCAACACTGCCTGCATTTTGTGCTACAAACTATCATTGAGAGAAATTGTTTCTTCACTTTTGACAAAATTTGGCAGGCTTTGCCAGACATCCTCAAACTAACAGAACTATTTTCTGTATTTGGTATACCAAACTATGTACATTCAGACAGAGGAACAGCATTTGTATCAACTGATCTGAAAGATTTTCTGCACAGGATGGGAGTAGCCACAAGCTACACGACACCATACAATCCACAGGGCAATGGCCAAACCGAGCAATACAATGGCATTATTTGGAAGACTGTGCAACTTTCATTAAAAACATCAGATCTCCATATCACACGCTGGGAAACAGTTCTCGCACAGTTATTACATTCAATTAGATCATTTCTATGAACAGCGACTGGTTGCACTCCTCATGAGCGAATGTTTACTCACCCGCGCAGATCAGCGAGTGGAGAGTCAATGCCAACGTGGCTTACAGAGGCAGAGAAGGCACTTTTAAAGAACAACATAAAGAAAAGCAAATATGATCCAATAGTAGAGGAAGTCGAACTTGTCGAGACCAACCCTCTACATTCACATGTAAGACTGCAAAACGGCAGAGAGCTAGTGGTCTCAAACCGGCATCTAGCTCCCACTGGGAATGTGCATTCTGATACTGAGGATCCAGATATCGAAGATTCAGATAACGAAGAGCAATATGATACCCCAGATCAATAACCGCACACATCCCATCGATCATCAATCCATGATGATTATGCAACCTTATTTTAGCTCTTATATTACTGACATAATCTGTCAATATTCGATGTATCATTCCTAATTTTTATTACGCTATATTAGCTGTATTTTGTTTGTTGCATTTATTCAATAAAAATTACAAGTAAAATAAAAACTATCTTAAATTTAAATTTATAACTAAAACTAATCTAAAACTAAAATTAATCTAAAACTAAAACTAATCTAACAATCCGCTACCGGTGGGCAGCGTGCCCAAAATGCTGGCAGCATTGCCACGTTGTATGGCAATGCTTATTCTTTGGGCAAAATAAAGGCCAGCATTTTGGTCACGAGTAGCTTCGACCAGTCGCCCTGATAGGTCTTTAAATATTCGATGGGCTCCTGGTCCCCACGGTCCAAGCGTCTCAACCCCAAAAGGCTCAAATATTATATAGCTGTATTTTGTTGATTAAAACCATAATTATTAGAAATGGTTTTGAATTCTACACTACCTCAACACTGAAGTGTGTTGGTGATAAAAAAGAAGCAAGATAGATATTTTGAAACGTTTATACAAGTTACTTGCTTTTTTTTATCTGATTTTATAGCATCAGCATAGCAGCTGACCGATTTGTTAGCTACGTACAGCACAGGAAGTAATTGTACTGTTAAAATGATATTATTTACTTACCCATTGGTCCCCAGTTTCATTGTTTCAGCACTTCTTCGGACCACGTCACGATATTCAAGGTTTGTTTATTTAACGAGCACTCATTGCTGGTTTGCAAATGTAAACAATTTTATGAGGCATTTTGCAGTTTGGCGTTAATTCGTTTCGAACTCGTATCGAAGTAAACCTACAACTTAGTAACAGTGGATTATGTATGTTTTAAATAATTATTTATACACTATTCTGCCAGTCAGCAAGCCAGTGAGATACGTAAAATAAAAAATTATATTTATGCGATTATAAATTGTTTTCGAATTTCTGATTTTCGCCGCCGCCTCCAGTATTAACTTTGCTTGAATCTGTGGCTTGACAGTTGACTTGAACACTTGAACAGTGGAAACGAAAATTCGTTCTGAAACCATAGAATATAATCCGAAACAAAAATAATACGACACTTTTTAACACTTTAATTTTATGCCAAGTGAAAGGCACAAATCTCAGCATATCATCATCTTTTTTTGTGTAGCAGAACAGCAAAAAAAAAAACCTACACAAGAGAATAATACAAATTAATTATATATTTTTGGACATTTATGTTGCGATACTTGAAATATATTAAAAAGATTATGTTTCAAAACGCAAATTTGCGCTTTGCAGATGTCAAAAAGACTGTGTTTCGTTCTAAAATCCTATACACAGATAATAAAAATTGGATTCTTCTCGTTGATTTCTGAACGAACGATGTATCAAATGTTACTAGGTTTTTATTTTCCCATTAGTGTTAGCAAAAAGTACTAAACTAAACCAATCTACTTCTGATTCTTCGATTACGAATCCACCAACCATTGAGATTTTCTTGAGTACTTAGGTACAAATCAGAAAAAAGTAATTTCTCTAGATTAATTTATCATGGAACAAAGTTTGAACAATTCAAATCCGAACTAACTTAGCGTAGGCATAGAGGTTTTATGTGATTTTGTAAATCAAATCAGAAAAATAATCACATTTTAAATCAATACAGCTCTTTTATTTACAGAAATATTTTTAAGGCTAAAAGTTGGATGAATTTTGATCACCACCTATGTTTTTTTTTTGTGTCTGGGTGTTTTTACATTTGTAATCTGACAACATTGTATTTCTTTCTCTTTCGCTCCCGTATAGTCTTGAAGGTAGCCGATCTTGTGGATTTTAATGAAATATTTCCAATTTTAATGAGTTTTCCTGGCAAATACTAAGTTTTCCTCCTCGAAAATATATTTCCCTAGATTATTACGACCATTATTCATAATATACGGTAAAGATTACTCAGATAAATGTTGGTGACAAATCCGCTCCTTCAGTGTCCAACGTTGTTTTGGTTTTTACAAGTGATGTTAAAAGCTAATTCTGCAACTAATAACAAAAATTTCATGTGTTTAGAGTGGTCTTAAAGCTACGGAAGTGATTTTCAGTGAATTGTTTGTCTATCAAAGTGTCTTTGACTTGTGAAACTTTCTAACCTCTAAGCGACAAAAGTTGGTGCTGAAAGTAGTGTTTTGGTGTTCCAGATGAGTACGAAGATCATCAAGGCCGGCGCTGCCGAGGCAGACGGGTTCGAGACCTCGATCTCGCAAGCCCTTGTTGAGTTGGAGACCAACTCTGACCTGAAAGCCCAGCTTAGGGAGCTATACATTACTAAAGCTAAGGAAATAGAACTACACAATAAAAAAGTAAGTGTTTTTAGGTACAATTCTGGTATTTAAGGTAGAATCTTATCCTCAAAAGTTGATTAAAATTTATATTCTCATGTTATCTAAATGGTATAAGATACATAACCTCTAATGATGAATAACACTAGATTCACACTTATTTGAAATTGCAAAGAGGACTGATTATGATTTTACGCTAAAAAGATTTGAATGCAGAGGGGTTACGTTAGAGTTTAACAACAAAAAATAATTGCCAATAGTGTACGTATTTGAAGTTGCAAATTTGGTTGCTTGGCAAATATCAATCAAATGCAAAAATTAACTCAAAAAAATAATGTATATTTTGTAAGAATATCCACTTGATGTTTGAGAAAAGTACTATACAAGCATTGGTGGCAACTGAGCATATTATATGGACTCTGGTTTGTTGGCCTCGGCCCATATTTTATGTACAGATTTGCCAGAGTAGTCAAGCAAAGGCCACACCGCTTATTGTTTGTTATTCCGAAAATCCTTATGGAATTGATTCCACTATTATTGTACAAACTGCTAGTCTGTGGTATGCACTGCTTGAATGGGTGTTCCCCGATAGTTATAACCTGGGTGTCTTCAAATGGCGAGTGAATCAGTTTCTTCTAGGCAAACATACTCCATGGTAGACTGAATCTCCGCTTAACATCGCACGAGGTGGCGGTCAATCGCGAGCCTATTATACAAAAAACTGATTACACAATATAGTGGTTTGGTCCCGGGTTCCCATTCCCGTATATTCCTTGGACTTTTGTGGTCCCAATGTCCAAGGATTCCAAAATAAGTCAACTTGCCAACAATTGCGATTCAATCATTTCTATTGGCCTAAACAATGAGGATACTAAACATCAAAAGTGGCTCTGGTAGGCCCAAAAAGAGCTACCAGGATGAGCTTGGCTATGCTGCAGCGGCTGGGCCACAAAAGCTCTCAAACCTGAGAAATAGAGAAGATTAGAATGCTTTTGCCGGGCAGTGGGATATGGGAATGCAATAATAATTAAAAGTATAATTGACCGAGAAAAGCTAAGGTCACAGTGTGAAAATGTCCAATGGCTAGCCTAGTGATAAATGCCCGCCACTCAAGCTGACGACCTAAAAGAGACCGCAGGGAAACGCTGGATGCAGGCCGCTTCCAACCGGCCCTTTTGGTGATCGATGGGGGAGGCCTAAGTCCAGCAGTGGACGTCCTATGGCTGAAATGATGGTGATGATGATGATGACTCAAGCTGATCTATATCTATTAATCTTAATATTATTATATTTTTCGATCAAACAATTATACTTAGCATTAGAATAAGTTATGGTTACAAATCTGGACAATAAACAAATTTATTTCAAGTATCAAGTCTACCGGAACAAATTGTCATTTATATTTTTTTTTAATTGAGAATTTTGCAGGTTAAATTGATTTAGTAAAATTTTGTAGCAACTTGTTCAATCCAACACAATTTTAAAGCTTCAATATGAGAAAAAAGTGTAGCAAAGACAAGGGGTCGTGAACAAGTGGTCCGAAGACTACTCTTTAGCCACTACTCGGCTAGACCAAGCATTCGTCAAAGTTCATATGAACTAAGTACTAGGCAGTAGGCACTGTCTCTCCAATGTACTTAGTAAGTTGATGGGTATGATTGTGAGGCATATGGAATGAGATTCGACAGCTCATCGGGGTCTTATTTATCAAGCTAAATAATATTATTTTAGATATGCAACTTGAAAGATAGTGCCTGCCTCACAGTGTTTGACTTAACAAAATAACAGCTTGTTGTTTCTAATTCTAGTCAATTATCATCTATGTGCCGATGCCCAAACTGAAGCAGTTCCAGAAGATTCAGATCCGCCTGGTGCGAGAGCTGGAGAAGAAGTTCAGCGGCAAGCATGTTGTGTTCGTCGGAGACCGCAAGATCCTGCCCAAGCCCAGCCACAAGACCCGCGTCGCTAACAAACAGAAGAGGCCCCGTTCCAGGTGTGTATCTGTAACAGAGATCTGCATTTCAGTTCATTATCTCCAAATATATTAAACAACAACCTGACTCCGCAGTCCATTTTTAGGTCTTTATGTTACACCAAAAGAGGTATGAAAGGATTTCAACTGCATTATTGGTGGTATTGTGTGCATGTGTACACCAACTTTTACCCACTACACTGCTTTTTGCTTCAAATAGTGACAGCGTATAAGTCGTTCACTGGATACTGACAGCCCGAAAGTCTTTACCCTGATACTAAATGACAAGTGAGTCTTTCACCTGATACTAAGTGACAAGTGAGTCTTTCACCTGATACTAAGTGACAAGTGAGTCATTCACCTGATACTAAGTGACAAGTGAGTCATTCACCTAATACTAAATGACAGAAGTGAATGCATGTAAGTTGTTCATCTAATACTAAGTGACAGAAGTAACTGTGTGTAATCATTCACCTGACACTGAGTGACAGAAAGGACTGCATAAAAGTCGTTCACCTGATACTAAATGACAGAAGTATTTGTGTAAAAGTCGTTCACCTGATACTAAATGACAGAAGTGACTGCAAGGAAGTCGTTCACCTGGCACTGAGTGACAAAAGTGGTGTGATGCTGAATATAATATGTTGAATTACAATAGTAATACTACATTCTTATTTCATCTATTATCATTATAGCCAGCAGCTCATTCAGCCCTCTGCAGCGCGGAGCCTCCCAATTTCTCCAAATATTCGTATTTATCGCTACTCTGGTCCATGAAATTTCATTATTTGTCATCACACCACCGTTGGTGTGGTCTTCCGGGGCTACGCTTACCCTCATGTGGCTTGGCATGTATTATAACATTACCTGTCTCCATTACAGAACACTGACGTCAGTATACGACGCGATCCTCGAAGACCTGGTGTTCCCCGCTGAGATTGTTGGCAAGCGCATCCGAGTGAAGCTGGATGGCTCCCAGCTCATCAAGGTTCATCTTGATAAGAACCAGCAAACCACTATTGAACACAAGGTATTGGCTCTTTATTTGCTACTTTTCTGTCTGTACAATAGAAGCTGGAGGGTTAGACAAGACCCACTTTCTGTTAGCGTTAACGCCTGCGGAAAGATGAAATTGTATGAAAATGACATTAGCTTGAGATACATCTCTCAAGCTAATGTCAATGTCATTTTCATACAATGGGGAGACACACTGCTTATTTATCACGGCAGGCGGCGCATTACCGCTGGTGTTGATTCACTGTCAAAAGTGTCAAATATCAATAGATAATTTTAGTAACTACACAATAAAATATCGTCTGGTATTAAAACATGCTTCTGTGTAGTGCATTTCAGTGTAAAAATAGAGGTACACACCGTTTTCCTTCCGATGAGAAAAAATAATATTGATAATTTTTTTTTTTTTTTTTATTTATTAGTATTTTTTGCGTATAATGGGTTTACAAAGTTACAGGTGTCATGTAGAAAGATGGTTCGCCATTATACTACCTTTCGGCATGCAAATTTGGCACTTACATACTATGGATACGAATTTACATTTAAATCAATCAAACAATGCATCACTTAAAATTAGATTGAAAATGAAGAGATCATTAAAATTTGTTACAATAACAACATATTTGGCACTACCCTACCACAGTTTTACAAAATTAGAATACACACTAAGCTTTATTGCATACCTTGCCAAAAGATTAGCTTTTTTACCAGCTAAGGAAGCATTAACTCTTTTTTTGAGCTTCGCCACTGTCATTAGAGAAACATTTTAATGTTTAAAAGCAAAGTTTATTTTTATTGTTTCATTCAAGAGTAATGTTTATAACCTCAAATAAACCACAAATGACAGCACCAGCGAAGGTGGCACCATCTGAGATAAGTTTTGCCTGTGGCTTCTCATTTCATCTTTCCGCAGGCATTAACACTAACAGAGTCTTGTCTAACCCCCCCAGCGCTGTTTTAACGTTAGTCTGAGACCGCGTAAGGAGTTGGGCGTAAGGCCCCTGCTTGTTCTATGCCTAATTCTCTTCTTTGTTTGTCTGCAGGTCGACACTTTCCAGTCTGTATACAAGAAGCTGACGGGGCGCGAAGTTACCTTCGAATTCCCCGAACCCTACTTGTAAATTAGACTATGACTTTACAATAAAATTAAAAACATAGCATGTTCTTTTATTATACCGGAATGATAGGCTAACAGTAACTATAGTCATAGACAACTATAGTGAACCATGTTGCAAGGCCCATATTCACATTTTTCAAAACGATGGTTTTTTAAAAAAATTTGCTATGGTAAAGCAGTTAAATGCAGTCATGATGAAATTGTGAATCTGCCCAGAATCTGGGAAATCGGCCATCTAGCAGTAATGAGGATATATTAAGAGTATTTATACTTCTCTTTGGGACATATTATTCTGAAAACCCGTATGAAGCACTTTGATTACACTTTTATTATGTGAACTGCTAGTCTGTGGAATGCGATGCCTGAATGTGTTCCCCGATAGTTACAATCTGGGTGTTTTCAAATCACGAGTGAATCGGTGTCTACTTGGCAAGCGTGCTCTATCATAGACCGCTAAATTACTTGATATCATACTAGTTGGCGGTCAAACGCAAGCCTATTATAAAAAAAGAAAAATAAATTGCAATAAAATTAGCAAAAGACATAATGCTAAAAACAAAAACCCTCTAAAAAACATATTGCTAGCAAAATGTTATTATAGCTTAAACGAGTATTTAGAAGACAAATCAACTATGGAATAAATCGATCCGCTCCGCACTATATTGCCATACCCAATCAGGGTTATTGTTATGTATTACCTAATTTAAACATGCTACCTAACATCTGTATGTGAACTTCATAATAATTATGCAATAAATGATTGAGTATTGAAGGAGGAAGAGTGCACCGACTGTGGCATTATGTCTTGTTCACTTCTGAATCAAATCGGCTAATATGAGCCAGGCATATTTTGATAGCCCGTTTGTCCAGGTGGTAGTGAACCTGCCTTCTGCGCTTGGGGGCATTGGTTCGAGTCCCACCTAGGGCAAACATTCATGTGATGAACATTGTATTTGTTCTTTATCTGGATGTTAACATCTATTTAAGACCGTATAAAAAAAAAAAAAATGTATATATAAGTCTGGCAGCCATATCACAAGCTTTGCTTAGTTTGGGTTCAGATGACCGTGTGTGCAAAACTGTCCCAAATATTTATTTATACAAACGGTGTTCGGGTGTAAAGGGAACACTCGAAGCCAAAAGAAGGTAATTGTACTCATATGAACCACTTTTAGTATGGGACCAACACTGAAATCGCGAAAATAATCTGCTGTTTTATTGCCATACATTTTATCGAGTGTCAATGACCGTTTTCTATAGAACAGCTAATATTTTTTTCGCGATATCAGGGCTGGTCCCATAGTAAAAGTTGTTCATAATGATGAGTACAATTACCTTCTTATTGCTTATTGCTTGGATTTGCCTTAAAACTCGAGCTAGTACTGAAAAGTATGCCAAAAACTGAAGGGGCAAGGTAAAGGGGGGTGTAAGTGGAAAAGGGAAACTGTAAGTATAATACTTCTATTTATTTTTCTGATGAGCCAGGTGAACGGGGTTTCACTTAGTTTTGTCATTGATACCTTGGAACCTAAACACCCAGGTGAACAGGGTAAAAAAACTAAGTTCTTATTAAATAACATTATTTATTATAAACATTGTAAATCGATGTCTTAAACTAACAATAACCCCATTTTTAAACTAAAGAATGGAAAAATGCAAGAATTGTGAACACAAATTGTCAATACATTCTAATAATTCAGTCGCCAAAAACTGTACAAAATAATTTGGAATGGATACCTAGAGTTAAATTTTCAAGTATATTGCACACTTAGTTAGTATCTTTCGCAAGTATAGTCACCTGCAAAAATATGAAAACATACATTTCATAGTTTTTATGGTTCCGTACCCAAAGGGTGTAAACGGGACCCTATTACTAAGCCTATGTTTGTCTGTCCGTCTGTATATCCTACCTTTAAACGGTTGTAAAGATTTGCTTACTTTTGCTGACAGTAGGGGGAGGTTTAAAATTATTAAAATTCTGCTTTTTATATTACTTGAATGCCCCCCTAACCCCAAAAGTCAAAGACCACAAAAGCATGTCATGTTTTGAATTAAATAAGTGATAATTATTATGACTTTTATCGGAATTAATATCACAGAAATAACTTGACTGGTTGACTATGTAACTAAATCCATACTGGCTCTGTGAAAACCACCCAAAATTATGCTTAGGACGTGTGACCTATGCTTAATCCAAGATTTATTTGCTGTGACAGTTGCAATAACATTGTAAAAAGCAAAATCAAAACAAGTTCTTTTTATATTTCACTGAAGTGAAAGGGTACCTACCACCGTCAGTCTTAAAGTACTAACAGACGTATGGATTTGGTTGACAGACAACAGTCCAACCAACGGGAGATAAAGAGAAATTTTTCTCTAACTCTCCCATTGGTTGGACTGCCGTCTGTCAACCAAACGTCGTCTGTTAGCTGCTTTATGTTCAAAGACCTAGTGATCAGAATTTGTGGTTTTTGTTCGGATTTTTACAATGTTTTTGCACCTGTCAGAGCAATTTTTTTTAGCTTGAGACTGTTGCATCCGCTTACCCATAGCCGGGCACCGTTAATCAAATAGTTAACTTCGTTAATCGTTAATCCGCTACAAAAAAAGTTAGCTTCGTTAAACGTTAAAGCGTTACATTTCGGAAGAATTAACGCAAGTTAACGTTAATCGTTAATCCGTTAATATGTGTAAAATTGCATCTTTATATCGTCTACACTCGTCACTCTAAGCACCGGCGCTAAGTAATTTAATGATCAAACGAAACAAATATCTTCGCAGTTTTCTTTCTCACTCGCACGCGCCGGCAAAATATATCTAGTTTTGTTTTTATTTTCACTCGCTGCCACGCGCCGCCCGGCACTTGTCAGTGCCGTGCGATAACTATTAGGCATTGGATTAACGATTAACGGACTTCTGCATATTAACGGGAGTTAACGTGTCCGTTAACATTTTTTAAAGTTAATCCGTTAATCAAAATGTTAACTTCGTTAATTAACGATTAACGGATTAACGATTTCATGCCCAGCTATGAGCTTACCGCAGCATTGTGCGTTCTGATAAAGGGCCGGCGCAGACGGCGAGGCGATTTTCAACCTTATATCAATGAATTAAACACTTACATTCCCCTATTTCAACACGAAGAGGCTAAAACGTTTCTGCGACGTCACTTCATTCCCAGGGATGCTTAGGCACCCCTCACGCCGCTGCATCAAGTCGGTCGTTAAAGGAATGTGAGTGCTAAGTAATTGAAACAAGGTTGAATCTAGCTTACGACACCTGGGAAGAAAAATTCTCAACGAGTCACACTGTGACAGGATCTGTGGGCTTACTCTTGACACTCGATTTCAATCGTAATTTGGGATTGGGATCGAAAACATGCCATTTCGTACTCTTGAATTCTAAACTAGCGCACGATTGGAACCGATAATGGTGGAATTTTATGGAACTAAATAAAATCGCCGCTTCCGGTACTCTTGACGCGATTTAAGAGTACCAAATGGCATGTTTTCAATCCCAATCCCAAATTACGATTGAAATAGAGTGTCAAGAGTAACTGTTCGACCAACCACCCGCATTCTTCAGTCTTCCCGTGAACATGGTGCATGTAACTGCGCCGAAATATCGGGAGCTCATTCCACAACCTTACCACGGTAAATATCCCGTAAATAATCATGTAACCAAAGCTTTACGCTCGCCTTTCCCTACCATTGACTTGATTTCTAATCACAATAAGTTAAAAGTCCAAAGCTTAGCTTAAGAAAAACACTATATTCCTTAACATTACAACTCTAGCTTTTCACTTGTATTTTGTCCGTCATCTTTCACGGGCTCGTTAGGTTTTATAAGTTTTATGTACGTAACTGGCACGAGACCAGCGGTCTGTCTGTCTGTAGATGCCATTAGCCATCCAGAGTTCCACAGATTGGCTTGGAGTTGCTGAGGGGCGACGGTCAGGACCTGGTTTGCGTGGAAGCTGATCTCTTGGGGTGACGTCGCTTGGAAGTCGTGATGGGCGACCGCTCGGAACGGATTCTGCCATGTTGATGGATCGTTTACTGGAAAATAAAGTATAGTTGGTTATTTAAATATTGAATTTCTTAAGTATTCGCGATTATTACAAATTAATCGCGTTTATTTCTAAAACTGAAGGAGCCGAGATTGCACATGATTATCATCATTTCAGCCGTAGGACGTCCACTGCTGGACATAGGCCTCCCGGACCATCGATCTCCAAAAGGGCAGGTTGGAAGCGACCTGCATCCAGCGTTTCCCTGCGGACACTTTTAGGTCGTCTTTCACACGTTGACGTATTGCACACACTGAATTATTCTAATTCCACAAACGCACGCTTTAATATTGAGCGACACAGAACTGCAAACGTTATGCTCAAAATGTAAAATGTATTCACTTCCATTGATTTTTGATATTTGATATACCCGGGGGGGTATGTCCTAAAACTGCGACCAGAACCACCGGAGGATGGGCAGCAGCATCCTATTAGGACACGGTAAACATACAGCGATCCCCGAGGCATCTACCAAGCGTGGGGATTATGGCAACACCCCTCTCTAAGAGGGAGGCCTTTGTTCAGGTGACGTTTACTAGCTGGTGATGTGATGATGATGATTAGGTAAGTAATGTCTTGGTACAAAACTGTAAAGCTGCTTGTTTACTAAATAAATAAATGATTTAAAAAAAGTTTAGAGTGGATTTTGTTAAATTACTGAGATAATAAACAATTTAATTTTTTTTTTTTTTTTTTTAGTATAATAATATGCAAACAAGCGACGGGCTACCTGATGGTAAGTAGTCACCGTCGCCTATGGACACCTACAATACCCGGTAAATGAATGTAATGTGGCAATGTTAATGGTTTACTTGTTTGGTATTCGCTTTAACAGTTATGGCTTTATTTTTAGTTTTGTGATCGTAAATCCAGATACCTAAAATTGAATGATTGTATTTTGTAACACAGCTCTTAAGTGAACCCTTACACCCAGTTTCTGAAAGCCTGTTAAATTTAATCTATTGTCGAAACTCATGTCAAGTGACTTGTTTGGCTGTTTTTTTTAAATAATAGGCTTGCGTTTGGCCGGCCACTAGCCTGATGTTAAGCGATGATGTGGTCTACGGTGGAGCACGCTTGCCTAGAAGAAACCGATTCACTCGTGGTTTGAACACACCCAGATTGTTACCATCGGGGAACCAATCACGTCAGTTGGCATGAGATTTAATAAGGTGTTAGTTAATTAAATACCAAACCAATGGGCAAGTCAATGGGCGTATTCCATACAAGACGCGTCACTTAAGACAACAGTTCAAAATAAAGCTTATTGTCTTCATAAGACAGATTGCTTTAAAAAGAGATAAAAAAAATATTTAAAAAAAATTTGTGAAGTTGAATTTGAAACCGGGTGTTAAGACTTATTTATTTTTTAATAAATATTTCAGAACATTTTTTGCACACACGGTCATCTGACCCCAAACTAAGCAAAACTTGTAATATGGCTGCCAGAGACTGATATACATACATATATAGTTTTTTAAATACATACTTAAATAGAAATTAACACCCAGATTTAGAACAAACACAAATGTTAATCACATAAATGTTTGTCCTAGGTGGGAATCGAACCCACGCCCCAAGCTCAGAAGTTATGTTCACTACCAACTGGCCCAACGGGCTATCGACTAGTGGAGTTATTAGAAACATTTCTTACATCTCTCATGTATGGAGTTAGTGAGTCCGTTGAACATCCTCAGTACAATATAGGGTGCTGCGGCAACGACCCCGAAGAACAGCAGCACGGGCCAGCTCGAGCCTCGCGCCTGTTGCTCCGGCGTCGCTGAACCGGATTGGGTGGCTGCTACTGCTTCCGCCCACGCCTGGAATTGGTGGTGAAAAAAAAGGTCAAAGTTTTTTGACATGCTTATAATTTTTTTTTAGCTTCATTTGTAACTACATTTTGGCACAGTCTTTGGGAGATCAACTTATCACATTTTTTATAATAAATGATTAAAAAGAAACTTGTGAAAACCCATCTTGCCCAGTACTATGGGGTATGATAGGGTTATGAAAATGGGGCAAGATGGGGTAAGTTAATTATTGTAACAATAAACATAAGCCCTAAGGGGTTGTCCTTTAATCAAGTGCCAATCTTTTTACCAATAGAGAGACAGTTCAATTTCAAGAAAGAGGTCAATCGGCGAATCCAACTCGGCTGGGCAGCGTTCGGTAAACTTCGCAACGTCTTCTCGTCCAAAATACTTCAGTGCCTTAAGACGAAGGTCTACGACCAGTGTGTGTTGCCAGTGATGACCTGCACTGAAAAGTGGTCTATCACTATGGGCCTCATAAACAAGCTCAAACTCGCACAACGAGCTATGAAGAGGGCTATGCTGGGGGTTTCGCTACGAGATCGAATCAGAAATGAGGAGATCCGTAGACGAACGAAAGTTACCGACATAGCCCACCGGATTAGCAAGTTGAAGTGGCAGTGGACAGGGCACATATCACGCCGAACAGATGGTCGATGGAACTGAAAGGTTCTTGAATGGAGACCACGGACCGGTAAGCGCAGCGTAGGACGTCCACCCACAAGATGGACAGACGACCTAAAAGAGACCGCAGGGAAACGCTGGATGCAGGCCGCTTCCAACCGGCCTTTTTGGAGGTCGATGGGGGAGGCCTATGTCAAGCAGTGGACATCCTACGGCTGAAATGATGATGATGATGGGACAGTTACTTTCGCTTTTGTAATATTAGCTATAATTAGGATTATAATTTTCATCCCGGATTTTTTTAAATGTTTCTCGTGGAATATCTACGCGTGTGAAACCTCGCGGCGCAGCTTACTGTTGAATAAATTACTATCGAAACATTGATTACACTTTTTCTAACAATAATAGATAAGATAAATTTGGTAAACCTGATAAGGACAGGAAAATTTAAATTTGCAAACTTGTATTTGCACAAAGAACTTGTGAGTAAGAAAATATGCTTGGTCTAATATGGTATGAAAAAGTGAATTGTCAAGAACTTCTAGATTCGCAGAAAAAAACTAAAAATGTGTTTTAGAAGGCCTATTTTCGCTGAATTATTCTATCGAGACAAGATTCACCAATCTTTTTAAAATTACATTAAGCTTATTTATATTCTTGACTATTCATAACCAAAATATGAATTTGGTACCATAACCGCGCAAATTGATGCAACGCCACCCAAGTTGATATTTATCAAGTCTTAGTATTTCACTGAAGTATATCTGGTACCTGCTACAGTTTTACGTTAAAAAATCTAGCAAAAGTGATTTTCGTTCAACTTTTTACAATTTTATTGCAGCTGTCAGAGCAAATAAATGCTTGGACCGAATTTGAGAACATTGGAAATTGAAACGTGGGACATTCGCAGATAACATTGAGTCTTGATAAGATTGTCTGTGGAAGACATTTCAAGATTCTCTATCAAGTAAATCTAAGATAATTTCTCGAGAAACAGAACTGGGGACTTACGGACAATTGCTATTGCGGCACCTAATCTGCTCAGTTGGAAAATCACGCGAACGTGAACCTTATCGCGCCCAGATACGGTTTGCGGTCGCGTGATTTTCTTACGCCCCTGATAACAGTTCTCAATAGCCGTGGTAGCCCATTTGGGAGACCGCTAGACTTGAAAGAGTGAGGTCGCGGGTTCAAACCCCGGGCCCGTACCAATGAGCTCTTTGGAGTTTATGTACGGATTTTCATACGGATACCACTGGCATTTCGGTGAAGGAAAACATCGCGAGGAAACCTGCATACGTACGGAGAAGAAATTCAATGGCGTATGTGAATCCACCAACCCGCAACTGGGCCAGCGTGGTGGATATGACCCAATCACCCTTTCGGGAGTAGGCTAAAAGTCCAGCAGTGGACTGTTAAAAGACTGATTATGATGATCAAATCAAATCAAATCAAATTTGTTTCTTGACATTAGTACAATAATTATTAACATGTATTGAAGAAATTTTTCCTCACACACCGCTTAACTATCGTGCACATCTTTGGTGGATACGCGGCCTTACGCTTTCGCGATTCGAACTAATGACATGTTTTAATTGCTTTAATATTACAATGGGTGTGATCACACGCTGACTAAGTGGTCAGTCCGCTCCTAAGATAATATAATGTCATTGGTCAGCTTTAGGGTTTCGTTCCCGGGAACCGTGAAACGGGCGATTAGGGCTTCATGACCTTATTCCATCCTCCCTTTTTACTAAAAGACAAGTAGAACTGCACACTACCACCCGTTCCTCGTGGAATTACCAAAAATTCGTACTCAACGTGATACGTGATTTATGATACGTACTGCCCAAGAATGGAACTCCCTTCCGTCATCCTTGTTTCCTGAGAACTTCTAGGCATCTTCAAGGCTAGAGTGAATAGATTATTCTTATTCGAGATGGGGGTGATAAGTCCTGCACTGACGTCCCACTTGGGGTGTATTGTGCATTTCCCCCTACCAGTACCTACCCGAGCCAACCCAACTCCTTGAAATATCGGAGTGAGGCTCTGGGGCGCTGGCACAGTTGCTCTAGTGGCGACGCGGATGAAAGTGAATAAATTACTACTAGATCAGCGTGTTCCATCCTCGGCCACGCCGATGCTTACCATCATGCAAATAGTAACCAAGCGTACATCTATTCTAAATTAACAAAAAAACGGGAATTCCCAGGAAATCCATCGTTCCAGAAATCGGTATTTTTTTTAATTTTCCGGGAGTTTATTAAATTTAGTTAGAGAGCGTTTGAAGTTGGTTTTTTTATATTGAGAATTATTTTAAGTCTGTTAAAACGTGGAGTCAAACCAAGTACCTAACTAGGTAGTAATGTCAAATGACAGATAAGTTTAATGATCCGCTGATAGCTCCTGTATTTTATTTGAATAAAATCAAAGGTCATACAAAAATGTTGCAATAATTATTATCAAAGCAATAATGTCTTTGATAAGACAAGTTAGACAGTTAACAATTATATAGTGCTTATTGATTCAAAATTAAATTGAGTGTTGTGTTGATAAAGTATTGTAATTGTACCCTATCTGACCAGGAAACCGAAAGTAACAGTGAATGGAAAAAAATAAAAGATTTTTTTTTTTAAATATTTCCTATAAATATTTACATAATATTACGAATGTTATTTACATTATGTTACATAATATTAAGAATGTTTTTTTTTTTTTTTTTTTTATTTTAATGTTTGGTAGTAATAGTTTTAGGTTTTAAATATGTGTTTTTACCTAAATACATGCATAAGTTATGAATAATAATATTTAAATATTTTCTTTGTATATTTTTTTAAGAGGCCTTTGTAAATCCCCGCACGTAAAAAAGATAAAGCGACCAAGTGCGAATCGGGCTCACGCACAGAGGGCTCCGTACGACCACAAAATTCAATAAGGAAATTACCAGAAACTTGTCACCGACTCGCACTTGGCCATTATTTATTATTTATTGTTATACATAAGAGTGTGTACTATAATCATGCCAAGTCTGACGCTTGTACGTATTATCTTTTATAGATTAGATCTAATACAAAAATACGTTAAAAAATACGATTGTTTTTCTGTTTTGTTTGTTTTACCCCTTTCGTTTTTGACTGTTTTATTATTTACTAGTAGGCCACCCCTGCTTCGCACGGGCGAAGCCGGGATATATAGCCTATGTCAACCGGGGATAGTGCAGCATCCCAACAGTGAAAGAATTTTTCAAATCGGTGCAGTAGTTTCGGAGCCTATTAAATGCAAACAAACAAACAAACAATCAAATCTTTCCGCTTTATAATATTAGTATAGATTAGTTAATCCGCCGTAACATTACATATTCTGAGAAAATTTCAAATGGCTATCTATAAATGTTCCTAAGATACAGTCGTTTAAAGGTAAGACAGACAGACGGACAGACAGACATCGTAGCTTAGTAATAGGGTCCCGTTTTTACCCTTTGGGTACGAACCCTAAAAAAGGACTCCAAAGAAATAAAGTTCATTTTGACATGTATTCAGTCTTAGTCCTGAAGCTGAGCATTACTATCAGATATCTGATAAAAAGAGAGCGAATAGAGATCGCAATCTGCTAAAAGAAATTTCAAAAACAACCTTGAAACTAAAATAAGTAAAGTTCAATTCACCTTGGACTAAATAAGGACTCAAATAACTCAAAGAAATATAGTTAATTTTGATATGTATTCAGTCTCAGTCCTGAAGCTGAGCAATACTATCAGATATCTGATAAACACAGAGCGAATAGAGATCGCAATCTGCTAAAAGAAATGTCAAAAACAACCTTGAAACTAAAATAAGTAAAGCTCAATTCACCTTGAATTCAGTCTCAGTTCTGATGCCGAGCATCACCATCAGTTTCCTGATGAGCCAGTTGAAGGTCCGCACCACTGCGAATGTAGACCAGAACTGGGCGAATAGAGAGCGGAGTCGGCCAAAGTTTTCTGCTACACCTGAAATTATAATAGATAGATAGAAACTCTTTATTGTGTACACCACTCTTTATTGTGTCTCTTTGTTGTGTTTCTGGGTGTCTTCAAGTCGAGAGTGAATCGGTTTCTTCTAGGCAAGCGTGCTCCAACGTAGGCCGTATCATCGCTTAACATCAGGCGAGATGGCGGCCAAGCGCAAGCCTATATACTTTAAAAAAAAAAAAAAAAAAAAAAAAAACAGAAATAACACGATAGAAAACACTTACGAGCTAGTGCCACAAGTGGCGGCCTTATCGCTAAAAGCGATCTCTTCCAGGCAACCATTGGATGGAAAGAATTTACGTAACAGAATCGACGGGGGATGCTAAAACACTTTTAATGATACCATTAAATAAATACTACTAAATGATACATAGTAAGGATAAAGCATGATTTGTAAATGAATATTGGGGAGGCAAGGGGGCAATTCTCGATACGTGTTTTTTTAAGATAGTTGCCTCACAACTCCCTTATTTATAAACCGATTTATTTGAGATTGGTGAGCCTTCGGATTGTTTTCATAGAAATTTCATCAAAATCGGTTCAGATCAGAAGTTCGGTTTTTTTATCAATTTTAATTGTTTACTTGGATTACATTCTTGATTGTCATCCAAGTACACAAAACTTTTAAGTCGGATTTTTAATTGATAACTATGTAAAGTAACTTTGTTTTTTTTGGAATGTGGGCACTGTGGTAAGTGTGGACATGGAATCACGTTACATTCTATTGTACTGTCAAACCACCAGCTGTCAAGTGCCATGCTATTTGAAAAGGACTTTAGTAACGGGGTTCCGTCGAAACCTTTTGGGTACTCTAAAATAGGAAACATACCTAAAATAGCTCTAAACGAGCTGGTCAAAGCGAAGAATGTGTTCTCCATCATCATAGCAATGCTGCCAACCGCATGCACGAGACTTTGTATGGACTCGAATGTCGGTCGCGTGTTTTCTTCTGCTAAACGTATAAATCTGAAAATTATATTTAATATTTAAATTATCTATACTAATATTATAAAGAGGAAAGATTTGATTGTTTGCATTGAATAGGCTCCGAAACTACTGAACCGATTCGAAAAATTCTTTCACTGTTGGGAAGCTACACTATCCCCGAGTGACATAGGCTATTTATCTATACCCGTGCGAAGCCGGGACGGACCGCTAGTAATAAATATTTACCTTACGCCACACGCCATAACTTGAGAACGACTTTACCAATTCCATTCATGTTTTTTTAAAAGTGTTCTAATACATTGTAGAAGGTTCTTATGGAAAGAAAAATTAAGAAAATTGCACAGAAAATTGGAAAATTTCAGAAAACTTAGTGATTTTATCTTCGAGCGTTTGAGAGTTCGCCTGTTTGATAGTTTGCGCGTTTGATGAATGTGAATTTACCAGACAGCATTTTTTTTAATTCATAGCTAAGACAGGGCCACGTCTATCGGGTCAACTAGTCTATACAATATTATAAAGAGGAAAGATTTGTATGTAAGTATGTTTGTAATGAATTGGCTCAAAAAGCACAGGACCAATTTTAAAAATTCTTTCACCGTTTGAATGCTACATTATCACTGATTAATATAGGCTATTTTAATAGGCTATATAACTATACCCGTGCGGAGCCGGGGCGGACGGCTAGTTATATATAATTATTAAAAAAAAAAAAAAAAAAAAAAAAAAAAAACTGTGATTAAGGTTGAATAAAATAAAGAAATATGCACATACCTGCCCTCAACATCTCCATACATTGGTTGCCCCATGTTATTATACCCATATCCACCCATACCGCCCATACCATAAGATCCCATTCCCCCCATTCCATAGGATCCCATACCGCCCATGCCATAGGATCCCATACCGCCCATTCCATATGATCCCATCCCATAATTTCCCATGCCGTAGGATCCCATCCCTCCCATGCCATAGGTGGACATCTGATTCATTCCATAGTTTTGATTCATTGGTAGTTCTGGTCGTGGAGGTAGAACTGGTGGCCCTGAAACAAAATGTACTTATTAGTCATTGAGATACATTATCATTATAATCAGCCTTTTAACAGTCCACTGCTGGACTTTAGCCTACCCCCGAAAGGGTTATTGGGCCATATCCACCATGCTGGCCCAGTGCGGGTTGGTGGATTTACATACGCCATTGAATTCCTTCTCTGTACGTAGGCATGTTTCCTCATGATGTTTTCCTTCACCGAAAAGCCCGTGGTATGAAAATCCGTACATAAACTCCAAAGAGCTCATTGGTACGGGCCCGGGGCTTGAACCCGCGACCTCACAGTTTCAAGTGTAGCGGTCTCCCAAATGGGCTAACATGGCTCATGTATCATGATACAATACATATAGTCACAATTATGCCAAAAAAATGTCCTTTGGTTAGTTACAAGGTAACCGCGATCAGACTACAACGCCGCGCGATACCAGAGCTACGATGACATAGCGGACAACTAACGTTGAACACTATGCAAACGACATAATGTCTAAGTTGGAGTAAATGTGGCATTGTGAAGTATATAATTGATACAATGTATGTACAATGACGCTATGACGTTTTTTGGCTGTTTTGATTGAGCGATTGTGACTCTACAGGAATTGTATCTCGATGTTTAGTGATTCTTTTGTGACATTTTCTTTACAGGGTATGCCAAGCTGCTCATTATACTCAACATTATAAACAAATGTTAAGCCTCTACTGAAACCTGATATCACAAAATAACATTCTGTTCCATAGACTAGTATAAATTGTTTTTCAAGCCCCGATAAAAAACTGACAATCTTCAAATAGCATTTTTTTTCTTGAAGCAAAGCTAAGAATGCTCTTGATCATCATCATCAGCCAGAAGACGTCCACTGCTGAACATAGGCCTTCCCCTTTAACCTCCACACTGAACGACAGCCTGCCTTTTGCATCAACTGGATGCCAGCAACTCTCACTATGTCGTCGGTCTATCTAGTGGGAGGCCTACCTACGCTGCGTCTTCCAGTTCGTGGTCTCCACTCAAGAACCTTTCTTCCCCATCTTTATCGGCTCTCAATCATATCACTTTTAAATTAACACAATCTAAATCGGTTCAGCCGTTTGGGAGCTACGATGTCACAGACAGACAATACACACAATAAACTTATTAATACCCCTCTGTTAGCGTCGGGAATTAGAATGAGGGGTAGATAAATGTAGTGCTATCAGATTAATTTGGACAACAGAATCATTATTTAAATAACTCCATTGTTATTTAAATTACTCACAAGACAATACAATAAAAAAGGTTATTGCTTTGTAGTGAGTACCTAATTCGCACAGCCAGTTGCCTGTTTATTTGTCAGTCAAGAAACTGTCTCTGTAGTTTAGTAGCCAAAGCGAAACTACTTAAAGCGAGAGACTGTTTTAAACTATCACGGTTGTTCACTAAAGTTATATGATTATTTATGTCTTCCTGTGAACATGTAACTGCGCCGAAATATTGGGAGCTCATTCCACAACCTTACAATGGTAAATAATCATAACAATACAATACAATAACTCTATTAAAATACCACAAAACAAGGGTAACATAAGCATTACAATAAAAAATATTATCTAGGCTTTTAACAGGCGGCCTTATCGCTAAAAGCGATATCTTCCAGGCAACTTATCTATTATAACTTTACTTAAGGCGAGGTTTTCCCACTTTTAAGCAACGCTTGTTACTACAGATGACCGAAGACATGATGGCAAGGCATGACAGAAGGCTTAATATATTCACACATAGTTTGTGATAAAATATTCACAAAGGGTCCATAGTTGTCCACAGTCCACGCTCAATTTTATTACTGCTTAGCGGATTTGAATTAAATTTGGTATAAAGATAGCTTATAACCCGAAATAAAGTGTGGTCGGAGAAAGAATGCGTCTGAAATTTGTCATAACATTTTTAAAAGCTGAAAGAAAACAGTGCATTCCGATCACTGTTATTATCTCTTTGAATATATGGTTGTATCTAATACACTATACAGAAAAATGTTTAAAAATTATTTTTCATTCTGATTTTTCAATGTTGCAGCTATCAGATTAGCATTTTCTTAGCGGCCAGATTGTAACACAAAGGCTTCTTTTATCCTAGAAAAATTAAACAGGTCCTGTAGTGGGTGAAACCGAGGTGCACTGTTAGTTTTAATAACATTTGGTATGGTTTTATCATATACACTGGAATAACATTTTAGCTAATTTTCCCTAGTAAGATAGCGGTTCTAGTGAGACAGCAAGTAGGAACGCGGAGTGCCGCTGGTTAGAAATAATATGCTTCCGTCTATAGGTCAAAGATCGTACAAATACTGCATGCTTCTTATTATAGTAACAACAGCATTACCTGTACTGTTTGTAGCAGGGTTGTGAGCAGCGATGGGCGCTCCATTGCGAAACGACACATCAACCACACCAGAATTAGGTGTTACGCCAGCATTCTCTAAACTGGGTCCACTGGTACCATCAAAGGTACCATTTAATTGTGTACTATCACTCATGGCTCTGCTCTATTGTTACGCACAGAAATCAGAGTACCTACGATAAGGTAGTATGTATTCTCACTGATAAGCGGTTATGCGCCATTCAAATTGCAGACAACAATCTCGATTACACTTTATTTATCTTAAAAATATGAATAATACGAGTTTGACGACCAACATTGCTCAAGACAAGACAAAATATGAAAATACAAAAGATAATAAATAAACGTGACGTTTCTCGTTTCGTCTCGTCTCGTCAATGACTACTCTGACATCTGACACTGACAGTAAAATGTTTTTTCTCCTATTACTGGGTACGTCAAAGGTTAAAGCAGGTGCAAAGAAGGAAATCAAGGCGGATGGATATAGATGAACTACGTATTGTAAAATTTGTAAACCAACTGTTAAGGAAATTACACTGAATCTGCTTTGTCTCCACACAGAAAAGGAACAAACAGAAAAAACTATGGAACAATGGTGCAAATAAATACAAGAGGTGAGATTAATATGACAATACAATATATAAATAAAACTTGAAAATATTTTAATATGTACTTGACTAATGCACTGGATAATAAAGTTATATGATTATTTACGGGATATTTACCGTGGTAAGGTCATCATTTAACTTTAGTGAACAACCGTGATAGTTTAAAACACTGAATAATGCAATAATCGTACTACAAAAATATCAAGTAGGAGAAATAAAAAAAAACTTAATTGTCTGTGGTTCGCTTGAAAAGGCGAAAGTGTCAAAGTGTCAATATCTCATTTCAAAGTGATAAATATTGAAATTTTAATAATTTCTTTGTGTTTTCACTTTTAAAACTCATTTAAAAAGTGCTAAACAGAGTGGTTATCATAAACTGTAAGTCTCGTTATTTTATCTACAAGAAACAAGCCATTTTTCTTGTGTTTATTGTGTGTCCGAACTAACACCATTGTCGCGCTATTAATTCGATGTTTTCTTGAGCCTATTGTTTACAATAATGCTTTTATACCAATCAATATCTACTCTATAGTTTAACATATTTAATTCTTCTGGTAAATCAACGTTTATACGATTTTGCTAGCTTTTTTGGGCAATTCATATTAGGTAGCTCGCGACCGGTTTATAGTAGCAAAACATCACGGAATGCCGCTAAATCGTAGTCAATTAATCTTCTCTTAAGTAGATTGATTTAAGTGACAACTAGCATAGTTGATATCTTACCGTCGTAGATAAAATTTGCTTTTCTTGTTCCTATATTTTTTTTGCAGCGACAGCTGTAGTAGATTTTAAAAAGCAAAATGAAAACCCAAATCGTAATCGTTCGTTTTAATACGTAAAATTGTAGCTATGCATTAACAAAATGTCAAAATAAGTATGCAATCATACTAATATTATAAATGCGAAAAGGTTGGTTTGTTTGTTCCTCTTTCACGCAGCAACAAACTGATTTTTTGCATGAGTATAAATGGTCCTTACTTAATTAATGAATGGCTGAATGGATTGCTCAATTCATTCACAATCACAGTACACAAATGCGTCGCAAAACATACAACTAGTCTAGTCATATGTTTTTACTACTAGACATATACCAGACTAGTCTAGTCGTATGTTTTTACTACTAGACATAATTATACTAGACTAGTCTAGTCGTATGTTTTTACTACTAGACATATACTAGACTAGTCTAGTCGTATGTTTTTACTACTAGACTAATCTAGTCGTATGTTTTCGCGACGCGTCATTGTGCTGTGATTCTGAACAAATTGAGACATCATCGCATGTTATAAAAAAGAGACAAAATTATAGGTTATATATATAGGTGCACGGGACAATATCATCAAAATCGGGACTGCTCTGGCAGAATTGGGACAGTTTGCAACCCTGGTCAAAGGACGAAACAGAAATGAAAATAATAATAATTTGAATTGGATTAAAAAAAGTGGAATCAAGTGCTTCATTTCGATATATCAACCATAAAGCGGTGACGCCTTGTAGTACCGATGCCTGGCAATCCGATAGAATTCGGCTACGGAATTAGATTATGCAGATCCGATGCACACTCTCCGAAATGTGTATGATAAAAACCGAAAGACTAGAAACTTTGCGCCGATGCTCATGACTTAGCTTGCCGTGCCAGTTTGATGTTGCTATAATATATTTTTTTTCTTTGACCTGAATAAGTGCATAATAAATACCCTAAATACAATTTGTGTTTCGGCCAATGGGGCCTAAAAGTTCTGGACCACAGACCGGTAAGGGCAGCATAGGATGTCCACCCACATGTTGGACAGACAACCTAAAAAAGACCCCATGGAAACGCTGGATGCAGGCCGCTTCCAACCGGCCCTTTTGGAGATCATTGGGGGAGGCCTATGTCCAGCAGTGGACGTCCTATGGCTGAAATGATGATGATGACTGAGTGATAAAACAATGAGTAACCTAATTATCATGTTATCACAGTACATATTATTTATCAGCAGAAAAGCTATCTTTAATTTATCTGTAATTTATCTCTAACTAATTTCAGGAGGTAAGTATAGTCCAGGGGTGTCCAACTAAATTTTGTGGCGGGACGGATTTATTAACTTTGTAACTATCGGGCCAAGAGATGCTTCGTAACTGAGCAAATCAAGACATAAGTAAAATGGTAGAAAAGGTATAATTATAACCTTTTGGCGGAATTCACAGCAGATTTCACTTGTAACTGCATGCACACAGGCACACTGATATAAATAATTATGAATCTCCGTTATTTACAAAATTACGTCTAAAAAAGTTAAAAGTTACCCAACTTTTGACTCATTCGCGGGCCGGATTCGGAACCTTGGCAGGCCGCATTGTGGCCCGCGGGCCGTATGTTGGACACCCCTGATTTAGTCGGTAGGTAGGTATTATGCAATAAAGTCAATGCACTCAATGCTGATAGCAAGGTATTAAGTTATGGTACTGCAAATTAATAAATGATCGTATTGTTCTTATTAGACTGGCGTGTTGCTCAACTTATAGGCGACGAGAAGTTAGTGACTAAGAAACTTCTCAGTCTAGAACACCGCCGTAAAGTAGCAAGTCTGTCAATTTTCTACAGGATTCATTTTGGAGAATGTGCATCGGAGCTACATGACATTATCATACTTCTACTACAGAACAAGTAGGAAATCGGCCCACTAACACCCATACATTGTGGATTTTCCTTGGATACGTACCAAAAGTTTCGATTCTACATTTCCAATCTGTAAGGCCAAGGATTGGAACAACCGGCCAGCTTCCTTGTTTTCTTAAGTATATAATCTGGGCCTTTTCAAAGCCAGAGTTAATAGGTATCTTCTAAGTCTGCTTCATCTTCGACCACATCGTCGCTTACTAACAGGCGAGTTGGTGGTCAAACGAGGATAAAAAAAGAAAAAAAAGTGCTAATTTGTTTGTGAACTCTGGTTTACACAGAGCAGTGTTACTAGGTAGCATTCCGATATTGGCGACTGCGACCGGCGGGTGCTGCTACGTCGCGCGACCCACTGCTCAGTATGAATTTATAAGGATTGCTAAACAATGCAAGCGACCAATAAATTAATATTAGATTAGAAGACGCAGCATAGGTAGTCCTCTCACTAGATGGATCGACGACATCGTGAAAGTCGCGGACATTCAGTGGATGTAGATGGCAAGCTGTCGTTCAGTGTGGAGGTCAAAGGGGGAGTCCTATGTTCGGCAGTGGACGTCTTCTGGCTGGACGTGCAAGTGCGACGCACTTCCACTGCCACTTGTACCAAGCAAAACATTGCAGACGATGCGTAGTATGCACTTGCAACTTTAACTTGTTACTTGTACTAAGCATGGTCTTCAATGGCCTTAAATACGCTTAAGTAATAGTAAAAACCACAGTAAAAACAACCACAGAATAAGTACATCCTTGAATAGTGCCTCATTTTCCCGCTCGGAAGCCGCGGCGCCACTGTCGCAGGAAACTGTCAGAACTGCCGACGCTTTTGTGTAAATAGTATTTCATATTTAAATATTTATAGCCTACAAAAGACTAACTTATGCGCTGGCATAAAGGGACTTTTAAAATAGCCTACTGCAGTGATAAAAACAATCTATGCATGTAGTAGGCATTGTTTGAAATGAGTTAGCTGTTCTTAAATTTAAGAACAGCTAACTCATTTCAAACAATGCCTACTACATGCATAGATTGTTTCCCTTAGAAATAGAATATTAAGCTTGTATACAGCGTGTGACTTAATAGGTAAATTTTATTATCTACTCAATACGCCACATTCTGTATTCAGTGTTTTTCAACCTGTGGGTCGCGACTCTCAGGGGGGTTGCAAAGCCTTACACATACAACGGAAAATACAATTTCAGTAAGAAGGCATTTTGTCAAAATGTGGTTCTATTTTTGAGACGCATTCTATTTCTATTTGAGATCTAATTGACGCCTGTTATGGTTTATGTAGTTTTATTATAGCCCTGGGGGGGTCGCCAGATTTTTTTAACTTACAAAGGGGTCGCGTGTTTAAGAAGTTTGAATAACACTGCTGTATAATTATAATGTTTCTTTATTCAAAATCTGTGATCCCATTTTCCTTCATGTTCTTCGGAAATATACTAGATATTTGTTCCATCATCATCATTATCTGTCTATCATGTTCCCACTGCTGGGACAGAGCTTCTCTCAAAGAGGAGGGGATATGCGTGGATCCGCCATGCTGGTCCAATGCAGTGGAATTCAGCTATATTGAATATTCCGGTTTTTCCTTATGATGTTTTCTTCACCACAGTTGACGGCATCGAAACTGCATATAATTTATTTGAATACTTCAGATTGTAAAGCGCACATGCTACTTCTGATCAGTCTAACTAAACAACAAAAGTGTCCGTCACGCGCCATTTCCTCTGCGTAGCGTATGGGAAATGGGACGTCTGGGTACGAACTAGGCCACCGGGACAAGCATTCGCGACACGTGTGCAGTTTACATTGTGGAATGAATCTTACTTTTTCTAACAACGTGGTACAGTTGCATAGCTGGGCATTGCTTCTCTGAAGTGAAGATAGTTCAAAAGGGTGCTACTACAGTTAATACGATTATTTACGGGATATTTACCGTTGTAAGGTTGTGAAATGATAGTTATGGAATTTAGATAGCCTGTTGGTCCAGTTGGTAGTGATCCTGCCTTCTAAGCTTGGGGGCGTGGGTTCGATTCCCACCTAGGACAAACATTTGTGTTTGTTAGAGAAGGCAAGAATAGAGGGAAAAGAACCCTAAACATAAAACCACCTCTATCGTGGAAAGCATTGGCGGATCCACCTAGCAATTCCATACATTCGACTCAATTTTTCGATTTGATTCCTTTGAACCTTGACCAGAAATGTCAGAATGCCCCCCCCCAAAATGAAATCCTGGATCCGCCACTGGTGGAAAGTTAGGGGATGAATCTCGTTTGTTGATTCTCGAAATGAAATATGTTTTTTTTTTTTACTGTATCAGATATTTAAAAGCCGTTCCATTTCAGGTGCCACGTTCCTGTTTCCCGAGCCATTCCAGTTGGTAAGTCCTAGAATGTACATAAATGGCCCACTTAAAAACGTTACTTAATAGCCTTCTTAAATTTTTTGACGATAAATGTAACGTAAACTGGAATTTTAGGTAACTGTTTTAGCTAGAAAATTTTATAGAAAATTCAATTTCTGTAATAAATTTATCTGTACATATATTTATTTAAAATTATAGAAAAATTATTTACTGTTGATACAGTATATAATTTTTCCATAACTTTCCCTCCGAGAGTTTTACAAAAAACTAGTTTTGTAAAACCCCAATGAGAATAATTCCCGTGAGTAATTCCCGTGTAATATAAATGATATGTAGTTTTGTAAATTTTGGAGGTAACAAGTTGAGTTTTCCAAGAAATTCAGCAGTTATTTTCAATAAAAAAATCAAGTCTATTTAATACAGAAACTGAATTTTCTATATATTTTTCTATTTAGTAGAATTAGAATGCCAAAAAACAGTTTACGTAGCCATTTTCGTATATATATTTTTCGTATATAGGATTAAGATGGAAAAATACAGTGAAAGAAAGCAATTATCCACCTTTCGGAATTCAAAGAAAAATAGAATCGTCTCTTAAGTAATGGTTTTAATAATGGCGATATTTAAAATAGACGTAATATTGTCTACATAATGACTACTGGCACTTGCCATGCAATTTTCGAACTTACTATTTTCTCAAACACCCATAATTAAGTTCAATTTTACATTCCAGAATTCCGCATCATCCTAGAACCTTGCTCCATACTCGCCTCCTTTGTTCCGGTTTTTCCTGATCACCAACAAGTGTCATCTTTAAAAAAATCTTGGTTTCTTTTAAAATTTATGAACTTTAATGTCATTAGAAAAGTAAACCACGTATTATAAACTTAAGTCTCATTGTTTTAATTGAGTTTTAGTAGTTTCACAAAATAAATAGGTACAGAAGGCCGGCTATGGCTGACCTTAATTTTAATAACCTACGCGCAATCGTAGCGCTAGGGCTGGCAATGTTGCAATAATGTTCTGTGAAAAATGTCCCGATTTAAAAATAAAAAAAATTATAATACAATACAATGACTCTTTATTAAAATACCACAAAACAAGGATAACATAAAGAATACAATAAAAAAAAGTCAACTATTGATAGGTAAAAAAAAACTTAAGTCCGTTTTGTTTTATGTGGTATTTGAACAACCAAACACACAACAACCCTGGTACGATTTACTCATTGTAAATTATGACAGTATTTCGCACCAAACAATAATTACGTGTATTGTCAAAGCGGGGCTTGCGTTCGACCGACTTGATTTGAAACGCTCGTATGTAGCCGGCCTTCTGTACCTATTTATTTTGTGATTGATTGTTACCCAACAACTTACTCATAACACCTATTGAAGCGACCATGAAATTGAAGGAACCATGTACTTCTCCGGGATAAAAAGTAGCCTGAGTGTTCCAGGGTACAAGCCTCCGCATCAAATTTCTCGCTCAGACGTCACGGAGTCGAGTGGTATCTAAATCTCAATAGATCCATCGAGGAACTACTAATAGATCTAGTGAGAAAAAGTTCTTTATAGATCCATAATTTTAAAATGGGATCTAAAGAGAAAAAAATATATCTATAGATCCATTATGGATCTTAGCAATGGGTCTATCGAGAATGATCCTGGAAGTAGCTGGAGGAGCAGGGTAAAAGCTCCTCTCTATCTCGGGAAAATTCATGGTGGTAGGATAGCGGGTGGGCGTTGCCAAGGAAGATAGACTTGATGGATCCTTGGTGCTGCTAATTCTTCATATTTAAATCAATGTTCACACCTCACTTATGCATTGCTTACTGCATAGGCCCATATTGTATCAAAACTGAAGTAGCCTTATAAATATTATTATTTTAATGTTACGTTTAATGTTGTCTTGCTCTCTCATTAGCCGAGAGAGCGAGACAAAGCTCAGGTATTAATTTGGAAATATGGATCGGTTTAGTTTTTCCAATAGTGTGTTTGCTTTGGTGACGTTTTATTGCAAACGACGCCATGGTTAATCGATGTTAAATATTTATTAATACACTAGCGACCCGACCGCCCGGCATCGCACGGGTGTAATTTAAATGCGAAGCCAGGGCGGGTCGCTAGTTATATAAACCTTCCTTGAAAATGTATCTAACTGATGGTGAAAACCGCATCAAAATCCGTTTCGTTGTTTAGGAGTTAGCGGCCATACAGACTTGTAGACAGACGCGGAAAGTGACTTTAATTTATACTATGTAGACAACTAACATACAACTAATGATAATTGTGCACGACTCATTTATAACAATTGCTCAAACTGCTCCACTTAAATTTTAAGCCTTATGGTCATATCATCTGTAGTATCATCGTTGCATAAAAGTGGGGAAAAAAATATCACCTATTGTGTATAGTTTCGAGCAAAACAATGTAGATGGCGCTGTACCGGCTTAAAACGCGCAAACGTTTGTTTCCCCGATTCGAAGGGCGATTTTATAAGACCATCGACTCGGTGCAAACAAACAAACTATCGCAAATAAAAAGTGCGCCCCGCTGTTTTATTTGCCATTTTTGAAGGGCTGCCAGATGTCTTAGGACATAAGGAGCTTTAATTTAAATTAATGTGATATAAGGGTCCCTTTTGGGTATAAAAAGGGTCTTTGGAAACTATCTATGTCTATACTAATACTAGCTGTTGCCCGCGACTTCGTACGCGTAGACTTTCATATAATATTTAAGGAATCTACTTGCCAAATTTCAGCTTGGTAAAACGCAAAAAAATGTAATTAAAAAAATGTCGATGAGGCGTTCGCCATGACCAAAGTTTTTATCGTGAGATCCCGACACCAACATTTGCGCGAATGTGGTCTCAGCATAATAATAAAAAAAACGCGTCTGTTCATCTTCAAAGCTGACAGAGCTTGTACTTTATCGAGGTCTACGACGAGCCCCTAGTTATTAGGGACAGACATAGTAACCTAGTAAACCTAGAAACATGGGAAGCACTTAGACACGCGCGAAACTACGACATAGTTGAAAATTGTACGTTCCACGCTTCCACTCACTTTTATTTCAGACTTTTTGGACGAGAATCCTCCTTGTGTTTGTTGGAACTACAGGCGGGAAAATGTGAGTGTTTTTTTTAGGTTAGCTTCGCAATGTTTGAGCATTCAGCCAGTGTCAATATTGATGGAAAAGTTTCGCTCAGCGGACCGAGTGGGTAGGTAATAAGGTAGGTATTTTGTTTGATATTTAATTCGGCTTCAACTTGCAACAAACTACTGTACTATTGTAATTCGTTGAAACCACAGAATAAGGACTAGTAGCATAGAAGTAGTGCTAAATTAGCATGAACAAATTAAACACGTTAAATTCTTTACTCATATGCTAAAATTGTTGTTATCAGTGGGCTTACTCTTGACACTTGATTTCAATCGTAATTTGGGATTGGGATCGAAAACATGCCATTTGGTACTCTTCAATCGCGTCAATAGTACCTACCGAAAGCGTCGAGTTGAGTCGATTTTATTTAGTTCCATAAAATTCCACCAATATCGGTTCCAATCGTGCGCTAGTTTAGAATTCAAGAGTACCAAAATGGCATGTTTTCGATCCCAATCCCAAATTCGATTGTCAAGAGTAAGCCTACAGGAACTATATTTTTGACAGGACGGCAAATTGCAGGGTTGTCCAGTGATTTAATGTACTAGGGACTCTGTGACTAACGACCTGTAAAAGGCTTCAAAAGCATACTTTTTGACAGACGGCCTGCTACCTTTGTAAATCACGTGACGGATTCTATGCTAATCCATTTTCTAAGGTTGGAACTATAGTTCTATCGATTTTAAATTCACAGTACAACCAACTTTATCCGTAGTTGAGTGGAGCCACCATCGGCATTTGTGAACAAAACTGATAGCCTTCCGTAAACAATTTTAGTTCCTTAATTTGACTACCTCTACAGGAAAGTTTGTCGCTGTTCCTCAATCTTCAGCAGGCCTCGTTCAAACCTTCATTCTTTAATCGTCAGTCACGACTTGATGGTCGGACATAAGTCACGCGATTCTCCGTATCGATATAACAATCGATTCGTCACAATCATTCGATTCGGTGGGATTAGATACCGGACAGTGTGTCACCGATTTTCAATTGTGTTGAGAGATGTACCTAAGTAAAGATGACGCCAGGTGCGAATTGAGAAGTATTTATCGCATAACGAAGCAGAAAACAAAGCCAGTAAAAAAAACACCGGTAATGTCTATCCTGCGGCAACGGTATTTTTATTAAACTTATATGATTATTTACGGGATATTTACCGTGGTAAGGTTGTGGAATGAGCTCCCGATATTACGGCGCAGTTACATGCACCATGTTCACGGGAAGACTGAAGAATGCGGGTGGTTGGTCGAACAGTTAAATAGTTAGTAGTGCAGACAAAACGATCTACTCTATTTCTTAGTCAATATTACTACTGACTTTAGTTACAGCTTCTGTTCTGAGTTCGTCTCTTTCGTTCTGTTATTTTTTTCTCGAATTCGTGCCACATAATAAACTGAAAAAAAACCAAACCCAGAAAATCTATGAGTCCTTTAGTTGACAATTAATATTAATTTTAAGTGTTATAGACTTAGAATAACTACGAAAAGAAACCAAGTACATTCGCAAAATTTAAGCCATTCAAATGGTGTCACATATGGATCCAAAAAAAAAAAATACTATGACAATTTGTGCGGTGAAATCGTACCACAACAAATCACATTAATTTTCTTGCTTAAATCGTTTAAAATACCAATCGAAACGTAAGCTACAAAGCGAATTTGTAGCTTACGTTTTGAGAAGGCTTTGTATGGAAACCTACCTTCTCTGAGTAGTTATTCTAAGGTATAGATAATTAAAAGTGTGGAACAACACTTCAATATAGAAATTACTATCGAGTCAGTAAAATGTTTGCTTGGTCTATTTATTTGTACCTAATTCACACAGCAATTTTCTGCACACACAGTAGGTACAAGGGCCAGGAATAAATGACAGAAAACTTTTCATCCCGGAAACAAGAATAAAAAAAAGAAAGATTAAGCTGATAATCTTCTTACGGCTGCATTGATTTGAATCATAGATAAGAATACTTTAGATCAAGTCACCTTTCGACGATTTTTTAAAAACTAAATCTTTTTATTCCAATTTGATCACCTGGGTGATATCACCTGACCTCTAAGTGACAGATGGGTGCAGAGGATCACACAGTATGCCTGAAAACGGACGAAGGACCCAAGGCAGACCTAGAAAACGCTGGCGCGATGACCTCGACACGTTCCAGCTACAGTGGTCAAGTCTGGCGGGTGATCGCACTATCTGGAAAGAGAAGGGGCAGACCTTTGCCCAGGAGTAGGACAGTATAGGTTAATTTAAAAAAAAATTGTGCGTGGAGTCCCTCCGCGTGGAAGAAGTGAAACTCTCGCTCTGTCTCTTTCTATTCCCCCTCCATGGTAGCGTTAAACGTTTAACGCAACCTTGTTGGAAGTCGCATGTTCTGCCATATATGCAAATATTAGTGAACTAATAAACTATGAGAAGGATGTACAAGTTTCAAAACTTCCTCATAGATGGCATCTAAAACTCTCGCTCTGTCTCTTTCTATTCCCCCTCCATGGTAGCGTTAAACGTTTAACGCAACCGTGTTGGAAGTCGCATAAGAAGTTTTACTTCAAAAACACTCGGTTCAGCCATTTGGGAGCTGCGATGCCACATACAAACACACGTTAAACTTATTACCCTCTCAAAAACTACGGTTCTTGAGAGAAATTCCACGCAGGTAAAACCGCGTGGCGCAGCCAGTTATCTATATCTCAATCTCATTATCACCTAAACTTATCCCGTTAATCCTCAAACTAACCTCAAACCTCACTCTGATCTACTAAGACATTGGCATCGATTCTGATGTTCTCTAAACTAAACTAAACAAAATTTGACAGCTCTATAATTGTTGCTATCCTTCTCTCACATATTAAAATGAAAAGAGAGGCAGATAATTTTACTCCTGTCAGATTGGTTTAGTTTAGAGAATGGTACATCAGAATCGACGTCATTGGCATTGATTCTGATGTACTCTGAACTAAACTAAATTTGACAGCTTTAAAATTGTTGCCATCTTTATTTCGCATATTAAAATGAAAAGAGAGGCAGATAATTTTAGTCCTCTCAGATTGGTTTAGTTTAGAGAATGGTACATCAGAATCGACGTCATTGGCATCGATTTTGATGTACTCTAAACTAAACTGAACTAAATTGGACAGCTCTAAAATAGTTGCCATCATTCTAAACTAAACCAATCTGACAGGCCTAAAATGATCTGCCTCTCTTTTCATTTTAATATGTTAGAGAAGGATGGCAACAATTTTAGAACTGTCAAATTTAGTTTAGTTTAGAGAACATCAGAATCGATGCCATTGGCGTCAATTCTGTTGTACCATTCTCTAAACTAAATTAATCTGACAAGAATAAAATTATCAGCGTCTCTTTTCATTTCAGTGTGTCAGAAAAGGAAGGCAATCATTTTAGAGCTGTCAAATTTAGTTTAGTTTAGAGTACATCAGAATCGATGCCAGTGTCCTCACATAAAGGAACTAACCTCCCTCGGGACTAATCTTTCAACCCAGCTTAATACATTGCGTGATTACTGGGGATCTTTGAGTTCGTAACTACAACGTTAAAAGCATTAGTTAAAGATAATTATGATTATACCGTCCCTAATCCACTTTAGGAAAATTAAACACAGGGACAACAGCTATTTGGATCGCAAACATTCTGAAAGTGTCACGCGCAAAAATGAGAACACATTTTGCCAAATGCCCCGATCGCGCGAAGGCAAAAGCTTCAATAGGGGAAAAAGAAAATTGGCTATGAAAACTCAGACTTTTTTGTCCTGTTCGGTCTGTGCGTGTGCATAGTCTGTGTTTCAGCCATTCAGTCTGCGAACTTTTGTAAAGATTTATTCGAAAAACCGACCAAGTGCGAGTCGGGCTCGCGCACTGAGGGTTCCGTACCACCATAAAATACAATAATTATCTATTTAAAAAACTATTTGTTCCGACTTAACGCCAACCAAAATAGCAAAGCAATTGCTACGGCGTCACATAGCTAATATTTTTCAAGTGACGCTCGGTATAACTTTTAATGAACAGAAATTTGTCACCGATTAGCACTTGGCCATTAATTATTATTATTAATCAAACAAACAAATTTTAACCAACAAATTTTTTGAACAAATTTCTGTTTAAACATGAACAGAAATTTGTTCCTTAAAAGTTATACCGAGCGTCACTTGCAAAATATTAACTACTAGCGGTCCGCCCCAGCTTCGCACGGGTATAGATTATAGCCTATGTCACCCGGGGATAGTGTAGCTTCCCGTCAGTGAAAGAATTTTTCAAATCGGTTCAGTAGTTTCGGAGCCTATTCAATGCAAACAAACAAACAAACAATCAAATCTTTCCTCTTTATAATATTAGTATAGATGTGACGCCGTAGCAATTGCTTTGCTATTTTGGTTGGCGTTAAGTCGGGACAATTTTGTTGTTATACTTTAGAGTGTTTACTATAATCATGCCAAGGTAGAGCTAATACAAAAATACGTAAAAAAATACGTTTGTTGTATGGGGTACCCCCCTTTCGTTTTTACTTTTTTATTATTTGTTAGTACCGCCGTAACATTACGTATTCTGTGAAAATTTCAGACAGACATCGTAGGCTTAGTAATAGTGTCCCGTTTTTACCTTTGGGTACGGAACTCTAAAAATGTACGGCCCATACGTGGGTGGTCATCCAGACAGTTCCACCTCTCGATTGCTTTTATTTACGACAACATATATTCAGCTTAAGAAGAATTAAGCCATTGACGGCGTCCCTCGTTGACGGAAGTGACCACTTACTGTCGAAATGGACCACTGAATGGACCGTAAATAAAGACAAGAAAAATTGCCTGTACCTATAAAATACTACGAACTTGCAAATAATAAATAATAAATTATGAAGACACTAGCTACCCGCCCGCCCCGGCTGCGCATGGGTGTAATTTACGTGCGAAGCCGGTGCGGGTTCATCATCATTATCAGTCAAAAGACGTCCACTGCTGAACATAGGCCTCCCCCCACACTGAACGAAAGCCTGCCATCTGCATCCACTGGATGCCCGTGACTCTCACAATGTTGTCGGTACATCTAGTGGGAGGCCTCCCTACGCTGCGTCTTGCGGTTCGTAGTCTCCACTCGAGAACCTTTCTTCCCCATCGGTTATCAGTTGTTCGAGCGATGTGGCCTGCCCATTGCCAATTCAACTTGCATATTTTAACAGCTATGTCGGTGATTCTGGTTCTTTGGCGAATATCCACGTTCCTGATTCTATCGCGCAAAGAAACTCCGAGCATAGCTCTCTCCATTGCCCGCCACTGGTCAAAGACCCTTGTCTTTAGGCACTGTGGTATTTTTGACGAGAAAATGTCACGCAATGGTTAGGAAGAGTTAGCGGATATACAGACAGACAGATAGACGCGGAAAGCGACTTTAATTTATACTATGTAGAGAAGAGAAGAGATTTCGGAAATCTGCCATTATTCACTCGTGTAAAATCACGTAAATCACCGACCTTTCTCAAGGTCCCCACGGGTCCCCTAATTGTATGAAAATGCAACGGGCCACCATCCGTTTAGATTTGTCCGGACTTTTGTCTGTTTTTTTTTATTCAATCATAAATAGGCTTGAGTTTGACCGCCAACTCGCCTGGTGTTAAGCGGTGATGCGGTCTACAATGGAGCACGAAATACCTAACGGCCAAATGCGAGTCTGTGACAAATTTCTGTTCACCACCAAACTAAGCAACGTGGGGCCCGCCTGGGCGTGATGTTGTCTTTTTGAATTACTTTTGTATTGTGGTACGGAACCCTCAGAGAGCGCGAGCCCAAAGTCGCACTTGGCCGTTTTATTTCACGTTGGCGCCAAAACTGATGCCTGTGTATTATGAACCGGGAAGTAGGCTAAGATAATGACTATCCGCCACTAATCATGGCCAGCATCAAAACACACTGTACATTAAAGTAATTACATCTGTGATTTTGCTAATAACAGTGCCAGTGTACAGTTAATGCACAGTTAATAGCACATCAACCTAGTTTCGATGAATCAACCTCTGACAAAAGCTGATGGGAGATTTCGCACGTTTTTGCTCGTTTCTAGACAATTAGTCAGGCTAAGGCTCTCAAAGTTGTTTTTATAAATCTTCTAAACATAAAAATGAATTTTATTATAGAAACTGATGTGGTTTTCACACATTTTATTTATATTACACGGGAATTACTCACGTAAGATCAAAGCAAAGCAAAGCGAGACGCAGCCGCGCGCGTGCATTCACCTTGAAAAGGACCGTCTAATGCGGTTGAAACTACAGTCGGAGTAACCGGCAGTAATTCCCGTATAATATAAATAAAATAAAAAATGAATCCCTATTTACCTTGGTCACGCCATAACTTGAGAACGACTTTACCGATTTCATTCATCTTTTTTTTCAAACTTTTCTAATACTTTTTAGAAGGTTCTTACGGAAAGAACAATTAAGAAAATTTCTCAAAAAATTGAAAAAAAAAATACTATGATTTTAACTTAGCGCGTTTGATGAATATGAATTTACCCGAATGAACTCTTTATAAAAATAAATTTGAGTCTAATTGCCCAGAAACGAGCAAAAAAGTGCGAAATCTCCCGTCAGCCAGTTACAATAACAATTATAAAGGCACTGACGATGCTTTAGTTAATCTGACTCAAGTTTCAGAAACTTTCACCTCACAATCCAGACAACGTCGATCAAATAAAAAGTGTCATCTTTTTTTTGGAATAAAAAACGCGGCGTCGAATCAAAAGATACCTTGTTGATCTCAAATGTTTGGATACGAACCTCTATCATCAGATAAGATGCGGCGCCTGTCTCTCCTAATCTACATTATTTATCATAATTGAGACCTTAGCGCTATCGAGTCAAAGCATAGCGTAATGATTTTCAGAGTTAGTAGATATTAGAATAGATAGATGAGAGATGATAGAGCTATGGAGAGGGCTATGCTCGGGGTTTCTCTACGAGATCGAATCAGAAGCGCTGGCGCTCATTTTGTAATCTTCAAAAATACGCATCTTCTAGGCCCGTCCATTAATTTTATTTTAGTCGAAGCGTAGAGCTAATATAAAGTTATACGTGGTTATACTACCGATCTGAATATAGCACCACTGTTCAATGCGGCTAGTCAAAGATGTCAAACTAAACTTAGCGGCACTGGAACAGCTAGTTAAAGATACCGGTGACATAGACCTCTCGTCAGAACGACTAGTTAAAGATGTCAGTTTGAAAATAGCATCACCGTTATGTTACCGCCAGTAAAAGTTACCTCATGGTTATTACGGTACCTACTCGCTATTTGCGACCGTCGCTGTCAATAAAGCGACGTTGATTTCTCACTTCTGATAGTTGCTGAAGTTTTTGGCGCCAAAGTAAAAAAAATTGTCTCATTGTATTATTTTTTAAACTTGTGTACTTTCGAATGTTAATGCGTAATGGTGGATTATCTATACTAATATTATAAAGAGGAAAGATTTGATTGTTTGTTTGTTTGCATTGAATAGGCTCCGAAACTACTGAACCGATTTGAAAAAATCTTTCACTGTTGGGAAGCTACACTATCCCCGGGTGACATAGGCTATAATCTATACCCGTGCGAAGCTGGGGCGGACCGCTAGTTATTTATAAAGTGGAAGTGAAGAAATCCACAGTGCCACTTGCACTAAGCAAACCGATGCAGACGATGCGTAGTGATTACTTGTACTATGCATCGTCTGCAAGCGCCCTGTCTTGTTTGACTACGTTTAATCTACCTTGATAATAATTTAATACTTGACAATGCAAATGCAAAAGAGTGCGACGCCAAAATCCTCAGAGGAAGGAATAAGAAAAAAATTGTTGCGCGATTATTTTTATTTTAGATTAGTGCCATAAGTCGCTAGTAGAAATAGTCTCTATGCCTGTTTTCATTCGCTATTTTTTTATCTTTTTGCTTTAAAATGTCTACCGTTTTACGGATCTATACTGGTAAAGCTCTTTAAAGGCCCTATTTATTATTGAAAATAACGGCTTAAAATGTTGTATATTCTCAAAATAATCAAGTTATTACTTCTAATTTACAAATTTTGTAGTAGTATTTCGTAAGACTCTTGGAGGGAAAGTTTAGGAGAGGAGTTCGTTAAATTCCTGACGTAAATTTTTTTTATGGTTTGTATATTCGTTTTAACAATTACGGCTTTATTGTTTTCAAATTCAAATTCAAATTCAAAATATTTTATTTCGGACAACAAAAAAATCCATTGGGTTAGTACAAACAAAACTTAGAACTATTGTTAGATAAAATACAAAAAAAAAAATCATACAAAAAGAAAATAATAATATTTTTTCACGCACCCTCGGAACATCTGCACTAATAACGACGTTTTGTTTTAGGCCCGAAAATCTAGATACCAAAAGTTTTACGATTGCCTTTGCAATGCGGCTCTTAACAACGGCTGGGGTCTAGCCTAGCTAAGTAGTACTGGGGCCTTACGGAGTACTGCTCAATGCGGCACCAAATCCGCTCAGTTGGAAAATCACGCGAACGTGAACCTTATCGCGCCCAGATACGGTTTGCGGTCGCGTGATTTTCTAACTGAGCGGATTAGGTGCCGCAATAGCAGTTGTCCGTAAGGCCCCTGGTCTGAATACCCTCCGTTATAGGTATATACCTAGATAAAGTCTGAACATAGCAGCATTGAAAATGCTAGTTACCACCAGTGAAATGTAATAATAGAGACGTTATAGGCCAACAACACGGCTTTAAAAACTGACGCAGCATATACCATAACATAACATAGCATAGCTTACCTACGCATGTATATGTGCATTTTGTGAAATAAGGAAAAGAATATGAAAGACCTTTTACGCAATATCTGTTGTTAGAAAGAGACAAAAATACATTTTGTTGTGGACACTCGGACTGCGTGACTGAGAGACGGCTGAACGAAGTCGGGCAGCCAGCCTTGTATTCGTCTAGTCAATATGGTGGCGGGCACAACCTATTTACAGGTAAAAATATCTTAGGTCACCACCCCTGGCGTTTCCACAATGGAATGTAAATTAAACGGCATTACGTGTAGTTTTGTCTAGAGTTCCCACGGGCGGATTCGCGGTGCGGAACGATTCTTTCAGGTCGTTCGACGGAGCTTTGTGCTCCCGGATGACAGCGTTTAAACTTAAACTCAGCATAGGAAAGAGACAAAAGTAGGATATCTTTGTAGTGTAAAAGAGATGGACGCAGTCTGAAATATATTGGAGGAGAACCATCAAGATACAATTCCTATAGTCACATTTCGACCAAAATAAAATGAATGGATGGGCACAGAAGGAGCGCATTTTTGGAAATTACAAAATGAGCGCCGGCGCTCACTTCGTTTCAGTCGGTCTCTAGCCGTAGGAAGTGCGACACGAGTCTATTGTTACATGATAACGAAACATCTGACAAAATTATGCCTTCGTGTGCTTTCCCGAAGTGTAAATACACAACAAAAAACCGCTATCTATTATTTTGTAACAAATGTACTGTACATGGTTATAATTAGGTGTTGAAGTATAATAATATGTCCGACGGTTTTGACTCGTTTTTACTGAGCAAGTTCAATGGTTATGGCCCGTCCATTGATCTTATTTTGATCGTAATAGTCACAATCTCTTAGTGAAAACAGTCAAAAAACGTCCAAGCTGATTCTGTTTAATTGTGTAACCCCCGGCCCCGGCCCGTTTAAGTGCAGTACTGTATTTAACTTACTGTCATTTCTCGGCTGTGATTTCAATGCCTACATAATTTGCTATTGCGGTTCTCTTCGTGGAATCCGACGCCGGCATAACATCGCCAGGCAAATCGGCTGTGGCACACTTATGTCATGATTATTTACTGCAAAATAGAGGACTGACTGAATTTCTGTGGTGGCACTAAGAGCATTGAATCCAATGTCGTAATGCAGGGCGTAAAATTAGAAAGGCCTACCATAACGCCCTAATTATAACTCAGGAAATTTTTACACATCTTTGACCCGCCGAAATAAACAAAAAAGGATTCTGTATAGTTCCATTGCTAAAATCCATAATGATCTATGGAGATTTTTTTCTCTCTTTAAATTAAAATTATATATTTGTCAGAACATGGTAGGTCTATAGCTATACATATTATATAGTAGCATATATGGTCGTAAGAATGGAGACGTATCTCATGTCCTTGCCTGTTACAGCGTACAAATGTTAGTTTTTTTATATATTTTTATTAGTTTTTGTTAAAGTAAAAAAGAAAAAACTGAATTATGTCTATGTTAGAATATTGTTAGAATCATATTTTTGTTTAGTTGTATTTTATACCTTAATTAGATGTTTGTTTATTACTACCTATATAAGCTATTATTATTATTTAATTTTTTAGATCGCATTTGAAAATTATGGTGGAACGTTGTTTCTCACTAGATCTGTTAGTAGTTCCTCGATGGATCTATTGAGATTTTTAATTCTCGTTGGATCCCATTTTGAAACTATGAATCTATTGACAACATTCTTTATGAGATAAACTTTCAAGACAAAATCAAGTGACAATTTTTTTTTTAAATATAGCTCAATATAACTGAAAGGTAAAAGCGGCGCGCTGCGTTTTTTTATTATTTTTTTTCTTTTTATTAAGGTAGCCCTCAAGTTTTCGATTCAAAACTGTGTTAAAGTTAGACGCTAGGTTAGGCCATTAACAAGACTTAAATCTGAAGCGGGTCACGTCTATTAATAAACCACTCATTAAGCTTGACCTTCTGCCGTTATAGACTTCGTTGCCTTCCATCGATGATGCACGGGTCGTATGTCAAATCATCTCTAAATACGTTACTCATCGACACAGTACAGGAGCCTTACGGACAACTGCTATTACGGCACCTAATCCGCTCAGTTGGAACATCACGCGAACGTGAACCTTATTGCGCCCAGATACGGTTTGCGGTCGCGTGATTTTCCAACTGAGCGGATTAGGTGCCGCAATTGCAGTTGTCCGTAAGGCCCCTGTAGGCATTCGTTTTGTACTTCATCCACAAATACGTGGTTTGATAGGGCTATGCCACAGAAAAGAGAAGTAAATAGAACGGAAATGAGAAGGTTAATCAGTTACCGGGTTTTTTTTTTTGAAGTATTGGGGACATTTTTGCACACACAGTCATCTGACCCCAAACTATAAGCAAAGCTTGTGATATGGCTGCCAGAGACTGATATACATATATATATATATTTAATACATACTTAAATATGATATTTGATTTGATTTGATTCCCTCCTGCCCATTTTTCTATCGGACTGCCAGAGTGGGTACGAAGAATCGACACCGCTTTATGGTTGATATTCCTAGAACCCGTACGAAGCGCTTTGATTCCACATTTATTATGCGAACTGCTAGTCTGTGGAATTCGCTGCCTGAGTGGGTGTTCCCCGATAGTTACAATCTGGGTGTGTTCAAGTCGAGAGTGAATAGGTTTCTTCTAGGCAAGCGTGCTCCATCGTACGCCGCATCATCAGGCGAGTTGGCGGCCAAGCGTATCTATAATAAAAAAAAAATAGGTATTAACATCGAGTTGGCGGTTAAACGCAAACCTATAATTAGATTTAAAGAAGAAAAAAAATCATATTCCAACCAAATCTAATTATGCAAAACTCTGTATCTGAATCGAATGTGAATAAATAACGTGTTAAGAATAATTTTATTTTGTAACCACAATCTCGGTGTCAGTTATTGGATCCGAGTTATGTAGGTGTTGAAATGGGACTCCGAGCTGCCGATGTGGAAATTAAATGTCCTTGATCATACTTGTAAACTTACATGTAAATGCAATAGTTTAAAAATTACTGTTTCTACCAGACTAAGCAAAGACAAAACGAGAGTATTATATACTAGTAGGCCGCCCCTGCTTCGTACGGGCGAAGCCGGGATATATAGCCTATGTCAACCGGGGATAGTGCAGCATCCTAACAGTGAAAGAATTTTTCAAATCGGTTCAGTAGTTTCGGAGCCTATTCAATGCAAACAAACAAACAAACAATCAAATCTTTCCTCTTTATAATATTAGTATAGATAAGTGTTATATAAAGTATTAGAGTAGGGCCAATTTAAGGTGGTACGTTTCACCTATGACGGGAAATTTAAATTTCACACAGTTTTTTGTCTTTGTAGCTAGACTGGGTAATTATTTTAAAATGACAGTGTTTGCGCAAATTGTTGGTTATTCTTTATATTATCATGTACAGCTATTTAACAGTAACGCACCATATTACTTACATTTGTCAATAAAGACTTGAAAACTTTGAGATTGGCCTAATTGTGAAAAGTGAAGAAACATACAAAGAGTAACTTTCGCCTAAGGTTTCTTGCTTTAGGTACCTATATTTACTATTGAACTCTATATCCTTTTGTGACCTCATTATTGCCCATGTAATTGTTATCACACCCACTCTATTATTGTTCAATGCATTTACGCATTTATTTCCTCCTTCTTTAAATTTACTCATCGGATCTGCAGCCACATAACACGCGTTAGCAGCTTTTGCAAGGAATATAAATTCAAACTTACGACCATCCGCTTCCATATTTTTAAATTCAAAAGCCTGTTTATTACACTGGACCGGCAGAAATATTAACATTTTATACTTTACCTAATGAAATTCGAGACCCCAATGCGATATATCGATTTGCTTATTAACATTTTGGAATCGATTTGGCGGCGAAATTGGTGAAAATTCGCGTCATTTGCGGGAGCGGAGGCGGAAAGATGTGTTGCCCTGTTTCTGAGGCATCGATTGGCGTTCCTCTTGCATACTTTTGAAATATACGTTCTATTTGCTAGTGTTAAGGTCTAAAATGGGTTGGTTGACGAGGGTGGTTAGGTCGTAAGGGTTTTGAAGGGGGGGCAGCACGCGTCCACAGCCGGCTCCGCAGTGCCTCGCCGGCCGCCAGCATTACCGCTTGCGTCCTTGCGGTATTTGAGCAAATTCGGCAACGTCCGTCGCGTTGCGGTAGGTTTCGCTAAACATTCGCGACTTTTTTTTACGAAGACAGTGCGTAACTGTGAAAGTGTATAAAGTGAATTTTGTATTTAGCATTATTAGTGTCATTTAGTGCAGTTTACCCTGTTTTTGTGGAACGACGCTTTTGTAAAGTTTTTCGCGGTGATTGTAAGTTTCGAATGTTATGATTTCTAAACATTGGCTTCTGTACCTACAAACGAATGCGTATTTGCTGCTTTATTTACAATAAAATCATAAAAAAGAAATGTAAACACAGAAAATAGAAATAAGGCTTTTTGGGACACCTTTTCCGGATGTTTCTTTCTAGGGAAATTGCCTAGAAAGATCATAATATATCTGCGCTGCGTAGATGACGCCATTATTAAATCCACGTCCACACTACTACAGTTTCCTGTAAACTTTTGTGTTATTAAAGGTTTATATTACTTACCTCAAATGAGTTTTCCTTATTTTCTGAATATATATTTTTTTAATATATTCCCGCGTGCATGGACTCTCAGCAACCATAGATTTTTCCGGGATAATGAGTTTCTTATGTCACTCTCCGGCCCTCCATATCCAGTGTAAACTCTATACGGGGTGTAAGGGGAACACTCTCGAAGCCAAAAGAAGGTAATTGTACTCATCATTATGAACAACTTTTACTACGAGACCAACACCAAGGAAGTTGCAAGTTTAGGGTATATATAAAATCCTTGACCAACACTGAACTCGCGAAAAAAAATATCTGCTGTTCCATACATTTTGTCGAGTGTCAATGACAGTTTTCTATAGAACAGCTGATATTTTTTTCGCGACTTCAGGGTTGATCTCATAGTAAAAGTTGTTCATAATGATATGTACAATTACCATCTTTTGGCTTCGAGTGTTCCCCTTACAACCTGTATAGCGACACTCAATTTAACGACAAACTCACTATAACGTCCAAAAGTGTGATCATGGGTCGCGAAGGGGAAATCCTCTTCATGGTTTATGCATTCCTGGTACTTGGACTTGGTGAAACAACTATTCATAATAATAATTATATTGCATATAGAAATTGGCCGATACTCAAAGTGGTAGAAGTATGACATTTTTGTTTTCACTGTACTTAACTACCAGTAGTTCTATCTGGCATACAATTTGCGTGTTCAAATTGTTCGACTAGCCAGTCTAACAAATTGGAATATTTTTGTCCAAACAGTTCGATCATCGAACTATTAGTCGGACAGAATGGAATAAACGATTTTAGCTGGGGTAATCAGTAAATGTACCGACTAGCGAAGACAGCTGAATATCACAGTATCGATCTAACATAATGCACCGGTTGGTATTTTAATATGCAAATTTAAAGAGCTCGTAGTAAAGTTTTGTTCAACATTTGTTAGTTTACGTTTTTTATTACAAAAACAGCAATCTGTAAAAATAGGCGCTTGACCTGATGATCTCATTGTGGAGATTTGTTTACCTTTTGTAGCAGTTTGTGCATTTTTTGTTGCAAAACCTGCAAATCTAGTTAGATTTGCAGTTTAGATTTACTGCAAATCAAGAGTGAATCGGTTTCTTTTAGGCAAGCGTGCTCCACCGTAGACCGCATCATCGCTTAAAATCAGGCGAGTTGGCGGTCAAACGCAAGCCTATTATTTATTTTAAAAAAAAGATGCCTAGTAAGTGGAGTCTACTAGCGAGTATAGAGACTAGAAGAGCCAATTCGTTTGGCCACCTTGTACGACATGACAAATTAATGAAAACTATCATAGAAGGAAAGAGAGGACCTGGAATACCAAGAAGAGTACTCAGACCAAATAAAAGAGAAGGCAAAAAAATATTTTCTGTAGTTGTCACCCAGTGCATTTTCATGGTCATGCGCAACTTCAATACAAATTTGGAATGTATGAAACGGGTGCGAAATCAAACTTTTACGTTTTCTATTCTATTCTTACGTATAAGCTTGTCTCTATAGGCGTCTTACTTCATTATAGGAGTCGCACCCGTATCAGAAATATTTTTCCCTAAGGAAGTCCCACCTCTTCAGCGTTATCGGTTATATTCTCTTTGAATATCATTCATTTCACGAATACGCTGGTTTGAATATAGGTAACTATAAATTCCAAATAAACGCCCTAATTGATTAATTAAAACCCTTATCTCTTGCCATCTCATTAATTAATATCATTAATCTCCATTTCGAGTAGTATAGTTAAGTTAACAAAGAGGTCAGTTACCCGACGCGGGGGTTACATATTGCCATAGAATATTGCATAGTATGATCGAGTACGCACACATGTTTCTATGTTCTATACCACAGACATATATCCAACTAGAACGCCACAAGTCGACCTACCTTGCATGTCAGATTAAAACCAGCAGGGCCATCGCGCCAAAAAATTACAGACGAATCGTTGTTGGCGAATCGCAACCGCTCCACTACTTTTGGTTGATTTCGTATCGCGCTAATGATTTTAACCAAAGACGAAACGCAACCCGATCACGGTTGGAACGTAGACGCTGTCAAACGAACGTTTATGATTAAGTTAGATAATATCAACTTTTTTGCGCCGATACGAAATCGACCAAAAGTTGTGGAACGTTCGCGTTTCGTCAACGATTCGTCGTTAATTTTTTAGCGCGATTGCCCTGCAGTCTGCTCAATTGATGCCGCGACAACACATGTCAGTTAGGAAAGAAAATGGGTAATTGTGCAATACTGAGTTGTAAGAATACCAGAAATTGAGTTGGCCGACAGAATAAATATATTTCTTTTCACTTTTATGTACGAAAAATTTGACACGCTTAGTTTTCATACAGTTTGTACCGCTTGTGAAGTCTACTTAGGTATAGGTCTGTGTTCTATACCAAGTAATCGAAAAAATTTTTGCAGTGTTGATTATGATAATAAATCAAATACAAAAGATAATCTTCATAACTATTTTCGTAAATACAGCTGCTCTGTTGTTTAGTTTAGATACGTCCGTATTTTGTGATTCTATGAGCAAATAGAAATAGAACGAATTAAAGCTAAACACGTTTTAATCGCAGCACTCTCGAGCTCAGTCATAAATAATAATTCACTATTATTATGCATCAACACTTGAAAATATACAATTTTAGGAATGTAATACAATCAGGCGATGTATTCCACGCAAATTCTACGTTAATAAAAAAAGAAAAACTTCACTATGCAACCTTAGATTAGGTACCTGTTTGTGTATATCTGTGCTGTTTGTCAAAGTATGCAACGTTAATAAAAATCAACTCAATTTCTTTTTCACCCATCACGCAGGCTAAAGCCTTTAAGGCCATACCGCCTCGTCATCAGTTTTTTATAGACAAAGTAAAAAAAAAGGAATTTCAAGGGGTTAGTACCAAACACCAGTAAGCAAGTATCAATATATTAGGGTTACTCTGAAAGGGTGTACTAGGGAAGTCGAAAGGGGTCCGTTATACTCATCATCATTTACTATGGGACCAACCCTGAAATCGCGAAAATATATATCAGATATTCCGTACATATTGTCGAGTGTGAATGACCGTTTATATGCAACAGCTGTTTTATTTTTCGCGATTTCAGGGTTGGTCCCATAGTAAAAGTTGTTCATAATGATGGGCACTATGGACCCCTTTCGCCTTAGAACATCCTTTCTGCGTAACCCAGTAAATAATGTCCAGAATAGAATAGGTTCGGGTAGGTATCTATGTTATTGAGATGACACATTGATGATTGAAAACAATCGTTTTGTTTTACCGGTGTTTAAAAACAACGTCTAGAAGCGGTCCGTGTTATGATTAACGTAAGGACGATAAAACTGTTTGTGGTTTATTTTGTGTTTTATTGCTCTGTAGTCTATATTTAATTTTTATTTATGTGTTTACTCTAAATTTTCCCCGGGATAATAGAATATTATGCGTCAATGCAGGATAGAGTATACAATGTATACCTATATACAGGGTGTAAGGGGAACACTCTCGAAACCAAAAGAAGGTAACAAGTTAACTAAAAATAGTTAACTTCATTAATCCGCTACAAAAAAGTTAGCTTCGTTAAACGTTACATTTCGGAAGAATTTACGCAAGTTAACGTTAATCGTTAATCCGTTAATATGTGTAAAATTGCATCTTTATATCGTTGCGTCAGTGAACTTATAAAACCTGTTTGCTTAGGTTCTGAAAGTTAACAGGTTAGGAACAAAACAAAATACTTGTATAATTCTAATGTGTAATTTAATCGTCGGGCATAAGGTGCATATTCCCCTTCATGAACATTAACATGTTGAAGTTCTCGTCTGAAAGCGAGGCTCGTTTTGGTGTTAAAATGTCTTTATAATAACAGCAATCAAACAAACAAAACACTCGTCACTCTAAGCACCGGCTCTAAGTAATGAAATAACGAAACAAATCTCTTCGCAGTTTTCTTTCTCACTCGCAGGCGCCGGCAAAATATATCTAGTTTTGTTTTTGTTTCACTCGCTGCCACGCGCTGTCCGGCACTTGTCGGTGCCGTGCGGTAACTATTAGGCATTGGATTAACGATTAACGGACTTCTGCATATTAACTGAAGTTAATGTGTCCGTTAACATTTTTAAAAGTTAATCCGTTAATCAAAATGTTAACTTCGTTAATTAATGATTAACGGATTAACGAGTTAATGCCCAGCTATGTGTACTCATCATTATGAACAACTTTTACTATGGGACCAAACCTGAAATCGCGAAAAAAATATCAGCTACCATAGTAAAAGTTGTTCTTAATTATGAGTATAATTACATTCTTTTGGCCTCGAGAGTGTTCCCCTTACACCCCCGTATACATATTGCAGTGGCTGGCAAATAAGGCAATGATGTAATGAAAATTAAATGTTTTTTATGCTATAGGTGGCAAACAAGCAGACGTACCGCCTGATGGTAAGCAGTCACCGTCGCCTATGGATAATTGTAACAAAAGAGGCATCACAAATACGTTGCCGACCCTTAAGGACTCTTTTGAAGAACCTTGTACTCTTTTGTTGTAGCGTTTCGGAAACACTGCGGAAGGTAGTTCATTCCATATTTTGCAGGTGTGAGGCAAGAAAGATCTTGTGGTATCGCATAGTGTGCGATTTCCACTGATCTATGATGTGTGGATGAACTTTCAGGCGGGGGCGGCTAGGGCGATGATAAAACCGTGACACCGTGATTGTTAACAAACGTCTTCTTAATAATTGTAATACATAGAAACTCTTTATTGTGTACACCAGAAATAAAAATTACAACACGATAGAAAACACTTACGAGCTAGTGCCACAAGTGGCGGCCTTATCGCTAAAAGCGATCTCTTCCAGGCAACCATTGGATGGAAAGAATTTACGTAACAGAATCGACGGGGGATGCTAAAACACTTTTAATGATACCATTAAATAAATATTACTGAATGTACTAAATACTAAATATACTAAATATATATATATATATATACATATATACATATATAAACACACATAATACAGACGCGTAATACATGGTATTTGCAAAAATAAAAAAATAAGTGGCACATAATAGATAAAAGTAGCACGTTGTGTAAACATGCAAAATGCAAACGCTCACTGTAACTTTGCATAAATATTGCAACTTGCATCTATTTTCTACGTGATCAACATTATAAATACATGGCAATTGGCAATATTAGAACATCGTAGGTAGGTAGGTAGGGAGTTTTGGCGCCAACGTGGAAAAAAGCATGTCGGCTCGTTGGATTATTTTCCTAAACTTGTGTATTTTCGAGTGTTAATATTTTTGAGTGTTAATTCACTAGATCGTGAATTCATTAATTGCTCGTAAACGTGCTCGAGTGTGGACAAGTGATATAACGAGGTGAAACATATTATATGTCTTTTTGTGTTGTTTCCAAAACTCCATAGAAGCCTCTTGTAAAGTCTCCACCACTTTACTAGTGGCATGAGTTTGACTTGACCGTGACTTTGCTTGACTCTGACTTGTTTGACGCTATTAATACCATGTAAACTTGTTTAATATTATGACTAAAGGACTTGGCATCCATGGTCACGAAAAATTTAGCAAAAAAACCCTATTAAGTTCTTCATTTTTTTCACATTGATAATACGAAGTATAAGTATGACATCTTTGGTTTTTCATATGTTTTTGTATAGTTTTATCTTGTGGACTTCCCTATAAACTACCAATGTTTGTATATTACCTGGTCATGTATTAACTAATGAAACTAATTCATCCTTTAGTCGGGCAGTTATCACTGACAGTTGTAATTGCTGTTACAATAACAGTGCTTGTAGGTCGAGCGATCTAAATATAGAACCAATCTGCGACGGTTACAGTGAAGGATATTGTTTGATGATATTAAATGGTTAGGAATGCATACTTTTTAATTTGTATAATTGTTTACACATACGGGTTTTATCAGCGCCCGTACTGCGGGAGAGCGAGAGGGGCGGTCGCTCTAGGCGCCAGATAGCAAGGGACGCCAAAATGCAAAAAGCGAATAACATATCGACCGAAAAAAAACAGCTGTTCTACACAGGGTTGCCACCTTTTGGAAAAAAGTCGGGACAATACAATAGGTTATCGTTGATGAGGGGGGGATCAAAAATGGTCAAAATCGTCATTAATTAATTAATGGCCCTCTAGTCAACGCGTATTTTTTGCGGCGCCTCTTTCTGCCGTGTCAGAACGATTGAGCGATATCGTCACATGTTATGGAAAATCGGGACAAAATTATAGGTTATCGGGATGCGGAATAATATCATCAAAATCGGAACTGTCACAGCAGAATCGGGATGGGTGGCAACCCTGGTTCTATAGCAAAAAGCTCTCGTCACAAAATAGTGGTCAGTCTATAATAACGTTCATTCATAGGACGTTAATCTATGAACAAACAGCTGACGTTTTTCGAGGTTTTTATCGTTGAACCTATCTATGGTAAAAGTTGTTTATCCTTACTTCCTTACTAATATTATAAAAGCGAAAGTAACTCTGTCTCTCTGTCTGGATGTTTGTCGCGTTTTCACGGCCAAACGGCTTAACGGATCTTAGTAAAATTTGATAAAGAGTTGCTGTATATCACAGAGATGGACATAGAATACTTTTTTGAAGATTTTGTTTTATTATTTTATGAAATTCTGGAAAATAATAGGACATTTTGGCGCTCACAGAATGCATCACAGAATAGAACGTAGTAGTTACGGTCAGTTGCGTTTCACAATGCGATGTTGCCACTTCGTGCTGAAAGTTATACGGGACGGGATGCGGACGCGGGCCGAACCGTGCTGTGCGACGTTGCTGGCGATGTATCGACTTGATTTTATGCATGGGTATAGTTCAAGTGCCGGAGAGTGATATAGGTTAATTTCATCATCATAATCATCACCATTTTTCATCACTACGCGGGTGGATCCGCGGGGTGCAGCTAGTGTTGTATAAGTGCAATGATCCCTATTAGAATATCATATACGTATAAAAGAGGTCCATAAAGGTTCGCTAAAGCAGTTCAATAATCCAACTGAAGCTCAAATTGCGAACCAAACATTCCGCAATCGTTGACTCGACAAACCGACATCGATCGGCGCGGCGTAGGCATTTCATCAAGGATAACAGCTACTCAAACTTTATTTGAAACCAATCTCGTTAAAGGGATTTCGGTCATTTTCAATACGAAAGTTGTACAGTAGTAACCTTGAGGTCATTGCTTAGTTGATTATCAACATGGGGAGATCGTTTTTACGCGGTGTCGCAATAAAGGAAGGTGTTGTGTTTGACGTGTTTGTATGTATAACTCACAGCCACCGCTTTATGGTTGATATTCCGAAAATTCCACATTTTATTATGCGAACTGCTAGTCTGTGGAAAGCGCTGCCTGAATGGGTGTTCCCCGATGGATACATAATTCTAATTCTTTATGAAACCACATAACACGCCGTAAAAGTGTTGTAACACGGTAACCAAGGTAACAAGTAACACGGTAACCATGGTAACAAAATTAAATGAATTAAACGCGTCTTCTGATTGCACAGATATAGTAGATCTGTGTCCGATTGAATACTACATTCTGTTGACAAAACGCGCTAGCTTACTCCGCGTTATTTTGACAGTTCAAACCGCAACGCGTTATGCACCTCATCGCGTTAGCAAACTTGACATGGCCAATTCCACGCAGAACGCGGTCGCGTTACTAGTTTATGTGGTTATAGACACAAAAATTATCTATTGCCCGAGAATAGCATCCTAGGTGATTAGGATTCTCGCACGTGCATGATCTCTATTTCTGCCTAGTGCCTACATAAGGCAACCTGTGCTATATCTATTTGTCGTATTGAATCATTCATGGACGTGCCTTAGGCATTGTCTAGGGCTCCGTAGGCGGCGTCGAGGTTATGGATTTGGTATGGCCATTTTTCAACCATTACTATTCAATCTAGGCCGTTTTCAAGTAATTTTTATCCTGGATAAAATATAGAAGAAGAGAAGAATAATTAATTCGTTTCCAGTCTTTCAGTCGTCCTGTTTTTAGCCTTATTCCAATCATGTGCAAGGAAAGGGTATACAAAGTCCTTGATTATGTGAGATCAGGAGCCTTACGGACAACAGCTGATTGCGGAACCTAATCCGCTCAGTTGGAAAATCACGCGAACGTGAACCTTATCGCGCCTAGATACGGTTTGAGGTCGTGATTTTCCAACTGAGACCTACCTATTGAGAAAAAATAAATGTACATTGTGTATAGTTTCCCCTTTAGCACATAAATCCCCCACTTGGTCGTCCATTTGATGAAATTTTAATTAAAATAAAATAAATAAATATTCGGGACAAAAAAAAAAAAAAAAAAAACGAAACAAACAAAACTTCGGGTCAAATTATCTCGTTTGCAGTTGTTTACCGCTCAATATTAGGTAAAGTTGATTGAATCAGGCGTTACTTCAAATTTACAAATATTTTATTTAAAATTAATATCAATAGTACAAATTGTTATAACGAATTTTTTGTTACAGATTTAATTACTTTTTGTTTCAGGTTAGGTTAATTTTGCTCTTTTATCTAATTAATATTTAAATTCCGGTTACGTTCAAATTAGCATCACAAATATCTATAGAGAAAATAGTTTCACCCAAAATCCTTATTGTACTCGAAACGACGTAGAAGCGGAATTACACTAGAAATTCGACATATACAAATTAGGTAAAGTGTTTTTTTATATAGAATAGATCTACCTTTGGCCTAATATATTTTTACCTGTAGATAGGTTGTGCCGGCCACTATACTGGCTGCCCGACTTCGTTCAGCCGTCCTCAGTCACGCACTCCGAGTAAAAAATGGTTTATCTCGATTTCCGGCAAAACTAGTCTGGTCGGCAGTCTAGTACTAGTACTAGGCAAAGTTATAGGTAATAAAAAGTTCTACAACTTTTGTTTGCACACTTTTTTCACATAACCTCAACATTTAACAACAGGTTTTTTATTTTTATCTTTTACAAAAATATTTTTTTTCACGAAATTTGTTAAAAACTTACCTTTTTATGTCACTAATTTTTTTTCCCACCTACCGACCTCAGATCGCCCGTTTTTTTTTTTTTTTTTCGTTTTTGTTATATTCTCTCCTTTTCCAATGGGTTTCATTCATTCTACTATTATTTTTGTCACTTTTGTACCATTTTCAAAGCCTTCTGCACTGGTCTATATTTATGATTAAATTTGGCCGCAAAGCTGGCTTCTAATTCAATAAGGCAGCTGGTCGACCTCAATTTTCAACAAGATCATCAAAAAGATCGTTATGAACTTTATGAGAACACACTAACCTGAATTTTGGGACCTAAGCTAAAAATAGCTTGGCCTAATGGCGAGACTACCTGCTTTTGATATTCCGTGGAAGATTAGATCCATTCGCAAAATTACATTTTACGGCAGGATATTTAATGCATGTTTAGTTTATCTTAATTTAATTCCTTGAAACTGTATTTTTTGCAGTCAAAAACGAAGTAGCGTTTCATATGAAATTAGCGTTATGCAGATTAGGGCATCGACCAAAATAATATGAATGGACAGGCCCAGAAGAAGCACATTTTTGAAGATTACAAAATGAGCGCCGGTGCTCACTTCGATTCAGTCGGTCTCTAGCCGTAGGAAGTACGACACGTGACTTTTGTTACATGATAATGAAACATCTGACAAAATTATGTCTTCCCCGAAGTTTAATAACCTAATAACACAACAAAACCGCTATCTATTTTTTGTAACAAATGTACTGTACATGCACATAGATCAATGTGTACATGGTTATAATTAGGTGTTGAACTATATGTCCGACGGTTTTGACTAGTTTTTACTGAGCAAGTTCAATGGTAATGGCCCGTCCATTCAATTTATTTTGGTCGAAGGATTAAGGCTGTCGCGGCGCCTGAATCCGCAGAGGACCGCAGAGGAGAAAAGGCGTAATTAAGAATAGTACCCTGGATAGTGGATACATTTTTGAGCCTTTATGGGTCGATAACTCGATACGATACCACGAAGGCCGTGGGGATCGGGAGCTAATTTTGTAATGCTTGATATTCGATAAATTGCCCATGATTGTAGTTAACATACCATAAAAACTTGAATTTGATGAACTGTTGGCGTCGCGCCATTCTCGTAGAATCACAATTTGTGCCAGGCTCAGAAAGCTTATTTCCCCGGTAGAACCATATAAAATCGATCCAAGGCGCGAACACCTGACTCACGCGCAGTGAAAGTGCATGTAATTGATTGAACACTCGTGCGTTTACTCACCACGAGCGTAATTAGCACCATTACTCGATTCAGAACGCGTTGGATCATTTTATAATAGTTCTCTTTGATTTGGCCCAATGACGTGTGATTGACTTTTTTTTTTATATTCCCCCATCTATAAATAAATCAATGTGGTTTCTAACATTATAAACGCGAAAGTTAGTATGTATGGATGTATGGATGTTTGTTCCTCTTTCAAGCTAAAACTACCGAATGGATTTTAATGAAAGTGTACAATAATATAGCTTATACATTAGAATAACACATAGGCTATAACGGGTTGTAGTAGCGAGGCCGCAGGCCGAGCTCTACGCGTACGAAGTAGTGGGTTTCAGCTAGTCTATACTAATATTATAAAGAGGAAAGATTTGATTGTTTGTTTGCATTGAATAGGCTCCGAAACTACTGAACCGATTTGAAAAATTCTTTCGCTGACGGTAAGCTACACTATCCCCGGGTGACTAGTGATAGGCTATAATCTGATACCCGTGCGAAGCTGGGGCGGACCGCTAGTGTTTAATATATTCAATGCAACTTGAATTGCTTTGCTTGAGCGGAAAAACCAATTAATGACAATTAATGAAATGATTTTTGTATTTTATTTAATAGATTATTAAATAAATTGTTTCCCAGTATCTGTCTTTGATATAATAAAGTGGCAACTGGACAGTGACGTCATTGCGGGACCACTCCCAGAGCGTTAGACCTTGTTTTTTGGATCATGCCCTGCTCTACAATAGACAAGATGTCCAGAGTCTCTTTACTTTCATCATGGACGTAATATTGGTATTTTACTCTGGTATTTTACGTCCATGACTGTCATATTTTGATACATCTGGAAAAATCGCTCTGTATCATCACTTACCATCAGGCGAGATGCCAGTCAAGCGCAAGCCAATTTTTTATTATTATTATAGATAGACTTGCGCTTGGCCCCCAACTCGCCTGATGTTAAGCGATGATGCGGCCTACGATGGAGCACGCTTGCCTAGAAGGAACCTATTCACACTCGTCTTGAAGACACCCAGATTGTAACTATCGGGGAACACCCACTCAGGCAGCGAATTCCACAGACTAGCAGTTTGCACAATAAATGTGGAATCAAAGCGCTTCGTACGGGTATTAAAAAAGTCATCAAAACTGGCTGAAAGTAAATGTTTAAAAAACAGTTCTGTCCCTGGTATTCTTTCGTCATTGTTCTGTCCCCACATAAAACTCGTCCGCTTCGTTCACCCACTGTATTAAAAAGTATTGTGTGTATGTATGTCACTTTGCATGACAAGGGGCCCGTTTCAATGGCTGAACTGAATGTGGTCAAAATTGTGATTCGGCCTTCGTGGTTGGCCCTTGTAAACGGAATTGTAGTCGGGTAGATTTCGAAGAAATGTCGATTTGCAGTTGTTCCATAAAATATATTTATTTTGAAATAATGTTTTTTTTTTACTATTTCTTATATATTTTTGAGCTAAATTATTATGTATGTATACGTACTGGAAACCGATGTGCAACAATGAAAATGTTTCATTTGTTATTATAAATATATTTTATTACAAAAAGTCACTTGAATAATGGTTTATAATCAGAAAATACATTGTTCTGCGTCCATATATTTTTCGCCCCGAAACCCACAGCAGAGGAAAATTATGTGTTGTATATAAATATATTACTGAATTCCTATACAATCATGATTTTATAGCGGACTAGCTGGGAATTATAACTATTACAAAAAAAGACTCAAGATTTTGTCATGGGTTTTCCTATCTCGAGGCGATCTTTATGTGATTATGCGATTTGTACGACAAAAACTACACGAAGTGGTTATTTATTTGCTAAAGCAAAAATTTCTGGACTTACCTATTTACTATTTTTAACGAATATACTAATGTAAATAAATAAATAAATATCTGGGACATTTTTGCACACACGGTCATCTGACCCCAAACTAAGCAAAGCTTGTAATATGGCTGCCAGAAACTGATATACGTACATATATATTTTTAAATACATACTTAAATAGATATTAACACCCAGACATAGAACAAACACAAATGTTCATCACGCAAATGTTTGTCCTAGATGGGAATCGAACCCACGCCCCCAAGCACAGAAGATAGGTTCACTACCAACTGAGCCACCGGGGCAGTCCTATATGTACAATCCATGTACTTACTATAATACTTTTTATCTTCATTAAGGCATTCAGCTAGTCCGTGTTAAATATATATGATTATAATATATTAAATATATATTGTTATATGCATTAACACACAACAAACTTGAATGTCGGATGCTTTTAATGTAAGGGTGCGGAAAAAAACAAGATCCTTTGATTATTATGACAATTACTACAGATATCTACCTTTACGATTACTTATTCCAACTCCCTGCATAAAATGGCTACATAATTTTTGCGAGTCGGGATGAGATCACCACGGTCGAAGCCAGAAATGCAGATATTTACATTGTGGCCCGTGCGCATGCCACTATATTTGCAAACAACTTGTTAGCTTGTCTATAATAATATTAATATATTAATATCTAATTATATATAAAAGAAAGTCGTGTTAGTTACACTATTTATAACTCAAGAACGGCTGAACCGATTTGGCTGAAAATTGGTGGAGAGGTAGGTTAAAACCAGGAGACGGACATAGGCTACTTTTCATCATCACTATTTTTCATGTGTGTGTGAAACCGCGAGGCGCAGCTAGTAATATTATAAGGAGGAAAGATTTGATTGTTTGTTTGTTTGTTTGCATAAAATAGGCTCCGAAACTACTAACAGATTTGAAAACTTCTTTTACTGTTAGGAAGCTACACTATCCCCGGGTGATTTTCATTTTTCACATAGGCTATAATTATATCTGTGCCGGGGCGGGCCGCTAGTTGTTTTATAAAGCTTGGCGTTTCGAAGGAAGCAGCAGATGTTGCTAATTGTCAATGAATATTTGACAATATTACTGAAATAACTCAGCAGATTGCACTAATGGTGACGTTTTAGTTTCATGTCATCGAGATACAATACATACAGAGTCACAATCGTGCCAAAAAATGTACGAACCAAAACTTAGTGCTACAAATTGCGCAGACTTTTTGGTTAGTTACAAGGTAACCGCGCTCTTACTACGCCGCGCGATGCCAGAGCTACGATGACATAGCGGACAACTAACGTTGAACACTATGCAAGCGACATAACATCTAAATTGGAGTAAATGTGGCATTGTGAAGTACATATATAATTTATACAATGTATGTACAAATAAACCGTTCCGTTCTTTCTGTTGCCATACCCTACCCTAACAGGGTCATATTTTATTTATTTATTTAATTTAATTAATACAGTTACACCAATTACATCAATTAAATCATGAGAATTACAGATGTACTTTGTGTCATTTAATTTAAAAAAAATAATTTAAGGTTTGCATGCATACATAATAATATATGTCGTAATAAACTTATTGAGTATTAATATAGAAATAGGGGTTCATCTATACTAATATTATAAAGAGGAAAGATTTGGTTGTTTGTTTGTTTGTTTTTGCATCGAATAGGCTCCAAAAGAACTGAATCGATTTGAAAAATTCTTTAACTATTGGGAAGCTTTACTATCCCCAGGTAACATAGGCTATATTATATTTAAAAAAAAAAAAACCTTACTATAACTCCAATAATGTAACCCAATGTTTAAAAAAATAAGATTTACAATTTCAACTTTGCGTGTTTGTCAGTTCTAAGACAGGACAACGTCTGTCAGGTCAGCTAGTTTTTCATATATAGATAGATTGTACTATTATATACATGTCAAAGTTGAAATCCTTATATTTTGTAGTCGGTAGGAAAAGTAGATCACCCAATTTAGTGGTTAGTTTCCCATTCTATAATAATAATATTCATTTATTTCAGACAATGTCCATATTGTTACAAATTAAAATTACAAAATTCTATATCAATTCTTAATTAAAAATGTTATATTATAAAACAATAAATAAATAAATATATTAAATAAATATATAATTCTATGTCGCAGACGTCACGGTCCGATTCTATTCATTCTATAGCAGTCTAAATAAGTACTTTTACTGTAGCGTGGCCAACAAGCGTAACTGATGTGCAATTGAATGTGTATTTGTATGTATTCATTCCTATCTTATTTGGTATCCTACAAAATTGGTTGATTCTGACAGATATTGAGGTCGTGACATAGATTAATAATAGTCATAATAATACCTCTGGCATAGAATTGACTAATTTTATCATCTTGAATAACATTAAACTTTAAATTTTATTTATCTATATATTTTACACTCCTCTGATCCGTCCATCCTAATCCTTACTAAATCCTAATTATCGCGTATCGTTTCCCTACCTTTAAATTCTAAAACCAATACTCATAAGACTTGTATATGGCAACTGCGTCAATCATGCGGAGCCAAAAGCCACAATACGGGGAAGAAGAAAAAAAAATTGACTAATGTTTAGGTACGTTTTGGCGCCAACGTTAAAAAAACATGTCGCCTCTTTGTGTTATTATGAAAAGCATGTTTTCAATACTGACACTGGCAAATGCATATGTCGTGTTACGCCAAAATTCCCTCAAGCGGAAAGAAGATTTTTTTTAGCTTTTGTGCCAGATATTTTGTTATTATTTCTTGAAAATATGCAATAACCCGAATTTTGCGTACACATCTCTTTGATTCAGAAACGTTTATTTTTAGCTTTTAAAATTTGGTGTGCTTTTGATACGGGTGTATCGTATCATTCGTAGCTCCCGACAGAATTATTAACATAGATTTTGTCAGCGAGCTTATATCAAAGTATTGGACCTAGCAAAAAGGCAAGGTCCAAATTCTTTGGCCTGCATAATATAAGATCAGTGGATTTTATCCTGTTTACCGTCCTTGCTGTTTACGCAATGTTAACGTCTAACTAAAGCGCGTATTTCCCCAAAAAATGGGGTTTTGGCTTCGCGTGATTGACGCATTTGCCATTTATAAGTCGTTTATAGTTTTATGTTTTAGAATTTATAGGTAGCGAAATTATAACCGAAAATTAGGATATACGAAAGATTAGGATGGACGGATCCGAGGGGAGTAACATAAAAGAGAAGAATAAATAAAATTTTACATGTAGGTATATCGTAGACAGAATATTCTCGAACAAAAATTCCCAAGGCTAAACAAATATGAACTCATTTGAAGGATAATGGCGGCGATTCAATCCTTGTAATCAGGCGGCTTGAATCAGGCTAATTTTCGTAATAACTGGAAGTTTTATCACAAAACATACCTTACCTACACAACTCTACCATCGCAGTATGGACTTTGGACAAAAAATAAAATTGGCGAGTTAATCGAGTTCTAAAGGGTCGGCAACGTATATGTGATGCCTCTGGTGTTACGATAGGCGACGGTGACTGCTTACCATCAGGCAGCCCGTCTGCTTGTTTGCCACCAATGGTATAAAAAAAAAGTTCTGTTAGCTGGCCAAACTAACAATTTTCAACTTCCTTACAATATGGGAATTCTTAATGTATTTACCAGCTTTTATCAACTTGCAATGATTGTCAGTTATAGGTTAAAGGTCAAATATATGCAACTTGAATGGTAAAAAATGCATTTAACCTTCTTTTCCCCATCCTTTCTTTGACATTTAAGGAGTCACGTGACTACAGTGACGACACAAGCAATCAAACAAGTTCTCAATCGCCATACAAATGGTTCCCCCTATTACTTGCCTGTGATGTCATAACGACAGGGCCCTGATTCACTAACTAGAAACACGCTCGTAACGCGGCGCGTTAAGGTAACCTCAAAAAGTTGTCCTTTATTTCCTAGAGAATAGAGGCCAACATTTTAGAAATTAACGCTTACATGCCTGTTTAGTAAATAAGATCCCAGTTTGCATTATCATATCAATGCTTGCTTCAATGATTTTTCCACCTGAAAATCAGGTCATTATTTTGTAGTTTTTAGTAAAAATCTATGAATACACCAGCTTTAATCATATTTTTGTGCGACTTTAGCTTGCTTATGAGGAGAGTGAGTTATATATTGACTATTGCATAAGAATGGAGAAGGCTATGCTCTGGGGTTCTCTACGAGATCGAATCAGAAATGAGGAGATCCGTAGACGAACGAATGTTACCGACATAGCCCACCGAATTAGCAAGTTGAAGTGGCCGTGGGCAGGGCACATAGCACGCAGAAAAGATGGCCGATGGGGCCGAAAGGTTCTCGAATGGAGACTACGGATCGGTAAGCGCAGGTAGGACCCACGAGATGGACAGACGACCTAAAAGTGACCGCAGGGAAACGCTAGATGCAGGCCGCTTCCAACCGGCCCTTTTGGAGATCGATGGGGGAGGCCTATGTCCAGCAGTGAACGTCCTACGACGGAAATAATGATGAATGATATTTTAAATACAGTCAAATACCCTATTCCGCTAATTTATTTTGCAGTCCAGTCCCTACTTCACCAAACTATTTACTTTTCAAGTTCCATTACTGTCCACTGCGATGAACGTTTTATAATTAGCTGATTATCCTGTCTCCGTAGAAATTGCCTTGATCTTTGCGGTGCAGAACAAATTTACCTGTAGAGTTAGTCAAATGACAGAACTAAACTTTTCCTTGGGATACTATTGCTGTTGTTCAGTAAATGCGATGGTGGCTCCCTCATTGAACTCCACGAATAAGTTGGTCGGTTTGTACCTTCACGATGTGGACGACTTTTGTAATAATAATTGCGATTTACGCACTCGCTTGAGAAAATTTTAATTGAATAATGTCACCGGTTACATTGTTGCAATTGCAATATTTTGCAGTAAGAAAAGTCTGCGGATTGCAAAAAAAATGACCCAAAAATCATTTATTTAATTCTTATATTGCATTCTTTAAACTTGAATCTTTTATAAAACTCGTTTTTTTTAAGTATCGTCTGGTAAAACTATATGTATATTTGAAGTAAAAAAGTTCTATATTTTTTTTTCCTAAGGGCATTTTGGCGTCGCTCGTCTTGTACGTTTGCTAGTCATGTTTAAAAAATATATATTGTCAATCAAGACAGACGCAAGCAAAGTAAATTCGAAGTCAAGCCCTAGTAAATTGGCGGAGAATTTACTATGGAGTTTAGGAAACAACACGAAAAGACATATTTCATCTCCGAAAATGTTGGCGCCAAAAATACAAAGAGTTATAAATTAATCTTCATAATAATAATAACATATCTACTCAACAAAGAAAACTCCTGTAACAAACGTTTCCATAAAAACACCATTCTAAGCAATTTTTCTAAATATTCTTTATGACATAAACATAACATACCTTTGGCGCCAACGTGGAAAAAACATGTCGGCTCGTTGGATTATTTTCCTACTTGTGTATTTTCGAGTGTTAATGTGTAGTAAATGGTGAATTATTATTTACTAAGTGTACGTAAACGTGCTCGAGTGTGGCAAGTGATATAACGAGGTGAAACATGTCTTTTCGTGTTGTTTCCAAAACTCCATAGGAGCCTCTTCTAAATCTCCACCACTTTACAGGGGCATGAGTTTGACTTGACCGTGACTTGCTTTGCTTGACTCTGACTGTGACTATGACTTGTTTAACGCTTTTAATACTATGTAAAAATGATTAATATAACGACTAAAGGACATTATATCCACGGTCATGGAAATTTTAACAACCCTAAAAGTCAGTCACTTCAATCAGGATAATGTGATTAGCTCTTTGGTGATTAGGTTGGATTCATCTCACCCTTGGAAGCTGGAGTCCGAAGTATGACTTTCAATACTCGAGTCTGCTCTCGAGTAATAATAACAAGCACAACTCCTCAATGCAGCAAGATTTATCGCAACATCACTAAACGAAATTCTAAAATATTTTTATAAAATTTTTCAAACCGTCCCTAAAAGTCAGCCACTTGAACCCTTTTGAAGCTAATGTGATTGGATTGCTTCTCTCGGAATCCGGAATCCGAAGCGTCACTCTCAAGACTCGAGTCAGCTCTCCTCCCCAGTCTGATAGCTTGACAAGGGTGCTCGGAAACCGAGATAGTACTACGAGTAGCAATTTGATATTGTGTTCGAACTGAGTATTTGAGTTTTTTTTTTTAAGTTATACTTCTTATGCGACTTGCAACAAGGTTGCATTAAACGTTTAACGCTACCATGGAGGGGGAATTTTTCTCTCGTATGGTTGCGAAATGCGTATCCTTTTTTCGCGCTGTGACTAGCAGATCCGGTAGTGTAATGGTGTCACTAATGGATTGAGAAGCCTAAGGAGCTAGAATCGAATCTCGAAAAAAGCATGTTTTTAAATTGTTGATATTTTTGCCCTATTTGTACTTTTAGGGTTCCTTGTTGAAGTATAACTTCTTCCGCGCGGAGGGACTCCACTCACTATTTTTTTGTTTGTTTTTTTCTTCTTTCCCCTTAAGAAGATTTTGGCGTCACACGTTTTATGCATTTACCAGTGTCATGTTTTGAAATATTATATGTGCTGTAAATAGTATATACTATATAGAAGCCTGGCAGCTTCGGAAGGCTCTGCACATAATGAGCATCCCCATTCCGTGAGAACGGGCTTCACAATCGCCGAGATGCGATCTGCGGCTGATGAAGATAACCACCGTTATTTAGCTTGTTAGCCTTTCTGGGACTCCAGAAGCCCCGTATTCATAGACGTTATCCCCATCCTCACTAAGTAGTGTTTTTGTATTTTATTCGATAAAATAAGGGATTTAGGATACTATTCGTCACGCAGAAAAATTGTGCCACAAATGTAATAAATTAATAATAATTTGTCACGTCTCAACAAAGTTGAAACTTGCCATCTAACAATTGAGTTTTAACTTGTCGTGCATTATTTTAGTTTCGGTTGGTCATTTGTGATATCTATTTTGGATGTCACATACTCTATTTACTTATAACCTCCTTTGTTAAACTGGCCCCAGATGTTAAAAAAAAGTATCCTGTCACCTGTCACTCTCTGGCCCTCCAGCCAAAGAAGTTGGACCTTACCTTTAGGTTTGAATTCTTTGCCTCCAGCTATCTCTAATCTCTATGCAAATATAACGTCGACCTCTTGATTTGCTATTGCGCGAAAGATAAACAAACACTTTCTCATTCAAATTGTATTAGTATGTACCAATGATAAAATATGTATTTTTGTTATACGTAGTATAATAAGCAGAAAAGAGAAAGAAAAATCACTTCTCTTTTCTGTGATAATATGACATCTTTGGTATGTACTATGTTATTGTTAGCACTTTAAAAGAGTAGTATTTTTAAATATTCTGTCATTGCTTTTTATCTTGTGTATAAACTCCCGGTGACCGGACTACGCAATGTAATATCAGATAATGGTCAGACGCAATATGAAGGCAGTATGGGCAGTGCACCCTGCAGGGCATGTATCGTTCTTTATCGATCATCAAATTTGACAGTTGAGATCGTCAAATTCGATAAAATGCAATTTGATCAGTTATACTCGCTATGATCAATTCTATGGCATTTTATCGAACAATAAAGAAGGGTACTTGCACTGCGGAATGTGCATTATTGCGTAACAAACAACTTTTGTTCCAAGACTTATCAAAGTTCGCGTAAAAAAATCAGCGGTTTCATATATTTAGTCTGTTAGAAAGGCTGTTTTTCTTCCTCGCGAATTTTGAAATGTTGACTAAAAGTTGTTTCACATAATTATGTATTTAGTCTGTAGAGAATGATTGTTTTGTATGGAACGGCTGTTTTTCTTCTTCGCGAATTTCGAAATGTTGACTAAAAGTTATTTGTTTTGATGTAGGTACTGAAGCCATTAAGAGGATGCTAATTGATCACCAGTAACCCTGTATAAGAATATACTAATAAAAAAAAAATTGACCATAAGCTTTTAAAAGCGCCATTGACGAGCACCATACAAACACTCAATCGGGTAGCGGAGAACATTGACATTTTCCACTGTTCACAGAGCGAGTTCGTAAGGGCTGCACTTTATGATTTATGTTATTCTGTTTAATTTTTATTCTTAGATTGGTGTATATTTAATATTTATGTTGTAGTGAGGCTTGTGATTAATTAATTGATATAATTGATAATTGACTAATTGATTGTATATTTAAGTTAAGTTATTGTAATTCTTTTGACTAACTCTTAGATAGATGTATATTTTAGTATTGTAATTTGGACTAATTCTAATTCCTATATTTAACTACTCTATTGTATTAGGAATTAACCTGTAATGATAGAAGTAATGTTTTAATAAATAAATAAAATAAAAATAAAATAAAATTAGACAACAACAATAACTGTATAGTTGATTGAATAAGGCGTTACTTAGTCCATCTTCAAAATCTTCTACGTCACTTCAAGTACAATAAGAAATATGGGACTAATTATTTTACTCTGTAGATATTTGTAAATGACGCAAATTTGGCCTAACCTGAAAAAAATACATTAAAGAGAAAATTAACGTAACCTGAAAGCATAGCAAAGAACAAGCAAAAGCAACAATAGCATAGAACCTAGTGAAGTAGTTAAATAAAAAGAGATGATTGCTATTGTACCGTGGAACTGTCTCGCACCGATACTAGTGATTACTAATTTCAAAGCATTAAAAAAATAATGCAGTTATCTCAGAGCAAATCAAAATACAGAGGGACTACCGCGAACACGAAAAGTGAAGCCACTTTTTGAAACATGTGTGCGTAGTCGAAACAAACTACAAATAAAATAAATGGAAATATTCCATCCTTCTCATTTACTTTTGTGTTGTTTTTACATTTCTTAACACTGCAAGAAGTCATTGTTTCTTTTTAAAACGGATGTTGTCAGTACGACGTTCTGACAAGAAATTCACGTAGTTTTGAATGCGTATATGTGCGTGAGTCGTGTATTTATATGGAATTCACGTAGTTTTGGAAGCGATTTTGGCGTCACTTTGGCAGTGCGCCGTAGGGACTCTGTATTTTTATTTGGTCTGAGGCAGTTATACAATTAAAAGTTCTTATGAATGTGTGGAACATGCAGTAAGATTATTAAAATTAAAATTATAATGTAAATAAGTATTAATACCAATATCTACAATACCCATACTGTGTATAATGTAGGTAGAGTTAGTGGGAGCGTTGCACTGAACGCAATGCAATTTCGCCGGGCTATTGAGTTTCAAAAGAACGCGGAAGATACTTTGTTACTTTTCCTAAGGCGTTATTGTGAAATTGTATCTCCAGGAATCTCGTCCAGTGGTTTTACTAGTAAGTTTTTTTGTTAAATAATAAGCTTGCGTTTAACCGCTTCCTCCCCTAATTTTAAGCGATGATGCGGTCTACGATGGAGCACGCTTGCTTAGAAGAAACAGCGAAATTTACTCGTGACTTTAAGATACCCAGATTGTAACTATCGGGGAATATCCATTCAGGTTGTGCATGCCACAGTCTAGCAAATTTTTTGTATTTTTTTTTATTGATAGGCTTGCGCTTGGCCGCCGAAAACCCGAACGAAGCGATTTGATTCCACCTTACCGTGCGATTTGCTAGACTGTTCTCCGATAGTTACAATCTGGGTGACTTCATGTCGTGAGTGAATCGGTTTCTTCTAGGCAAGCGTGCTTTATCGTAGACCGCATCGTCGCTTACCAACAGACGAGTTGGTGGTCAAACGAGGACTTAATATCGACAAAGAAAACATAACTAGGGATTCCTTTAATGATGAGCTTCTAGGCACGTTTCTCAATGAACTCCAACGCCCCAAGCTGGCTGATCTGATCCATTCCAATGCTATGAGCAGTTGCCGATATAAAAGTCAATGCCTGTCGTACATTTCTGAATGTGACCGCCTCCAAACATGAAATGAGCAATCATTTAATTGCTATACCCAAACCGAGACGTGCCTCTAGGCAGTCGCTGCGGCTAATAGCTATACGATAAACGTACGAGACTTTCAGCGGCGGCCAGTTTGTCTCGATTTGACTGCTAAAGGATGGATAGCTTCTACCTAATCTGTGGCAGCGCTTCGGGCCACGTGCTGTAGTCACGACATGAGTCTATGGCACTTGTCTCACCGCTGGTGAGCAAACGATTAGCTATTAACTATTTTCTCGCTCAAGTAACGAACAAAAGATATATATTCGGAGAGAGACGGAGAGAGTGTGCAACGGAACTTCACGAACTTGTTCCCCCATCACCTTTTCATTACCGGACGTCCAGACGAACGGCAAGGCGTCACCCTTACTTGGTCGAAATGCCATTTATTTGCACCAAGCGTTTTGACTCCTCTTTCTTAATTAGAACAGCAAAACAATGGAACGCCTTGCCCCTGTCTGTGTTTCCGAGCATTACAATCTTGGAGTGTTCAAGTCTAGGGTTAATAGGTTATTACAGGGCAAACGTGCTCCATCTTCGACCGCATCATCGCATTCCATCAGGCGAGATCGCGGTAAAACGTTAACCTAGTCCGATGTAAAAAAAAAGTGTCAATAAAAGAGACAAATATATTAATAGTTGATATCTGGACGTTCACACTACTGGCGGGCACTATCTCCACTATTTTGTCGATAACAACTATCAAAGATAAAACTCGCTCAGCGATACTCGCTTTGCTTTGATAATTTGCAAGTAGAAGTGGCAATGGGCAGGCCGCACCGCTCGAAGAACCGATAAGCGATGGGCAAGAAAGGTTCTTGAGTGGAGACCACGAACCGTAAGACGCATCGTAGGTAGGCCACCCACTAGATGGACCGACGACATTGTGAGAGTCGCTGGCATCCAGTGGATGCAAAAGGCAGGCTGTCGTTCAGTGTGGAGGTTTAAGATGGAGGTCTATGTTCAGCAGTGGACGTCTTCTGGCTGATGATGATGATGATGATGCTCGCTTGCAGGTTTGCGCAAAACCGGCAGCGCTGAACGAGTGGCGCGAGTAATCGCCCGCCGTACCCGCTCACTCGCTTTATAGTCCAGCGAGACAACTATAGGAATTACACACTCGCATCTCGCTGCTCGCAAACTCGTTTCTAGTTTCTAGCACTAATCGCTTCTCCTTCATCGACGGCGGTGAGACAAGTGCCTAAGTGTAAATTATGACACAAAGCGCGGGCACTCGCGACTGGCGTTCGATCGACTTGATCCGAGATCCGTATGCGTCTTTTTGTATGTGTGTGCCTGTAAACGCTCGTTGTATAGAGCTAAAGATAAAATCGATAAAGATTATTTATTTGCACAAAACACGGGTAAATCATACACACATTTAAAAACGCATGCACAATAGGCGGGTTAAAATATTAGTCACTTTGAATCATGCTTTGCCTAGTTTGTAGGCGTACAAATCTAGAGAGATGGTATAAAAATACCGTAAGAATTATTTATATAAAAAAGTATTAAGTAAATTTTAAAAGTTCAGATATGATGTTATTAATTTAACTGGCGGTTATCCGAGTCGCGTAGGCAACAAAACGCTCCCTCAGCCCCCGCCAAGTTATAGCGACGCCATGCTAGAGTCAGGACGCCCGCGGGGGGAGTGCAACGACAAAAACGAGCATAGGTCCGACCTCGATGACGCCTGGCGCGTCACTGAACGCGGCGCGCCAAAATTCTCGCGTCCTTTTTACGCTTTTAATTTCACTAAAAAACTACACTAATCAATATCAAAAATGTATCCAAATAAAAGAATGTTGAATAAAATTGCCTTTCAGTACATGCAATTTCCATGTTGTTACGAGCTTTCATTAGAGCAAAAAAAAAAAATACTAAGTCGACTTTGTTTTAGATTTTTTTTTTATCGAGGAAAGTTTATTCCATCGTGTTTTGAACCAAATCATAAACTCAAACACAGATGTATCTGTGACATGTATTTTTTTCCAGCTCAAATATTGTAATTTAACTGAAAAAAATTGATTTAAAACCGTCAAATTTGGTATAAGAGGCTCTGGCTTGGAGCTGGCATTCTTTTCCTGTTTAGTTTGTGCCTTCATTCTCGAGTACTTTCAAGACTAAAGCTAAAGACAGAGACAGTTCGGAGTCGTTTAGGAAATGAATTTAAGAGCAAACTCTCTGCGCCGCACTTTAAATCGAATTTCAGAGGACAGACTGTTTAAACTTTTGTCTCCATTACTTATTAAAGTTGGAGTAATTTTTTAACGGCTTTGCAGTATGAGTTTGAATTGTTTGGCGTATGTTTGACATCCTGGGCCCGTGGTCAGCCGAACCGACACCAAACAATAGGTATTTGCCGTTATTAAAAATATGACAAATGCTGGTTACATCAGATTTCATCATCATCATCAACCAGAAGACGTCCACTGCTGAACATAGGCCTCCTCCTTTAACCTCCACACAGAACGACAGCCTGCCTTTTGCATCCACTTTTGCCCGCGACTATCACCATGTCGTCGGTCCATCTAGTGGGAGGCCTCCCCACGCTGCGTCTTCCGGTTCGTGGTCTCCACTCCAGAACCTTTGCAATGGAGAGAGCTATGCTCGGAGTTTCTTTGCGCGACAGAATCCGGAACGTAGATATTCGCCGAAGAACCAGTCACCGACATAGATATTAAAATTTGCAAGTTGAAGTGGCAATGGGCAGGCCACATCGCTCATCAGATTTATATTTTTTTAATTATTTAATTTTTACTAAAAACAAAAAAAAAACATGATTAAAAAAAAAACTAAAATTCTATAGGCGAGTTGGGCACTTTTTATGGATATTAGCATTGGATCTATCGAGAATGATCCACTTTTTGGGATGGGGAAAGCACAACTCGCGTGACGTTCACGATCAGATATATGTGTATCCGTAATTTTTGAATACAGCGCCATCTCCAGTGCAATCAGCGATTTGGTGAAAGTTTTAATTTCTGACATGCGATTTTTTCTTCTTCTACGACAGTTTTTTTTTTCATTGTTCACGTGATTTGACTGCAGACGCTCTATATAGGTTGAGTATCTTTATGACGTCACAGGTAAGTAATCATCATCATCATTTCAGCCATAGGACGTCCACTGCTGAACATAGGCCTCCGCCATCGACCTCCAATAAATAATAAAAATAAAGGCAACAATTGTACGGCGAGCGAGAACTGCTTGCTTGTGACGTCACTGAAGTCATAAATGTCATAGGGAGCGTTTACGCCAAAAAAATTGGACCTTACCTTTACTAGGTCAAATTTCTTTGGTTTACGCAGTAGTATAATAATTTAAATTTATTGTCGATTTTTAACACAAATGCTGAAATGGCGAATGAAACAGAAATGGTGATTTTCAGTATAAAACCGCTTCACAGTTTTCGCCTATTAATTAAAACCGGTATATTTTCCCTGCATTGAAAGAGTTTTTGTTTATTATTATCACATTGAACACACGTTCATTGAACGTGGAAGTTACCAACGCAACGAGCCATTGTCCTCGATAATTGAGCTTTAGGGATTGATTCAACTATTATTTGAGTTTTCGCTACGTTTTTCGCATATTATTCCTGTATAATTTAGATGCAATTGCGTTCTGGCGTCATGACAACGATTGAAACATTAATCATATTTACATAGTATTAAAAGCGTCAAACAAGTCATAGTCACAGTCAGAGTCAAGCAAAGTAAGTCACGGTCAAGTCAACCTCATGCCTCTGTAAAGTGGTGGAGATTTACAAGAGGCTCCTATGAAGTTTTGGAAACAACACGAAAAGACATGTTTCACCTCGTTCTATCACTTGCCCACACTCGAGCACGTGTACGAGCACTTAATAAATAATAATTCACCATTTACTACACATTAACACTCGAAAATACACAAGTTTAAGGGTTTAGTTCCATGTTGGCGCCAAAAACTCCCAGTAAGCTTTTTTTTTTTTTGCTAAAATTTTCATGAGCGTGGATTCAATGTCCTTTACTCGTAATATTAAACATTTTTACATTGTCTTAATAGCGTCTAACAAGTCATAGTCACAGTCAGAGTCAAGCTAAGTAAGTCACGGTCAAGTCAAACTCATGCCCCTGTAAAGTGGTGGAGACTTTACAAGAGGCTCCAATGGAGTTTTGGAAACAACATGAAAAGACACGTTTCACCTCGTTATATCACTTGCCCACACTTGAGCACGTTTACGAGCACTTAATGAATATTAATTCATCATTTAGTAACACATTAACACTCTAAAATACACAAGTTTAAGAAAATAATCCAACGAGCCGACATGTTTTTTTTCCACGTTGGCGCCAAAACTTAAGCCGTATTGTTGAAATGTTCCCATGTCTAATCAAATACTCAGTCTACGTCTAACTTTACAAAGAAAGATAAAGATAGACTACTCTCAGAGTACCTACCTGAAGTCGGTAATAAGAGCTATGAAGACAATGGCGGCAATTTGCGCAATTATGTCTGAAACCACGTTTTAAGTTGCGGAGACAACTTGTAGGGTTGTCACTTGTGTATTTTACGACGTTCTGTCTAATATTATAGTCGTAGATGTTTAACGAAATATGCATTGATTCCAATTTTTATTTAAAACCGCGTACACAACACGGAGGTTGGTTGTAACTGGTAAGAGAGTTGCATGGCCTTTTTTAAAAATTCCTAACAATAATGTTGCTGATGTAAATCACAAAAAACGTGTCCTTCAAAAACAGATGCCTGTCGCTCTTTCTACAAGCTCTAGATTCCGCGATTCACGTTGCCAATCTCATTAACAAACTCTGTCAAAACAGCGTTTTATGTTTCTAGGACAACCAGAAGGTTGCCACTGCTCTATTTCGCCTGAAACACCCCGCGATTAAGGTTACCAAGACAACCTACAGTCCTACAGGGTTGTCACTAAAAGATGTATTTATAATTTAAAAGCTACTTAGCTAAAAAAGTTGGCGTATTCCTTCGTGTGTTCGTAGTAGTAAGTAAGCCATTCCACAGCTTATATATAAGCTGTGGGACGGCTTACTTACTACTAGGTAATCTCCGAAGATGTTTCCCTGCTTTATACGTGTCCGTAGGCGGTGGTGATAAATTTTTGTTTTTTCGCTCATTACTGGGCAGGCTAAAGCCATCAAAGCCATACCGCTTCGTCTTACGTATATTACTGACATAAGCACGTACCTATTTCCCAGGAAAGTGGTGGAGACTGTACTAGAGGCTTTTATTAAATTTTGGATACAACATTAAAATACACGTTTTGGTATTCCGAAAACCCGAACGAAGCGCTTTGATTCCACTTTTGTTGTGTGAACTGCTAGTCTGTGGAATGCGCTGCCTGAATGGGTGTTCCCCGATAGATACAATCTGGGTGTCTTCAAATCACGAGTGAATCGGTTTCTTCTAGGCAAGCGTGCTCCACCGTAGACCGCACCATCGCTTAACATTAGGCGATTTGGCGGTCAAGCGCAAGCCTATTTTTTTATTTATAAATCCACCATTATTGCACATGAATACTCGAAAATACACAAGATTAGGAAAATAATACAATGCGACGACCATGTTTTCCTGACGTTGGCGTCAAAAATAGGCGACATTGACCACTTACCCAGGGTGGCCCGCCCAATTTGCCAAACTATTTTTTTCCGCGTGACAACCCTAATCGGGGTAGACAGCGAGTTGAAAATGAACGATGGAAATGATTCGCCGCGGAAAGGAAATATAGAATTTCCCGGGAGACCAGATTGCGCTGTTGTCCGCTCTTTTTGTTTGCGGTTAATTTTACATCAGTCATTATTTGTCTGGGATTCCTTTGAGATATCGGAAATCGGTTTTTATCTGAGTTTCGGTCCTTCGGGCGAATTGATTTTACTTTGAAGACGGAAACCATTTGTAGTTTAGCTAATGAGTTTTTAACCGACGAAAGGAAAAGGACTGTATCAATTCGACTGCATGTTTCTTTTATTTTTTATTTATTTATGTTTGTTACGCGTTTACTCTCCTCCAATAATTATTAATTGATTTAGCAGGGCATACTTCAGATGTCATACTTCGTCCCATATAACTATTATCGAAATTGATAAAGTGCTATTTGAAAAATCAACAAAAACCAAGAGCAACCAAAAGTATACACAGATGACGTTTTGGTTTGCGGTTACTTTCGCGTATCGTTTCCCTACCTTTAAATTCTAAAACTAATCTCATACGACTTGTATATGGCAACTGCGTCAATCATGCGGAGCCAAAAGCCCCAACACGGGGAAGAAGAAAAAAAAAATACCAGTCTATTCTCAAAGTTTGCTAATGAAATAAGTGTCACTGCAGAATTTTGGCACCAACGTGACAAAATCATGTCACGCCATTATATTATACTAAACATGTTGTGTATTTTCGATTTGAATGTTAATTGTGTAATTACATCATCAGCCAGTAAAGATGTACTGCTAAACAACGGCCTCCCTCTTAGAGAGGGGTGTTGCGTAGTTAGCGGATGTTACCACAGATGGCGTTAATTTTTCAAGTACTAAGTAGACATTTAGGATGCACCCCATGTTCGAATAGGCATCAACACATCTATGCACCAACAGCATTTTATTTACAGTTTTGCTTTAACATTACCTGAAACAGGCATTTTTACTCCCCTTACTTTCTCTAACGGTTTTAGGTGATTTTATCTACGTTTTAACAAATGATATTGCGTGTTTATCAGCAATTAAACTTAAGAGTCGTACGTAATTCCGTTATATTGCCTATTAAAAGAGGCATTTCTAAAATGTTATTTAATTTTGATATATTTGATTTCAACCCCATTTTACTACAGGTTAGTTAGTGAGAGTGTTTACAAATAATTCTGAGATTCTAATCAAATATTCAATAAAAATATTAATTCAAAAACAATACAGTCTAATATAATTAATAATCGACCTAATCTAAGTTAATAATAAATTAATATCAAATATAATTAGTCTTCTCAGGAAAGGAACCCTTTCATTTGATACCCATATCATGATGAACACAAGAAAATTTTGTCCGCCATCTTGAGGTGTCAGCCATATTGCATTTAGTGTGGTGTCATTTTATTTTTCGTTATCTCAGCAAACCCTTTCATTTAATACCTATATCATGGGGGTGCATTAAAATAACGGATCTGCCATCTTTGGGAGTCCGCCATATTGGTTTAAGAATGACGTCATTTTGCTAACCATGCATCGTCTTTCAAACTAACCATGTATGCAAAATTTCACCTCAATCGGCTCGGAGTACCTGTTTTGAAATTCGGTTGTAAAATTTGACCCACACTAACAAGGAAAGTTGAATTAGCTTGTAGTGTGTCCTGCCCACCAAGACTTATGATGCTGAAACATGGACGCTCACACATGAGGCAGTGCACAAAATCAGAGTAGCACAGAGAGCCATGGAGAGATCTATGCTAAGCATCAAACTCCAAGACCGAATTCGCAATACCGAAATCCGAACAAAGGTTCGAGACGTCGAAATCGCGATAATGAAACTAAAATAGAGCTGGGCAGGACACGTTGCTAGGCGCAGTGATGACAGGTGGAGTAGTTTTGACAGAGTAGTGGCCGAGGAAAGGTAAACGGAGTGTTGGTCTACCAGATGCTGAAGATGAGTCGACATTATTGTCACTATTGCGGGTCGAACCTGGACTTGAATAGCGCAGGAGAGAAAGGAAAGAGAAGGAGGAAAGAGAAGCCTATACCCAGCAGTGGGATAAGGCAGACTATGGATGATGATGATGCAGGAGATCTGGTATAACATAGGGGCGCTTCAATCAAAATATAAATGAACTAGCAACGCATCCCGGCGTCGCACGGGTGTAAGTCTTATTTTTTTACACCATGGGTTGTATTATTGAAGTTTTATTAAGAATCCCTATTTTTTAAATATATAATAGGTATAGCCTATGTCACCCGGGGATAGTGTAGCTTTCCAACAGTGAAAGAATTTTTCAAATCGGTTCAGTAGTTTCGGAGCCTATTCAATGCCAACAAACAAACAATCAAATCTTTCCTCTTTAAAATATTATAATAATAATATAATATTAGCGACCCGCCCGCCTGGCTTCGCACGGGTGTAATTTACGTGCCAAGCCAGGGCGGGTCGCTAGTCATATATATAAACCTTTCGTGAAAATGTATCTAACTGATGGTGAAAACGTTACGTGGTTTAGGAGGAGTTAGCGGCCATACAAACATACGGACGGAAAGACGCGGAAAGCGACTTTAATCTCTACTATGTAGAGAAGAGATAGAGAAGAGAAGAAGAGATAGAGAAGAGACGACTTTAATTTACACTATGTAGAGATAAATAACAACGAGTATTTTTATGACAGCCTTATTATAAGTCAACCTGAAATGATGCCTTCCAGTCACGTCTCTGTCCAAGTTCGATGACACAGATGCATAGCTATAATTAGTAAGCGGTCCCAGTGGCCGACCATTGCGGGCCCTAATGGACGAATTAAGGTCCTGCACGCATAACGGGATGTCCTAAAACTGGTGCGGGAAACTCTGGGAATTTAAAGCAGGGCGATGACTTCAGCAATTTGTAGGGCACTTCTTAGCACTATTTGCTGGCTACCTTCTTCATCCTTAGCGTTGTCATCATCATCATAATCAGCCTTTTAACAGCCCACTGCTGGACTTTTAGCCCTACCCCCGAAAGGGTGATTGGGCCATATCCACCACGCTGGCCCATTGCGGATTGGTGGACCTTAGCGTTTTACTAGATTAGATTAGATTTTTATTGCTTCCATAAAGTACAAGGTGGTACCCTGTCGGGCACACACAGCACAGTAGGAGTGGGGATGACGGTTATATTTATCACCATTTTAATCTCAATATAATTATTTATGAAGTCTCATTAACATTTTTATCTAGTCGTTTATATTTAATTATAATTTCAATGTCAATTATCTATTCTGGGTCTTAGCACGGTTTCTGATTTTTGAGGCGCAAAAATATACACATGTGTGGAAACTGCTTTAGTTTCTTAGAATTTTTAATAACAAGTACAAGTAGAGTTTTTTTAAACCCCCTAATCTTCAGAGTATCAAACGGCTGAACATATTTTCGTAAATCATACAAAGCTCTTTTAACTCGCGTTATGATAAGCGATGATGCGGTCTACGATGGAGCATGCTTGCCTAGAAGAAACTGATTCTCTCATGATTTGAATACACCCAGATTGTAACTATCGGGGAACACCCATTCAGGCAGCGCATTCCACGTTATTCCATGGAATCAAAGCACTTCATACGGGTGTTCGGAATATCAACCATAAAGCGGGTCGGTGTTCCATCGCTAACTCTGGCAGGACGGCTCTAAAACGGCTGTCACGTTAAAACGTGATGCTTGTGGTAGCCCTGGATTGGATAGAACTTTCCATATTATATCAGTAGCTAACCAGGCTAGTGTTGACACTAATGTCAGCATGGCCGGGGGAAAGTGGAAAGGCAACCCATCACGTGTTAATGACACTATGATTGCCCGAGAGAGTGTCTAGACACTGATCCCGAGACACCAGACACTTGACAATTGCGATTGGATCGCTTTCATTTTCCCTGTGGTGGATAGAAAATTGAGTTACCGATATTAGACGTACCTACGTTAAACTTAAGTTAGGTATATCATCAAAACCTCGCTTTCAAGAAAATTTTGAAAATACGTATGACTTTGATAATGTGAATTTCAGGTTATATGATTATTTACGGGATATTTACCGTGGTAATATTGTGGATAGAGCTCCCGATATTTCGGCGCTGTTACATGCACCATGTTCACGGGAAGACTGAAGAATGCGGGTGGTTGGTCAAACAGTTAAAAAGTTAGGTGCAGACAAAACGATCTACCCTCTTTCTTAATCTTTTGCTACGGTTATCACTAGAAATCAAATTCGAACCTAAGTCCCGACAAAACACACTCACTGTATCACTGCGTATAGTAATATCAGAGCTCATTCCACTTACCACGGTAAATATCCCGTAAATAATCATATAACTATAGTGAACAACCGTGATAGTTTAAAACAGTGTTTTACGTCAAATATATTTTACTACTTATTTATCTAGCGTCTTTGGTGCGAAGAGTACGGGCCAGTACCAACATTGTACTTAAGATGATTGCGACTAGACTGGACTGCCTTTACCTCCGGCATTGCTGCGATAGACATGTCGCGGTATCCATGCCGGAGAGAAAGTACTAGACTGATTGTGACTTAAATTGACATTGACCTTAGATAACTTTATTTATGACTTCATTTTATTATTCTGACCTTGTGTATTGTGACTTGTTTTAATTTTATTGTGTTTATGTTGTTTTAATTTTTTAATAATGGATAATTATAATTTTGATTTTGATGTTCTTATATGGGTTAAGCCTGAAATGAATGAATTTTGAATTTTTGAATTTGTATTTATATTTATACTTATTGGGGGTCGGACCCGTGCTTTACCTAGGTTCTCCACCTGGGTGAAGCACGGGGCACTTACAAGTCCCCGTGCTCCAAATGATAATATTTTAGTACAGTCATGCAATTCAATTATATGTCACTTTAAGCAGACACTTCACACTACTTAGCTAAAATATGACTAACCGTTTCCTATTGTTCCTTTTTTCTCACTAACTTTATCATATTTATGTCGCTCTCCAGCATCTTAAAATGCACTGGCCATACATTTATACTGTACCTAAATACTAATTAAGATATCGCTTAAGTCAGACGTTATGTTTCTGGTGATATTAATAAAGATCTTTGAACCTTAACTTATCCCTCTTTTTTGCGTCGAGGGTTTATGTAAGGCGTGTTATTTCGATTCATACAGAATTGACTGCCCCGGTGGCTCAGTTGGTAGTGAACCTATCTTCTGTGCTTGGGGGCGTGGGTTCGATTCCCATCTAGGACAAACATTTGTGTGATGAACATTTGTGTTTGTTCTATGTCTGGGTGTTAATATTTATTTAAGTATGTATTTAAAAATATATATGTACGTATATCAGTTTCTGGCAGCCATATCACAAGCTTTGCTTAGTTTGGGGTCAGATGACCGTGTGTGCAAAAATGTCCCGAATATTTTGTCCCGAATAATTAGGGCTCAAATTGAACACTTTTATCGTTAGGCACTTCTCTATCTCTATCTCTACATAGTAAAGATTAAAGTCGCTTTCCGCGTCTGTCTGTCTGTCTGTATGTCTGTATGGCCGCTAACTCCTCCTAAACCACGCAACGGATTTCGATGCGGTTTTCACCATTACTTAGATAATTTTTCAGAGAAGGTTTATGTATACAACTGGCAACCCGCCTCTGCTTCCCACGTAAATTACACCCGTGCGAAGCCGTGACGGGTTGCTAGTCTCAACACAGTATAAATTTAAGTCGCTTTCCGCGTCTGTCTGTATAACCGCTAACTCCTCCTAAACCACGCAACTGATTTTGATGCGCTTTTCACCATCAGTTAGGTAATTTTTCACGACGGGTCGTTAGTAACTGACAAAATCATATTTGTCGTATTAGTGTAACCTAATCACAGAATATAAAGGGTACAAAAAGTCGGCTCTGGTTGACCTTGCTTTTAATTACCTACTTGCCGTAGCGCTAGGGTACGTAAAGCAGCTATAATGTTGTGTTCATCGGGCGAATTATCGCGCGAAAAAATTAAATTACCGTGTAGTGCCCTCACTACAAAACAATACAATGTCTCTTTATTAAAATACCACAAAACATGAATAACATAAACATTACAATACAAATATTATCTAGACTCTAGATATTATTATCCTCGACTGGCGTCGACCGATTCAACCCGAGATCGCTGTAAGTGCGCGTCTTTGTGTGCGTGTGTATGTTTACGCTCGATGTATTGAGCCGACCTTCTGTACTATACCAGCAGCTTCACCAAATTCCAAGCACCCAGTTTCCACAACTGGTCTGATCTCATCGATTGGACGTCCATTGTTCGCGGTAATGATATCGCAACTCCAGAGCTCCATTGTTCTCAGGGCTCCCGGAGAAACGACGTGATCTCGTAGACAGTTGGCCATAGATATTTATCAGGATAGACTACGCACGTCAAATTATATGAAAATACAGCGAGCTGTATTTTGTATCTGCTATTACTCCACAGACGAAAGGAAACGAAAGGTTCTGGAGTGGAGACCACGAACCGGAAAACGCAGCGTAGGGAGGCCTCCCACTAAATGGAACGACGACATTGTGAGAGTCGCGGGCATCCATTGGATGCAAAAGGCAGGCTGTCAATCAAAAAGAAAAGAAAGAAAAGAAAATAAATTTTATTCGACACCTCAATCAGTGTGGAGGTTAAAGGGGGAGGCCTATGTTCAGCATTGGACGTCTTCTGGCTGATGATGATGATGATGATTACTCCACGAGAGCAATCAACCCGTACGAAGAGCTTTAAAATATAAAATATTCGGGACATTTTTGCACACATGGTCATCTGACCCCAAACTAGGCAAAGCTTGTACTATGGCTGCCAGAGACTGATATAAATACGTATATATTTTTATATTCATACTTAAATAGATATTAACCCCCAGATATAGAACAAACACAAATGTTCATGACATACATATTTGCCCTGGGAATTGAACCCACGCCCCAAGCGCAGAAGGCAGCTTCACTACCAACTGGGCCAACGAGTCTATCAGAATCTTTTATTCTACTTTTGTTGTGGGAACTGTTATCAAATGATGGAAAGGCTCGACAAAGGCAAAGGAATAATTTGTGTATTTTTGCTCTATTGTGCTTCGATTTGGAGGTCCACTCCACGGAATTCAATAAGCTTTGAAATATAATTTTACAAAGGAATAAATGAAATCGGAAGTAGAATTAACGTTGTTTGTCCATTATTTCTTGCTGAGTGTTTGCTTTTGTTCAGGATTTTGCATAGAATTATACTCGGTCCGAATTTTCGGATTTGGCAGCTGCAAAAAAAGAAACATTGTAAAAAAAAAGCAGATTAAAGAACATTGTACTAACATGTACATTTGTCAAAGCATGTAAGTAGGATTAACCGGCCAAGTGAGAGTCGGGCTCGCGCACTGAGGGTTCCGTACACAGAAAAGAAAAAAATAATTGTTTAAATTAGAACGGCTGTCAAGGCATTTTTGTAAGATTTTTTTTGTAGCCAGTTGCACCCATATTAACGAAACGTCAGTTATTTGAAATCAGTTAGCAGCTGTGATGCGGACAAAGAACTTTGAGACGTAACCCAAAAAGGTAAGGTCCAAGTTCTTTGGATGCGGAGTTCGATGCGTTGACATACATGAGAATGTTCAAGCAAGATTCTGTCATAATACCTGGCGACAGATTTTCCTTCTCATTTCCGTTCTATTTACTTCTCTTTTCTGTGGTTCCGTACCGCCACAAAATCCAATAACGAAATTACCAGTTATAACTTGGTAATGAACAGAAACTTATCGCCGACTCGCACTTGGCCATTATTGATTATTTTTTGTTATACTTTAGAGTGTTAGTCCTCTCAGAGTTAGAAGAAGAAGAAAGCAATATCTCTGGTTTAAAGACTACAAACATTACCGTCCCGTGACCGTCCCAATAAAAAAACAGTAGATTTTAAATCCTCCATACACAACCGAGCATAGACAATAAACAGTCTAATTCTGGCGGGGTTACCAGTTACCAGTGTTTTGTAGTGAACCATTAGCCTGGGGCGTCGACCCCGGCCCACTAGACGGGCTGGCGATACTAGAGAAGGACAGTGATCTAACTTCTTACTAGGCCAAACATGACCATTCTGAGAGGTGAAGAAAAATATTGATATTGGCACAAATGCTAAAATCGTGCAGAGCCAAAATGCTAAAAAAAGCTGTTCGATTTGTTGGCCGAGCGAAGAGAAGTCTCAGATTTCTCTTTTCAGTAGCAATTCTTTTTCTATCTACCATTTTCTATCTGATTATATCATCTTGAATGACATAAAACTGTAAATTTCATTTATTTATTTCTTTTACACTCCTTTGTGTGTCCATCCTAATAAATAATAAATGAAGTTCTTCATATAATAGTGATCGAACTTCACATACTTGGGTAAGTTCATTTGATCACTAATTATATTCGACTTCATTCGACGCGATTTTTCTTTCTTCTAGTATATTTACATATTGTAGGATGTTCAGAGTCGAATAGAGATTAAAAATAAAATAAAAACTAGTATTAATTAGTGATGAGTGTAATAAGAATAATTTATTGCACATAACACTGATTAAGTAGAAAAAAAAAATCGTAATGGAATTATAAATAACAAAATTATTAGTTTACGTAAAGAACACACATCTTACAACTTATTTAAAAGTAGATACTATGTAGTATCATTTTAAATTTGACAATATCGTATTCCCATACTGGTTAGGTTCAATCAATTTTTTGTTACAAAATTTTGCAAAAACCTTTGATGATTCGGTCCAACCGGCAGTTCTATGTATAACTTCTAAGCTAACACCTAGCCTTTTCGCTGAACAAGTAGAAGAATGTGTTACGCTGTGGGCGGAAAACATAGATGAATCTATTCCGCTACTTTGAAGTGTATTTTGATCCAGTTGCTGATTGTCTGGGTAGTTACTTTGTTATAAGGTTTTTTGAATGAAATAAACAAATTATTACATTTACGCAGTAATTTTGTTTTATTTATATATTCTACTAGAGACCTAGGTGGGCATATTTCCAGTTTAATATTGTATAAGGTATTTCTATTAAAGGTTGTAATGCATTTTGCCTTGAAGTTTTAATTAGTTCAAGAATTTCGATCGTAACGTTATCTCTTGATAACCTTATGTTATGTACTTTTATAAGTGAGACAGTTTGGGTACGATGAGCTGTTACTAATACTATAAGCATTAATGTATTTTTCGTTAACGTCTCTAGGATAAGATGTTCGTTAGGCCATTTATTCTCTGAGTAACTCAATACTATACTTGGATCCCAAGTGCTACTATATCTAGATGCAGGCGGTCGTGACCTAAAAATACCTTTCATAAATCGTTTGATGTTATCATCGTTCAAATTTTTGGAAAAACGAAAGCTAAAGCCGATTTATGCGAGTTTAAGTTTACGTATTTTGCTCCATTTTGGTAGCATTCTGTTAAAAATCAATTACAATTGAACATGAGTCGTTATAATAATCATACCCATTTTGTTTACAAAACGTGATCCATAACTTCATAGAGCTATCGTACTGTTTGTAAGTGTTATCCGATATAGACTATGCCAAAATTATATTAATTGAATTATCCGATAAAGATTTCTTTAGTAACATTTGCCGGACAATTTGGCGGCAATTAACCCAGTGTTTGTTGTAGATTGGGAAGATCTCTGAAAGGAGATTTTAAAAGATTAATATTTGGTTCAAAATATATTCGATCTGAGATCATGAGCCTTCTAAAAATGGGAAACCAAGGCTGAGTTGGCCAATTTGGCACAACTACTATACCTTCAGACTTCTCGTAAATAATTTTTTGCAACACTTTTAGAATTAACACAAATGGAGGAAAAGCGTAAAAATCTAAATTTGACCAAGATATCGTGAATGCATCTACTGCAAAGGTATCAGGATCAAGCCAAGCGAGCGAGTGAGACGCAGCCGCGCGCGCGCATTCACCTTGAAAAAGACTGCCCAATGCGGCTGAAACTATAGTCGGAGTGACCGGCCCAATCTTACGTGAGTAACTCCCGTGTAATATAAATAAAATGTATCAGGATCCCTTTGCCATGACACATAATATATAACGCATTTAGTATTACTTTAGCTTTTGTAATGAGATTAATCTGTAAATTTTATTATTGCTGAGGAATGTAGTCTTAATATAATAACGCAATTTTTAAATTTTTTTTTTTTTTTTTTTTTTTTTTACATAATTTAATATTTTTAATAGTTTAATATTTTATACAATTCAATTAAATACTCATGAAATAATTTTTAACGTAGGTATTAATTGTTTGCTTTGGTGACGTTTTATTGCGTGGCAGTAGGTAAACAACGCCATGCAAATGTGTACAAACATAAGCGCACTAACAGAAGCTATTAACTGGCTACTTATAGGGCGTCCAAGATACAGGCTTTGCTTATTTTGGGGCCCATTGGCAAAACTATTTTTGCTGCTAGTAAATTGTTATATAGTAGATATTCTATTGATTGTAAATTTTAAATACATAACTGGATTTTGGTATTAAATGAATTATGAGTTACAACGACTTGCAAATAAATCTATTTTTGGTAACTAATTTTGGTAACTATTTCATTATAAGCTGATTCACACAGTTCCCATTAAGTAACAGAGTATATATATTTTTTGATAAGCTTTACGCTTCGTAGTTATCTTTACTATTCATATATGATGCAAAAATTATAATTCTACGTTTTTCGCACCATTCCCAGAGCGCACGAACTATCTCATTCAAATGTGGGTATTGAACGGAACCCATTCTGCTTGTACATGAGATGGCTGTAACGTCATCAAGACAGTAATATTCTACGATAGTGTTCATATTTAGCAAAATCTTTTAAAGCTAAAACCAGCTTTTATCTCTAAAACATTAATATGTTAAGAGGTTTCTTCTTCTTTCCAAAAACCATGAAATTATTGGTCGTTGCAATAACTGCCAAAACCGCTTTTTGATGCGTCAGAAAAAAAACTATTTTATATTCACTAACAATTAAAGACTGTGTACCGGAGTCAGTATTGTTTAACCACCAAACCATATCCCATCTTATAGAGCTCGGAATATTTACAATTTGAATATAATTCGGATTATCAAGTAAGCTTTCATACAAGTACATAGGACACTCCCATCTGTTTTGTATATAGCCATGCGTATTGTATGGCAGGAGCAACTGATACTAGAAAACCGATCAAACGTGCAAATTCTTTGAGTTTACCTGAAATTTAAAAATCAGCAGTATTTTTTTTTTTTTTTTTAAGTTCTGGTAATTCTTGTCACATACTTACAGAGTCCATGGTATTTGCACCTCTGACTCGGGATAATGTAGGTTTTATTGTAATTAATTTTAAAACCGAGTTTATCTATAGTACTTAATTCAATTGTACATTTAACAATATTTTCGCATTCTTTAAACGACCTACCAATATAACATAATGTATATATCATCTAAATATATAGCCGAGATTATATTCCTAGATCTTAAATATTCCATTCTGAAAAGGGGGTTTTATAACCTTGGATCCATGATAATACAACAGGATCATCAGTGAACAAAGTGTTGTAAACGACCAGCATAGCGTACCTCATCTGGCGACTGGTGCGCAGGCGCTGATATGATAGCGTGGGAGGGCGAGTGAGCGCCACGTGTTAGCGCCAGCGCGGCGACGGGCGCTGCTGGTAGCGGAGACCAGTGCTGTTTCCCGATACTGAACACCGCTCCTCGTAGCGCTGGCGGTGGCAGCGACGGCGGTGGCAGCGACGGCGGTGCTGAAGCGCGGCTGGTTTTGGGCTATCTTGTACCCTGCATACATTGTGCCCGTTGTTTTTTGTTGCAGGGTCTTCCAGTTTGATTGATCACGGCTATTGTTGTGTTTTATAAAGTTGTTTTTATTGAATTTCTGATTTCGAAATATGAGACCACTTTTAGTCGCTTTAAGATCAGTTCCTGTCTCTTTTATAGATTTAGCTGATTTTAAATTTTTGGCGATGTTTTCCCCGAATAGATATTTTCTGCGACAGCTGCTTCGGGATACATTTTTGGTGCTATTAACATTCACAATTTGAAGGAACTAAATAATCCTTCAACAGTTTTTCTTTGGTTTGGCTGCATATAACTTTTAGGAGAATTTCCTTCCACCTATATTAGCTATATCCGTATGTACTGGCTTACCCAAGACAGTATCATCTTTCGGAGTATCACCCAATAAAACGAGAAATTCATCGTCCAAACTAATCTCTTCAGCGTCCAGCTGGGCATTTTCTACAACATTTGAACATGCGTCGGAGGTAGGCATCACTTGCGTGCCCAGTGGAGTGTTATCGACATGTGGACCCAAAATACATTGTGTATAAAGAAATGTATGTACGTAGTAGGTAGACAACCTTTCGTATGTAGAATGATCAAATAATGACGAACAAACCCCAGTTGGATATGTCGCGTCAATGTATCGTGTCTACCCACATGTACGTGAAAATTATAGATGGACGTAGTCCCCGCTGGACTGCGCGCCTTGAAACGTAATAGACACAACCCCGCTGGTTGTTCGTATCACGGATTTTACCTGTTCAATTTTTAGCTAGTGGGTACTTATGCTTTGATGGACGTTATCCCCGCTGGATAACGCGCCTTCAAGCGTACCTCGTAAAGGATACAATCCCGCTGATTGTTCGCATTACGATAATACAGGTAAAAATGCTCGCACCACAAATAGTCGTAGAACAGCAACTTGATAATGTGGGTAGATTTCGTAAAGAATAACTTACGGCTCGGTAATTTGTCCTCTGACGATGATGAAGATAGAATTCGACATCGCTTAGTAGTAACTTCTAATTCCCGTTGCTTTCTTTTTCCCATCTTCTGCGAGTTAACACTAAACATTGAAGTTTTTTGAAAAAATATTGAGACGCGAAACGTTGTGGAGCCTTTGCACAGAAAACACAGAATGGACTGCTGCCGAGTGAGACGTGTGAAGTTGGCATTCGTAGTGTTGCCACTTTTGGTTTTCTTTTTGCTATTTAGATATCTACTCTAAAAATTCTGTGTGGAGCTGAAGCCTGGGACTCAGCTACAATATGTAAATATACTAGAAGAAAGAAAAATCGCGTCGAATGAAGTCGAATATAATAATCAATTTGCGCAAACATCATGATCGTTTACAATAATTACCCGGCCTAGCTACAAGAACAAGAAAACTGTTTGAAATTTGAATTTCCCGCCATTTGTGAAACGAATCACCTTAAGAGCGAATACTTCATGTGTCTTGTATCTCGAATACTAGCTTTACTTAGTCTGTGATCTCGAATCTCGAGAGCTTAATCAAGAGCGTGACAATTTTTTTTTTGGATTGTTTATTTATATAGGTATATTTGCTGACTGAGAGTTTCGTTTTTTTTATCGACATGTAATATTAAAGGCACAGAAAAAAATTAAATAAAATTTTCTTTCATTTTCTGTGATTACAGGCATACTAGATAGGGAAGAAAGACTAAAAAAAAGATGAATAAATCATTATTATCAAATTCTTTTGACCAGTGTGTGTTGCCAGTGATGACATATGGTACTGAGACGTGGTCCTTAACTGTTGGCCTTTTGGAAAAACTCAGAGTCACTCAGCGGGCAATGGAGTGAGCTATGATCGGAGTTTCTTTGCGCGATAAAATCCGAAACGTGGATATTCGTCAAAGAACCAGAGTCACCGACATAGCTGTTAAAATTTGCAAGTTGAAGTGGCAATGGGCAGGCCACATCGCTCGAAGAACCGATAACCGAAGGGGAAGAAAGGTTCTTGAGTGGAGACCACGAACCGGAAGACGCAGCGTAGGTAGGCCTCCCACTAGATGGACCGACGACATAGTGAGAGTCGCTGGCATTCAGTGGATGCAAAAGGCAGGCTGTCGTGCAGTGTGGAGGTTGAAGGGGGAGGCCTATGTTCAGCAGTGGACGTCTTCTGGCTGATGATGATGATCAAATGCTTACAAGAAATCGATTGTGGCGCGCTGGACTGATGAAATAACGCGCGTAAGAAAGTAAAACAAGTGAAAGACAAACGGAGTCATTCAAATTCATGAAGAAACTCCCTCGAGATCCTTTCCGAGAACGCACCTGTTTCGGTGCGCTTGAATAACAAGCAGGCTTGTAAATATATTCGCGATTCTCGAGAAAATATTGTAAGGTTGGCTTTGGAATCATTCCACATGCGGTAGTGGCTCTTGTCGCGACGCATGTCAAAATCCACCGAGTTTTGAATGCACTCTCTGATTGGTCGATAAACTCATAGTTAGGGTTGCCATAAGCCCGGAATTTTCCGGATATGTACAAAAAGTTCGGTCTTATGTCCGAAATGCGGGAGGAATACCGAAACGACGGGGACCAACGAATACCGATTTTTTTCGGCTTCGGGAGGAATTCCCTTACCCGCCCCGGTATAAACAAACTAGCATAAAATAAACCGCTGCAAGCAGGCATCGTACCCAAGATGCTGGCCATAAATCAGCGTTGAATTGAAATACTAATGCGTTGCGCAAGATATCGGCTAGCATTATGGTCACCAAATGCTTCGACCAGAGGTATTCATCATTATCATTTCAGCCATAGGACGTCCACTGCTGGACATAACCCTCCCCCATCGATCTCCAAAAGGGCCGGTTTGAAGCGGCTTGCATCCAGCCTTTTCGTGCGGTCTCTTTTAGGTCGTCTGTCCATATTGTGGGCGGACGTCCTACGCTGCGCTTACTGGTCCGCGGTCTCCATTCGAGAATCTTTCGGCCCCATCGGCATCTGTCTGCGTGCTATGTGCCCTGCCCACTGCCACTTCAACTTGCTAATTCGTGAATTGTTCGATCACATGAGTCATTTCCCATCAAGCGTCAGTTAGAATATTGTATGACCTCTTGTTCGTCCAAATTAGTATTATTTATAGCATTTTTATGCGTTCAATACTCTTTTATAAATACCGCTTCTCTAACAATATGTCATCATAGAATAGAATCGAATAATGACACATCGATCATGTTAATCGATTTATATTTGCACCTCTATTTGTTTACGCCGCACTAACTGTACCGGTCGTAATCTATATTCTATACCTGGATATCGATTGAAGATGTATCGATAGTCTTATTCGAGTCATCATAGCCTCGTAGCCATGTTTGTATCGAGCTTGCTAAGTTCTGAAAAGAGACCCAATTGCCATTTGCGATAAGCTAGGGCTTGAACACACTGTACTTTTAACGTTAAAGTTTTTTTTTATATAATAGAGACTAGATAAAAAAAATTCATAACATTATATACGTTACTTATCATGTTAGTAAGTTTTATCTTAAAACATTTAACTAGACTAGTTCTCAGTACTACGATTTAAAAAAAAAACAACTTTATCTACATTATTTTATTATGGAAACTGACGTGGTTTTCACACATTTAATTAATATATTTTTTTACCAAAAAAATCTATATTGCACACAGCGTACTAAAGTTGAGCACTTTTCAAACCTTAGACGCAAGTAGAGGGGTGTTATTAGTTTAACGTTTATCTGTGTCCGATCCGAACCGATCAAACGGATGAACTGATTTTGATGAAGTGTTTTTTTGTATCAAAGGTGTCATGATCGGTAGTATTTTAGCATGATTCAAGAAAATATTATTTTCAGTCGTTTTTTATATATTTAATTAATATGCAACTCCACGGACGACGGGTTCCGTGACCTTGAATAAGCTTAAATACAATTTTGTTAACTTAATTTATTAAACCGGAAGACGCAGCGTAGGGAGGCCTCCCACTAGATGGACCGACGACACTGTGAGAATCGCTGGCATCCAGTGGATGCAAAAGGCAGGCTGTCGTTTAGTGTGGAGGTTAAAGGGGGAGGCCTATGTTCAGCAGTGGACGCCTTCTGGCTGATGATGATGATGAATTTATTTTAGCTATACACAATACTGCGAGAGTAAAGTTAGTTACTTATCTAAATCCAAGGTTAATACAATTTAGTCACGTGTGTCCAGTCGTTTGATGAACATTTGCTTTTTTAAATTATACCTGATTTTGACGGTGTCTGTTTCGCAGCCCTAACCAACTGTCCCTCCAGTGGCCAACTGGCCAGTCGCGGGTCGATGCGCCTGCGTTTTGGTATTCGCGGGCAGGTGGCGCGCGTGTCACCTGCTTCCGCTAGCCTTTTGGCCAGACATGTTGAATGCACCAGGCTGTTTATTTTTATTTTATCGGATCATAGCTTTTACCTGTGGCTTCGCCCGCGTTGTAAACAAAACATACATATACCATGCCCATGTTCTTGGACCTGTCTGTTTCCTCGCGATATTCTTCTTCACCGTAGTTAAGCGATGGCACCAAAACTGCACATAATTTATTTAAGTACTGAATAAGTCATTGGTGCAGGGCTGAGGATCGAACCGGGTCCTGTCAGATTGTAAAGCGCACATGCTACCGCTCGGCCACCATCGCTTTACATGCTTATATAAACCCTAAAAACATAACACTCCTCTTTTAGTCAGCTCTTTAGTTGGTGCGAGAGAATTCGCGTGTCTGGCACAAAGGGCCCATAGCCATAGAAAACGGTTATTTAATTTTATACTCGAAGAAGAAAAGTATGGAACAGCTGCTAATATTTTTCACGATTCAAGGTTAATCCCATATTAAAAGTTGTTAATTATGATGGATATTATGGACCCTCTGGGCTTAGACCCTTTTCGCATTAAACTTCATATTAAAAAGTAAAAAAAGAAACATTTAAATCCATTGTTAGTAAACATTCCCTATCAGTGCTGATAAGCTCGTGCCTTATCAATCACATTGTGCGATGGAGAACACTGTCATTAGACATTATCTGCCAGTGGTCATCCATCCGGTGGTTTGACAGACTTCCTGAAACATAACGACAATTCAATGACTCAAATAAATTCCTTTTTAATAAAAACACCATAGTATGTTTAAATATGACTATTTGAATGCCTACAAAATATTAATACACTAAGCAATCGTAAATACTTATTTTTTACAAGCGTTTTTATGTTCGTATGTATGGGACAAATCTTGCAAATAAATTTTAGACCAGTTAGAAATTTGGCATACTCATATGAGTTTGGTGACATGCAATGTTATGGTACCATCGAGCTGGTCTGATGATGGAGACAGAAGGTGGCCATAGGAAGTCCTAAACGAAACGACGTAAACCCGTCGAGTTTGGGTTCGTTGGGTTTGTCTTCTACTTTGGTCCTAGATGATAAATTCAATATGGCATGTTCTTATCTACCATTATAATATGGGTATTAAATGAAAGGGTTTGCTGAGAAGAATACAAAAAGTTAGGTTTATAAAAACATTTTTTAAATTATTTCCTACTAAGAGGACTTAAAAGTCGCTTAAAAATAATCTTCTATTAGAGTCACGTACGATTCGCCGAAACACTTACTATAAATTGTATTATAACCTGTGATTATAACCAATATAACCAAAACAAAAAAAGTGGTCAGAACTAACGATCAAAATCATCGCTGGCGAAATGACATCTCCGTCAAACCCCCCATCAATTTTGATGTTTGGAATCTTGGGAAAGAGACGTCGTCAAGTGCCTTCCGTACCCCATACCCTTTGTGGGTAACAAAGGGTTTTCAATCCATATAGTTTTATGGTTGAACGTTACATTTTGCAAAGAAAACCTGAGTGAACGTATTCAAAGCTTGCGAAGGGTCAGACGCGATTGCTGGGGTCAATCTCGGAAATTGCGGATTTGAGATTTGATAAATCTGACGAAACGTCAGATTTGCAAAAGGTTTTCTTCGTTCTTCGTGAGATAATTTTGGCGTCGCACCTCTTGTGCATCTGCTTTTAGCTTGGACAAATCAAATTGGACCATAATGACAATTGTCATAAATGCAGACGTTGCCAAAGAGAATATAACCGCTAACGCTGAAGAGGTTAGACTTCCATAGAAGAAATATTTATGAAGCGGGTGCAACTCCTGTAACAAAGTGAGACGCCTATAAAGACAACCTTATACGTTAGAGTAGAATAGAAAACAAAAGTTTGATTTCGCACCCGTTTCATACATTCGAAATTTGTATTAAAGTTGCGCTAGTCTGGAGGTTTCCACTAGTTTGGGTTGTAGCTCGCTTCACAATCAGTCCACATTCTACGCGTATTGACGTCTTTTTCGTGCACGTCACAGAAGCGTCAAGTGGAAGCCTTTATTACCCGTGTTACTATTGGTAGAAAGGCTGGTAGTAAATCCCGTTGCAGACTATAAGCAGTACTTGCCCAAGTTTTACTCGCACCAGTTAACTGCGCATCGGCTGCAATGAGCTATAACACTTTTTGCTTAGTGCCAGTGCCAGTAGCCTTTGCTGCAACGGGCTTAACACAAACAAAGGTATCATTCTTTGTGATCTGCCTTGGTCCTGTCTCCTCCATCTCAGCCTGCATCACAAGGCGTTCTACACAGCAATATCTTACTCGTAGTCAAAAGGTTGTGCCCCAAAACGTTTACAAAAATATCCAGCAGCAAATACGCAATTTGTAGATACAAAAGCCTTCCGCACCCTAACCCTTACCCCCTGTTTCAGGAATGTGACCGCCAAAACTGAAACAGTGCTCGCCTGCAGGCGTTAAAACGTTATTTAGTGCTTTTACCAAATATATCTTATAACCAATAACCAGCCTTAATATTAGAACATACCTTAAAGGACCAAGTAGTGTTTTGTAACCTTTTTAGTGACTAGAAAGTCCGTCTGAGTAGATTTGCAAGGGAATTCCGGATGGACTAGTTTTTGCCCAGACCAGGTGGTCGGACGCCTAAATTTTTGTACGTGAAAGTAAAAGTAGTGTGAAGTAGTGCTTCTTTTACACTTTTGTACTTTTCTAATAAAACAATGGTAGTAGTGGAAAAGTGCATTCAGTGGTGGTCACGTGATGACGTGAGGTGGTGATTTGGATGCAAAGGATCTCTTGGATTTGAACTGAAGATGGAGCGGTGCGATGGCTTCCTGGTCTACCGCAAGCCGGTCTACCGGGTCTTCCAGTATTTGGACACGTGAGTATTTTTAGTCTTCCTTTTTATGGCACAACTCAGATTAAAAATCTGTCGCGTAGCACCTAACAATGTGTTCCAGCCTCACTTCAGAGCCAGTTACCAGGCTAGGTATTTTTATATACATATGAGTGTTAGAACAGAACATAACGTAACGTTTTTTAACCCCCGACGCAATGAGAGGGGTGTTTTAAGCTTGATTTTTCATATTCTAACGACGATTTATGTAATGCAATTTGATGTAAATGGGTTTTTATCATTAATCGTAGATCGCATATATTTATCCTGCAGTCGTAGATCGCATATATTTGACACTGACTCGATAAGGGGCAAAAATTCTATTAGACTGATCGCATCGAGTATCGATTCGTAAAAATATCTTAGTTCTGTCTCGGGAAAATTGTTTTCCGCATCATCAGACAAATTGCTTAACATTTCCAAATAAGCCGTACAAATTGAGACAGCCGTTCTAATGGAAGCTTGCTGCTAGCGCCTGAATCTTTCATGAGCTGACCCTCACTTCCCGAACTTGATTGCGGAGCAGAAACATTCGCAATTGCTTTAATTTTGATAGAACTGTGATGGTTACCAAATTACTACATTGAAACAAAAAAAACTAAACCTCCCATAGCTATGTAGCGATATCCGTTTCCGTGCCTTTATTGTCGCGAATAAGGTTTCCATCTTTTACAGGGTTACTCGGAAAGGTTGTACTAAGCCGATTGTAGGTCATTGTACTCATCATTATAAACAACTTTTACTATGGGACCAACCCTGAAAACGCGAAGAAAAATCAGCTGTTGTTATATAGAAAACGGTCATTGACACTCAACAAAATTTATTGTACAGCTCATTTTTTCCGCGATTTTAAGGTTGGTCCCATAGTAAAAGTTGTTCATAATGATGAATACAATGACCTCTTTTCAGCTTAGTACAGTCTTATATCTATATGCATAACCATGAGGAGGTTTTAATTTATTTAAAAAAATCTGCCTTTAACTCTTCCAGGCTAGTTGCAGTGGCTGTCTGGATCGATGCTAATTCGTTCTTTAACTATTCAAGTTTAATTCCCGACCACGAAGTTAACCATACTCTATTAGCGGCGATTACATTTAATAATATACTCTTTTGCATTTTACGCTGCTATTTAAGGCTGGGTATAAGGCCAGAAAAATTTCTGATTTCACCCGCGCGTCTCGCATCACCCGCATTAGTGTGAAACACAACCACGGCAGCGCGGCAGTCGCGCGCAGCTAAAGTGTACACAACTCGCGCACTCGACCTTGTAAAGCGGCAAGGAGCAATAACACACAGGATAAGCATAGTGTTGGTGTACTTGGTGTTTTGGCGATTAGCTGAGTTCGGTCGCGGCGCGCAGAACCGTAAATTGTTTATTTCACTTTTCAAAATTGTATTTGTAATTTATTTTTAGGTTTTCTACAATATAAAAATAATAAAGTATATAAATTAAATTGAAATAACCTAAATAAAACTAAACTGAACTATGCTATGCTATGCTTTGCTAGGTTGAACTTGCCGGGATAAGACCAAAAAACCCAAAAACCTCGTGGCACGGGGTACCCGATCCCGGGTCATATCTCCTAAACCAGACCTTTAACCCAAAAAAAATTACAAAAAAATATTTAGATTTTTACTTTTGAAATCAGTGAGAAATACATTTAAATAGAAATAAAGAAGGGTGAAAACCACCCCCTACCACGCCCAAATTTTGGCTCGAGGTAGTAAAGCTCATTTTGAATTTTAGTAATTTTTTTCAGATTTTTAAGGCTGTGGTTTAGGAAATATAACTAGTTCTAGTTTTTAGTTTATATTATAGTCTAAGTTAGGTCTTAAGATTTTGACGACCTGAAATACCCGGCTCCTCAAACATTTTGTCCCAGGTCAATCCAGGCAAGAATAGTTAGCTTCACTGGCTATCCAACGATAGGTCATTTAGTATTTTAAGACTCGTAGGTACATAGTAACTTGAGTTACTAAGTAGCGAGGCGGACCCTAAATACCCGATTTTTTGAAGGTCCATAACTTTGGACACAAAGGTCCAATCAAAAATCTGACGTCATAGGCATCATTTTTTCTGGCAGACGAAGACGTTAAACTCAAAAACTCGGCTTTAGGACCTAACCCTAAAAACCCCAAATTGGGTTTGAAATTACGTAACCGGAATTTCATGTTAAAAATAACAAAAAAATTCAACACAAAAAATTCAGTGGTGTAATAAATAGACTATATTTATTTTTTTGGCTTTCTACTCTCACAATTTCAGGAAATAAATAATATAAAAAAAAAAAATGTGTTTATTTAGTTGGTAGGCATAAATAATAATAAAATAGAAACACAGTAAACACACGTGTGTAGAAAATAAAAAGACGCGTCTGATAAGCCCAAATTCGGCTATTTTTGTGCAAAGAATGCCTTTCAAAATATTAGAGCGCAAAAATCCGGAAAATTTTCGTAATTTTTTTCAAAAACCATCGATTGTCTCAGAAACAGTACGTATGAGGTCATTTTTGTAAAAATGCTATGTATCTATATAATATATCTATGCTATGCTATGCTTTGCTATGCTATGCTAAACTATGCTTTGCTATGCTATGCTATGCTATGCTATGCTATGCTATGCTGTGCTGTGCTGTGCTATGCTTTGCTATGCTATGCTATGCTATGCTATGCTATGCTATACTATACTTTGCTATACTATGCTATGCTATGCTATGCTATGCTATGCTATGGTATGCTATGCTATGCTATGATATGCTATGCTATGCTATGCTATGCTATGCTATGCAATGCTATGCTATGCTATGCTATGCTATACAATGCTATACTATACTATACTATGCTATGCTATGCTATGCTATGCTATGCTATGCTATACAATGCTATACTATACTATACTATACTATACTATACTATACTATACTATACTATACTATACTATACTATACTATACTATACTATACTATACTATACTATACTATACTATACTATACTATACTATACTATACTATACTATACTATACTATACTATACTATACTATACTATACTATACTATACTATACTATACTATACTATACTATACTATACTATACTATACTATACTATACTATACTATACTATACTATACTATACTATACTATACTATACTATACTATACTATACTATACTATACTATACTATACTATACTATACTATACTTTGCTATACTATACTATACTATACTATACTATACTATACTATACTATACTATACTATACTTTGCTATACTATACTATACTATGCTATACTATACTATACTATACTATACTATACTATACTATACTATACTATACTATACTATACTATACTATACTATACTATACTATACTATACTATACTATACTATACTATACTATACTATACTATACTATACTATACTATACTATACTATACTATACTATACTATACTATACTATACTATACTATACTATACTATACTATACTATACTTTGCTATACTATACTATACTATGCTATACTATACTATACTATACTTTGCTTTGCTATACTATACTATACTATGCTATACTATGCTATGCTATGCTATGCTATGCTATGCTATGCTATGCTATGCTATGCTATGCTATACTATACTATACTATACTATACTATACTATACTATGCTATGCTATGCTATGCTATGCTATGCTATGCTATGCTATGCTATGCTATGCTATGCTATGCTATGCTATGCTATGCTATGCTATGCTATGCTATACTATACTATACTATGCTATGCTATGCTATACTATACTATACTATACTATACTATGCTATGCTATACTATACTATACTATACTATACTATGCTATACTTTGCTATACTATCCTATACTATACTATACTATGCTATGCTATACTATACTATACTATGCTATACTATACTATACTATGCTATGCTATACTATACTATACTATACTATGCTATGCTATACTATACTATACTTTGCTATACTATGCTATACTATACTATACTATGCTATACTATACTATGCTATACTTTGCTATACTATGCTATACTATACTATACTATACTATACTATACTATACTATACTATACTATACTATACTATGCTATGCTATGCTATACTATACTATACTATGCTATGCTATGCTATGCTATGCTATGCTATGCTATGCTATGCTATGCTATGCTATGCTATGCTATGCTATGCTATGCTATGCTATGCTATGCTATGCTATGCTATGCTATGCTATGCTATGCTATGCTATGCTATGCTATACTATACTATACTATACTATACTATACTATACTATACTATACTATACTATACTATACTATACTATACTATGCTATACTATACTTTGCTATACTTTGCTATACTATGCTATACTATACTATACTATGCTATACTATACTATACTATGCTATGCTATGCTATGCTATGCTATGCTATGCTATGCTATGCTATGCTATGCTATGCTATACTATACTTTACTATACTAAAATAAACGAAGCACGCGAAAGCCCGTTGGTCCAGTTAGTAGTGAACCTACCTTCTGAGCTTGGAGGCGTGGGTTCGATTCCCACCTAGGACAAACAGTTATGTGATGAACGTTTGTGTTTGTTCTATACCTGGTTGTTAATAACTATAATCTATTTAAGTATATATGAATTATTTAATTAAATTTCATTTAATTTATGAAATTATTAATTTAAAAAAAAAAAATGTTAATTATTATTATTATTTTTTATTCAACGAAAATTATATTTTACTTAATAATTTTGATTTTTAGTAGTCTTTCTGACTGTCTCTCTCTCTCTCTTTCTCTCTCCACACGAAACACTTAGACTCTTGTAACTATATTACCGAGCGTACATAATAATAGATGCCCTAATGATAGATGGCCTAGTCGTATCCATAATTATTAATACCTGTAATTTTTTCATAGTAGCTTTACCTAGTCTGTGCTCTAGGTCATTGGCAACACTTGGTTGCCGCATCAAATGGTCGCGTTCAAGCCATAGATTTTTTATGTTATCCATTGTTTGAAAATACAGTAGGTGTTGATATAATCGCACTCGGAAGATAAATCTAGGCGAATAGCAAGCGCGTGCGTCCTTCCCCGTTGGAGCATAGTGCGGTACTGAGGTTGAACGGAGCATGTTTCGCCATTTAGATGCAAAGCGCAACAGAATAAGGTTGAATATCGGACTTGCCGTTTGACCGAATAGTTGCTTAGAACTAAAGGACGTAAGTCTCAAATCGAATATAATTTATTATGAGAGTACTAATTAATCTAGGTAAATTTTGTCTTAGCACTGGAAAACAAACTATATTTTCCTTCGATGAGTATTTATTTTAGATATGTGACTGAAGTTCTATCCAAGAAAAAATCAAAAAAATCAGCAAAAAGGCACCTTTTTGAAAACAATAAAGTATCGAGTAAATATCTCGCTATTATGTTTCTGTCTTAGTGCCGGAAAGAAAATGAATTGAAAAATCACATATATCAATTATTACGTTGATAGGATATTTGGTTTAGTTAGAATATCATGGCAAATTAGCATAAAATTTCGGAGGCCCCCTCTTAACCGATTTAAAAAGGAGAAGGATCTCGTTGCGGTATTTTTTTATATATTTAAAAAAAAAAATATGATTCGGAAACTTATTTTTTAAATTGATAGGATATACTTTTAGTCGCATACAATTTTCATCAAAAACTGTTTATTAATTTGGAATTTAAATCAAAATAACTGTAAAAATTATTTTACTGCGAATCGCGTATACTGCATATTCTACTAATAAAATTTTCTGAAGTGGGTTTTTTAATGAGATAATTATTTATTTTCTAAGTGCTAAGAAGACGATAGTTTTTTAATTACTTATATGGTGGTTTTATGAAAGTAGGAAGCGAGAATAACTCAGAAAAAAAAAATTGAAATTTTATACCTACAGTTTCTTCTTTAGCACCCCCCCCCCCCCCTTTGATCGTCCATTTCATGACATTTTGATACAGTTGTATGCCGCTCAATATTGAAGTGTGTGTTTGTAGAACTAGTAAGAATATGTCAGTGTGTACAATACGTGTTTACCTCGCCCCCTTCAGTTTTTAGCAGACTTTTTCGGTACTAACTCGAGTTTAAGGCAAATCCAAACTATATAATGATCAAAATAGAATAATGTACTTATAATTGGCTTGCGTTTTACCGCCACATCGCCTGATCCAGTTGAGAACCAATCGTTTAATAAAATTATAGTATATCGTTGCATCGAGCGCAAAGTGAGTTATTAATGCACGAGTGTTGTGTTGGTTGGGTATGGTTGGCTACTAAATTAACACGAGTGCATTAATTACTCACTTTAGCGAGGTGCGTAATCTACTTTTCTTTCAACTACCAATCTACCAACCGCGATAAAATATACCTACTCAAAATAAAAACTCAATGAAAACAAAGTTGAATTCATCTTCTCCTCAAACATTTAAAACTTACAATTATTATCACAAGTCGGTTTTATTCCGCCGATTTTTGTTTTCAGCCAGTATCTTTTTCACCTAATGCATACTTTTTATATTAAACTTAATGGGAGACATTAAACCTCTGCGGTAAATTTATATCTAAAATAAAAAACTGTGCAACAATGAGATTCCATATAACATTTGTGCACTGTTTTACTTCTAAGCAAAAAATACGTCTTATTTAATCGGTTTTGTAGTAACATAACATTACTACGTAGTTGAAAGAAAAATATTTTATTCGTAAGGGAAAATCTGTTTTGTTTTTTTTATCCTATAGTTCAGGCTAAACCTTGAAACGCCATTTTTTCTGTATTTTTCCACTGAATATCTATGGTGAAGATGACAATGGCTTGTGTTTACCGCTCGCCATTGTTACGTGAAGGGCAACCGCTTGTGCTGAAACGGTCTGTGTTTGACAACTCACTGAGCTTAGAAAGATGTGACAGTGTCTACTTTCTAGATAGACGTCTCTGACGAAGGTTCAATATTCAATAGAAATGCTCAGATAGAAATATTGATGGTTTTGTATACTGAAAATGTACTTAAACTAGTGTTTACAATTTAATAAATCACATATTTCTAACTAGCGCCCGCCCGGCTTCGCACGGGTCTAATTTACGTGCGAAGCCGGGGCGGGTCGCCAGTTACATATATAAACCTTCCGTGAAAATGTATCTAACTGATGGTTCAAACCGCATCAAAATCCGTTGCGTGGCTTAGGAGGAGTTAGCGGCCATACAAACAGACAGACGCGGAAAGTATGTAGAGAAGATTTAGTGCTGAAATCTATTTAAATATTTCTTCCTTGTTATGTTTATTCATAGACAGGAACCTATTATGGTAAAAAGGTAGCGCACAGAGACATAATTTTTAACATAAACTCAAGTTTTAGCTGGAACATTTCCCCCTTTATTTCTAAAAGAAATTCGGCGTCTTACGTCTTGTGCATTTGCCAGTTAAGTATCGAAATATTTTTAAGCTCATATTTTCGATTTTTTTTCATAGCTTTAGTAAAAATCGTCTAACAAGTAATAGTCCAGCAAAGATAGTCACGTTTTTAATACTTGACACTGGCAAATACAAAAAACGTGCAACGCCAAAAGTCTTTCAAGAGGAAACGAGGAATGATGTCGAAACAGCTATAAAACGAAACGCACAAAAGCGCGAGAAAACGAGAAGTCTTGCGAGAAGTAGGCTGCATATTAAAAGTTAGAGTAATATACATTCCCGGGGATCCTCCCGTGATATATGACATCTGTATAGAGATTCAGAACGTCAGCTGCTCGCTCTTTGCTATGGTAAATTTCTGCATTTATATTCTGTGGACATGACTGTGACTGTACTAAGGGTACTGTAGTACAAGTTTTGATATTATTCGAAAACTTTTTTCGTGTTCGTATTGTTCCATACATTGCTGGGCTAAAAGGTATTCGAAAACTTTTTTCGTATTAGAGTGGAGCAATCAATACCGCCGCTTACCACCGATTTTAGTTCCTCCACGTTTCCGATAGAGGCGCTTTACTAAAATGTATGGAACAATACGTAAACGAAAAAAGTTTTCGTAAACTATCAAATCTGGGACTAAGCGTACTGAACTTCAGTTTTTATAGGGGACTAGTTTTTACTTTTCAATGAATGATGCATCATAGATAACCACACACAATTCGTGAAAAATTTGATAAATTCTAAAAAAGTACACAACATTCATGAAAAAATTGTTATTAAATAGTAGATTCTTTACAAAGGAAAAGTCATCTGTTTGAAGTAATTAATACACAAAGAACAGACTTCACGGGGAGTTTTAATATTCCACCTTTAGAGGTGGAATATTTTCTTTAAATTTGAATCAGACCATCATCAAGCTAATAATAACTTTAAATATAGCTCAGAACTTTACAGTGCAATATTTACTTTCAGTTTATCTGATAATAGCTGATAAAAACGTGGTATATATTTGTATTTATTTAATAATTAATGTTTCGAACAAAAAGAAACTAAAATTTAATTATTTTACTTGACATGCAAAATGCAATAACCGTTGGAGCCAAAACTAAAAAAAAAACTTGTCACGCATAATAAACAAATCGTGTCAAGCCAAAGTACAAAAAAAAAAAAAAAAAAAACTACAAGAAACTAATGAAAAAAATTGCACATAAAATCAATTTGCTTCGTAAATCATTGTTCTTTATTCAAACTACTTTTAAATTTGTGTTTTCTAAATAAAAAAGATTTCGCCTTGCAAGAAACGATTATAAAATATTAAACACGGGTAGCTAAGTGCTCTTTTTCAAGCGAAAGGGTGAGGATGTTTTCATAAAGCAGTTTTAAATATAGTTTGAAAGGGGCGCTAAGTGTTTTGAAATGTGTTGAACGGTTTGTTTTGAACACGTGAGGAAATCTCCGTGGATTCGTCTATTAAAGTTTAACGATATGTCTGAATGACTTAACAGTTTACAAGTTGCATCAAAGATCTTTTACCGGGTACAATAAGCTGTTAGAAAATTATATGCAACGAAAAAAATAACACAGCATGTATATCATCATCATTATTTCAGCCGTAGGACGTCCACTGCTGGACATAGGCCTCCCCCATCGATTTCCAAAAGGGCCGGTTGGAAGCGGCTTGCATCCAGCGTTTCCCTTTCTACGGATTAGCAAGTTGAAGTGGCAGTAAGCAGGGCACATAGCACGCAGAAACAGATGGCCGCAGCATGTATATATTATGGTAATAATATACTGTAAATATGAAAATATACACATCAAACGAACCAAGGCTTGTACAGTGCTTTACTTAAACAATGCGAGCAATATTAATAAAACCATCTTAGTATAGGAAGTTATATTATGTTAGGCAATAATGCTTGTACTGCCTATACTTACCTCTTACCTACACAGTCAAATTCTGAATAAAATCATATTCAAAATCATGCTCATTTATTGCGTAAGTAATTGTTATTTACATGTATATCAAAACTCGACAATATTGAATTTTAAATGGAAATTGCTGGTGAGTTTAGTCAGTAGTAGTGAGTTTAGTTTAGTAGTTAGGAGCTTATCCACCTTCTACTTCTTTTTTTACGAAATGAAATTCCATACAATTTTGCTGGCGCCTATTCGAATAGCGCGGAAAGGTTGACTTTACCAAAGATTTTTGTCAAAATAATGACCACATTACAAGCATTTTTGAGTTGATATTATTGCTAACGTAAAATGTCAGATACGTAAGTATGACTTACAATAGATTTAACTGGTTTTGGTGTCGTATCGATAAATTTCGTACTAGAAAGTGTGGAATTTATCGTTACGCTACGCTACGCTACTTAGCATTTGCTAACATTTGACTACCTTGATGGTAATATTTGACAAATTGACAGTATTTGACCCGGGTATGTCCTAAAACTGCGACCAGAACCACCGGAGGATGGGCAGCAGCGTCCTGTTAGTACACGGTGAACGTACTGCGATCTCCAAGCCGCCTGCCAAGCGTGGGGATTAAAAACACCCCTCTCTAAGAGGGAGGCCTTGTTCAGCAGTGGAGATTAAATGGCTGATGATGTGTGACAGTATTTAAAACGCAAGACAAAGTATTTTGTATCAGAGAAGCAATAAGTGAAAAGTTACATTGCATCATATACCATATACAAGCCATACCATATACCATATTATATCATATACCTATGATATAATACCTACCAGCTACCGTGCGTCGGTTATCGATTGGGAATCTTGACATAAATTTCCTTTAGAGAACATTAGCGCCCCGCGGACTGAAGCGAGCACTCGTTAGGGTTAAATCGAGGTTTGATGTTACTCATAGAAAGGGTCTCAAATATATTTTATACTCTATGGTTCCGAAGAGTTTTTATTCGAGTGACCAATTTTGGTGCCAACGTGAAAAAAGCATGTCGTATCATTGTTATTTTCTCAAACTTATATACGTTTGAGTATTAATTTATAATAATGGTGGATCATTATGTGTTCGTAAACGTGCTCGAGTGTGGCTGTGATATAACGCGGTGAAACATATGGTTTCGAGTTGTTTCTAAAACTCCATGAAAGCTTTTTAAAGTCTCCACTACTTTACCAGGGCCTTCGATTCGACCGTGTCTTACTTTGCTTGAAGCTGACTCTTCGTTTGACGACATCTAATATAAAAGTCTAAAACATTTCAATACTTCACTGGCAAATGCACAAGACGTGGGAAACCAAACTCGACTCAAGAGTTTTTTTTTTTTGCTTAGTGGAGATTGCATTGCGATACTCTGTTTGTCCGCGAAAATCCTTTCAAATCAACGGATAGAAATCTACTTAATAAAAATCTTTAGTTAACTAATTGATAGGCGTCGCAAAGCCTCAACCGCTGGGTCAACGTTGCACAAGTTTTCCTCATACCACTAAGAAATGATTTTTGAAAATTAGTTGTTGAAAGTTTGTATGAAAGTTCATCATATTTGAAGATAGAAACGTGGAAGTCGATTCGATTCTGTTTATAAGTAAATGTCAGCTGTATCATCATTTTTTGCAAAATCATTCCCTAAGGGGGTCAATTAGGGTCAATTTTAAATAAAAAATCGTAATGTTTTGAAATTAGTGACGTGGAATTTGTTATTTAGTCTTCTGTTTACAAATAAAAGTCCGCTACACAAGCGTTTTCGACAATTTGTCAAAAAAGGTTAGGTTAGTTTGCATGAGCTTAGTCAGTCCCTATTTAACTGATGAGCAATCCCATCGCAAACATCTCGTTGAAGAAGAAATTCAGTGCCATCAAACAATACCCTTTGCTTGGTAGCTCATCATCATCATCAACCATTAAACGTCTACTGCTGAGCAAAGGCCTCCCTCTTAGAGAAGGGTGTTGCCATAATCCCCACGCTTGGCAGGCAGCTTGGGGATCGCAGTACATTCACCGTGTACTAATAGGATGCAGCTGTCCATCCTCCGGTGGTTCTGGTCGCAGTTTTAGGACATACTCGGGTCCACCCCGGCTCGGGCTTGGTAGCTATACAAGTGAAATAAGATGCTGAAACATACTGAGTTTACCTATTATTGGGGTATTACATAGGTCCCCATAGAACAATAAAAACCAATAAAAATATATACACAAAAACAACAAATTTTTCTTAAGAGCAAAATGTAAAGCAGTAAAATCAAAAAGAGAACCATCAGTAACCGTCCCCATTTGTACTACCCTTCTGCTGCGACCCTTGCATAACGTGGCTACGTCAATAAAATGCGTCATGGAGCAAATAGAGGGTTACTACCCTCAACGCAAACATTTTTAACACTCCGTCCGGTAGGGGTTGCCAGGAGCATGTCAAATAAACTCACCGTTTTCAAGGGTAATTAAAACCACAATAACAGCTTCTGTGTTCTAATCTAGATATTTTTCAAGTGGCAAGCTCATAAAAAATACCCCTTCTGAAGCATGTTAAACATAAAATATCAATAATTAGGTGGCAATCTTATTTATACAAAAAACAAAACCCCTTCTTTCCTAGCATGTCAAATAAACTCAACGTTTTCAAATGTAATTAAAACATGCATAACAGCTTCTGTGTTTCTAATCTATCAATATTTAGATGGCAATCTCATTTATAAAAAAAAACAATACCCTTCCTTCCTAGCATCTCTATCTCTACATAGTATAATTTGAAGTCGCTTTCCGCGTCTGTCTGTCTGTCTGTATGGCCGCTAACTCCTCCTAAACCACGCAACGGATTTTGATGCGGTTTTCCCCATCAGTTAGATACATTTTCAAGGAAGGTAACTAGCGACCCGCCCCGGCTTCGCACGTAAATTACACCCGTGCGAAGCCGGGCGGGCGGGTCGCTAGTGTCAAATAAACTCAACGTTTTCAAGGGCAATTAAAATCACCATATATTAACAGCTTAAAAAATTCCTGAAAAATTCATTATTCTGACGCGTTCGAAATTGTCATGCAGTGACATGCAGTGATAGATATAATCTCGACTAATGGCGATATAATATCTTAGATTTTGACCGTGTTAGAATTAAAAGAGCGACGTTGGCCGAATGGTAGCATGTGCGTTTTATTAGCTGCCGGCACCTGGTTCTATGCTCGACCCTCCACCAATGACTAATTTAGTGCTAAAATAAATTATGTGCAGTTTCGCTACCATCGCTTGAAAACGGGGAATGAAAACATCGTGAGGAATCTGGCACACAAAAACGTCAAAAGTTCAATGACATAATGTCGTTCAACAACATGCACTGGGCCAGCACGACTGCTGGATTGGAGCCCACCCTCTCTCTCTGAGAGAAGGGCTGTGTCCCAGCAGTGGGAACAGGCTGACTTGATGATGATCAGAATAAAACCTTAGTTCTAACAAAACATAATAAGTTTTCAATGAGTATGAGCTTCATTTTATTTATATTACACGGGAATTACTCACGTAAGATTAAGCCGGTCACTCCGACTATAGTGCCAAGCGAGACGCAGCCGCGCGCATGCATTCACCTTGAAAAAGACTGCCTAATGCGGTTGAAACTATAGTCGTAATGACCGGCCTAATCTTACGTGAGTAATTCCCGTGTAATATAAATAAAATGTGTGAAAACCACGTCAGTTTCTATAATAAAGTATGAGATAAGTACTTCATTTACAAACAATAATTAATACAATTCAACAATAAAAAATAAGCTGAATATTATTTTGCGATTCACGTTACCTTTAACGAATGCTGACTTTTCTTCCACTATTATCGGCTACTCTCAGGGTTAGAGAAAAATGCGGTAAATCTCCCACAATCCAGGGAAAATATCATGAATGGCAACTCTCGACTGGTAATTTAGTTAATGCAGTTTGAAACTCCACCTCTAATTAGCTTTCGTGAACTTATCTCGCCGTTGTGATTATTTATTGCTTCCATTTTATTCTCTTTGATGGCAACTTTTACAATTAACGGTGAAGTATTGCCAGTTGGAAAAAATAACTTTTAAAATACGGAATCTCTACTGAATTATTTTTTGTGGTTTTTTTCTTTTCTTCAGTGTCTGGACCGTTTTTTATTCCCGTCAATATAATCATTGATAAATATCTATGGATGTAATGTTATGAAAACAGAAAGTCAGGAGATGTCACGGAGATGTGATTTCTTACCACTCTTACCACCGTAGGATCTGTGATAAGGGGGAGAGACCACCAGAGACCACAGAAAAAAAAACATTTTTCTGTTTAAATTAGAACGGCTGTCAAGGCATTTTTACCCATATAAACGAAACATCAGTCATTCAAAATAAGTTAGCAACTGTGATGCGGAGTTCGACGCGTTGATCTAAATAAGAATGTTCAATCAAGGTTCACTCATAATTCCTGATAACAGATTTTCCTTCTCTATTCCTTTATGGGTGTTCCCCGATAGTTACAATCTGGGTGTCTTCAAATCACGAGGCAATCGGTTTCTTCTAGGCAAGCGTGCTCCATCGTAGACCGCATCTTCGCTTGACATCAAGCAAGTTGGCGGCCAAGCGCAAGCCTACTTTTTTTTAAAGGCCTAAGTCCCAGCACTGATAACATGATAGATTGAAATGATGATGAAGAAATGTTGAGATATCTGTGACAGCGCATATCACGTGTTATGTTAGGATAATGCAAATTGCTCATGGAGATGACACCTATATATGTAAATGAGCCATGAAACGTATCCATGGCAATATTGAGGATTTATGTTCAGACACGTACTCGTAAAATCGATAGGACCTGTGCCAACCAACTTTGCATTGAGAGAGGGCCACTGAACTTTGTAACAGTAAAAAGTTTTGGCATCCGATGTTTAGTTGTAAGCAAACATAATACTCGGCTGGACAGCGTTCGGTAAACTTCGCAACGTCTTCTCGTCCAAAATAACTCACTGCCTTAAGCAAGGATTTTATATATACCCTAAAGGGACCTGGATCGAGTACTCATGCTAAAAAAACGGTCCGAGGGAAAAGCGAGCACGGAGTAATTTGTCCTTTTCTTGTAGGGTGTTCATGATTTTGAGGAAACGAAGACATTGTAGGTAATTCCTAAAATCATCGTATTGGTACTCTCAGTAAATACAGGAAGCTCATATAGGCCCAGTGACGAGCGCTAATGTCAGAATTTTAGGCCGCCAGGACGCCTGAAGGCCTCTGAGATGGCTTAGCGGCTATTGTTATAAGACTCAACCGGGACATATGGGTCACGTGACATATATTTTTTTAAAATTATAAATTGGCTTGCGCTTGGCCGCCATCTCGCCTGATGTTAAGCGATGATGCGGCATACGATGGAGCACGCTTGCCTAGAAGAAACCTATTCACTCTCGACTTGAAGGCACCCAGATTCATCATCATCATCATCATCAGCCAGAAGACGTCCACTGCTGAACATAGGCCTCCCCCTTTAACCTCCACACTGAACGACAGCCTGCCTTTTGCATCCACTGGATGCCAGCGACTCTCACTATGTCGTCGGTCCATCTAGTGGGAGGCCTACCTACGCTGCGTCTTCCGGTTCGTGGTCTCCACTCAAGAACCTTTCTTCCCCATCGGTTATCGGTTCTTCGAGCGATGTTGCCTGCCCATTGCCACTTCAACTTGCAAATTTTAACAGCTATGTCGGTGACTCTGGTTCTTTGGCGAATATCCACGTTTCGGATTTTATCGCGCAAAGAAACTCCGAGCATTGCTCTCTCCATTGCCCGCTGAGTGACTCTGAGTTTTTCCAAAAGGCCAACAGTTAAGGACCACGTCACCCACCCAGATTGTTAACTTTTTATTCGATCATTCGGTTTCTAAATGCCACTTGCAATCACCCTACCTAAGATTGACCGTGTAGTCCGTTGCTTAAATTCGGTGATCAGTTAACAACATCTAGTAGATGACGATGATGATGAAAGTAGCCTATAACTTTCCATCCCTTGAACTATACCCATGCAAAAAATCTGGTTGATTTGTTGCTCTGTTGCTGCGTAAAAAAGTAACAAACACACTTTCGCATCCTATCCTACTTCCTACTAATATTATAAACGCCAAAGTTTGTATGTATGGATGTTTGTTCCTCTTTCACACACAACAGACAAACTTTTGTATTTATAATAAACTAGCCGTTACCCGTGTGACTTCGTACGCGTACACTTTCACCTAAACTTTCAACCTTTTTTGGACCCTTTAATTCGGCCCTTTCGTAAAATATTTTTTAATGAAGTTTTACACCCAGTTGTCAAATTACAATTTCGTAGTTGCATAACTTTCAACACAACATACAAACTACAATTCCACCTCCTTAATATTTATTTTTTGTAAAAATATTATAACAGTATTTATTTAATTTAAACTATTAGCCTGAATACCAAATTTTATCCCTGAGTATCATCAAAAACAAAGGACTTTAATATAATCTTTCAACATCCATTTGCCCCCTTTAATTCGGCTTTTTCGCTAAATCCTTATTAGCGGACCTCTATACCCCATAAGGAATCTACGTGCCAAATTTTAGCTTCGTAAGTCAAATAGTTTTTGAGATTTCGTGACAAATCAGTGAGTGAGTGAGTGAATTTAGCTTTTATAAATATAGAAGATTGGCATGACTACTATTTGGCATATTTTACTTACTACGGGAAAATGACATCGAACTACATTCATTTTCAAAGTTTGTCGAAAGCATCACTACATCACTATTACTATCACTACATAGGATAAAACAAAGTCGCTGTCGCTGTCTGTCCGTCCCTATGTATGCTTAAATCTTTAAAACTACGCAACAGATTTTAATGCGTTTTTTTAAAATAGATAGAGTGATTCAAGAGAAAGGTTTATATATATAATACATGCATAATATAGTAGAGAAACACTGATAATTGTAGAGGTTTCTAATGTAATGTCGTAAATAAACATATTTTTTTTGCGCTTACATTGCAAACGCTGGCTGAACCCTACGTGATAACGAAGGGATTTTAAGCAATGCAGCATTAATCTTTATCCAATTAAGTACCTTAAATACATTGTGCATTTAATATAGACCAATATGGCCGTTTACAGCATGTAATTAAATGAACATTTTCGAAGATATTAAAGATATAAAATGCAGGGACATAGCGGTTGCGGCGGTACCGGCCCCCCGGCCAGTACCGCAACAGGCCGGTACCGGCGGCGTGTTTTTCACATGGCCAATCATAATGTCGCTCTTTAAAGAGTAACCTCTAAAGAAAACATGTTTGTTTTGCCTAATGACAAAAAGCTGTGAACGTTGTAGGTATATAAAGACATTCCGTAGTATATTATTTTAGTATTAGCATTGCACCTGCGATGCCGGGGCGGGTCGCTAGTGTCTTTATAAAATCTTCTGTGTTGAAGTGCAAACTGCACACCCTGGAGTTTTTTGTTATTCTTGCTGTTCGACTAAGAATTACTTCCAACCACATTTTTCTTACATCCTCTTTTGTTGGTATACTGTAACATGAAATATATTCAGCGATGAATTTAGGTACTTTCATTTTTTATGTAATATTTAGAATGATTCCCGTACGATTCGTCGAAACACCCTTGAACGATACAACTGTACACAGAAAGCTCGGTTCACCGTTGGATGGTGGTACTAGATCTACGTTACGCCACTTACTCACCTGATGGTACGTGACGGTGTGGCGGAGGATGGAACACGTTGATCTAGAAATCTATTCATATCTATCTATACATATCTTTTTTTTAAATATAAATAATAGGCTTGCGCTTGACCGCCAACTCGCCTGATGTTAAGCGATGATGCGGTCTACGGTGGAGCACGCTTGCCTAGAAGTAACCAATTCACTCGTGATTTGAAGACACCCAGATTGTATAAGTATCGAGGAACACCCATTCAGGCAGCGCATTCCACAGACTAGCAGTCACTATCACACTATCACTATCACTGTCACTATCTATCACTAGCCATGAAGATATCTAGTTTGTTGTTCTCAGGAAACAAGGAGGACGGCAGGTAGTTCCATTCTTGGGCAGTACGTATCATAAATGAAGACCCAAATCGTTGAGTTCAAATCTTTGGAATTTTCACTAGGAAGGGAGGGTAGTGTGCATGTGCAGTCATTCTACTTTTCCTAAGTAAAAGGGGGAGGGTGGAACAAGGGCTCGAAGCTTTTGCGCACACTCGCCGAAATGCGAATTACTTTAAAATATCCCTAGGTCATGCTAAAACATAATGTATAAAAATAATTGTTCATTGTTCAAAATATTGTTCATGTTCACACGTGTATGGACACCCTAGTAAACATTTTCTTGTATTTCAAGCTTTGTGTACCTACCTGTGAAAAGATATGCCGCAGCCACCGAATGATTCACTAGCACAGTTTCTTATACAGAAATTTTTCACCATTTTAAAATAAATATTCAAAAATCATGCTTGAAAAAACAAAATATAGTAAGCAAACAATCAAAAACGCCATGTCGTTAATGCTGCCAGTAGCTTCATGGTTCAGCAGAACCTTGAAGGTTCCTAGTAATTATACTAGGAACCTACATGGTTACTTAAAAATAAAATTTAAATATGTACATGATGCATTAGATATATTATCTACATTAATATCCGTTAGAAAATGGAAATAAAAATTTATCTTTATTTCATTGGTAGTAATTTTATGTTTACACCCCAAAATAGGGCCTGCCTGGTATGTCCGATTGAATAAGTAAAACTACTAAAATATGATTACGGGATAATTACCGTGGTGGTTGTGGAATGAGATTCCACAACATTATATAACTTTAGTGAACAGCTGAGATAGTTTAAAACAGAGTTTTACTAAAATATATGTTTTATGTAATGGCAATCTTTAGAAAGGGATACACTTCCTCCGTGGTAGATATTTCAGTGAGCTCGTTTTACCTCCATGTTCCTAGCCACATTATTATGAACCTTATCGTTAGACGTTAAGGTTTAGTTTTGTATGGGAATATTTTGACAGAACGCGTTCCTTTCCTTGCAACTTCCTTGGCCTTAAGATGAAGAACTACTGTTTTTTTTTGTTAACATTTTCATGACCGTGGATTCAAAGCCCTTTAGTCGTAATATTGAATATGTTTACATAGTATTAATAGCGTCAAACAAGTCAAAGTCAGAGTCAAGCAAAGTAAGACACAGTCAAATCAAACTCATTGTTTTGGAAACAACACGAAAACATACAGACATGTTTCACCTCGTTATATCACTTGTCCACACTCGAGCACGTTTACGAGCACTTAATAAATAATACTTCACCATTTACGTCACATTAACACTCGAAAATACACAAGTTTAGGAAAATAATCCAACGAGCCAACATGTTTTTTTCCACGTTGGCGCCAAAACTTCACGAAGGTCTTCAACCAGTGTGTGTTGCCAGTGATTACATACGGCAGTGACACGTGGTCTCTCACTATGGGCTTCAAAAGCAAGCTCAAAGTCGCATAACGAGCTATGGAGAGGGCTATGCTCGTGGTTTCTCTCCGAGATCGAATCAGAATTGAGGAGACCCGTAGACGAACGAAAGTTACTGACATAGCCCACTGGATTAGCAAGTTGAAGTGGCAGTGGGCAGGGCACATTGCACGTCGAACAGAAGGCCGATGGGGCTGAAAAGTTTTGGAATGGAGACCACGGACCGGTAAGCGCAGCGTAGGACGCTCGGACGTCCACCCATAAGATGGACAGACGACCTAAAAGAGACCGCAGGGAAACGCTGGATGCAGGCCGCTTCCAACCGGCCCTTTTAAGGTTTTTGGTAAGAATGGAGACGTATCTCATGTCCTTGCCTGTTACAGCGTACAAATGCATGTTTTTTTTCTCGGACTCCAAATTCATGAATTGTCTTTCAACCTAGCGCTAGTGGTGCCATCTTTAATTCTGGCAACACCCTGGTAGTAATATTGTTGTCCTTGTTAGTATATTTTTATTTGTCGTCACTTGACCTAACTCAAATTAATTAAATTCTCCGAACAATATGCCATAATGGCATGAAATATGGTTTCCCATCACGCCTTTATTTCAATTGAACCCCATTGAGTATTAATATCAATAATGCACCCCATCGTTATGGGGTGGTTATATTGTCGCTAACTAGAAACGACTCAGGATGCTTGCTGTTTTATTTTAACAACTGTAATGTTTTTAGGCTTAGGTGTGCAAGTTTTTTTTTTCATTTATTTTGACTTTGTATCAATTGTATCCCTTGAAGCGATTTAGATGCTTGATGTTTCCTAATTCGCTGACTCGTTCCAATAGTATAAGCTTATCCTACTTAACCTAACTCGTCCTGTAGGATGAGCTAGATGGGACGAGTCAATACCCAGAACCGCAGTAGATAGAAGTGCGATATTTTTATCGATCGCAGACTGTATAAATTGTATATATTTCCAGCTATTGTCGATGCCAGCATTCCGTCAGTTTCGGAACCCAACAGACTGATGCGAGACGATGGCAAAAAACCCGAAGGGATGACCACTATCTCTTGGAAGATGGGGCGGCCTCTAGTTTGAGATGCTACAGTGTCGACACACTAGCGCCGTCTCATCTTCCTGCAATAATGGACCGGGCTGGCGCTACCACGATTAAAGCTGATAATCTCAAACGGCTCAATTTTTTTTATCCAGACAGGATTTACATGTTTGTGACGTTTGGGGTTGAGTCTTTAGGACCGTGGGGGCCGGCCGCTCTCGAACTGCGGCCTTATTATAGAAGCTCGATCGTGATCGAGATTGCATGCCGTCCCGTTCGGATCTATTTACTCGCACCACGTGCGTAAGTGAGATGGCACGCGATCGCGATAACGATCCGAATCATCCATAATAAAGCATCTGTATAGGCCTGGCCAAACTTGCCGCTATTATGTCTTCTGTGCTTGCGCGTCGCCGCCGCCGAAGTGAGTGCCAACTTCACGGCGCTCACTTCGTTTCAGTCGGTCTCTAGCCGTAGAAAGTGCGACACAAGACTTTTGTTACATGATAACGAAACATGTGACAAAAGTATGCCTTCGTGTGCTTTCCTGAAGTGTAGGTAAATACACAACAAAAAAACGCTATCTATTTTTGCCAAAAAGTTTGTTTTTCCATTCAACGTGGCAATGCTGCCAGCATACTGGCCACATTTCTTAGTTCACGTTAGTATTTGATGTTTGGTAAGTTTTTTTATTGTTTCTTTTTTAAATAATTATGTTCTGTATAAATTATAAACAACTCATTTTATTTATATTACACGGGAATTACTCACGTAATATTAAGCCGGTTACTCCGGCTATAGTTTCAACCGCATGCATTCACCTTGAAAAAAAAACCGCCTAATTCGGTTGAAACTATAGTCGGAGTAACCGGCTTAATCTTACGTGAGTAATTCCCGTAAAATATAAATAAAATGTGTGAAAACCACGTCAGTTTCCATAATAAAACTAACCTCATATTACGTATTAGTTCAAGTAGGTCCTGATTTGCGAAAAGTTGTAAAAAGGGGTGGTGTGGTGCACGTGTGGAGGTTCACACATGACTGAATTACATTAATTTCATTGTGAACATTTTTACTGTTATGGGTTAAACTTATGTTCATAGTACAAAAAGAGATTTTTGTTCTAATTACAAAATGAAGCACGTTCATTGGTCGTCACATCATTAAATATATAGAATTAATTGGTTGATAAAGACGAACGAAATCCTAAGTTTAAGAATTTAAAGCCACTTAACAGTTAAGTGAAAATGTAAAACACAGCAATTGGATTTTCCTTGGATACTTACCAAACCTTTCGATTCTACGTTTCTAATCCGTACGGCCAAAGTTTGGAACAACCTGCCAGCTTCCTTGTTTCCTGAGAGATATAATCTGGGCCTTTTCAAGGCCAGAGTGAATAGGTATCTTCTAAGTCTGCGTGCTTCACCTTCGACCACATGGTCGTTTACCAACAGGCGAGTTGGTGGTCAAAAAGGGACTGATCAGCGTTAAAAAAAATTAATATCAGTTTGTCAGACAAAAATATAGATGTCAATGTGACAGTTTTGGCATAGTTGACAGTTTGCTTAATTTACATTTCATGCGATTTAAAGTAGTTGCCACTACTGAATCTATGAGTTGCCATGACTCGTATTTAAAATTTGTCATTATGCATAGAATCCATTGGAAAGGGATTCATTCCAAGTTGACAGAATTAAAGAAATATCTGAGTCTACGAGAACCACAGATATACACAACCAGATCGGCAATATATTTCAGTGAAAGAGACAAATTGATACAGCTCAGCACAAGTACAAAAAGGACATAGATAGACTTTTTTGTCCTTATCGGCGTGGCCTCTTTTTTGGATCCGAAATGTCAAAATCTGACGGTTCAATGCCAAACAAAACGGGTCAGAATATTATTTATTGGCTTATTTTGGTGATTTAATGTGTTATGTGCGTCTTTTCTCTGAGTAATAACTGTAAAAATGGTTCTACAATGCTTGGGTGTGGCATTTTGGGCTGCAAGAAGCGCAGTGAGAGACAAAACGATGAAATATTATTTCACAAGTAAGTAAACATAATAACGCTTGTAGCGATCACCTAAAGACATTCAGGATATCAATTCGTAAACATATTTTCATAATTAGTCAGTTTTTGGGTTGATTTGTGGTCTAATTCTATGAATTTTATCAAATTATTCACTTAGAAGAATTATGACGAATGTTGCCAGCTTATGAAAGAAATTACCCACCGAATCTAACATAAATTATTCGTTCTGCAGGTTTCCAATTGATCCTGTCTTACGAATGAAATGAATGTGCTACGCGGTCGTGAAAGTTGGGTGCCAGCAAGACATGGTAGAATTTTTTCGAAACATTTCAATGCCGGATCCATTGTCAGAAGAGATATTAATTATTTAATTCCGTTTGCCGTACTAACAATGCACTTGCCTAATGCGAACATTGAGGATTATTCAGTAGAAATACCATCGATAAGTTCTTTTGCCACCAAAAATTAGAAAACTTTCTTATGATGATGAAAATATTTTACCAGCAGAAAAAAACAAAATTGATTGAGATTTCTTTCCAACCAATGTACATGTACAGTCAAAAAGGCTGGCACATTACAAGAAGTGCAAAATACCGACCCTCCTATGCCCATGTGAATATGGTGAATGTTAGTATCAAATATATACTAATGAGGCCAGAATTATGAAGCAGGAAAAGCAAAAGGCGATTTCGGCGAACCGACTCAAATAGCTACGCGCTGTTCGCGAAATTTGTACTATAAACATTAAAGAGTTTTATCTATTTATCTAATTATTTGGAATGTTATACGTAATTCCATTCATGAAAAAAATTTACTGACCAAGCGCGAGTCGGGGTCGCGCGCTGAGGGTTCTTTACAATCACAAAATACAAAAAGACAACATCACGCCGAGGCTGTAACCCATCCAAGTATCGACCGCGCCCGACGTTGTTTAGCTTGGTGGTAAACAGAAATAGGGTCCCCTTTAGAATATTTTTATTTCTTAGTTAATCAGCCTTAACATTACATATTCTGTGAAAATTTAAGTCAACTGGCTATCTATTACGGTTTTTGTCAGGACGATAGGGTATGTCATGAGGACAGACAACATGCTTTTCTTACCAGAAAATTGCAGGTAGTACCGCGGGTTGCAGCAGATAGTGTATAAACAATAAATATTTAAAAGGTAGTATTGTTTCCAAAATTACTCATTGAAGATTCACTACCCATCATATTAGGTAAATTACCCTAACTTATAGCAAATAATTTTAATGTGGCAACACACCTTGTTGAAGCGAGAGGCACTGAGCTAGCCACGCTCATTGAAAATCTATAGGTATTAGATCTGTGACGAGAACAAACCGGTGTTTGTATGTATGCATCTTAATTTTATAGGCAAATAGTTTATGAAAATACAATTTTAGAATTCGAATATTAACAAAATCCGAAGTTATAGACATACGAGGTTTTACGTTTATTAAAAAATCATCATCAGCCAGAAGATGACCACTGCTGGACAGAGACCTTTACCTTATACCTCCACACTGAACGACAGCCTGTCATCTGCATCCACTGGATGGCCGCGACTCACACGATGTCATTGGTCCATATAGTGGGAGGCCTACCTACGCTGCTTCTTCCGATTCGTGGTCTCCATTTGAGAATTTTTCTGCCCCATCGGTTATCAGAGTTCTTCGACTGATAAAGATAATTTATTTGCCCAAAACACGAGTAAATCATACACACATTTAAAAACGCATAGGTGGCTTAAAATATTTGTCACTTTGTATCATGTTTTGCCTATTTTTGTAGGCGTATAAATCTAAAGAGATAGTATAAGAATACCGTAAATATTATTTATATAAAAAGTATTAATCAAATTAACTGATGTGGTCTCATAATGAAAAAAAAATGATTCCAAAAATTACACAATACAAACAATTTTTCATAACTAAAAGAAACCTAAAAAGCAGTATTTACATGCAGCTTACTTTATTTCAAAGAACTCAAAGCAAAATAAACAGGTGACAGTTGAAAACTAGTCCCTTCCCGACGTTGTATCGACCACAGAGTATAACTTCCGGCAAGGTAACTCTAGTAAAGAAAAGAAACAAAGCATACTTTTAACTTTTTTATAGATTAGTGTTGGTTTGGAGTGCCTGGGTAGTTGACGTCATTATAAATAAGTAAGTGGTATTTAGAGTAGGGATTTAGATAATATTTGACAACACCCCCTTGTGTGCACTAGTAGAATATAATGTATTTTAAAATAAAATGAAGTTGATTTGCGAGATTTGGCGCCAAAATATGAAATAAGGATTTTCGGTGAAGGAAAACATCGTGACTCGTGAGGAAACCTGCATACGTACGGAGAAGAAATTCAATGGCGTATGTGAATCCACTGGGCCAGCGTGGTGGATATGGGTCAATCACCCTTTCGGGGGTAAGGCTAAAAGTCCAGCAGTGGATTATTAAAAGGCTGATTATTATGATGAAACTTTTTATTTGAAGATTAAAAAAGAAACTGCCAAGACAGAGTAATTCAAAAAGATACCTCACTGATTTCTCTATACTGCGTCAGTTTTGGAACTCGCCCGGAGTCTTATAAATAGTTGGAAAGTTCCAGATCCTTCGAACAGCTGGAATTATCGTTCAGAAATCTGCAGCTCCTAGTTCAGGAACTGCATGTTGCCTAGTTAAAGTTTTTTTGAAGTTTACTTGGTTTTGTTATTTGTATAACCTAGCAATGAGTAACATAATAAGTTTATTAGGTCACTGTAACAATAACAATAATTATGTTACATACATTATAGTATAATTAGCTATTAATCGAGACTTAAAGGGTCGGCAACGTATTTGTGATGCCTCTGGTGTTACAAGTATCCATAGGCGACGGTGACTGCTTACCATCAGGCAGCCTGTCTGCTTGTTGGTCAACCATGGTATTAAAAAAACCTACGCCCGTTTCACTCGCGTTATATTCGGGATAAAAGTAGCCTAAGTTACTCCTTATAACATCAGCTATCTGTCAGTGAAATGAAAACAATGCAACCTATTTGAAGCAACCTCCTTGGTAGTTAAAAGCAACCTCCTTTGACTTGTTTTTTTTTTCAATATTTAATATATCAATCATTTCTCCATAGGACGTCCACTGCTGGACAGAGGCCTGCCCCATAAAAAGAGCCGGTTGGAAGCAGCCTGCATCATACGGCTGAAAGGATTATATCATCAATGTACTAGCGAACCCGGCAGACGTCGTCCTGCAAGGAAAAGCAGCGCCACATTAAAAATGATATTTTAAATAACAATAACAATCCAGAAAATCATTGAAATATACACACAAAATTTCATCCAAATCGGTCCAGCTGTTTAGGAGGAGTTAGGTGACAAACACACGTACAGAAGAAATATATAGGTATATACAATTATACAGGTATATACTAGCTGACCCGAAAGACGCTGTCTTGTCTTAGAATTGTCAAACGCGCGATGATAAAACCGTCGTTAAGTTTCTGAAATTTTCCATATTTCTGCGCAATTTTCTTAATATTTTAAAAAATTAAGAAAATTTAAAAAAGTAAAACTTAAGAAAAAGATTAATGTAAGCGGTGAAGTCGTTCTCAAGTTATGGCGTGACCAAGGTAAATAGGGATTCATTTGTTTCCAAAACTCCATAGGAGCCTCTTGTAAAGTCTCCACCACTTTACAGGGGCATGAGTTTGACTTGACGTGACTTATTTTGCTTGACTCTGACTGTGACTATGACTTGTTTGACGCTATTAATACAATGTAACCATGATTAATATTACGACTAAAGGACATTGAATCCACGGTCATGAAAATTTTAACAAAAAAATAATGGGTTTTTTTTTTTTTTTTAATGCACATTTATATAGTTAAAGAAAGATAGAATTCGATACTTACTATTGTTTTTTGAAGGGAAAATATTAAAAAACATATACTGTTGATATACTGATTGTAAACTAGTAGAGCAAAACAGTTTGTCAGAGTGATTGGGTGTGATCACGCGAGCGTACGTGTGGAGCCGACTTTAATTATAGCGCCTCCAGACTACACCCATTAGGCAATCACTGAACTTCACGGCGAGATAACGCTGGGTAACTATTATACAATCTGTTATATATATTGTGATTTATTTATAATTTGTCTTGTTTGCCTGACAAATGGATATAGCTGGTAGAAACTTTTTATAGATAAAGTATGGGACTACCCAAGGACGTTTCATACCCTAATAAAACCTTGGTTACTAACATACCTTACCACGTGCCTTTATACGTTTTTTTTTTATCATCGTCGTTTCAGCCATAAGACGTCCACTGCTGGACATAGGCCTCCCCATCGATCTCCAAAAGGGCCAGTTGGAGGCGGCCTGCATCCAGTTTTATAAGTTACTCGTTGAATCCTGCGGCGCTACCCGCGATTTTCCAATTTTCTCGCATTTTCTGGGAGAATAAGTACCTACCCTATGTCCGTCTATAATTATGATGTACACTATCATCCTGCCAAAATTCGTTAAAATCGGATTAGCGGTTTAGTCGTGAAAAGCGAACAAACATCCAGACAGAGAGACAGAGTTACTTTCGCTTTTATAATATTATATATATATTTTATAATATTATTATATATATGTATATAATATATATAGTAAGGATAAGTTTTTTTTTATATTTGGATTACGCCAGGTTCTTGACCACTAATACTTGACCCCGGCAAATGCACAAGAGTGCGACGCCAAAATCCTCACAGAGGAAGGAATAAAAAACAAGGCTATAGCAACAAGCGTAGCAATATACGTAGCCTAGCATAGCAAGAACCTAAAAGTCCCTAAGAGTATATATTATGTCGTCAACATGGGTTGCGTTGCATCCATTTGCGTGGTTATGACAAACAGTATCAAATGCATGTTTTGTTTATGAATACTTGAGCATATAATTAAGTTTAATGTAATTTTAGACACAAACTTGGTGAAAGTTTTATCGATAGAATTATTCGGCAAAAATAAGGCTTCTAAACACGATTTTAGTGTTATCTTCAAATCTAGAAGTCGTTGACAATAAGTATTTTCATATTCTAATGTTAATTTATGTATATAGCGTAGATAAAGTATGATCTTTACGACAATAAGTTAATGCCAGCAACACTGACGAAACTAAAGGAGTCACCGCCAATTTACAGGGGCGTGTGCGTGACTCACTTTGACTGTGACTATGACTTGTTTAGCGAATTATTTCTCTTGAGATTATCGACTACTTGACAAATATTAAACTTGACGCTGGTTAAATTAGATAAGAAGTCTGAAGTCAAAACTTTAAAGAAGAAAAAACTGGTATATACATATAAAACCTTCACAGACAAAGGCTTCTAAAACTTCCCTCACGGGTAGTTAATCCTGAAAGCCAGTAACAAGCCCTGTAAGCCGCAACAGCCCATAGACTATAAAATCGATGTGCTCAATGAACCGCGAGCTTTTCAACAAACAACCCTTTCAGCCCAGGCTTTTTATAGGCACATACTTAGTTATTTGTAGATTCAACGATGCTCGAATAGACCAGTACATATGAGCGTCTGATTTTTACTCAGCTTTGACCTGCCAATACTTGAAAAGGATATCTGAATCTGCGACATCACTTCGCTCAGTAAAAAAAGAACTAAAGCTATGCAAAGTTATATGATTATTTACGGGATATTTATACCGTGGTAAGGTTGTGGAGCTCCCGATATTTCGGCGCAGTTACATGCACCATGTTCACGGGAAGACTGAAGAATGGAAAATGAAATGGAATGGAATGAATGGACTGATGAATATCGGGAGCTCATTCCACAACCTTACCACGGTTAATATTCCGTACCTAAATAGTCATATAACTTTAGTGAACAACCGTGATAGTTTAAAACAGTGTTTAAAGCTACGTAAGTACTTACTACCGAATTATAATCAAAATAGGTAAACACGCTAGCAACGTAAGGGCTGAAAATGCAGTCAACAGTAATTAACTGCTTCCCCAGAGGGTCATAGAGATTCTCAAATTAGGCTGCTGGAACGCTGAGGAAGCGTTTTCGTCTCCAGCGGGCAGCGGAGCGACATAGAAGGCTACGGCGAGAGCAGCGCTAGCAACTTTATGCAAAGCCAAAAAGAGGGATTGTAGTTAGCTTGTATGTATATTCGACAGATGATGAGGTAGGAAATTCTTCACATTGTATGGTACCAATGCCGGAGAGAAAGTACTAGTGATTGTACCTGACATTATTAATATTAGACTTGAAAATGTATTTGTGTGTTTTGTTTAATTTAATTTGACATTTAATTTGATTGCTCTGACTTTATTTTGTTATATATTTTTTTTCATTTTAATTATTGTGTAATTATGGTATGGGTGTCGTAGCCTGAAATAAATGAATTTGAATTTGAATTGTAAGTAGGTACACTTATATACGAATAATTATAAATGCGAAAAGTTTGTTGGTTTCTTTGTTCCTCTTTCACGCAGAAACAGAGCAACGGATCGACCAGATTTTTTGCATGGGTATAGTTCAAGAGCCAGAGAGTGACATAGGCTACTTTTCATCATCATCATCATAATTTTTCATCACTACGCGGATGAAACCGCGGGGCGCAGCTAGTCTTTAATAAAGACACAATTTTTCACAGTGATTATTCGGTTTAAATGCTTTATTTTGGCACCCCGATGACGTATGCTTGGAATTTTTCCACCTACGCCTCAACCTTATTGGATAAATGAGGTGTCACTTGTGATGTGACGTCATCATACACACAACTTGTAAAATGGGGTTGATAAAAAAAATATTGCTCTTTTGTACATATGTAATTTTTACCCGCCAAAACTACAGTTGTCGGTTTTTAAGAATGAGACTTGTGCCCCTCTTACGAAAACAGTTTGATACATAATTCATACAAAACACAAAAATAACAACCGATTTAACGGGAACGAGATTCATTCTCTGAATTTTCCCCCTTTTTTTTCTGAAAATTTAATTTTAATTTAATTGGTTTACAAATCGGACTTCCTTCGGTAATAGCCTATCCAATAAAAAACATTAAAATTTACGAAGATATCGCGTAACAACGCAACATACACACAAAAATCCAGTTGAATTTCGAACTTACTTTTTTGAAGTCGATCGGTAACAATGCGTCACCATGCCCGTCGTCGCTCTCGCTTTGCCGTCCGCTGATGTCCAAAACGCAGCCTCAGGCAAGTTCGTTTTCCTAATACCAACCGAGCAGCTAAAGTACCTATTATTATAATCTGTGCCGTTGAGTTTGCGTTCAAACTACTCTTAGTAAGTAGCAACAAGGGGTGCAGCGAGTTGTTGAGAGCTCACGAGATCACGGCCCAATGGGCACGCCGGTCGATTTTACGCGATTGTACACTCGATTATAGACTCTCTTTAAATTTTATTACAGGCTAGGATAGCAGCGCTCTGTTTTCTTTTTTAATTTTTCGGGCATGTAGGCAATCATCAACCATCATCATCAGCCAGAAGTCGTCCACTGAACATAGGCCTCTCCCTTTAACCTCCACACTGAACGAAAGCCTGCCATCTGTGGTCTCCATTCCAGAACCTTTCGGTCCCATCGGCCATCTGTTCTGTGGGCTATGTCGGTGACTTTCGTTCGAATAACAAGTTTAACATTTAATACATGTGTTCAAATCGTGGAAGTTTAAAAGTTAACCCTGATTAATGTTTTGTCTATCTAATCAAAAAAACCTAATCTAAATCATCAAATCAAAAAAAAACATAAAACATTTTTACCTCGTGTAAAAACGCAATGATAAAATTGGAATCGAAAAATACAGCACCGTCCGCATCTATTGTCAGGGCTGGATTGCCTGGAGCGGATCGTTTTTCATTAATTCCGGTATAAACAAAAAGAAAAAACCGGTATGAGAGCAACTGGCGAGGACGTTTCCCTCCATCGATTTACATTTAGCAGACGGTCCCCCGCTGGTTAGAGGCTAGGTGGTCAACTTGGGGCCCGCTAGAATTTTGCGGTCCTAAAATTAAAAGAAAATATTGAGTGATTGTTCTTATGCAGTATCATGTGCGGTTTACAATCTGACGGCACTCTGTTCGATCCTTGGCCCTGCACCAATGACTTATTTAGTAAGTACCTAAATAAATTCACATAATTTATTATTATATTATTTAAAGTAAATAAATTTATAGTTAAATTTAGAGTATGCCATCGCTCAAAAACGGTGGCGGAAAACATCGTGACGAAACCAAGAACCTCAAAAGTCAAACTTTAGCGTATGACATTTACCAATATGCACTCGGCCAGCATAGTGGATTAGGGTCCATCCTCTCACTATCTCTGAGAGAAGGCCTGTCTCCCGTTAGAGGGAACGTGAAAAGCTGATAATTCTGACGAATGTCTATAAAGTTTTAAACTTTTGAGATTCATGCTGAGGCTAACTTAATTGCAACACCCCGATGTTCCCCGATAGAATATATATTTGGCGCGAGTGAATCGTTTTATTCTGGGCAAGCGTGCTCAACTGTAGACTGCTTCACCGCTTAACATCAGTACCCTTACTACAAGTTACGGAAACGGTTTATGAAGTTTTCAGCCCAGCAATGTCCATACAATACGAAAACGAAAAAAGTTTTGGAAAAATATCAAAACTTCTACTAATGCTACAGGCAAGATGGCGGCCAAGCGCAAGCCTATTATTCAATACTAGTAGTATCCAATACTATAGCAGACTAAGTCTTAAAGATGTAACATGCTAAAACTAATCTCACATTACGCGGCAACTGCAGCGAGTTTCGACAAAAAATGGGCTGCAAAAAGCTCTCCGTTCCGTATCAATAAAAGGTTGACCATCCCTGCAGTAGACTGTGAAATATTTAAATGCTTTTAAACACTAGTGTCCCCACAATGTGGTGGCGCATTTTTAATTAAAATGCCCGCGTCAATACGTAACGGAGTCGACAGCCCATGAGGAATTTTGTAATTTAACAGATTTCATGCATTGTGTAGAATGTTGGCGTAAGTTTGTTTTTTAATTTTACAAAACACAATTTTAATTTAATTTAATTTAATTGATTATCAGGCTTGTTTGACCGCCAACTCGCCTGATGTAAAGCGATGATGTAGTCTACGGTGGAGCACGCTTGCCTAGCAGAAACCGATTCACTCGTGATTTGAAGACAGAATACAGTCTAATTAACACGGTCTTAATTTTCCAGAATTAAATTAGATCATACCAATATTTAAAGAAACGCTTAAACGTTTCGAATCTACGTTTCTAATCTGTACAGCCAAGAATTTGAACAACCTGCCAGCTTCCTTCTTTCCTCAGAGATACAATCTGGGCCTTTTCAAGGCCAGAATGAATAGGTATCTCCTAAGTCTGCGTGCTTCATCTTCGACCACATTGTCGCTTACTAACAGGCGAGTTGGTGGTCAAACGCGGACTTATCCGCGATATATAAAAAAAATATTATAATATTCTGTTGTTTTTTTTAAAGATAATTTCTACAAATTTATTTTTATAAAAAATTTGCTTAAATTATCAGTAGTTGTTTTTCGCCGGTTCTGCCGCAATGACGTCACCAGCCACTACCAAAGTGATGTTGCCGATTCTGCCGCAATGACGTCACCACAGTAACGTCGCCGGTTCTACCGCACTCGCTAAGTTTATCGGTATATGATTGATTTGGTGTGAAGAATTGAAAAATATATTTGGAAAGATATTTGGAAAGATGGTGGTATGTAATAAAAAACTGTTGAAACTGAAGAAAAAAACTTTAACTTCAAGCGTGGGACGAGCGCATGATGATGGTATTGCATATATATTTCCATTCCAGAACAAGTCAGTGCTACTCAATTAAAACGATGGAAAGACAATTTTGTCCACGGCACGTGCTAGGCCTGCTGCATCTTCAAGGCCAGAAAGAGTATCTTCTATGTCTACGTGCTCCATCTTCGGCCACACCATCGCTTTCCATCAAGTGAGTTGATGGGTGAGCGTCATCGAGTTGTATCTCGATGCCAAGCGTAGGTATATCTATAATCTATACTTATATTATAAATAGGAAAGATTTGATTGTTTGTTTGTTTGCATTGAATAGGCTCCGAAACTACTGAACCGATTTGAAAAATTCTATCACTGTTGGGAAGCTACACTATCCCCGGGTAACATAGGCTATAATCTATACCCGTGCAAAGCAGGGGCGGACCGCTAGTATATAATAATAAGAATACCAACATTGCTTCTTTGTTACTTCTAGTTCAAATGAAATGAAACAAGATTGTGACGATATCATCTTTAAGATAACTAAGTCTCTAGCTGATAACCCTAAATGTAAAAGTATTTTTTTTAATAATGACTTGAAAAATAAATAATACTAAAAATTATTTCTAATTTTATTTATTCATTCATATTCATAAAATAACTATATATAGAACTGAATCATGAATTCATCAAACATGCTTAGAAAATATTGTATAGAATAATTTTTATTTTTTAAATAATATAAGTAAACTAAACAATATTTTCCACAAAGTGATGTCAGTTCATTCTGAAGTGGCTTACTATTACACCTCCACACTTTGTAATTTCTGATCATAAAAAGCTTGTGGCTCCAGGTATAGGTTTTCTCCCAAAGCTATCGAAATATTTACCAATATTATTGCAATCAAAATGTATCGCTACCCAATGCGAGCCAGTTTTTATATCTGGATCCAAGTTAGTAATAATGTATCCTGGTTTCTTTACGAGTATTGGAAAAGGGTTAGCAGCATACACATTTTTTTTCATAACTGAAGGGTCCTAGCTTAAATTGTAATATTAATTGAATTTCTGAAGTGTTCATTTCACAATACATAAAATAGTGCAGTTGCATCTTGTACAAATTTAACGTTTTCAGGGTATACCTGTCTTCCCATATACTCTATCTGTGTTTTGTCTCTCGGGTTTTGAAACATATAATATTATAACTAGCATTTTTTTAAAAACTCGCTGTCTTCGTCTTTGATGAAACACGTTTTGAGTAATATAAAATACCTTTTGTTAAAATGTCTACTATTCTACCATCGGTTTCGTGCATCAAATCATCTAAGTATTCTAATTAATTTCAAGCTATCTCCAGAAAACAATGGCAGGTCATATTGATGGAAAGTAACATGTAATTTTTTTTTATAATTAAAGTTGCATTTCATCATAGCAAAAAATTATTTCTACAAAAGATACATCACATTTTTTTTTATTTACAAAAAAAATTAAACAAAAGTTATAAAGTTTGCGAAACATTTCTATCAAACAAAATATGTTTACATTTAAACAAAACTAAACACGGTTACTACTTTTAATTTAAATTTAAAAGTTTGCATACAGTAAAATAAAATTATATTCGTTTTGTCGTTAGACTACATTTTTTTATAATTAAAGTTGCATTTCATCATAGCACTAAATTATTTCTACAAAAGATACATCACATATTTTTTGAATACTTTTTAAAAATTGTGTAATAAAATAAGTTTTATCACATCTACTTGGTCCAGCTATGATTGCTGTAAACGGGTGAAAGAAATGTAACATATTTGAAGTCTTTTATTTTAGGAATGCTAGCAGATGAATGAAAAAAATATGCATTACTGCAATGAGTTATTGTAGTAATATAACTATTTATTTACAAAAATATTAAAACACAAAAGTTACAAAGTTTGCGAAACATTTCTATCAAACAAAATATGTTTACATTTAAACAAAACTAAACACGGTTACTACTTATAATTTAAATTTAAAAGTTTGTATACAGTAAAATAAAATACAAATGAAATTCGTTTTATTATTCGACTACATGACATAAAAATATTTAACTAAAATATGCAACAAAATAAACTATACGTATGTAAGATACAATTAAATTCAGGGGAAAAAAAAAAGTTTATATTTATCTTAAAATTGTAAAGTTAACAAAATGATACTTCTAACTTCTTTTATCTACACCCACCAACCAATATTTAATTTGAAAAAATTTACACAGAGTAAAACACATTAACATGTCATTGTGTGTGTTTAAATCGATCAATGTTAAAACATTAATCAATTCCTAAATATTATTGCACTTCCTAAATAATATTAATTTGAAATTAACTATTAGGAAGCAAAAACCTTTTCATATCATTGGATGACAAAGCATTTTTTCTGAGTTTTTGAGTATTTTCAATATGTTTTATCGATTTAAATCTGTACATTTCTTTAGAAATACTCTTTTCTGAATTCATCAAACTTTCTTTGTATTCGTTCATGGAAAGTTTTCTAGTGACACATTTATTTACACCTTTGGCTTTTGTAATTAATTTATCTTTATCATTTTGAACATTTATTACATACATTTTTGATCTCAACGGCACAAATTCTTTGACTATTGAACTATTGAATTCATCTTTAAAGAAACCAATATCCTTTTTGTTAACTTAAGGAAAACCAAATTGATTATTGAAATCGTAGTCTAATGTATCAAAACGTGACAATATATCGTTTTTGATGTCTGCATAGAAGTCATGAGTGTAAACATGGTAAGTAAAAAAAACTGTGTCTATGTACATTAGCTTAACATTTTCATCATACTTATTTTCCATGAAATCATAATGAAAATCATACATTAAGGTCTTTGATAACTCCAAAATACATAACCCTAAATATATGGGTTTATTGTAGACCAATTTAGTCTTATTTAGTTGAAATGATCATAAAAAGCTTGTAGCTCCAGGTATAGGTTTTCTCCCAAAGCTATCGAAATATTCACCAATATTATTGCAATCAATATCTATCAACCCCAATGCGAGCCAGGTTTTGTATCTGGATCCAAGTTAGAAATAATGTCAGCTAATATTAGTTGATGAGATAACGAGATTAATGAATTATTTAATGAAATTAATTATATGTTTTTGAATGTTTTTAGTATACGACTTATCTTTGTTCAAAACATCACTCTCAGTATTTAAATGCGATAAAACCGCATCAAAGTCAGCTTAAATTACAACAAGGACATCCAACTGCTTATTATAGTTTTCATATTTTAGAATATTTGCTTGCAGCTCTCAACCTAGTCTATCTTTTTTTCAAATCTGAATTAGGCATATCAACTCTCACATGAAAAGTTGAATACAATCAAACTGCGTGTAATCACTGAGTTTCTCGGCAAAAGTAAAATTAATTAAACATCCATCACATAAATACTTTTTGTTTGCGATTATTTCGTTGGGAACTAATTGATCTACAATTTTTTTAAATTACAATAATGCCCATTACTAACTTTGGATAGAAAGAGTTAACTGACATGTTTGTTTTTCCTGTTTTTAGTGTGATGTTGGGTCCAACAACTGTATTTTTTTCAGTTTTTTTTTATAGTTACGATCGTATTCTAGTTTATAAATTATGATGCTAATATTATTTAATTTCTCTCAATATACATACTTCTGCTAAGACAACAGGGTACTGTATACTCCCCATGTTGATTTCGTTAAAATTTAGTTCATAAGCTCTAGTTCTGTTAGCAACTTTACAGCAGCTAAAGCAGATAAAAGTGCCCATGTGAAGCACATGTCATCATCATTTTTAATATTTACGACAGCCTTTTTACTCTTTATAACTACTGGTAGATCAATAAAAGATGAGCCAGACAAAGGATTATACTTATTGATGTTTACATCAAAATGTAATACGTATTCCAAAGACCATCCACTGTATTTTTGCTCAAAATCTTCAATTTTAATGAATAACTTAAAAAACATTTGATTTGTAAAACGTTTCAAGATTATTGTCCGCTAACACACTGTTTATTGAATGAAAATCAAAATTATTAATTAGATCTTTTGTTGGTTGTAAAAATGTACCAGGTAAAATTAAATTCACTTTTATAGTATCATCATCATCAGCCAGAAGACGTCCACTGCTGAACATAGGCCTCCCCCTTTAACCTCCACACTGAACGACAGCCTGCCTTTTGCATCCACTGGATGCCCGCGACTCTCACAATGTCAAAAAAGGTGATAACACCTTATTGAAGAATTATAGACCCATCTCACTACTGAGTCATGTGTACAAGCTGTTCTCCAGAGTCATTACGAACCGTCTCGAAAGCAGGTTTGATGACTTCCAGACCCCCGAACAAGCCGGTTTCCGTAAAGGCTGGAGCACCGTAGACCACATTCACACGCTCCGCCAGATTATACAGAAGACTGAGGAGTATAATCGGCCATTATGCCTAGCGTTTGTGGACTACGAAAAAGCCTTCGATTCAATCGAGACCTGGGCAGTATTGCAGTCCCTCCAGCGTTGTCATATCGACTATAGGTATATCGAAGTGAAGTGTCTGTATAGAAACGCCACCATGTCGATCCGATTACAGGAAGAGAGCACGGAACCAATCCAACTGCAGAAAGGCGTGAGACAGGGAGATGTTATCTCTCCGAAACTGTCCACGAACGCATTGGAGGACGTTTTCAAGCTCTTGGACTGGAACTGATTCGGCATCAACGTCAATGGCGAATACATTTTGCCGTTTGCGAATACACTTTCGTTTTGCCGATGATATAGTCATCATGGCAGAGTCGCTGGAGGATCTCAATACGATGCTCAGCGACCTCAGTAGCCTTTCCCAACAGGTGGGTCTTAAAATGAACATGGACAAGACAAAAATTATGTCCAATGTCCATGTTGAACCCGTGCCAGTAGTCGTTGGGAACGATACTGTCGAAGTTGTTGACCATTACACCTATCTTGGACAGATTGTAACTTTTTTTCTGGGCTAGCGCCTTTATTAACTAAACAAAATACAAGCTAAAACTAAAACTACAAATACAGTTAGACTGCCCCTAGACCGTTGAAGGTCTAAAGACAATCCAAATGCTCAAGCCCACTAACAGTTGGCAGCGTACCCAGCATGCTGGCGGCATTACCACGTTGAATGGCAATGCTTATGCGTTGAGCCAGAAACACGCCAGCATTTTGGTCACGCGTCGCATTAAGCAGGCGTTCTGAAAGATTTTTGAAAATGAGCTTCCGGTCCCCAAGGGCCCAATGTCTCGACCCCAAACGCCTCAAATATGTAACCACTGCCGAAGTAAGCATATTTGCGTCGCTTGTGCTGCTCTGCCGAATTGGCAGCCGCGCCAGCCCTACCCTGTGTCTCAGGAAAATGTGACGGCGCCAAAGTATCAACACAAGTTGCGTCCCATACAAGGGGCCGCCCAACCTCCAGGGCACAAGTGTCATACCTTCAGGCCTCCTTCCATCATCGCGCACAAGACCACTCGGTTCGAGCACAGCTGCGACATTAGCGGTGGAAAGAGCCCTGCGTATGATGTCGTTCAGGCTAGCGTGTCGGCCAATACGACCAGCGCTTCTCGAGCAAGAGAGACCATGGTGACCGAGCTGGTCAACAGCAGTACCACACTGACAGCGATGGGCCTCACAGCACCTTGCACCCAAGCGTAAGCTGACAGCTAGACGAAATTGGATCTAAAAGGCTACCCGTGTTAAAAGAGGGCATAGCTTGCAACCAAAGTCCCGATTCCCAAACAGAGACAGCAAGAATACGAGCGCGATCTGCAACACTAGGACACGTATCTAGTAGCGATTTCCGTGCTAGTTCGCAGATCGGCCGATCCCACAGTCTCTGGGAAGACAACTTCCTGGGAAAATCGGTATTTGGACAAGCAAGCCTCCAAGCATTCATTGCCCCTTTCGAATGAGATACAACTACTTATTTCAGACAGATTGTTCAGTTAGGTAAGTCCAACTTAGACAAAGAGGTCGCCCGAAGAATCCAACTCGGATGGGCAGCGTTCGGGAAATTGCGTGACATCTTCTCGTCCAAGATACCACAGTGCCTCAAGACGAAGGTCCTTGACCAGTGTGTGTTGCCAGTGATGACATATGGTACTGAGACGTGGTCCTTACCTGTTGGCCTTTTGGAAAAACTCAGTCACACAGCGGGCAATGGAGAGAGCTATGCTCGGAGTTTCTTTGCGCGATAAAATCCGAAACGTGGATATTCGCCAAAGAACCAGAGTCACCGACATAGCTGTTAAAATTTGCAAGTTGAAGTGGCAATGGGCAGGCCACATCGCTCGAAGAACCGATAACCGATGGGGAAGAAAGGTTCTGGAGTGGAGACCACGAACCGGAAGACGCAGCGTAGGGAGGCCTCCCACTAGATGGACCGACGACATTGTGAGAGTCGCGGGCATCCAGTGGATGCAAAAGGCAGGCTGTCGTTCAGTGTGGAGGTTAAAGGGGGAGGCCTATGTTCAGCAGTGGACGTCTTCTGGCTGATGATGATGATACTATAAAAGTGAATTTAATTTTACCTGGTACATTTTTACAACCAACAAAAGATCTAATTAATAATTTTGATTTTCATTCAATAAACAGTGTGTTAGCGGACAATAATCTTGAAACGTTTTACAAATCAAATGTTTTTTAAGTTATTCATTAAAATTGAAGATTTTGAGCAAAAATACAGTGGATGGTCTTTGGAATACGTATTACATTTTGATGTAAACATCAATAAGTATAATCCTTTGTCTGGCTCATCTTTTATTGATCTACCAGTAGTTATAAAGAGTAAAAAGGCTGTCGTAAATATTAAAAATGATGATGACATGTGCTTCACATGGGCACTTTTATCTGCTTTAGCTGCTGTAAAGTTGCTAACAGAACTAGAGCTTATGAACTAAATTTTAACGAAATCAACATGGGGAGTATACAGTACCCTGTTGTCTTAGCAGAAGTATGTATATTGAGAGAAATTAAATAATATTAGCATCATAATTTATAAACTAGAATACGATCGTAACTATAAAAAAAAACTGAAAAAAATACAGTTGTTGGACCCAACATCACACTAAAAACAGGAAAAACAAACATGTCAGTTAACTCTTTCTATCCAAAGTTAGTAATGGGCATTATTGTAATTAAAAAAAATTGTAGATCAATTAGTTCCCAACGAAATAATCGCAAACAAAAAGTATTTATGTGATGGATGTTTAATTAATTTTACTTTTGCCGAGAAACTCAGTGATTACACGCAGTTTGATTGTGTTCAACTTTTCATGTGAGAGTTGATATGCCTAATTCAGATTTGAAAAAAAGATAGACTAGGTTGAGAGCTGCAAGCAAATATTCTAAAATATGAAAACTATAATAAGCAGTTGGATGTCCTTGTTGTAATTTAAGCTGACTTTGATGCGGTTTTATCGCATTTAAATACTGAGAGTGATGTTTTGAACAAAGATAAGTCGTATACTAAAAACATTCAAAAACATATAATTAATTTCATTAAATAATTCATTAATCTCGTTATCTCATCAACTAATATTAGCTGACATTATTTCTAACTTGGATCCAGATACAAAACCTGGCTCGCATTGGGGTTGATAGATATTGATTGCAATAATATTGGTGAATATTTCGATAGCTTTGGGAGAAAACCTATACCTGGAGCTACAAGCTTTTTATGATCATTTCAACTAAATAAGACTAAATTGGTCTACAATAAACCCATATATTTAGGGTTATGTATTTTGGAGTTATCAAAGACCTTAATGTATGATTTTCATTATGATTTCATGGAAAATAAGTATGATGAAAATGTTAAGCTAATGTACATAGACACAGTTTTTTTTACTTACCATGTTTACACTCATGACTTCTATGCAGACATCAAAAACGATATATTGTCACGTTTTGATACATTAGACTACGATTTCAATAATCAATTTGGTTTTCCTTAAGTTAACAAAAAGGATATTGGTTTCTTTAAAGATGAATTCAATAGTTCAATAGTCAAAGAATTTGTGCCGTTGAGATCAAAAATGTATGTAATAAATGTTCAAAATGATAAAGATAAATTAATTACAAAAGCCAAAGGTGTAAATAAATGTGTCACTAAAAAACTTTCCATGAACGAATACAAAGAAAGTTTGATGAATTCAGAAAAGAGTATTTCTAAAGAAATGTACAGATTTAAATCGATAAAACATATTGAAAATACTCAAAAACTCAGAAAAAATGCTTTGTCATCCAATGATATGAAAAGGTTTTTGCTTCCTAATAGTTAATTTCAAATTAATATTATTTAGGAAGTGCAATAATATTTAGGAATTGATTAATGTTTTAACATTGATCGATTTAAACACACACAATGACATGTTAATGTGTTTTACTCTGTGTAAATTTTTTCAAATTAAATATTGGTTGGTGGGTGTAGATAAAAGAAGTTAGAAGTATCATTTTGTTAACTTTACAATTTTAAGATAAATATAAACTTTTTTTTTTCCCCTGAATTTAATTGTATCTTACATACGTATAGTTTATTTTGTTGCATATTTTAGTTAAATATTTTTATGTCATGTAGTCGAATAATAAAACGAATTTCATTTGTATTTTATTTTACTGTATACAAACTTTTAAATTTAAATTATAAGTAGTAACCGTGTTTAGTTTTGTTTAAATGTAAACATATTTTGTTTGATAGAAATGTTTCGCAAACTTTGTAACTTTTGTGTTTTAATATTTTTGTAAATAAATAGTTATATTACTACAATAACTCATTGCAGTAATGCATATTTTGTTCATTCATCTGCTAGCATTCCTAAAATAAAAGACTTCAAATATGTTACATTTCTTTCACCCGTTTACAGCAATCATAGCTGGACCAAGTAGATGTGATAAAACTTATTTTATTACACAATTTTTAAAAAGTATTCAAAAAATATGTGATGTATCTTTTGTAGAAATAATTTAGTGCTATGATGAAATGCAACTTTAATTATAAAAAAATGTAGTCTAACGACAAAACGAATATAATTTTATTTTACTGTATGCAAACTTTTAAATTTAAATTAAAAGTAGTAACCGTGTTTAGTTTTGTTTAAATGTAAACATATTTTGTTTGATAGAAATGTTTCGCAAACTTTATAACTTTTGTGTTTAATTTTTTTTGTAAATAAAAAAAAATGTGATGTATCTTTTGTAGAAATAATTTTTTGCTATGATGAAATGCAACTTTAATTATAAAAAAAAATTACATGTTACTTTCCATCAATATGACCTGCCATTGTTTTCTGGAGATAGCTTGAAATTAATTAGAATACTTAGATGATTTGATGCACGAAACCGATGGTAGAATAGTAGACATTTTAACAAAAGGTATTTTATATTACTCAAAACGTGTTTCATCAAAGACGAAGACAGCGAGTTTTTAAAAAAATGCTAGTTATAATATTATATGTTTCAAAACCCGAGAGACAAAACACAGATAGAGTATATGGGAAGACAGGTATACCCTGAAAACGTTAAATTTGTACAAGATGCAACTGCACTATTTTATGTATTGTGAAATGAACACTTCAGAAATTCAATTAATATTACAATTTAAGCTAGGACCCTTCAGTTATGAAAAAAAATGTGTATGCTGCTAACCCTTTTCCAATACTCGTAAAGAAACCAGGATACATTATTACTAACTTGGATCCAGATATAAAAACTGGCTCGCATTGGGTAGCGATACATTTTGATTGCAATAATATTGGTAAATATTTCGATAGCTTTGGGAGAAAACCTATACCTGGAGCCACAAGCTTTTTATGATCAGAAATTACAAAGTGTGGAGGTGTAATAGTAAGCCACTTCAGAATGAACTGACATCACTTTGTGGAAAATATTGTTTAGTTTACTTATATTATTTAAAAAATAAAAATTATTCTATACAATATTTTCTAAGCATGTTTGATGAATTCATGATTCAGTTCTATATATAGTTATTTTATGAATATGAATGAATAAATAAAATTAGAAATAATTTTTAGTATTATTTATTTTTCAAGTCATTATTAAAAAAAATACTTTTACATTTAGGGTTATCAGCTAGAGACTTAGTTATCTTAAAGATGATATCGTCACAATCTTGTTTCATTTCATTTGAACTAGAAGTAACAAAGAAGCAATGTTGGTATTCTTATTATTATATACTAGCGGTCCGCCCCTGCTTTGCACGGGTATAGATTATAGCCTATGTTACCCGGGGATAGTGTAGCTTCCCAACAGTGATAGAATTTTTCAAATCGGTTCAGTAGTTTCGGAGCCTATTCAATGCAAACAAACAAACAATCAAATCTTTCCTATTTATAATATAAGTATAGATTATAGATATACCTACGCTTGGCATCGAGATACAACTCGATGACGCTCACCCATCAACTCACTTGATGGAAAGCGATGGTGTGGCCGAAGATGGAGCACGTAGACATAGAAGATACTCTTTCTGGCCTTGAAGATGCAGCAGGCCTAGCACGTGCCGTGGACAAAATTGTCTTTCCATCGTTTTAATTGAGTAGCACTGACTTGTTCTGGAATGGAAATATATATGCAATACCATCATCATGCGCTCGTCCCACGCTTGAAGTTAAAGTTTTTTTCTTCAGTTTCAACAGTTTTTTATTACATACCACCATCTTTCCAAATATCTTTCCAAATATATTTTTCAATTCTTCACACCAAATCAATCATATACCGATAAACTTAGCGAGTGCGGTAGAACCGGCGACGTTACTGTGGTGACGTCATTGCGGCAGAATCGGCAACATCACTTTGGTAGTGGCTGGTGACGTCATTGCGGCAGAACCGGCGAAAAACAACTACTATTATCACGTGATTAATGGACGACCCCTTTATCATTACAGCGTTTCAGATTGCTTGTATCATGAGTGCACATAACGAGCCAGCTTGCTACCATTGTTTTTATCCTATAATGCTGAATTATACGCTCTTTAACGTGTATTTTGTATCAAGGAGGTTACGATATTGCTTCCGAACTCCCAATTAGTTAAAAAAATACAATCCATACATTTTGTCGAGTGGGAATGTCCGTTTTCTATGAAACAGCTGAATACCGATTCAGCTATTTCATAGAAAAGGACATTCGCACTTCTAGGCAAGCGTGCTCCATCGTATCATCGCTTCACACCTGGGCCCCGATTCTACTGAAGAAATTGTTTTTAAATTGTAATGCCTCAAAACTGACAGTTTAAATATTTTTTTTATACTAAGAAAATACCACCACCTAAAATTATAACTTAATATAAAAAAACTGTCAATTTTGAGGCAATTATTAAAAAAATAAAATTGAAACAATTACAATTTAAAAACAATTTCTTTAGTAGAATCGAGGCCCAGGCGAGATAGTGCTTAAGGTGGTTCGATTCACAAATGGCGGGAAATTCAAATTTCAAACAGTTTTCTTGTCCTTGTAGCTAGGCCGGGTAATTATTGTAAACAACCATGATGTTTGCGCAGATTGATTATTATTCTTTACAAAATCATGTAAAGCTATTTATCTCTAATGCCCATTATTACTTACATTTGTGCATAATCAAATTTTTGCTGTTTCACACGGTTTATTCACAAATTTAAGTAATATGGTGCGTTACTGTTAAATAATTGTACATTATAATGTAAAGAACAGCCAACATTTTGCGCAAACACTGTGTTATTTAAAAATAATTACCTGGCCTGGCTACTAGGACCAAAAAACTGTTTAAAATTTCAATTTCCCGCCATAGGTGAATCGAACCACCTTAACGCCAGACTGCAATTAAAAAAAAAAAAAAATTTTTTTTCGCGATTCCGTGTATGGTCCCATAGTAAAAGTTGCTCATAACGATGGGGAATATAGACGCCTTTCAGCTTAGTACCTACACCATTTTTGCAAAACCCTGCCAAAGCGTTGCCAGATTTTTTTTTCTGGCGAGTCGGGATTTTGTAACTTTTTGAGTAAAAAAAGCTGGATTCTGTCGTCGAAAGCGGGACATAGTGAAAAAACGTATATAATCAGAAGTTTTTAAGTTTGTGGCTTGCGTGACGCACCCCTGTCTCTCCCGCGCTTATCTTCATTACGCGCCGGGCGGGCGGCCAGTCCACGCTTGTCTGTGCTACCCGCCCGCGCTTCCTCAGCACGCTGCACGGTCGAGTTATCCCCGAAAAGCGGGACTGAGCCTGTCCCGCGCGGGACATTTAATTTGGGCCAAAATCGGGACGTCTGGCAACGCTGTCCTGTATACAGTCATCATCATCATCTTCATTTCAGCCGTAGGACGTCCACTGCTGGACATAGGCCTCCCCCATCGATCTCCAAAAGGGTCGGTTGGAAGCGGCCTGCATCCAGCGTTTCTCTGCGGTCTCTTAGGTCGTCTGTCCATCTTGTGGGTGGACTTCCTACGCTGCGCTTACCAGTCCGTGGTCTCCATTCCAGAACCTTTCGGTCCCATCGGCCATCTGTTCTGCGTGATATGTGCCCTGCCCACTGCCATTTCAACTTACTAATCCGGTGGGCTAAGTCGGTGACTTTCGTTCGTCTACGGATCTCCTCATTTCGGATTCGATCTCGTAGAGAAACCCCGAGCATAGCCCTCTCCATAGCTCGTTGTGCGACTTTGAGCTTGCTTATGAGGCCCATAGTGAGAGACCACGTTTCAATGCCGTATGTCATCACTGGTAACACACACTGGTCGAAGACTTTCGTCTTAAGGCACTGAGGTATTTTGGACGAGAAGACGTTGCGAAGTCTGTATACAGTGTCTGAATGTAATATTATTTGTACAAGGTCCCAGAATCCCCGGATCGATACAAAGCTCGTAAAGCGACATCCATCAGGAACCGCGTGAGAAGGCGTGTTATTGGATTGTCCCAGTGTCATTCCACTATAAGGCAATTGACTGAGCGTAAAGACAATTGGATCACCGTCTTCCGAGAAAATGGCGGTTCTTAGCTAGCTTAGTATTGTATTGGTACGATAATCGTTGCTTTGTGAAATGGGGATGAAATAGTACATAATTATACAGAGGTTCGTATAAAGGCTACTGGCACAGAAGACATAATAGACAGAAGGTTGACTCCTCGAAAAATTTAAATAAATAAGGACTCTATCTACGAGGCAATAAAGTAGCAATTCAACTCGTACAGCGCTGGATACCGCTCGCTATATTCAGTATTCACCGAGAAGGCCGCCCTCTTTCTATCACGTAGCTCTATCTCTCCTGACGCAGCACGTGTAACGTTAGGGTTGTCTTTTTGATATTTACACAGAATCATCATCATCATCAGCCAGTAAATGTCCACCGCTGAACACATGCCTCCCTCTTCGAGAGGGGTGTTACACAGAATACTTATTAGTATTTACTTACCAGCTATGTAGCCTATGTAGTACCTACCTATTACTTATATTCTACTTTAATTGGAATGACATTTAATGTGTACAAAAAAACTAAAGCTTACCTATTCTGAATTTGGTCCAATAACAATCGTGCAAAAGTATAGGTTTAAGAGGCCTATTACAAGATCATCATCCCGATGCATATTTGGATAAAAACATGAAACATGGAGACCTCATTTGGGAGCCCTAATTTGCAGTTTCTGTTGAAAATAATTGGTCAAAATCCCTGACAGAAAAGATGCTTAATTACGCGCGACGTGGCTAGCGTAGCGTGCGGGCCGGGCGCGAGCCGAGCGTCCACTGATTGCCCTGCTATGACCCTCTTGGGAAGGGACACCGGCCGAACATACCTAAAGTCCGGAGTGCGCCATGCCGCTACTGGCAAAGATATCATAATATATAACCACTTGATCGCGCACGAATCATAATTTGCTTGTGTACGATGTAAGCCACGTCGGTCGCTTGGGGGGATATCGTATGGCGCGTATGATTGGAGATTAGTACCTTTGGCTTACGGCGGGGTAAAGGATGAGCAGTCAAGTGGTTATGTTGTCATTGGCTACTGCGAATCAGTACATCAACACAACAACTTTTATATTACGACTTTTCGAGTCCTATTGTAAGATTGAGTTTTCTGACCCCCACAAGTAGCATGTTTCTAATCGTGAGGAATTCGTGACCATCAGAGCGACTTCTTCAAATTTAATGACCTTCAAAGTACCATGATCTACTTATGAGATACAAAATTTGTATTGGTTTATGCCACCGTACCTTATTTGTTAGTTTTCGTTCTTGACCATGGATGCAGAGTCCTTCGGTCGTAATATTAATCAAGTTTACGTAGTCTTAAATAGCAAGTCAGAGTCAAGTAAAGTAAGTCACGGTCAAGTCAAACTCATGTCCCTGTAAAGTGGTGGAGACTTTACAAGAGGCTACTATGGAGTTTTGGAAACCACACGAAAAGACATATTTCACCTCGTTATATCACTTACCCACACATGAACACGTTTACGAGCACTTAATGAATAATAATCCACCATTTAGTACACCCACAAGATGGACAGACGACCTAAAAGAGACCGCAGGGAAACGCTGGATGCAGGCCGCTTCCAACCGGCCCTTTTGGAGATCGATGGGGGAGGCCTATGTCCAGCAGTGGACGTCCTATGGCTGAAATGATGATGATGATTTAGTACACATTAACACTCGAAAATACTAAAGTTTTGGAAAATAATTCAACGAGCCGACATGTTTTTTTCCACGTTGGCGCCAAAACACCCGACACGTATCACCACCAGTAGGGTTACCCCATCAAAAAATAAAATTTACACGGAGCTACACTTTTTGAAATATAACTGCGAAGTCAGGAAGTCTTGCTGTTATTCAAATTGTCAAAAAGAGCAGTAAACGCGCAGTCAAACAGCATTTCATATTCTGGCCAGTTTTTGCGAGCTCTGCAACTTTTTATATATTCTTTATTCGTAGCGCAGTGTCAGCTTTTCAGGCGTCAGGTTTTAAATTTACAACGTTTTCGAAGCGTTCATAGCTGGTGTTGCCAGACTTGACTGAACTTTGTATTTTAATTTCAGAATATACTTTATCCGTCTTATTACAAAACACGGTTTAGCTTTGGTACTGGGATTAGTACCAGGTTTAAACCATGGACTAAAATAAACGTTATTATAAAACGAAGTTTTTCACTAAACCACGGATTGTCTATGGTACTAAAGTTAGACCGCCGAGACCCCTAGTTTAACTATGGTACTAACTTCGGTACTAATAGAATTTGAGGTTATAATTATTTTATTTAGTGTTTTTATTATTTACAAATCGTTTAAAATGGATTTAAACACGATTGACATTATGGATATAGAACATTTGGACATGCTGGAGGCATCGCGGCGATCTGATAGACCTCGTCATCATGTGAATCCTTTCGAATTGAGTGACGAAGAATTCAGATATAAATGTGGTTCACAAAACGCTTTGGCGCAAAAATTGTGGATGTTTTACGTGAGGATCTGGCCCACGATCCTAGAGGAAGCCCATTAAGCCCTGAAGTTCAAGTGGCTTGCGCTTTATGCAACTGGGCTCGCCATGAATTAAGAACTTGTTAATAACCTAGGTAGATTACAATATAGCTATAGGTAGATACTTACGCAAAAAGTAAAAAATATACACTGATGCATTAAATTATTGTTTTCTACGTATATTCAAGACATTACAGCCGCGATTTGCATAGTGTATCTCAACCAGTCAGTAAAACTTGCAAAAATGTAGCGGGTATTATGGCAAGGGATGTTCCATTTCATAGATAATTATAAAATTGCGAGCTACATTAAATGAACAGGAGGAAGCAAATTTAAGAACATTGCTAATTTTCCCACCGTAATTACAAAGATTTCATTAAACTACTTAATGTCTTTGGATAATTACAAATATTTATCTGAACGCCTCGAATTACGCGGGACAGGCGCATAGCTTTTTTCTACGTTGGGATTTTGGCGTCGCGCGTGATCGTATTATGCCATGAATTTGAAAAGTGCTCAAAATAATAAGTTATGCTTGTTTAATAGATTGAAACCTAAACAAACAGCAATTTAAGATAGCTAAATATTTTAAATTGCATTAATAAATAATTATTTAAGCTTTTGAAGTGTGTTTTAAACCTGCAGGAACGAATGAATGATTTCAATATTTGGTTCTTATCTGTGGCTAATATTGAAACCATGGACTATCTTTGGTATCAGCTGGTCCTCGATTAGTCGAAGATTTGTAATAAGGTCAGGTTTTAATCCCTTGGTACCGTAACAAACTCGGACTTTTTAGTCCTGTAATGTTGTTTGGTGCGGAGTTTATCTATACATCTATACACAATATTATAAAGAGGAAAGATTTGTATGTATGTTTGTGACGAATTGGCTCAATAAGTACTGGACCGATTTTAAAAATTCTTTCACCATTTGAATGCTACTTTATCACTGATTAATATAAGCTATTTTCATAGGCTATATAACTATACCCGTGCGGAGCTGGGGCGGACCGCTAGTTTTTGGTAAAAGTGTAATAAATAATACGAACCGCTTAATGGTAAGCGGCCGTTGCCTTTTCGTGATATACCAACTTATGGTGTTATTGATTCTACCTGTGTTTGTTCTATTGCGGCACCAAACTAACTTTAAATCCGCTCAGTAGGAAAATCACGCGACCGCAAACCGTATCTGGGCGCATTAAGGTTCACGTTCGCGTGATTTTCCAACTGAGCGGATTTAACGTTAGTTTGTTGCCGCAATAGCAGTTGTCCGTAAGGCCCCAGGTCGTGAGAGCAGGCAAGAACCAAACTTTCAGGGTGACAATACGGCACCTAATTCGCACACAACAACCTCTTTTTTAAAACACTGTTTTAAACTATCACGGTTGTTCACTAAAGATACATGATTATTTACGGGATATTTACCATGGTAAATGGTTTTGTATGGTTGTGGAATGAGCTCCAGATATTTCAGCGCAGTTACATGCACCATGTTCACGGGAAGACTGACTCTTTTTTTAGTTATTTTAATTGATTATCAGGCTTGTTTGACCGCCACCTCGCCTGATATAAAGCGATGATGCGGTCTACGATGAAACACGCTTGCTTAGAAGAAACCGATCCACTCGTGCCTTGAAGACTACCAGATTTATTTGTCGAATTGCAGGGAGGGTCACTGGGTAGATGACGTCATCATAAATACACGATTGTTGTGTACAACCGACTGAGATGGGACCAGTTTGTGACATAAATTAAATTAGATTTATTATTTCTAGTTTTTCTGTTACATTTTTTTTTAAAATAGAATAAATGGCAAACAAGCTTCGGGCCACCTGATGGTAAGTGGTCACCGCTGCATATAGACACCTACAATACCCGGGGCAATATGTCTCTATGTCTATATGTGAAATGGGGATGAAAAATAAATTTATTACAGCTCCTCATTTAACTTTTTTTCAATCGCGTATAAGTCCGCGTTTGACCACTACCTCGCCTGTTGGTAAGCGACAATGTGGTCGAAGATGAAGCACGCAGACTCAGAAGATACCTGAATGGGTTTTCCCCGTTAGCTACAATCTGGGTGTCTTCAAGTCGAGAGTGAATCGGTTTCTTCTAGGCAAGCGTGCTCCATCGTAGACCGCATCGTCGCTTAACATCAGGCGAGTTGGCGGCCAATCGCAAGCATATCTACTAGAAAAAAATTAAAAAAACCTATTCACTCTAGCCTTGAAAAGGTCCAGATTATATATCTCAGGAAACAAGGAAGCTAGCAAGTAATATTGAAAATGGACTTTTAAAATGAAAGTGAGGTTTGGAACTTGTTTTTTTTTTTTTAAATGGGGAATTCTGATCCGTCAAAAGTACCGTTGTCGGTGTATCAATGTTTTTTTTCTTTTTTAAATGTTAGTACAAAGTGTACAAATAAAAACCTTTTATTTTCCATTTCACATAGATTCCTGTGCATTGAACCAGATGTTCGTACTTTGCTATTCCATTTCCGCAGTGAAACTGGCACCAAATAAAGGGATTTATCGTCTGTGCTCATGCAAAAGTCCAGTTCATGGAAAACACGGGAAATGTACCGGGGGGGTACGAACCACGAACAGTTGAACTGAAAATTATTATTAGCTGTCATGAAAAATCAGGAAATTACGTCTCACTTTAAAATTGAAATAAATATTATTAATTTTAAAAATACTTTTTGAAAACAAGTTTTTTGTATTCTTCTTAGCAAACCCTTTCATTTGATACCCATATTATAATGATGTTAGATAAGAATATTTTGTCCGCCATATTGAATTTATCATCTAGCTAGACATTGATATCAGTAAATAGGGGCAGATACGGGACGAACTTCTTGACGTGGACCGCACAAATTAGGCTCACGGGCCTAATCAACTTCAGTCACAATCGAACTGTCGTTTTGATAGCACGTGAATTACTTATCAAAATTGTATTTAAATAAAGCAGCAAAAATTACTTCCTGCGTTTTCACAAGGTGGACCAACAAACAGTTCGAAGACAAAAAACAAATTTCACGGCATTACTTTTCACTTGAAAATACTTAAAAACAATTAAATTAATTTTCTTTAAATGTCACTTCTATGGTCCAGTGTAGTGTCTAATGGAGCGGTGAAGTTGACGTTTAAAGTGTACGTCGCCGCTGACTCGAGCCGAAACAGAGCCATATTTATTGGGTACAATGCTTGGATGTCACGCGTCTTTCTCCTTTTTAAAACAGTCATTGTAGCTAGATGATAAATTCAATAATTATGTCTGACCAAAGTGCTTGGGCAAACAGTCGGTCCGAATGCGGTTGAAACTATAGTCGGAGTGACCAGCTTAATCTTACGTGAGTAATATAAATAAAATGTGTGAAAACCACGTCAGTTTCCATAATAAGTACTTATTACTTCATCATAAATATAATATAATTATTCATAATTCCAGTAATATCTCAGCTCGGGTCGTGATTAAAAAACTTGTCCGAGGAAAGGGCTGAAGTTATCTAATTACAAGTTCGCATCGCGGTGGCTGTGCATTATAATGAAAGCTTTGAATGTGGTTAAAAAAAGGATGCACATGACTCGATAGGTGACAAATTGACAATATAACCACAACTATCTAACACAACAATCAGCCCGTCCGCTATAATCAGCTAGCCCGTTGGTTCAGTTGGTAATGAACCTGCCTTCAGCGCTTGGGGGCGTGGGTTCGATTACCACCTAGGACAAACATTCATGTGATGAACATTTGTATTTCTTCTATATCTGGGTATTTATGTCTACTTATGTATGTATTTAAAACTAACTATATATGTATGTATAACAGTCTCTAGCAGCCATATCACAAGCTTCGTTTAGTTTGGGGTCAGATGACCGTCTGTGCAAAAATGTCTCGAATATTTATTTATTTATTTATCACATTATAAATAACTTTTAGCATGGGACCAACCCCGAAAACGCAAAAAAACAGCTGTTCTGTTCCATACATTTTGTTGAGTCTCAATAACCGTTTTGTATGGAACAGCTGATTTTATCGCGATTTCAGGGTCGGTCCCAAAGTAAAAGTTGTTCATAATGATGAGTATAATGGATCCCTTTCGGCTTAGTACCCCCTATCCGCGTAACCTAGTGTACATATAATCAATCATCTTTATGATCCTCGGCCAAAGACATCAATATTCAATCAACGTAGTTTTTACTATAACTTGTAAACTGCGTGGGTGGTCTGAGCTCAATTACACTAAGGACATCAGTGAGGTGGAATAATAGAGACGTTAATCACGATTTAATTCCCTCCTGCCCATTTTTTATCGGACTGCCGGAGCGGGCACGAAAAATCGTCACCGCTTTATGGTTGATATTCCGAAAACCCTTACGAAGCGCTTTGATTCCACATTTATTGTGCGAACTGCTAGTCTGTGGAATGCGCTGCCTGAATGGGTGTTCCCCGATGGTTACAATCTGGGTGTCTTCAAATCACGAATGAATCGGTTTCTTCTAGGCAAGCGTGCTCCAACGTAGACCGCATCATCGCTTAACATCAGGCGTGATGGTGGTCAAAAGCAAGCATATTAATTATAAAAAAAAAAAAAAAAAAAACGTTATAGGCGAACAATCTGACTATACGCAGCATATACATACCATAACATAGCATAGCTTACCTATATACGCATGTATATATGCATTTTGTGAAATAAGGGAAAGAATATGAAAATAGTTTTAACGCTATATCTATTATTAGAAAGAGACAAAAATACAATTTGTTGTGGACACTCGGAGTGCGTGACTGAGAGACGTCTGAACGTATATACAGGGTGTAAGGGGAACACTCTCGAAGCCAAAAGAAGGTAATTGATACTCATTATGAACAACTTTTACTATGGGACCAGCACTGAAATCGCGAAAAAAATATCTGCTGTTCTATAGAAAACGGTCATTGACACTCGACAAAATGTATGGAACAGCTGATTTTTTTTTTTTCGCCATTTCAGGGTGGTCCCATACTAAATGTGGTTCATAATGTTGAGTACAATTACCTTATTTTGGCTTCGAGAGTGTTCCCCTTGCACCCTGTATACCTATCGTATATTGGATGTCTGAAAATTTCTCATCTTTATGGCTAGAGAAAATAAACACCAGTAGCGTCTGTGTCGCAAATGTAGCAATAAACGCAATAAAGTTTTAAAAAAAACGTTATTAATCTAGTTTTCCATTTATTTTGTGAATGCAAGTTCGTGTGATAGAGTACTAAAATGTGATTTCACACAGAAACTTCAGTAAGAATCATGTAAAATCAGATACAAAAATTCTGTAAGTACTATTTGTTAATTGTTTTTGTGAATAAAACTTGTTACTTTTTATCTGGAACGTGACTGGCTTTTGAGTTATTCGAACGAGTCTATTTAATATATAATTAATTTTCAATTTAAAACCGACACACACACACACACACACACCAGCCATTAAACGTCCACTTGCGTCCACTGCTAGACAAAGGCCTCCGTCTAAGAGAGGGGTCTTGCCATAATCCCCACGCTTGGCATCCATCCAAGTCGGTAAAAAAACCTTATTTATAAAAGATCAAGGTTTTTATTTCTGGCAGTTCATTTTGTACATATCGATATTTAACGATTTCTTTGTTTTTGTTTTCTTCCTCAACAAGTCGGTAATTATGTCGTTTAATCTTTTTTTTTATGTTTGCAAATGAAACTGGGTGTAATTTGCTGTGGCAACCAGGTTTGGTCAACGATAATTGATATAAGTAGTAAGATTCACTATTTAAATATAAACAATCCAAAAAAAAAACACAAATGATATTAGCTTGAGATATCATCTATCAAGCTAATGTCATTGTCAATGTCATTTTCATGCAATTTTATCTTTACGCAGGCGTTAACGCTAACAGAAAGTGGCTATTGTCTAGACCCCCTGTGCTCACTGTAGCTTACGCACACAAAAAAATGTGCATGTGCATGCATAATGCATAACTACAAACATAGGCGAACGAACTTCGTGAAATAGAATATTTACTCGGATATGCCTCAGGATCTCATAAAATCAATAAATTCTGTTCTGTCTGTAGGTACTAGGTACATAAACTTTAGAATCGTACTATGATAAGCACTGCCGTTGTGTGCCGTCTATCGTGGCAATGTACGCATTGTTTGTTTGTACAATTGTTTCTTCTGTCTGTGGTGACTGCAACCAACAATAGCCGGACGTCTGCTAAATGCACAATGTAGTACTTTGGTTCAAATACTAGGAATACGTGACACGTGCGGGCTGCTTGTTTCGTTTCTACCTGCTCTCACGTTTGAGATGGATCAACTAAGCATCAGCTTGGGCCGTTAGAGTCTATTGAGAAGCGTGCCAAGAGGCTCATCAGCAACGAACCCTTGGTTCAGACTAAGCTTACTAAGCTAACAGATTAAGCCCTAGTGTTGAGCATCGGCGCAAAGTTTTTAGTCTATCGGTTTTTTATAAGATACATTTCCGACAGTGTGCATCGGATCTGTATGATCTAATTCCCTCCTGCCCATTTTTCTATCAAACTGCCAGAGCGGGCACAAAAAATCTGCACCGCTTTATGGTTGATATTCCGAAAATCCGTACGAAGCGCTTTGACACCACTTTTATTTTGCGAGCTGCTAGTCTGTGAAATGCGCTGCCTGAATGGATATTTCCCGATAGTTACAATCTGGGTGTCTTCAAATCACGAGTGAATCGGTTTCTTCTAGGCAAGCGTGCTCCAACGTAGACCGCATCATCGCTTAACATCAGGCGAGTTGGCGGTCACACGCAAGCCTAATATTATTATTATTTTAATTAATAATAGACTTGCATTATATTGCTAAATTAAAGTGACATATTATGTTTACAGATTTTAGCGCGTGTACTTTTCATTGCTTTGAAGAAAATACCCGTGAATAAAATGTGGTGGTCATAAAAAAAATTGGAGATGAACCCCGTTTATTGAATTTTACCCACTTTCCGTGAAGTTTTTATTTCTAATGTAAATAATTACTTTATATACAAAGATGAGGACTGTGAGCGCGTCTTTCTATTTCACCCTCGCTGCATGCGTTTAGTTTTCGGAGATAAAACTTGTCTACGTTTTTTCATGCATTTATTCAACCGTCGCTGCAACTCTTGTATAGTCATAGCATTTTATTAATAACAAATTACAGTTACACGTCACAGAAAAGTAAATGGTAATAAAAATCATAAATTCGGATCAAACCAATAGTTTGTAGGTACAATCATAGTACCACTATACTAACTGTTAAAATTATTACAATAATATAAAAGAAATTACATTAAAACAAACAAAACAGAAAAATTATAGTATTAATAAATAGTTACAATTAATAATAAAACAATCAAAATTAAATTAATTTAACTTTTGTCACGTCATTCAATTTATAGAATGCCTGTTCACCAAGCAAATTTTTAAATTTTCGTTTGAAGGACCCTCTCGATGGAGCGCTTCAATTGTGACAGTTTCAAAAAGGCTTTTAGTTTTCAACGGTAAATAGTTTTCGGCTTAAACCATTAAAACAATATCACAGATGTCCACTCTGCTAACACAATGAGCACAGATGCTCAGACAGTGAGCATTAAACTTGTGCACCTAAATGCTTAAACGCTGACACCCCAAACAGTGAGCTTAACAATTCCGCGAGCTTAACAATTCCGTTAGCTTAGCAATTCTGTTTTCGTTCAAGAGTGTTCATTTGTAATCGGGCTGGTTGCCAAACCGAGCCGGCGAGATATAATCCGGCTTATTTGATTCGGCCACGGAGAAAACACGAAGAGGATCTGGCATAAAATGTGCCTTCAGTTTACAATCTTGGAGTGTTCAAGTCTAGGGTTAATAGGTTATTACTGGGCAAAGGTGCTCCATCTTCGACCAGATCATGAAAAAAAAGTTTAAGGGGCCCATGTTCAGCAGTGGGGTGCTTCTGGCTGATGATGATGATCTATAGTAGAGTAGAAACATGCAGGGTTTAACGACCTCTTCGCCTCGCGCAGTGCAACTAAAGGGTCGGCAACGTATTTGTGATGCCTATTGTGGTACAGGTATTTTAAGCGACGGTCATATACCATCAGGCGGCCTGTCTGCTGCTATTGTTTGCCATCTATTGACATTAAATAAACTGAAGTTACCTATATGATTATTTACGGAATATTTACCGTGGTGAGGTTGTGGTTATCAGGAGCTCATGCCACAACCTTACCACGGTAAATATCCCGTAAATAATCATATAACTTTAGTGAACATATAACTTTAGTAAGCTGACATTCTTATTTGACCCGTTTTTTTATTACTTTTTTGACATTTTTAATTGTGACATTGTAAATTGTTTTTTTTTTTTTTATATAATTTTGTGTACATTGTAATTGAATGAGGTGTGGGTAATTGTAATTGGAATATAATTTAATAAATGCATGAAATTAGTAAGTAAATTATTATTGTATGTTCGCAATGAATCTGACTGTTGATACTTATAAGCATTAATTAAGACCTGACATGTAACACAGTTGAACAATAAATAAAATCTGAATCTGAATCTGAACAACCGTGATAGTTTAAACCGTGATAGTAGTGTTGTATTAAAAAAACTGGAGAATTTAGGAAGGAGAAATATTTTCTTACGCCATCTCCTTTTGTATCTGCTCCATGGTTCCGGCTTGTTTATCCGACGAGTTGTTGGCGGTGTCGTTAATTTGCCGGATTTGGCCGGATATTCCGCTTCATGTAGCTATCGGATTAATTTTGAAAGTTTTGTGCTCGTATCTACGTTTATTGGTAATCGAAGCTTGCGATTTAAATATAATATGTGGATAGAAGTTGTAAAAACACGTAAGTGTTTTAGATTTTTTAACTTTATATACATACTAGCTACGCCCCGCGATTACACCCGCGTAGTGATGAAAAACGGTGATGATGATGATGAAAAGTAGCCTATATCACTCAACACAATAAATCTGTACAAAAAATATGTTGAATGAAGTGCACGCGGCGCGTGTAGCGCAAAAAAGTGTGCGTCTACCTGGCGGGAAATTCAAATTTCAAGCAGTTTTCTTGTCCTTGTAGCTAGGCCGGGTAATTATTGTCAAGGATCATAATGTTTGCGCAAATTTATTATTATTCTTTACAAATAGCTAAACTGCTATACTGTTAAATAGCTGTATATGATAATATAAAGAACATCCAATTATTTCCGCAAACACTGCGTCATTTTAAAATAATTATCCGGCCTAGCTACAAGGACAAAAAAACTGTTTGAAATTTGAATTTCCCGCCATAGGTGAAACGTACCACCTTAATAGCAAATTTCCAAAGCAAATTGAACTTTTCGTATAAACCACACAAGGTAGAAGCAAAATGTCTAAATTATAAGCAGAATCCAAAATACAATTTTCCATTCCAAAGTTATAAATAGAAAATCGGGATTTCCACCGCGCAGACAAACAATAAAATATTGAAGTAAATCTAGAACGTTCCGAACGCTTCTGGAATGCAAACTAGGAACAGACTACACTGGGTCTGGTTTGACAGATAGGTAGAATCCACAGACTAATAATCAGATGTCTATTTTATTATTGAAACTGATGTGGTTTTCACACATTTTATTTATATTACACGGGAATTACTCACGTAAGATTAAGCCGGTTACTCCGACTATAGTTTCAACCGCATTACACCACCACCTTAAAAAAGACCGTCTAATGCGGTTGAACCTATAGTCGGAGTAACCGGCTTAATCTTACGTAAGTAATTCCCGTGTAATATAAATAAAATACAGATGTCTATTCTTCGTTCAAATCACAATTGAAATAGTAAATTTTTCAATGTCGTCTACAGGTTGAGTTCGACTGAAGGCATCAAGCCTGATTTAGGCCAGATGCGTTCGCACCTGCCACGCCAGCTTACCATATTTCCCATTTTAGTCAGAATCAATGCTCTACATTTGACATCGTAGAACATACAAAGCATCGAGATACAATTCCTATAGAGTCACACACAATCTCACAGTGAAAACTGTCAAAAACTAAGTTTTACTACAGCGCTGGCCTCTAGAGCTCTTCAGTTTGAAGCGGCCAATTACCTACTGACTCACTGACTGGCCTCATTTGGATAATTACCTGAGCGCTTATCAGCTTCGTTCCGCTTCGAAAGTAGAGAAATGTTCAGTTTTCCTTTTGAATACACTTACTAAACGCTGTGTTTTAAAAATTTGTGCAAACTCTTTGGTTCCGGAGGTAATCTACTATATAAAAATAAGTCGGGTTTTCCTTCCTGACGCTATAACTCCAGAACGCACGAACCGATTTCCACGGTTTTGCATTCGTTGGAAAGGTCTCGGGCTCCGTGAGGTTTATAGCAAAGTCATCTGGTGGCGAAACGGAGTTCGCCGGGTTTGCTAGTAGGCTATATATATATACCCGTGCGAAGCCGGGGCGGGCCGCTGGTTTAAAATAAATTAACTCGTGATATTTTAAAGAACCAAAACCAAACCAATAGAACAATCTTCTACTATATAAAAATAAGTCGGGTTTTCCTTCCTGACGCTATAACTCCAGAACGCACGAACCGATTTCCACGGTTTTGCATTCGTTGGAAAGGTCTCGGGCTCCGTGAGGTTTATAGCAAAGTCATCTGGTGGCGAAACGGAGTTCACCGGGTTTGCTAGTAAGCTATATATCTATACCCGTGCGAAGCCGGGGCGGGCCGCTAGTTTAAAATAAATTAACTCGTGATATTTTAAAGAACCAAAACCAAACCAATAGAACAATGACTGTTTTATAAATAAAATCATAAAAACACAGCAGCTTTAATAAAAACATTGAAAAACGGAAAAGCTAACAGTTTTTATCCGACTTCGAACAAGGAGGAAGGTTCTCAATCTCGGCCCGTATATTTTTTTCTCCATATTTTTGTATGTACAGCGATTACGCCGTCATCTGTTAACCAATTTGCGTGTTTCTTTTTTTAACTTGTAAAAGACACCCGCGAGGTGGTCCCAAAAAAAAATCATTAATTAAGGCTCAGTAGTTTATAAACCAGCTCAAATAATATGAATATTTTCCTAGAGCGCCTACGAATTTCACGATAACAAAACACTTGTACTGTCCACATAGACTGTAGTTCTTCTAGGTGTTGCCAACACTTGTTTACACGGCGTCATCGTTTCATGGTTGATATTCCTAAAACCCGTACGCAGAAAAAAAATTAAATTCGGGAAAATCTGTACGTCCTTTTTTCTATGGCATTTTTATATGAACCATAAAACTGTCTGCCAAATTTGGACAGGACAACACCCGATTTTAATATGATTTAAGTGAAGTTTGAAGTCAGAGGAACATTTACGTTCCACATGTTTCCATAATAAAATCGCAGAACGTTGATATTACCTGTAAACTTTGTCCATTTTTTCCCCCGCCGACTAACAACACCGCCGCCAGTGTTGCCCGCTTGAAAATCTAGCGCCTGTGGCTGCTAGCTTTCATTTTTTTCTTTATTTTTGCTCGGCATCGCGTCCTAATGTTTCAAGTATGAAATATTGCCAGGAGCTCCCTTTCAAGTGGCACTTTTGTTTTAGTTGGTCTTGGAAAGTTGTCAAAATATTTTGCTTTAAACTTTGTTTAATGGCTGTTTTTACCCGACGTCTTATCTCAGTTTCTTCTCGAGTCTCAATTTATTACGACTTTTCTGACATACGTTAACACATTGTGCGTTGTAGCATGCTACATAAATGTGACGTCGACAAACAGCTCATTAGTAGCATTGTATTAAAGTAGACATAACTCACATTTATTATGACAAAAAAAGAACAATTTAGACTTGTTACTTTGTTAACGTCTCATATAAATGTAGCATGCTACAACGTCGCACCATATTACCTTGGTATAAGTGTTGTAGTGTTTAAATCTTCTAAAAAAAGCTCTCATTTTACATAAATATGAATTATAAAAAAATACATGAAATCTAACTTGAGGTTATGAGGTTATTAAATATATGACTTAACTTTAAGGTTATTGTACTTTTAACTTGTTTAATAATTAAAAGCCAAACTTTTTCTCAAATGAAAACCACAGTTCCTCCAACTTCTGAGAAGTTAGCGAGAGTCAAAGGGCCACAAAGGGTGTTAAAGAAACATCGTTAACTCACAAATTAGGAACACTGTTTAATCCTTAGAAGCAATTCCTAAGGGAAACCTCTGAAGGGAGGTGTGGAGTAATTTTAAACAAAGGGAGCAGGCGGATATTTTCGGATATATTTACAGTTTTCGCCATGCATCTTTAACAATATCAACTTTTTACCACTAACAACTTTCTACCAATAACGTCCTTTTCCAGGAACAACTTTTATTAATGACATTTTACCACTAACAACTTTTTACCTATACTATTAATTTATTATAAAAAGTATAACTAATAACATCTTATATTGTTTCAGGTACGTAAGAGCTCGTAGTGCATGGCATGTTATCGAAACGTGTGACATTCTCTATCTCTCTGCCACGGCGCCGGTAAGATTAACTTGCTTACTACACGGTGGTGGGTAACCGTAGCTTAGTAACTAAGTACTCAAGTTACTTGCGTGTTTGTGATCAAGAAGCACAAAAAAAGACAACTACTGCCACAACTTTAAGTGATTTAAGGTCCTCCCTATCCTATACAGGATTACGCGGGAAGGGTGTACTAAGCCGAAAGGGGTCCGTTATACTTATCATTATGAACATCTTTTACTAGGGACCAACCCCGAATTTTCGAAAAAAATATCAGGTGTTCCATAGAAAACGGATGTAAACCCTTTCCGCGTATCCGAGTATAATAGTCCGTTCGCTGTCAGACAGCTAACTTGATCTTAGATCATAACTGTCATTTGTTTCACTGATATTTTTATTGACAGCTTTCATAATGCAAAGCTTTAGCACGCGATGTGTTAACACCTCACCCGACGCGACCTTACAACATGTTAACCCTTCACACGCGAGCGCTTTGTTTCTATTCAATTTATCGCTTCAATGCACATGATTAACTGATTACTCCACGTTTGATATTTAAATGCAATCTTTAGTAGTTCAGTGTGGTGTATAATTTGTATAAAGTATGTGTGTCAGTAAACAAACTTGCATAGTGGAATCAGTAGTCGTAGGTACTCGTATTTGCTGAAATATGCAAGTAGCTATCTTCTTTAGGAATTCGATAGTGTAGTGACCGAACTTACTACCCAAGAATAATTGTGTTAAACTTTCTGAATTCGGAAATTTACCTTCTGAGGCTTTGGCACATTTCCCCGGATTAAATTAGTAAATTACTTAATTAGTGTAATATAAAATTTGAATGAAAAAATAAAAGCTCTAAACATTAGACGATTTGGCGGTCAAACGCAAGCTTATTAGTAATGAAAAATAAAAATATAATATAAAGTATATTAAAAATTTTTTTTTTTTTTCATAAATATAAATATTGCCCACGGGTCGAAATAGTTTTTTTTTTCAACGACTCTAGTGTAAACTATTAATTAAAATAATAAGTTAAAAAGAGGTTAGTACTTAGTAACCATTATTACTCAATATTGGATAGTGTAGTTATTTGTCTAGAAATTATTCACTGCATCAATTTCTTATATTGCAATTTATAAGCTTTCATTAGCGAGAATACCACTTCCTAACTCACGATTATTATAATCTCTAAACCTACGTCATAAAGTTTAAAATTCATTAACCAGGCTAAATGGCAATACAAAATGTTTATTACCATCTAAGGGCAGATAAATAGCGTGACTGTTGCACTTTACTGTCGTGACAGGGTTAATATATCACTTTAATAAACGATAAATTAGATATTGCGCTAAAACAGGATCAAGTTAAGTCTAGGAATGAATTATTAATTGTTTATGAGCAATGAATTATTCAATATTTTTTCTTACTAAACAGTTTTACAAATTGCAAACGCCTTGATTCTATTTTTGTATACAGGGTTAAACAAAACGGTAGTACTTACCCGAAAGGAGATCATTTTACTAACAATAACAAATTTTCCTATCCTCGACCAGCACTGAAACTCAACGAAATGTATGCATTAATAAAGTAAAAAAAAAAAACTGACTTCACGGGAAGTGGCTAAATTCAATAAATGTGATTAATTCCCTAATTTTACACCCTTAGAAGTGGAATATTTTTTTAAATGACTAGACTCACTATTCAATAAAAAAACACTATAATCATCTAAGAAACCGCGTAACATCGCAAAAAAACCTCGAAGTCTGTTTAAAACGATAGCTATAAATTTAAGAGATGTGTTTGTGTCAAATTTTGTTTTGTTTACAAGTTATGACGATGTGCTCCAGGCCATTTTTTTGCCACGGCTACTTTTCTGATTAATTGGGATGCAAATGCGATGAAATATATAATCATATGATTAAATTTATGTAGTCATATTTTATTTAATAAGTCATTATTTCAGATAATTTCTTTAGCAATTCAACGCGGGAATGCTGCCAGTGTTCTTGGCACTTTACCACACGGATAACATCTTGTTTTTGATTTTTTATTTTATTAGTGACTATTAGTAATAACTTATTACTAATAAGTAATAGTATAGGCCTTTTTATTTTCTTTGTTTGATATACCTACCTTTGCACCTAAATAAAATACAATAAACAACCTTTCAGACATGGAAATTACATTTTCATGACATGCCAAAAAAAATTTTTTGTGATATTATTTTAACGCAATTGAGATTAACTTAGCAGGCGCACTACCTTGCCCACATACCATTCAAACCGATCCAGTCTGGTAATCAACCCCTCGCATCCTACATACACCTACAGGATACGTGGGGGAGGAAATGCAATATCCGACTAGGGATGGGGTTGCAACCGTACTGCGGCGTACTACTTTGTAACCGCACTTGCGAGTTCGAGGTTACCCAAGAGGTTTTCTTGCGTCTATTGGCAAACTGCACTCTTATGCAAAGATAACAATATCTGTGGCAAGAGAGTTGTCTTAGAGATGTTGTGGGTGCCGTGTGTATCGCTAGTATCTCCGGAGTATACCAGACTTGAGAAGATCCCGGGTTTCCGGGCGATACCGTGTGTGAGGATGCAAGTTATGTATATGAGAGACTAACGAATTTGTAACTGATTCATTTTGCAAAATAATATCCTAAATTTATTTGAAAAAAATATATTAAAAAGTATCTTCTTTCTCGACACACGCACTCACGCTGATGTGGGTTGCGAAAATTAAAATAATTTCATCAACGAAAATCTGAAAATAAACTAAATGTTTCGCACAAAAAAGTACTTTCTATTGATCCACGTTATAAAAAAACAAACAAGGAAAAGAAGAGCTGTCAAATTTAATTTTTACACCCAACACCCAATCAATCATTTTGTAATCATTCCTTCAAATGATTTTTTTTGAACTTACAGAAATCTTTCGTCACAACATTTATCGACATTAGTTGAGATTTTAAAACATAATTGAAGACATTTTAAGAAATGTCAGACATTTGATGACTTTTTTAGTATAATTTTAATTTAATTTATTTTTGTAGTATAATTTTAATTTAATTTATCGATTTGACATGTAAAATAACATTTTATGAATAAATAAGAATATGAATATAAAAGGCCTCGTCAAAAGTACCCGTAGGCGACCAGCTTGTATGAAGACTCCTGAAAGTAGAAAAAGCGAAAGGTGTATATCAGGATCGTGGCAAGTGGAGAGATGTGGTCTCTGCCTACCCCAATGAGAAAGTAAACACTGTATAAATAAAAGAAATAAAAAAAAACGGGACATTTTTGCACACTTGGTCATCTGACCCCAAACTAAATAAAGCTTGTGATATGACTGCCAGAGACTAATATACATACATACATATTTTTAATTACATACGAATCTCGTTTTAAGCTTAAGTATGTTAAAATGTAGATTAGAAATTCATAAAAGTTAAATTTTTTTTTTTTTCGCTTTGTGTCGTCGGATAAAAGTCACTTAATGTCCACGTCACATTTGTCGACACTGGCGCTGAATAACTTTAGTGCGAGTTTCAATTGTACCACTCGTATATGATTGGCTGATTGCATACTATGGATCGATGCACAACCCCTGTGAGACACTAATTGCGTCTCGCTTTACGGATATTATAGGAAACCTAGCTGAAATGATACATTGTTCAGTGTTGTAACATGCTACATCATGACGCAGAGAGATTAATGACACAACCGGGCTAACATGAGCACCGCGACAAATATTTGTTGACTTCTTTTATCGTGCCAAAGCGAGACACGCATAAACGAAACTGTAGGCAACGTTCTCAGTCGATAAAGTAACGAAGATTTTGTTTCGGTGCGCCTGTTAGCCCTGCTGGGCAACATCGTTCGGTGTTTTGTCGCTACGACATGACGCGGAAGAATTAATGACACCAAAGCAAAAAAAAAACGGTGTTGTAGTATGCTATATTATGCGGAAGGATTTATGCTAACAAGGCAACATCGTCCAGCGTTGTGGCATGCTGCAAGATGCGGAAGGATTAATTACACCAAAGCAACATCTTTCGGTGTTGTGGCATGCTACATGACGCGTCAGGATTAATAACACTAAAGCAACATCGTTGTAGCATGCTATAGAAAGAGGCGTAAACAAATAAGATCATTAAATAAATTGACAAAACGTTAAAATTCCTACTGGAATTCATGAAATAAAAGAACACTGCTGCGGTGCCTGTGCTTTTGCACACAGCGCCAGTACTGCCAGTAACTAACGCAATTTACAACAAAGTCGCGTGTGCAAAAGCAGGATGCACGTATGTAATGATACGTACACCTTTTTCAACTTGCGTATAATCGTGTGCAAAATACTGTTTTAAACTATCACAGTTGTTCACTACAATTATATGATTATCCATCCACAACTTTATCACGGTATATATCCCGTTAATTATCATATAACTAACAGTATGTACAAAACGCCGAAGGGCCGAAATACTAAAAGGTATAATTCTGCCGTCCGATTACTAAAAGACCGCTACCGCTAAGTGATATTGCCACAGTGTCACATAGCGGTCTTTTAGTAATCGGACGGCAGAATTTAGTTTCTACATAGATCTGTGAGTTTCTACTTTACTTCAGTTGACACATCATCTTTCTGATCTTTCTGGTGACGTCCCAGTGACAGTGACGTAGAGTTCCTAAGCTTACAAATCTTCGTGCAACTAACTTCACTCAACAACTTTATTAACAAAGTTGAACAAAGTGGAAAGTTTAGTCATATTTAAGTTGCGTTTATGTTGAATTTTTTTTTTATTTTTTTTTTTTGGTCTGGCTACAGAAGCCTTTGGACCATGTCTTTATTTTGAATCACGGCACTTTATATTAAAATTATTTGATGAGTAGAGGAATAAACAAATACCTTATTATAGATGTCTTATCGTGATTCGGATTGTGATCGTGATCGCGTGCCATCTCACTTACGCACGTGGTGCGAGTAAGAAGGTGCGAACGGGACGGCATGCAATCTCGATCACAATCAAACTTCTATAATAAGGCCGCAGGTTGCAAAGTATAAAAACCAAATAAAAACTCAATGAAAAAATTCGTGACGTAACGCCAGCAGTTTTGACGAAAGAAACGATGAGTATGCATGTAAAATCTATCGTTCGTTACTAGTTTCACTAGTTTTTTTATTGTTTCTACCAAGCAGGTTTCCCTACGTGGTTAAAACCTATAAACGAACCATTGAAGTAGGACGATTAATAGCTAAACGCGTAATTTTTGTTTTTTGGAAGTCTCCGTCAAACCAATACAAATCTGAAAAAAAAACGACGAAATGATTTCCCACAAATTAATGTTTTTATTATTAAAGTTTAAAATCAGTACTTAACAAAGTTGCACCAGTAAAATTTGTCCAAGTTTACGACCAGAACCTGTAATAGTTATTACATAAAACCGACAACAATCATTTTATAGACCCAAATCCGTCGAATCGCTTTAATAAAAGCAAAACCATATATTATTTAAGTTACGAAATGAGTTTTAAGTTCGATAAAGTCTCAATACTTGTGAAATTCACGAATGGAGCAGTTTTTTAGTAGCCATAAACAGCAGAACGCCGATTACCATGTGTTCGTAGTGATGCAACACTCAAGAAATGATAATATCGATACTTACTATTTCAGAATAATATCGAGATTCATTGTCGCAAAAGTACGATGACTTAATGCGTTGAAATATGTAATATGAATACTTCTAACGAAATGTAAGTGTATGGAACGTATATTTTTAAATAACACTATAGCATAGAAAAAACAACATGTTATTGCATAAATCGATGTAGTTTTTTGTCTAGCATCAATTTGTAGCACTTTTTAAACCCTTACACTGCGCTAATGAAGGTACTTTTAGCTAATTATACATTTGCCTATAAGTAGCTCTAAGCAGAAAATCCCCGTGTTTATTCCATGGCATCTATGACGTCATAGATGCCATGAAATCTGGTTATTGATCGTTAAATTACCAAATTATACAATACAATACAATATTATTTTTAGTATTAGTTTTTAGTTATATAATTATTTAAGTTTTCGTAAATTTCCTGTTTCTTAATTAATTTAATTATATTATTTTTTTTATTTTTTATTTTATCTCTTCCTTATGCTAAGGTAAAAAAATACAATATTTCTTTATTACACACCTAAAATACAAATGAAGCTTAAACAAACATAAAAAAACAAATATACGGCAGTATAATTATCGATAGTCGATTAACCACTTGCCCATCCTTAGCTTGCGTAACGACATGCGCGTGCGATAACTTATCCGCAGCATCCGCCCGCCCACGCCCGCAATGAAGGGCATCTATTGAAACGTTATCTTTTGTGACAAACCATCGGACTTGATCACACTACGACAGATCTGACACGCCTGTGAAGATGAAGAACTTATCATAAAACCATCAGAAAAAAGTTTATAGTCATATTTTCAAAACGATTACTACGCGAATTACAATAGACCAATAAATAGTATTGCGAAATCAATAAGCCATAATGGTCGGTTGGTTTTTCGTTATAAGTCACCAATAAGCCATAACCATCCATTGTTTTTTTTTATAGTTGGTAGGACACAATCTGGCCTCATATGATTTTTGTGTCTAAACTAAACACTAACATGTATGCATAAATTTGCTTAGTAGCTGCCTCTTATGTTATGTTCCATACTTTATTTATTAATCCATGCTTTATAATGATCTGTTAACTTTTTGCTAAAAATTCGTTTGATAGTCCGTATATGCAGAGTATAACTCTGATGTCAGAGTTTTTAGGCTACCTGAAAGCTACGGCATGGCTTAGCGGTTGTTATTATATAACTGCCGGAGTTTTTTTAAATTATACTTCTTATGCGGCTTGCAACAAGGTTGCGTTAAACGTTTAACGCTACCATGGAAGGGGAATTTTTCTCTCTCGTATGGTTGCGAAATGCGTATCTTTTTTTCGCGCTGCGATTAGCAGATCCGGTAGTGTAATGGTGTTGCTAATGGATTGAGAAACCTAAGGAGCTAGGTTCGAATCTCGAGAAAAGCATGTTTTAAATTGTTGATATTTTTGCCCTAGTTATAATTTTAGGGTTCCTTGTTGAAGTATAACTTCTTCCGCGCGGAGGGACTCCACGCACAATTTTTTTTTTGCTGAGAAAGTGTTTAGCTTCTATGAATAAAGTTATCGATTAATTAAATGAAATTCGTATTTGTTGCTAATCTATTCTATTAATTAATCAATAATATGAATCAAGATAACCCTAATTGGATTTATAATTAGAGTATATCTCGTAAATTATCGTCAAATTATCTAATCACAGCATTGACCGCTTACACATTCGCTCCATGATTGGTGATGCATATCGTACACCTACTTATAATCATGCGTATGAATTGGTATAAAGTTCAATGAACACAGATTATGCAAAATTGCAATAAGATATTTACAATGAGTGTTGGCGATTATCTGATAAATAGGTGTCGTAGCTTTCAAAGTAATCTATCATGAGATTATTAAATAAAGATACATAAGTTCGTAGTAGTTAAGATGCGAAACACTTTTATCCGACTGTCCAAGATGTTTGTTTGTATTTTATTTTGTTTCTATATTTGAATTGCCATGTTTTTCATGTTTTTGTATTTTGTTACGATATTGCATTCCTAATCAAATGGCAAAATCGAAGGAGAACTTGAAATGTAGAGTTTTGGCGCCAACGTGGAAAAAAATATGTCGGCTCGTTGGATTATTTTGCTAAACTTGTGTATTTTCGAGTGTTAATGTGTAGTAAATGGTGAAATATTATTTATTAAGTGCTCGTAAACGTGCTCAAGTGTGGAAAAGGGATATAACGGGGTGAAACATGTCTTTTCGTGTTGTTTCCAAAACTCCATAGGCGCCGCTTGTAAACCTCCACCACTTTACAGGGGCATGAGTTTGACTTGATCGTGACTTACTTTGCTTGACTCTGACTGTGACTATGACTTGTTTGACTCTATTAAGACTATGTAAACGGTTTAATATTACGACTAAAGGACATTGAATTCAAGGTCATGAAAATTTTACCAAAAAAAAACTTGAAATGTCAACGGCAAAAAACAAATGTCTGCAGTTGGAAAACATCATAGATTCAGTAGGGAAAACATCAAGGACTTTTTATCCCCTTTAGGGTAGGGTATACAAAGTCTTTGGAAAACATACGTTGAAAACACACGTTGTTATTTCGATCTTACAAATCGTACCAAACCAATCACGCTTTCATTTCTGAGATTGCGATCTGATCCTTCAATAGATTACCTCCTAAAGCCTCAACGGTTTAACCGATTTTGATGTGTGAGGTTTCGTTAGGTTTGTCTTCATGCCCAGAGTGTCGTAGGCTACATTATGCATTTATCTTTTAACTAGTCACCCGCCCGCCCGGCATCGCACGAGTGTAATTTACGTGCGAAGCCGGGGCGGGTCGCTAGTTATATATATAAACCTTCCTTGAAAATGTATCTAACTGATGGTGAAAACCGCATCAAAATCCGTTGCGTGGTTTAGGAGGAGTAAGCGGCCATACAGACAGACAGACGCGGAAAGCGACTTTAATTTATACTATGTAGAGATAATCTCTTGAGTCTTGATCTTATAATCGCATGCATTGCAAGTTTTGTTAGTAAAGGCAGTGCTCGAAATGGACCGGAACGCACCGGAACGCCGATCCGGCTCGTGAAATCACCGTTCCGTTTCGTAAAAGTTCTTCTCATATCGTTCTGGTTGGCAAAAAACCTAGGAAAAAATACTTGAAAAAAAGCGAAAAATTTTGCCTATGTCACTCTGTACGTAAAGAGGAATCCAACGACACCTCACTTTTCAAAATCGGTCAAGCCATTTAGGCTACAGGAGGTACTACAGGAACCCGGAAACATACATACAATACAACCCAAAAACATTACCCTTCTTCTTGGACAGTCGGTTAAGACACTCGGGTCGCAAGGTTTGAAGGGAAATGCATTCGAATATTCGATCTAAGTTATTCCGATTCCGTAGTGCAAGTACCGTTCTTTATCGTACGTCAAATTCGATAAAATGCCATAGAATCGATCATAGACAGTACTGACCAAATGGCATTTTATCGAATTTGACAATCTCAACTGTCAAATTTGATGATCGATAAAGAACGGTACTTGCACTGCCGGTTCGTGAGTAAGTCCAATTCGACCACTGAGTAAGCGTTACATAGAACGGTGATACTAAGCCGAAAAAATATCATTGTGTCTGATCATAATGGAGAGTCCATTATAAACAACGTTGACTATGAGACAAACACTGAAATCGCGAAAAATAGTTGCTCCTAACATTACGTGCAATTTTTATGCTCTTTTATTACGACTTCTGGGTTATTGTCATGATAAAAGTTGTGACTACATTGTTAAAGTGTTGGAAAAAGCAATTTACGAAAATCTCTGTCACCTCTGTCGTTCACCTTTATGAAAGATTAATTCCATCCAATTCCCATCCAAAATGGCTCTCTCTGCGAGTCGTTACTTATTCTATGACTACAATTGCAAGCCTGGCATAAAGCCAGTGCATAGAGCATATACAAAGAGGAGATGCTGCAACAATATTTTTCTTCATCTATCGTATTACGTAAGCAGAATTTTGGTAAAATTTAGCATAATTTTGCCAGCAAAAGTAAGCAAAGCTCTAACCCCCCTGCTTATGCTTACGTAAACATTGTTTTTTTATCTGTTCAGGCTTCTAGGTTTTCTGTCATGATCGTTATTGGAGAATCCCTGAGCATGCTTTTTGCCTTCGATCATCTGTTCGAAAGGGTGCAAGTAGGGTTGCCATATTTGGTCAAATCAGAATTTAATTGTTTGCAAAAAAATCAGAAAAAATTATAAATAACTACCTATATTATTGCTGAAGTAATTAGACCACCAAACTCCGATGTCATCAAAAATAAGCAAAGCGAAGACCCACTTCCCTTTGGTGCGTATGATACTTAAATGGCCCCCATAGCAGTAAAGAAGAAAATTCGTGTGACGAAGGGTCTTTTACTCTACGATAGAGGATGGATGCACGTTAGCCTGGCTTAAGGCCACCGGCCAGCTAACATGCGCGTCGTGACAAAATTTTGTCGACTCTTTTTATCGTGCCAAAGCGTGACAGGCATATACGAAACCGTAGGCGCCTTATCGCGTTCTCGCTTTAAAAAGTGACGACAAGATTTTGTCGCGGTGCGCATGTTAGGCAGGCAGAGCTATCTGAGCTATCCCTGTAGCATATTTTTGAAGGTAAAAAATCACTGAGTGTGTATTAAAAAAAAACCTATTGGGCGTTATCTTTAGAATAACATTGCAAATGGTGTAAAGCAATTCTAGTGTTACAGTTACTTCAAGCTATGTCAATGATGATGGCTATGTGAATGTTGTTGTTGATGATCCCGTAAATAGTCATAATATGATATATTATATATTTATATGTAAGATTGTAATTTGTGTTGTGTATATAATAAATAAAAAATAAATAAATAAAATAAAATATTCACTAAATTTATATTATAACTTTAGTGAACAACCGTGATAGTTTAAAACCGTGGTTTTATGTCAATGTTTATCCATTGCCATGCCTTTTTGTATGCCATCTCCTGTTTGTATCTACTCTGTGGCCAGAGCAGGAGCCTGGCAATTTTATAAAACAACTTTATGGCTAGTAACAATGCCAGTAGGCAATAACATCTGTTGCGTCGGTAACATGTGCCGGTAATGTCGTGTATTTTGTTGAATTATGCACATGCCGTTTTCTCACGGTTTCAATAAAGTCCCAGTATGGTAACATACTACTGGTACAACGAGAAATAAACTATCTTATACAGGGTGTAAGGGGAACACTCTCGAAGCCAAAAGAAGATAATTGTACTCATCAGGGACCAGCCCTGAAATCGCGAAAAAAAAAAAACAGCTGTTCCATACATTGTGTCGAGTGTCAATGACCGTTTTCTATAGAACAGCTGATATTTTTTCGCGATTTCAGGGCTAGTCCCATAGTAAAAGTTGTTCATAATGATGAGTACAATTACGTTCTTTTGGCTTCGAGTGTCCCCTTACACTCCGTATACATACTTAGAATAGTTTTATAAATATTTATTTAAGATTTGCCTTTCTCCGTGGGAGGAATGATGGAATCTTATAGCAATTGTTCTCACAGATCACATATTATTGTTTTGCTTAGTTTCTGAGAAAAATAAAAGAAGACAAATATATTTATTTATAACTTATATTGTTTTATTATGGGATCAGTAACACACCAGGCCAAAGTACCATCGTTGTAGCATGCTACAAAATAATGCATACGTAAAAATGCCTCTAAGGTATGTGACGGTTTGTCATTGTAAGTATTTGGTATTTCTTTCGTAAGGCGTTTCGTTCACGCGCTTAGCACTTTCGCCTATGGTCACGTAGGTGCAGGTGACCAAAGGATACTCAAATAATAATTTTAATGGAGTCGCCTATTATCACCCAGGTGATTATATTCCCAGAAGATCAAAGTCGACTAAAGAGTCGACTTTTAGCACCCAGGTGATTAAAGTGGAATAGACCAATTTTAACCCCCGACGTAAAAAGGGTTCCTTTTAGTACTACGGAACCCTAAAAACATTATCGTTGTAATACGTGATGCTTGTTCGCTAAACGGAACAATCAAGGAACTGCATTCACAATAGTGCGTGGGCAACATCCTACGCCCTAAATATTCATACAACACACAGTTTGCATTTTGTACGGCTTATTACTCTTGTATCGAAGAATGTAAGGTCTTTGGTCTTCTTTATTAGAGTACCTAAGAAAAAGATTATCAGATACCTGCATTATAATTCGCGCGACGCAAAAATCATCGCAAGAGAAAAAAAGTCATTTTTGAAATAGCAATTTTGTACAACGATTCCACACGGGCAAGTTTCAGTCTTAGTTTACACTAACTTAGTTATCTCCCAGCTTTATGTTGCTCGCTTGATGAGAGTGGACTTAAGTGCCGTTTAGACCTGCAAGTAAACTTGCAGAACTTATTTCGGCTAGTAAATTCTTGCCAACATACTTCACATTAAAGTCGGTCCAAGTATTTATTTGCTCGGACAGCTATAATAACATTGTAAAAAAGCTGAATGAAAGCCACGAATTCTGATCACTTTCGCTAGAGTTTTGAACGTAAGACCGTCTACCCGATATACTTCAGTAAAACATTAAAATAAAATGTTTTTGTTTTTTATAATGCTATAAGCAGCTGTCAGGGCAAATAAACTAATTAAAATTGTGTGATTATGAACTTTTAACTGTTTATTATGTGATCTGTAATTCCAAGCATTTTATTTTATAATTTTGAAACATAACTTTGTATGATCCTTATGGTTGAAATAAAATGAGTTTGCATTTGACTGATCAATCTAATTTGAAAGATAGAAAATGTGTAAGTATGTTTGTTGTGTCCTCCGATATGGCCAAACAAATTTTGATGAAATTGCTTAAGTAAGTTGCAAGGTCCAACCCGGCAGGGGAAAGCTTCAGAGTTTAAGCTTCAAGTATAGATTAATGAAGAAAACAGCTTCACTAATCTATACTTAATATACTTAATAATAATATTATAATGAGGAAAGATTTGTATGTAAATATGTTTGTAACGAATTGGCTCAAAAAATACTGGACCGATTTTAAAAATTATTTCACCATTTGAATGCTACATTATCACTGATTAATATAAGCTATTTTAATAGGCTATATAACTATACCCGCGCGGAGCCGGGGCGGACCGCTAGTGTTTCAATAAATTCTTAAAATCCAAATGTTACTACACTGTGGACGAAATTTTCAAGGATAATTTTGTCGATGTATAAATAAACTGTTCCGTTCTTATTGTTGCCATATCTTTGCAGGATTATAAAATAAATGAATTACACGTTATTTAAGATCTGCATGCATACCTACATATGTAAAGATATTGAGTATTGGAAAATGAATGGATCCCGTCTGATAATGGGTGAAACTGTAAAGCTCAAATAGTGTAAAACAAACCACCCCGATACGGTCTCGTAACTCCAGCACTTGCAAGTCGCACGTGCAATAAATTGCGAGAAGTTCTTGCTAATCTAAACTCCACTTAGCCGTGATAGCATACTGACTGATGTGTCTTTTACGACGGAGTGCAAGCTCTTAGCAACCTCGTCTTTAGTGCTGGAAACTTTGTAATCAGCACTTAAATCTAGCAACTCGTCTAAAGCTGATGCAGTGGTCTTATGAATCTCCTCAGTTATTTTCTTAATAAGGGATGATATTTTAGTATAAAGGGCAGCTACATCGCTTCTATCCCACTTGAGCATTTCAATGGTTTTGTAGATCACTCAGTGATAATTAAAATATGTTAGACGAAAAAGTAATTTTTTTAAACAAGCTTTTGTATTTAGATAAGCAAATGTAATCCGCCATCTTGGAGCTAGAATTTAGTGTGATTTCACTCACTTTATCGTTTTCTACTCTTCAAGCCCTTTCATAGTGTTTTGTTATAATTTTCATGGCCGTGGATTCAATGTCCTTTAGTCGTAACATTAAACATTTTTACATTGTATTAATAGCGTCTAACAAGTCATAGTCACAGTCAGAGTCAAGCTAAGTAAGTCACGGTCAAGACAAACTCATGCCCCTATAAAGTGGTGGAGACTTTACAAGAGGCTCCTATGGAGTTTTGGAAACAACTCGAAAAGACACGTTTCACCTCGTTATATCATTTGCCCACACTCGAGCACGTTCACGAGCACTTAATGAATAATAATTCACCATTTAGTATACATTAACACTCGAAAATACACAAGTTTATGAAAATAATCCAACGCGCCGACTTGTTTTTTCCATTTTGGCGCCAAAACTCGCCCTTATTTTTTTCTTCTTCTCCGTTTTGGGGCTTTTGGCTCCGCATGATTGACGCAGTTGCCATATACAACTCGCCCTTTCATAGTATAGAAAATCTTTGCCCTACCTATTAATCAAAGAAAATCTTTTATTTTTGTACAGCTGTAAAGGCATTTTTGTAAATATAAACGAAACGTCAGTCATTCGAAATCTGTTAGCAACTGTGATACAGACAAAGAAAGAACCAAAAAGGTAAGGTCCAAGTTCTTTGGATGCGGAGTTTGACGCGTAGACCTAAATAAGAATGTTCAATCAAAGTTCACTCAATGCCTGGCGACAGATTTTCCTTCTCATTTCCGTTCTAATTACTTCTCTTTACTGTGATTTTAGTGTAGACGTGTGGATTTGTAAGTTTATGCAGAGTACATTCATTTTGTTGCTTAACTTGCATTTAAATTAGATACCTATCATACAAATTGCAATGATAAACAATTTTACATTAATGAATTTGTATTCAGCAAAATGTTATGCTGTTACACGAATTATTTACAATCAAAAGGTTCAAATGTACGGTTTTACAACACAAACTTTGTGTATTATTCAAATGTCCATGGCTTCAAAGTTAAAACCTTGCTTTGTATGGAAACTTAACCTGGTACCTCCGGGTTAGGGTTGTCAGCTTCGAATTTGAGAATATTGGCTACGAAAACAAGATATCGAGACAAGAACGATGTTCAAAATCAGAACTTAGCCAGAAGACATAACACTAGGTATCTAGGTATGGCAGCCCACCCGGCATGGCTGTCGCGGTATTAGCTATTTGCGATCATCGCTGTCAAAAAAGTGACAATCGCTAATTTTACGTTGACTTCTAACAATTGCGCGATTATTTTTTGTTTAGGATCACTGCCACTAAAGATTTTAGTGATCTAACAGACCGTATAATTGTTTTCTTTTTTTAAATAAATTATGACTGTTGTCGCTATCTTATCCATAAAGTAGGTAGGTACTTAATTCGATCTTTTCAATAAAATAAGAGCAATTATTTATATGTTTATTTACACAAGAAAGATATACAAAACATAATTAAATATATTCTTAACTAACAATTTTTTTAAATATAAATTGCCCCTTAACGTGGTTCCATTTACCTATGGCGGGAAATTCAAATTTAAACAGTTTTTTGGTCCTAGTAGCCAGGCCAGGTAATAATTTTTAAATAACACAGTGTTTGCGCAAAATGTTGGCTGTTCTTTACATTATAATGTTCAATTATTTAACAGTAACGCACCATATTACTTACATTTGTGAATAAACCGTTTGAAACAGCAAACATTTGTTTATTCACAAATGTAAGTAATAATGGGCATTAGAGATAAATAGCTTTACATGATTTTGTAAAGAATAATAATCAATCTGCGCAAACATCATGGTTGTTTACAATAATTACCCGGCCTAGCTACAAGGACAAGAAAACTGTTTAAAAATTGAATTTCCCGCCATTTGTGCAACGAACCACCTTAATGGAAAGAAAATAGGCCAGTTGCGATCGTCGCTATCAAGAAAATTCGCTATCATTTTGACGTTGACTTCTGACAGTTCGACTATTGTTGTATATTACTGCCGTCGGTTAGTAGTGGCGCTAGTGTGTATGCCTGTTTAATTTTGTACTAGTTGTAATTTATTCCATAATAACTTACTTATTTATACACTTAGTCGCCAGACTCGTTAGTGCACGCGAGAGATCGCGAGAAAAAAAAATTACAAAAAAAGGAAACTCTCCCACTAAATCTCACACAATCAATTCTTTTCTGGAAATTTCACGAATGTATAAATTAACCAGAATACTTAGATCCCTCCTATTTCCATCAAGGAAAAACACACACCTAGTAATGTAATTTTACCCAGATCTAGTAAATATTCATAAGAATTAAGCCGAACCTAGGAATCCTTTTTGCTTACTAGAAACTTAGTAAATGATGCATAGAACGAAGCCGGCATAGTAATATGAATCGAGGAAGATGGCTGATTTTATCTGAGTTACGTTGCCAATTTCCGGGGCTTAGAAAACCAGCGTATAAATTAACAAGAAACCGGATGGAAAAATAAAAATTCGTAAATAACAACCCTGACTGTTACGGAGCGAGGTTTGGCGCCAACGTGGAAAAAACATGTCGGCTCGTATTATTTTCTTAAATTGTGTATTCGAGTGTTAATGTGTAATAATGGTGGATTATTATTTATTAAGAGCTCGTGAACGTGCTCGAATTTTATTAATGGAACGTTGTGATATAACGAGGTGATCAATGCCTTTTCGTGTTGTTTCCAAAACTCCATAGAAGCCTCTGGTAAAGCCTCCACCACTTTACTGGGGCATGTGTTTGACTTTATCGTGACTTATTTTGCTGACTCTGACTGTGACTATAACTTGTTTGACGTTATAAGAATATGCAAACATGTGTAATATTACGACTGAAGGACTCTGGATCCATGGTCATAAAAACAATTAACAAAAAAAAACGCACTTACGCAGTAAACCAATTATATTTTTGGCGCCAACGTGGAAAAAAAATGTCGCCTCATTGTATTATTTTCCTAAACTTGTGTATTTTCGATTGTTCATCGAGGGTAAAATGAATGTAATGATGGTGGATTATTATTTATTAAGTATTTGTGAACATGTTCGAGTGTAAGAGAGTGGATATAATGAGGTGAAACATGTTGTTTCGTGTTTTTTTTTTGCCGTAGAAAAAAGCAGTTAGTTTGACATTAAGTAACTAGAGACAAAAATCTGACAATCATTGCAAAAAAAATGCGACAAATGATATTGGTTTCACTATAATATTTCACTTGTGTTGCGGTTTCAATCGCTTGCTCCACATGAATCGTACATTTTAGCATTTAAAACTCCTATCCGACTGACCAATGACTCTTATGCTGCTGCTATCTGACTAGCCTAACTAGAGAAGATTGCATATTATATTTTTTCGTGAATATCCACGGAGTGTTTGAGAAAAGTATTAAACAAGCGTTAGGGGCAACTGGGAGGTTAGACAAGAGTCACTTTCAGTTAGCGTTAACGCTTACGGAAAGATCAAATTGTATGAAAATGACATTAGCTTGAGAGAACATCTCTCAAGCTAATGTCATTGTCAATGTCATTTTCATCTTTCCGTACGTGTGCTAGCATCGCCATACATTTTCACGTACGTCCATAAATGACTGTTTTCGCTGTAGAATACAGTAATATTCTTATAGTCGTAGGATCGTTGAATAAATTAAATCAGATATACGAGCCGTGGGCATCACCGAATTAATGAAAATTTATTAATGACAGATCGCCTTGTAAAGCGATTCGATTTGATACCTATTATAAATATCGCTACCACCACTGGAGACCCATTAATCAATATGGGCGCAAATGGAATGCTCAAGGCGATTCTTCTCTACTCTTTCTTACAATGTTGCACCAATATACATGCCGACAAACATATCTGAAGCGTTGGTCAAATGATGGAACTATATATTTTCTGCGAGTTACTGATAATTTTGTTATGAAAATACACGATGGTGGCTCCCTCATTTGTCTACACCTAAGTTGGCCCTATTGTACCTACTCGTATTCATGATCTACGAATTTCTCTGCGAAAATGCGACGTTCCAAATTAAAATCAAAGTCAAAATTGGTTTGCACATTATGCTAAAGAAGTGACACCTTATCATGCGGAGCCAAAAGCCCCAATACGGGGAAGAAGAAAAAAAAAAAAAAGTGACACCTTATTTTGGCGCCAACGTGAAAAAAACATGTCGCATTGTATTATTTTCCTAAACTTGTGTAAATTGTGTTAATGGATATTAATAGTGGATTATTATTTATATGGTGTTCGTGAACATGATCGAATGTAGAAAGTGATATAACGAGGTGAAACATGTATATTCGTGTTTAATAATTCGTGTAAACATGTTTAATATTACGACTAAAGGACATTGATTCCACGGACATGAAAATTTTAACAAAAAAAAATTACTTGGATAACTCAGCTCCTCAGCAGGCCTAGCACGGGCCACCAGGGTTGCCAAGTCAGGGTATTTTACCCTAGATTTAGAATAAAAATTATGTCGCAGGGTAATTTTTAGGGTTAAGAATTGACTAGGGTAATCTTAAGGGATTTTTTTTTTGTTACAAACAACAACTCTTGTACTACTCAACGTTGAAAATTTATTAATCATGGCCACAGATATATTTGTATTGTACTATAATATTAAGGCGTGTGTAAATCAGAACGCACTCGTATTAAATATTTTTCATATGTTCGATGAACTTTCCACCATGGATACAAAAGAACTTGATTTATTATTTATCTAAAACTTAAACTTTAGCCTTGGGGTATTTTTATATAAATAGTTATGATTTTAGGGTAAAATTAATCAGGAGTTGGGGTAAAATGAAAAACTAGCTTGGCATCACTGCGGGCCACGGGCCGTGGACTAATTGTCCTTCCACCGTTTTTATCCCGCGAGAAAAAGACAAACGTATCCATATTCTAGCTTTGTCGCGTCTAGGCGTGGATAAAAACGGTGGAAAGACAATGTATCCACAGCCCATGCTAGGCCTGCAGGGTTTGTTCCATCAGAACTGTTGTTGTTACGCTGTGAAGTTTTACTTCTAGGCACAAAGATTGGATGTCAGTGTCACACTCTTTAACTGTCCCAATTTTAGCGGTAGTAATTTTGGCCTAGAGCGTTTCTGTGAGCCACGTCCATCAGAAATACTAAAAGAAAACCACTTTCCTTAATTTACATAAATAAAAAATATTTCTTATGTTTGTGATCCCAAATTTTTCATAACCTCACTAGACCTTGCATGTTCGGTGGTCCCATGTCCCCAACGTCTCAATGACGACTCCATCTCATTCAAATAAGCTCGTAAACCACGTGTGTGGTATGAGTGTCAATGGTGTGGTTGGTATAGTCGCCTGCACTAACTTTGAAACGTTTCCTAGTTTTCGGAAACTGATTCTTTTCTTATAATATTACTGTGGCCAATCAAAGCACTGGACCGGGAAAAGTAGAGGAAGGGAAGGGAGGCCCTGCAATGAGTATTACCGTTTCTAAGAGCAAAGACAAAAAGTAACTTAATTTGTTAAAAAATTATAACCTGACTGTACAAATAGTAGATAACTGAAAAGTAAAAGCGTCGCGCTGCGTACCTATTTCCTATACTCTTAGTAGATACAGAGCTCTTATACTTACCGCTTTATTTCGTTAACTACTGAGCATAAGTAGTGTTATATATTTGTAAAATCTGCTGAGTGAGCTCTACATAATGATGGTAATATTGACCTATTTAGCAAAGTTTACTTACTATTTTACCCATTTATGTTTTTCGCGGACGCCATCTTGAATTCTTGTACCCTAGATGTCACTTCCATTATTAAAATGATTCAAATGTCAATACGTCAAGGACGTTTCAACCTACTTTAGAGAACGTTCTTGCAGTATATACATAAATGCACTGTAACATAGCCCTACTTCTTGCGCAGTCGGGTAAAAACACGTTTAATACGTTTGGTGCAGGCGACTGTACTGGTCCAACTCGGGGTCAAGGCTGCTTCACAAAAACAATAAATAAAGAATCGAGTATGTAAATCGAATGAGGATAATGAGCAGCCAATCGGGCGTGGCAGTCACGTTTCGGTGTTACGTTAGAAATCGTGGTAGACATGAAGCATACTGATGGGATCTCGGTAATTGGCCAAGACGCGGCAGAGGCGAAATACCAAACAGTTGCGACTTTAAACATCTCAACAGATGCAGTAAAGAAGTCAGAATTAAAGAAAATCTGCTCACTACTACCTCCTATTTCTATTGTGGATTTTCTTTCGGTACGTACCAAACGTTTCGATTCTACTTTTTTAATCCGTACGGCCAAGAATTGGAACAATCTGCAAGCTTCCTTGTTTCCTGAGAGATATAATCTGTGCTTTTTCGAGGCCAGAGCGAATGGGTATCTTCTAATTCTACGTGCTTCATCTTCGACCGCATCGTCGCTTACCAACAGGCAAGCATAGTCAAACGCGGACTTTCGCGTTTTATTTTTTTGGTTGTTTAATCATTGTTATGATCGTCCATTCGTAACGAGAAGGGGGATATTCTAAAGATACCCGACTGTATTGTGGTATATTATAACATAGATAAATATATATACTAGAAATTATATTAATATATGATTGTTCATACTAAAACTACCTCTGTGCATGACGGAAGTACAGAGCCTCCATAGGAACGCACCGCTGTCCAACAAGCAGCCTGAGGTCTACCGGAAATGCTCAGAGCATAACCCCTCCTTCCCTCTACAAGGGCGAGGGCCACAACGCGCCGTTGTCTTTCCTGGTTTCGGATGAATGCCGCTGTTCTCCGCAAAAAGGACGCCGTTCCAAATGGCTCCTACTTTCCGGGATGTATCCATCGATAACTAACCAGCTTGAGCTTTTGGGCGTTGCTCTGTCTCCTACCCTCAACTTTGGCTCCTATATTGAAAACAAGGCTCAATTGGCTGCCAAAAAGCTGGGTATCCTATCGAAGGTACGACGGTACTTCACGTCGGAATAGTTGCTTTCACTTTACCAAACACAAGTTCGGTCATGCATGGAGTATTGATCTCACCTTTGGGATGGATCAGCTAAGTACCAGCTTGGGGCGTTGGAGTCTATTGAGAAACGTGCCAAGAGGCTCATCAGCAACGAATCCCTGGTTCAGACTAAGCTCCTTAGTCTTGAATATCGGTGCAAGGTCAAGGCAAGTCTACCGGTTTTTTAAAAAGATCCCGAAATCTCACGACCCCAAAGGTCCCGTTTTAATCGGCTTTTACGATAAGCGCCGAAATTCTGAAGCTCTTACGCCTAGCTGTTTAAAGCAGTCCAGTTTAGGTGATGAAAAAATGTTGTGCGTCCGCAACCGTATCTGGTTCACTTTCGCGTGATTTTCCGAACGGCGCAGTTTTAATGTTAGTTTGATACCGCATAAAAAGTTGGCCGTAAGGCTCCTGACTCCTGGATCATGAATAGCCTACCTCACCACTGGTTTTACAATTTGCTCCGAGTTTTTATGCTTACTTTTAAAAGCTACGTGGTCTATTAGATCATCACCTCTGTCTGTCATTCTGGGAAGAATTTCTCATGTTCTCTTTCATTAAAAGTCAGCCACATAACAAAGACCGAGATTGCTTTTCCTGTACATATTTTCTCCTCATATTGAAAAAGTTCGTCCCTTGACACAATGTTTCTCGCAATATAGGAATAGGTACTTATACTCCCTTCCTGAAATGTTGTGAATATTGTTAGTACTTTTTTTTCTGAACTTTATATTTTGGTGAGATTGGTTGCACTTTATTTTATTTAATAATAGGCTTGGGTTTGACCGCTTCCTTGCCTGATGGTAAGCGATAATCTGGTCTACGATGGTGCACGCTTGCCTAGAAGAAACCGATTCACTCGCGATTTGAAGATACCCAGATTGTAACTATCGAGGAACACCCATTCAGGCAGCGCATTCCACAGACTAACAGTTCGCACAATAAAAGAGGAATGAAAGGGTTTTCAGAATATCAACCATAAAGTGGTGTTGTTTTTCCCACTCTGGCAGTCCGAAAGAAAATTGGTAGGAGAGAATTAGAACATACTGATCCGAGTAAAGTGTTAAATCAGACACTTCATTTCCGTAAACATCGCTTCACAACTGTTATAAACCTGATATATAATTAAACATATCATCTCTCCATCCCATTAACTCTACGTCAAATCAACTCGTCATAAAAATGATCTAAGACACGTAATTAATTTAAACTGCGCTCTAAATACCTTTTCAGACAGCGCGACATATATGTAGATATTATAGATTACTAACTGTGCCCCGCGGTTTCACCCGTGAGTCAAAATCGTCGTTGAGTTTTCTAAAAATTTCCAATTTTCTGCGCAATTTTCTTAATTTTTCTTTCCGTAAGAACCTTCTAAAGTATTAGAAAGCTTTAAAAAAAGATGAATGAAATCGGTCATGTAGTTCTCAAGTTATGGCGTGACCATGGTAAATAGGGATTAATTTTCATATATATAGATAAATAGATTCCTGCGTTTCAGATGTTTTAGTACTTGAATAAACGCCACCTGTCGAAATCTCCACTAACTACGTCGTATTGTTCTAAACTACGTCATACCGTTCTCAAGTACGATGACCCCTCACCAACGAAGTCAGTTGTGTATTTACGGGTAGCGCACCCGTAAATTCACAACTGACTTTATTCATGGGCGCACCATTGAAAAGTCTGTTGGGCCGGTCCTTCAAAGTATGTGTCAATGCAACTATATAACATACTGAGTAAAGCAGCTTTACTATTAGCATAAGAACTGCTAAATGCTAATTAAAAATGGGGTCATTCTGCACATAATTATGGCCAACTTTATCTATAGGACTAACTCTGAAGACAGTGAAAAAATCACCTGTTCCATTGAAAACTATCATTCACACTCAACTAAATGTATGGAATAGCTGTTTTTTTTTTTTTGTCAATTTCATGGTTGGTCCCTTCGTAAGAGTTGTTAATAATTATGAGTACAATAACCTACCGGTTTCGTACCACCGTTTAACCCTGTATTATAGCGTAGTCTGAAGAGGATTTAAAAATAAACGAATAAAAGCATACGAACGGCTAATTTCGTTATTCAGAGCCGGTCACGATTCGGAATCACGATCTGTGTTTTTAAATAAACTACATGAGACAAAGGATACAGCCGAATCCATACTGAATGATTACAATGATTATGCAGATGATAGGTAGGTATAGAGTATAATTATATATATAGGGTAGCATGCTTGGCAATATTTCGTTTGCCTTTTAGCTCGTAGATCATCAGATTGGGGGACCTGATCTGACCGCATTCAAACGAGCCCAGGATAGACGAAAGCAAAGACTTTCTATAAGTAGACATTTAATTTTGGGCGAATTCATACACTAAATCTGATGAAAACGTAATGTTTATGTAAACGTTTATGTAAAAACATGCCCCCTGAAAGCACTAAGTTTCACGTCAGTTCCGACAAGGTACCGACCAAGCCTGCGATCCGTGAACGTTGCTGCGCTCGTCGTATAATTGTCTATTAAAATTATTAAAACCGCGCTACGTCTTGTTGTAGCAAAAATATTGCGGCAAAAATTGCCAATCCCTCACCCCGCTCCTCAGACATTTGACTGAATTGTTTCCATTGAAAATAATCGTAACTACAAGTCTGGGCTACGTAGTACCTTTACTTAGTCTGTGGAAGAAGGTGTGGTGTGCCCCACGCCGTTGTAGAGGGAAAGTAGGAAAATGCGTCCACCATTTTCCTGTAGTCTTTTCTGAGGTCGAAGTTTACTTCATCTAAATGACGAATACAAAGAAAATTATGATGCAGATGCCACCAATGAGACCTAATAAAGTAATTTCAGCGCGGAAGCACTTGCTATCAGAATTTGCATATAATTTTTATGGTGAAACCAACCATCTACAATTTACTGGTACCTACGTTACTGACGGAGTATTTTAACTGTATTTTTATGTATTAAGGATGAATATTGATTGATATAATTGTATATAAATACGGTAAATAACTTGGCAGATATGAGTCATTTTTGAACCATAAATCATGTTTGTTTGTCTACGTTATAACAACCTCTATAATGTGAGATTGACGGAAACTCTCGTTTCCGCGTATATATATGTCTTTATATCTTTATCTTTATAATATTATAAAGAGGAAAGATTTGATTGTTTGTTTGTTTGCATTGAATAGGCTCCGAAACTACTGAACCGATTTGAAAAATTCTTTCACTGACGGGAAGCTACACTATCCCCGGGTGATATAGGCTATAATCTATACCCGTGCGAAGCTGGGGCGGACCGCTAGTGTCTTTATAAAACTAAATACTTATGTCCAGTTAATTTATATTACACGGGAATTACTTACGTAAGATTAAGCCGGTCACTCCGACTATAGTTTCAACCGCATTAGGCGGTCATTTTCAAAGTGAATACGCGCGTGCGGCTGCGTCTGGCTTTACGATTTCTTACGTGAGTAATTCCCGTGTATATAAATAATAAGTGTGAAAACCACGTCAGTTTCTATTCATGTCCAGTTTTTCCACTTATTTCTGTTCTATAATGTTGCTAGCTTGCCCTGAACTGAGGCCTCGCCCTTTTAGTTCTTATCAGTTTGACTTCAAAGAATCGGAACAACCTATTAACACAAGCGTTCAGAAGCTATTAACACAAGTGGTAAATTCATAATTTGTCCAAGCAGTTTCCGCGTTGTCAAAAAAACTATATCTCAATTCGGTTGTATAGTATATTTATGTATAGCTGTATAATTTATTGTTACCTCAGTTTTTTTTTTCAGGATATACTTTCAGATTCCGTTTAATTTAATGCTTTCAGCAGTGCAAGTACCGTTCTCTATCGAACGTCAAATTCGATAAAATGCCACAGAATCGATCATAGCAAGTACTGATCAAATGGCATTTTATCGAATTTGACGACCTCAACTGCCAAATTTGATGATCGATAAAGAACGGTACTTGCACTACAGATCCCATACAAATTTCATCAAAATCGTCGTATATGTCATCCAAGTAAACGAAATTGTGTATTTAATAATTTTGAAATCGGTTTTCCTAAATTGATAATTATATTACTATTCCAATATACTTAATAACGTCACCTGCGTGACGAACTGCTGCTAGCCGCGCGCGTGCGCCGCAACTTTACCACAGCCGACATCGGGCTGCCGGGATCCCCTACGCGGATATATGTCAACGAGCGGCTGACGTGGTCGAACCGCCAACTATTTCACAAGGTCCGCGTTGAATGTCGCAAGCGGCAGTGGCGTTATTGTTGGACGAAGAGAGGCCGGCTATATACCCGACAGGCCGATGGAAAGCCGGTGTACCCTATTCGGTCGGAGGTTGACTTCGGTCGTGTTTTTGGGGCTAATGCTGTTTGAGAACTTAGTGCACAGACTTACCATCAGGCACGAATTATTATTATATATCTGTATAAAAATTATTAAAAGCTTCATACATATTTTTAATTATAGTCACAGTACACACACCACATTAATATTATATAATCTAATTGCATATTTATATATCTGTATTAAACTAATTATAAGCTTTATACTATTTTTAAATGTAATTCACAGTTTTCATAATACATTCATATCCTACGAAATTATATATTTACTAGTATTTTTAAATATAATTAACACTTTTCATAACACGTTGTTATATCACCAAATTGTATATTTACTAGTAATTTATCTTCGTTATATGGGTTGGTACAATTTATGTAAAAATCTTATTTATCTAATAACTGTCCTTTTGAGCAGTTCCATATTTCTTTGTACATTGTTTAGCTTTTCTTTACATTACAATGGTTAATAAAAGCCTTAAGATAGGTTTGTACAATGCAGGTTCCCTCGGCACAAATCATGATAATTTCATAGCTTCTATCACTCGTAATGATTTAGATGTTTTAGCTATTAATGAGACTTGGCTCAGAGAGGGCGAGGAGGGACGTGCTCCTGCGCCTCCCGGGTATCGATTACGTCACACGCCACGGCCACGAGGAGAGCGTTCGCGAGGCGGTGGAGTCGGCTTCTTTATAAAGCGAGATGTTAGGGTGCGCACCTGGTTCCACCCGGTGGACCCGCTGCACAAGTATGTCGAGCAAATGTGGCTCAACATGACTCTTGACGGGAAAAAGGTCGCTATCGGTACTGCATATCGCCCGAGATGGATGAATATTGATATATTTTTTGATGCATTGTCAGATACTATAAGTTCCATTCCCAATTACGACCATTTAATTCTGTTAGGAGATTTTAATATAGATTTATTATGCAAAGATAACAGTAAAACAATACGATTTAATACGTTTCTATCATGTTTCAAGTTATCTCAACTAGTTAATGAACCCACGCATTTTACTGAGACTAGTCAGACTCTTATTGATGTTGTATGTTCCGATCTACGTTCAAACATTTATCTGGAACACGTTGGTACTCTTTTTGGACACTGCCTTTTAATTAGCGAGTTTAATATTAAACGCGAAAAACCAGCACCTTACACAATAACTTACCGACCAATGAAAAATATATGCATGGATAACTTTGACATGGATTTATCAAATATAAAATGGGAACTAATATCGTTTTTGAATAACGTTAACGATATGGTTACCGCATTAAACCACTGTATTGTATCTTTATTTGACATGCATGCACCCGTAAGGACTGTCGTTATCAGAGAGAGATCTTACCCCTGGATAACAGAAACTATCAAAATTATGATGAAGTTACGCGACGAAGCTTCCTCGGCTTATCATAAAAATAAAACTGTGGCTAAGAAAACGTACTACAAATCATTAAAATCTGTGGTTAATCAAGCACTGTATTTTGAAAAAAGTGCCTATTTTAAATTCAATATCAATAATCAATTACACGACCCCAAGAAATTATGGAAAAATATTAAAAATATTCTGTTACCACACAATAATTCTGAATTGCCAAGCTTTTTCGATAACGCGAGCAGTATAAATAATCATTTTTTAAACGTATCAGGCATAACAAACTTATGTATTTCGCACCTCACCTACTTCGAATACCATCGCTATAGCGATGCAGTATTTCATATAGAGCCAGTTAGTTTTGATAAAATTATTAGAATAATTAAAAGTCTTAAATCCAACGCGGTAGGCTGTGACATGATTAGCGTGGAAATGCTGATCATGACATTTCCTTACACGTTGGACCTAATAAAAGAATTAATAAATAAATCTATAAACACGTCTACTTTCCCTGAAGCGTGGAAACAAGCTATTGTGCGACCCCTTCCTAAGATATCAAATCCGGTTGAATTGAAAGATCTTAGACCAATCAGTATATTGCCATGTCTATCGAAGATTCTTGAAAAAGCCGTATGTGAGCAACTCACTGAGTTCCTAGAAATTAACAACATCTTGCCGAAAGAACAGTCAGGGTTCAGAAGGGGACGCGGAACAGTTACAGCATTGCTTGACGTGACGGACAACATACTCTGTGCCCAAGATGAAGGCATGTGCACAATCCTTGTAATGCTAGATTTTTCTAGGGCTTTTGACAGTTTAAATATAGACCTCCTGATGTCAAAGTTGCGGTATTATGGTTTTGATATTGAAGCTTTACAGTGGTTTAACAGCTATCTTACTAACCGTTACCAGTATGTGCAGCTTAACCGAAATGATGGTTCGACTTCGGTATCAAGTAGTATCGCTGTAAAAAGTGGCGTGCCTCAAGGATCAATTTTAGGGCCGATCCTTTTTATTTCGTTTTCGGCAGACATACGGAACCATATAAAATATTGCAAGTTTCATGTCTATGCTGACGACACTCAGTTATATATTTCATGCAAACCCTCCGAGATCGATAGCGCCATAGCCAAACTTAATGAGGATCTTGCTGGTATAGCATGTTGGTCTAATAAAAATGGTCTACTGCTTAATCCGTTAAAGACTAAGTATTTAATTTTCGGTAGTAAATCTCAGCTCTCTCGAGTAAACCCGTCAGTAAGCGTAATGCTCATGGATAAGTCAATTGAACGGGTCTACGAAGCTCGTAATTTAGGTTTGCTCATGGATTTTAATTTACGGTACGAAAAACATGTAGCCAAGTCGATACAAAATTGCTTTTATAAATTAAAAACTCTTTATCGAATGAGACCGTATTTAAAAGAAGACTTACGTATCCAACTTGTGGAGTCCCTAGTGTTGTCCAAATTAAATTATATGGATGTGGTTTATGGCCCCAGACTTCTAGCGCGGACACAAAAACTTATACAAAGAGTTCAAAATGCCTGTGCCCGCTTCTGTTTTGATATTCCGTCAAGAGCTCATGTGACCCCATATCTCAACAAACATTCCATTCTTAAAATGAAGCACCGACGCAAACTGCACTTAGCATGTCTGCTATTTGGTGTTTTAAAATATAAACAGCCTTCCTATCTCTACGAGAAATTGACTTGGATGTACAGTCATAGATCCCAGAAGTCCCGTCTGTGTGCACCAGTTCTCTCCACGCAACGCCATAGGTCAGCCGCTTTCAGAGGTAGTTTCCGGTATGCTGCTAGTAAATGCTGGAATAATATTCCTCCGCCGTTGAGGAACCTGCAAAATGTTAAAAGTTTTAGTTATAAACTTAAAAAATTTATTACTGCACATCAGCAACAAGAGGAAACTCAAAAGCATGACACGAGTGCAATATAAGGAACTATGTATTCAAAGTATATAATATAGTATAATATATAATAATTACCTCATTGTCATCATATTAGTATTTGTTTTTAGATTGGTTTATTTATTATTTTATTTATATTTTTATTTGGTCGTGTGTACTGTATGTGTGCTTGTACCGAGACATCACCAAACGGCTCCAACGGAAGACCAGCGCTGGTTAACAGCCGGCATTATGCTGAGTTGGGGCCGATTTGTGACCTTATATTATAACTAGTCAATAAGCTATTTTTTTAAAAACCTAATTTGGTCACAAATAAACTTTTTCTTTCTTTCTTTCTTTCTTTCTTTCTAATAATATTCCCTTTTTTTTAAACTTCGCCTACTAATGAGTATTATAAAAACTATGCTAGGAAAAATATTCTGCTAATGAAGGATATGACACGCAGTGGGTCGATAAGCTGAAATGATATTGATGATGATATTTCTCAAGATCTTTCGCACCTATACAGGGTTACGCATTTACCCTGTACTAAGCCGAAAGGAGATCACTGTACTCATCATTATGAACAACTTTTACTATGGGACCAACCATGAAATCGCGTAAAACAAATCAGCTATTCCATACATTTTGTCGAGTGTCAATGACCATTTTCTATGGAACAGCTGTTTTTTGCGATTTCAGTGTTGGTCCTATAGTAAAAGTTGTCCATAATGATCAGTACAATGACATCCTTTAGGCTTAGTACAGCATATATGCGTAACCCTGTATTTATTTTCTCAACTTCCGCTGCAGCATTTCTGCAAACGAGATAATAACTGCGAAGTAATTTAAACAACTCTTATTGCCTTGCACTATAACTTGAGCAAAGCTTAATGGTTCTAGTCCATTAATTTTTATAAGCTATGCCATACTTTAACCTTTAAAATTACTTTACGAGCCGGTGTCTTAGAGCGTTGGTAGTTCATTTAATTTCATGTATTTTTAACCGACCAAAGGAGGTTGTATGTTTGTTAAGTGATTTCTCCGCCAATTATGAATTGATTTTGATGATTCTTTTTTTTTTGTTTGGTAGGTCATACTTCAGGGGTGCTCCCATATAAATCTTATCGAAATTGAATCAGCATTTTTTTTTAATCAACAAAACCCAATAATATATACACAGATGACGTATTGGTTTATGGTTCCGCTTGGGCAAAAGTTTTGATGAGAACTTGCCGTACTTGGACAATCTCTGTTTTAACTGTAATTGTTAATCTTTTTGGTTTAATTGTACATGTAGGTATAGTCATGATATAGTTTTTTTTATTTTTTCTATAAAATAAACTTTATATCTTCTACCATCGCGATTGCACACTGGAATTGTAATTGTGAAATTTTAGGAAACCTCTGTACGCTTAGTCCCAGATTTGATAGTTTTCGAAAACTTTTTTCGTTTACGTATTATTCCATACATTTTAGTAAAGTGCCTCTATCGGAAACGTGGAGGAACTAAAATCGGTAGTAATCGGCGGTATAGATTGCTTCACTCTTATACGAAAAAAGTTTTCGAATACCTTTTAGCCCAGCAATGTGTGGAACAATACGAAAATTTTCGAATACTATCAAAACTTGTACTAAGGGTACTGGTAAATTTATTTGTCCAGCAGTGCAAGTACCGTTCTTTATCGACCATCAAATTTGACAGTTGAGGTCGTCAAATTCGATAAAATGCCATTTGTTCAGTACTCGCTATGATCGATTCTATGGTATTTTATCGAATTTAACTATCGATAAAGAACGGTACTTGCACTGCAGGTCAGAATATGTATCTAAAAAAATCTTGTCATAAAATTCGGTCGCTGAAAGAATGCGTCTGACAGTTGCCATAACATTGTAAAAAGCTGAGTGAAAACAGTAAATTCTAATCTGTCTTACTAGCCTTTTGAACTTAGGATAAAGCTGGTAGTATATTACCTACTACCAACTACTACAGTCCGCTGTCATCCAGTTCAGTCGCTGGTATCTAGTGGATGCAAAAGGCAGGCTGTCGTTCAGTGTGTAGGTTAAAGGGGGAGGCCTATGTTCAGCAGTGGAAGTCTTCTGGCTGATGACGAACCTACTACAAGTAAAAATATTAAAAGAAAATGTTTTATATAGATTTTAATACTGTTATTTCAGCTCAGACGCATTGTTTCAGCGGCTGATGTGTGCATATTACTCAAAAGGATCATTTAGATTTCTCCAAAATTCTGGGTTGATAAGACCCTTGTCACAATTTATGTTATGGTTATTCCGACGATTACATAAACCTGGTCGTTTCGATGTTATTTTAGAACTCAAGATTTAATCATTATGAAGTGTCCTCAAATTTTCTCCAATATTGATTTGTATAGCGTTTAAAGATTCTAAAACAAAATACTATAATAGACCAAGCAATGAGATGTCTCAGATTATAATGGGACAAGTTTCTATGATTGTTTGTTAGACGATAACTTGCGTAGCGTTGATCCGATCTTCATGAAATTTTGTAGAATAGTAGTTTATTTCAATACAATTTTTATGTTTGAATATGGGCAAAATCGGTCGAAGGGCTACGAAGATATAAGGGTCCCGAGGTCTTGGTTCGGGGAAAACAACTTCAACGTAATATTATCATCCTGCTAGATTTAAATTATTCACATATTTTATTTTATGTTTTGCTTGAAAGGACGACCAACAGCTTGGTTACAAATGTCTAAGGTATAATAGATACACAAAGCCAATTCATCCAAAGCCAGGTCATCACGGATAGAAATATAGTAATAATAATATCTAAGAAGGAACACTGAGGATACAATAAATATATAAAAAGAAAACACAAAATACAAAACAGTAAATATTAACCAATTTGGTTAAGGAATTCACTGCTCAACAACCGCCTGGCCAATGTAATGCTAGTAAAGAATAAGTCTAAGCCTATTCGTTTATCAGTGGACTTAAATGTATTGCTCACTCGACACAAGTTAGAATTTTGCCTTTAATTTTTATTGATTTTATAAATATTGATAAGGAAATTAAGATTGTCTTTAGACCTTCAACGGTCTATGGGCAGTCTAACTGTATTTGTAGTTTTAGTTTTAGCTTGTATTTTGTTTAGTTAATAAAGGCACTTACAAACAAAAAAAAAAAAAGGAAATTAAGCCGAATACGAATAGAGGAACAATTTAACTTTATCGTACTAAGAAGCTCGGGGCTATTAATTAGATTTGATGCTAATTTATGTCAACAATTTTCCTTCATCATATTGTAAACAGGAAAAATATACTTTCTTTAAGCTTGTATGTTAATCGTTTCTGATAAAGCCTCGACTTCTTATTTGTTTAGATCTATTAACATCATGAGCGTAACTATTGCCTAGGACTAGGCTCTTGAATGTTATTCTGCCTACTTGATCGTCCTTCACACCGGTCCGTTAAAGCATAAAATTATTGTTATTATTTCCATATGATAATTCGCTTACCATAAAATGACCGTTAAAGCATCCAAGCGCGGATTAAAATAAACCAAATCGCCTACAGATGACACACGCGCATAAATTCCATATGGACAGCTGACATTTGCTCGAAAAAATGCAAGTTGGTGTTGTAAATCGTCCTTGGCTTGCGAAATTTGCACCTATGAGACCTGGAAAAGCGTCAAAGCCTAGCTTTTTGTGTCCTTGTTTGTTTATGTAGAGCTTTATGTGTGCGAAAGAGATGGCATGTTGGTGAATGAGCGTTGTAGCGGTGAGTCGCTGACTCCAGCCAGTCTCAGGCCGCTGCGCGTGCGGCGCGGTCCGCGCGTGAAAACGAGCCGTTCTATTTTCAAATCAACGAATCGCGATCGTTCCGAATTCAAATTTTTAAACGAAGTTTATCGATGTGCTTTTGTTTTTTGATGAGTGGTTTTTCTGTGAACTGTGAAGTTTGTTTTTTACGGCCTGTAAGCAAAGGATCCTCATTGTTACCTGATTTATTAGTCATAGATTTTTTTATGGTCACTACCTTCCTGTGAACAGCTATTTATTTTAAAATTATAATTATAGCTACCAAATTAATCAAAACTCAACGATATAATCAGGCTTTTTGTAATACTAACGCTAATGTTGGAATTTAGCTTAGCTGTCAAAGACTTTTTGGTACCTATGTATTTTACCTTCGCAAATCTTAGTTTTCTGTATTGAAATAAGCTTATAATTACTATACTAATAAATCACTGTTTTAAATTATCATGGTTGTTCACTAAAGTTACATGATTATTGAAACACCAGTTTCCCGTGAACAAGGTGCATGTAACTGCGCCGAAATATCGGGAGCTCATTCCACAACCTCACCACGGTAAATATCCCGTAAATAATCATAATATAACTAACTAGCTGCGCCCCGCGGTTTCACCCACGTAGTGATGAAAAATGGTGATGATGATGATGATGAATAGTACCCTATGTCACTCTCTGGTTCTTGAACTATACCCATGCAAAAAATCAGGTCGATCGGTTGTTCTGTTGTAGCGTGAAAGAGGAACAAACATCCATACATCTATACATACAAACTTTCGCGTTTATAATATTAGTATGATATACAAACTTTCGCGTTCATAATATTAGTTTTTTTTTGAGCAAGTTAACATTGACATTCGTATTTTTTTTTCTGGGCAAGTGCCTTTATTAACTAAACAAAATACAAGCTAAAACTAAAACTACAAATACAGTTAAGACTCCCCATAGACCGTTGAAGGTCTAAATACAATCCAAATGCTCAATCCCACTACCAGATGGCAGCGTACCCAGCAAGCTGGCTGCATTACCACGTTGAATGGCAATGCTTATGCGTTGAGCCAGAAACACGCCAGCATTTTGGTCACGCATCGCATTAACCAGGCGCTCTGAAAGATTTTTGAAAATGAGGTGAGCTCCCGTAATATTAGTAGGATTAATCACTGTTACTTGTATGACTTAAACTGTGGTATAGTCACATAGTTTGTGTCAAACGTACTCAAATTTTGAGGAAACTTCATTGCAAATTCCAATACGCTATTATTTGAGTCAACATCATTATCTTTTTAATAATATTATGTTATTGAACGTTAATTTCATCATTGAACCCTGATACAGTTTTTTTAACAATAATAAACAATAATGGCTTCTCATTATATTTCATACGACAAATTTAAGTCATTATTGAAACTGACGTGGTTATCACACATTTTATTTATATATTACACGGGAATTATTCACGTATGATTAAGCCATACTCCGACTATAATTTTAACCGTATTAGACGGTCTTTTTCAAAGTGAAGGTGGTAACCGGCTTAATCATACGTGAGTAATTCCCGTGTACTATAAATAAAAAACTTTAATATATCATACTGGGACCACTTTAATTTGAGCAGTCGGGAGTTTTCTGAAATGTGCTTTGTAAAGATTTTATTATTATTTGTTACTAGCTGTTACCCGCGACTTCGTACGCGTAGACTTTTATATAGTTTTTCAATCCCTTTTGCCCTCCTTAATTCGGCCCTTTCGTATAATATTAATTTTAACATATTTTCTTAATTTGCCAGTTAAATTATAATGTTTTCCAATATTTCACATCTCGCCGTTAAGAACATTCGAAGAGTCGTTAGTTTCTAAAATAAACGAGACTACAACCGCCTCTATATCTAAATTAGAACTGTCAAGTCGATGGACGAACTTTTATTTGAATCGGACGCCAGTTTGTTGCCATACACCTAGACCTGAAATCTCCCCATAATTGTTAAAATTTGATAAAATATAAGGTATGTAAAAATATATTTAAAATTACTAAGATATTTATGAGACAAATGTTTTTACATAATAAACATTAACCTAACTATAATATAGGTATAATTCAAATATCAACTATACACATGCAGAAAATCAGATCGATCCGTTGCTGTGTTGCTGCGTGAAAGAGGACCAAACAAACCAACAAACAAACAAACCAACAAGCTTTTCACATTTATAATATTAGTATGTTAGATGTTAATAATTTGTGGGGCCAAGCATCCGATCCGATTAGTTTGATACAGGAAATCCTAGTTAGTGGCCCGGACTAACTGGCCAGATCGTTGGGTAATTTTACTGCAGCTAACTGCAATGGACGTAACTTATAGTAGGCATGTGTCCCAATGTTTAATTCAATTATTTTCTTAGCGATGATTATAACTAATACATTACACATACTGAAAAAATATATTAAATTGGCTGATAAACCTCTGAAATATGAGCTTTTTAAAGTTAGCTCGGATACAGACGATACTCTGTTCCTTTCTCGCAAAGCGTGTGTTAGTATAGCATTTGTATGGCGCGCCTGAGGCGTGACGTCATAACTCAGTATAGTGTGCTCTCTGTCTAACATGAAATTAAAATACTCATTTTGTTTTTGAACTAATTTTAATTTTGTGTTCGTTGATGGGCTCTATTTATGACCAGCCTTTTTATGAAGTAATAAAAAAAATAGTCATCATGCATGCCTGTTATTACTGAGAGAAACAAAGAAAACATCTATTTTGTGCACAAAAAACACTAAACGTCAACAATATTAAAAAAAAAATGAAAAAAATATGTAGATGTTTAGTTGCCAAAGTAACGCTATTACTTTTTTTTTGTTTGATCGTCAGGTTCTCAATTACATAAATTTTTAATTTTGAAGAAGATTACGCGATATCTAAGTCAATTTCAATGATTCTTATAAAGGCTATTATATCGAGCGTCATCCCATTTAAATTAGAAGCAAATATTCCTCCTCCAAGGGTGGAAAATTAGGGTATGAATCCCTATTATGGAATTTCACCCTTTTCCCGTTGACCGATTATAATAGCACTTGGCACATATGTGTAGGTAGTTCCATTGAAAATCAAATATCTTGTTAGCTGTTAGTTTCCCACTTTCACTTATAACTAGCCACGATCTTTTCTCATATGCCATCTTTTTCCTTGATTTATTTGAGTCCACATGTTCTAAATAAAGTATAACTCATAAATGGTATATATATGAGTGTGTTACCATAGTTATCTAAAACGGATTGATCGATTTGAATGCGTTTATTTATATTTGAGAGCAGGTTTCATTGCGGTAGTTCTTAGCAATGTTTGATCAAATTCTATTGAGTGGTTTTAAAGTTATGAGCTTTTCTCCCAATTCATCATCTTCATCAGCCAGAAGATGACCACTGGTGAACATAGGTCTCCCCGTTTAACCTCCACACTGCACATTGAACGACAGCCTGCCTTCTGCGTCCACTGGATGCCCGCTACTTAAAATGTCATCGATCCATCATGTGGGAGGCCTACCTACGCTGCGCCTTCCGGTTCGTGGTCTCCACTCAAGAACCTTTCTTCCCCATCGGTTATCGGTTCTACGAGCAATGTGGCCTGCCTATTGCCACTTCAACTTGCAAATTTTAATAGCTATGTTTGTGACTCTGGTTCTTTGGCGAATATCCACGTTCTGGATTCTATCGAGCAAAGAAACTCCGAGCATAGCTTTCCATTGCCCGAATTGGTCGTGGGTTTTTAAATTTCATTTTTGAGAGGAAATAGCTTTGATTTTGAGGAAATAGCTGTTTGAATGTGTTACTTTAATTTAGAGTTGTGGCAACACTGTTAAACTTCTATTTAGGTAAAGTTTGTTTTGGTGATCTTTCGAGACACATGTGCCCATAAACTGGATACACATCTATGCACGCCGTGTGTGAGGGGAAAACACTTTTTACGTCTTTTTTGTGATGATTGATGTGCAGTTAAAAGCTGTCTTTCTTTCAGTTAACTTATGAATGCATAGCTTTTGTTGTGTCTCATTTCTTTAACGTTTTATTTGTTTTGAAAGAACCTTTGATGGTAGGCAAATGATGTCACCAAAGTCTGAGTATTATTTTTTGGCTGATTTTATTTATACTTTAGACTAGTCAGACATATTTAAATCTGTTATATTCTTTGATTATGATGCTTCTATTTTTTTTTAAATACTTAATAGGCTTGCGCTGGGCCGTCAACTCGCCTGATGTTAAGCGATGATGAAGTCTACGGTGGAGCATGCTTGCCTAAAAGAAACCGATTCACTCATGATTTGAAGACACCCAGATTGTAACTATCGGGAAACACCCATTCAGGTAGCGCATTCCACAGACTAGCAGTTCGCACAGTAAAAGTGGAATCAAAGCACTTCGTTCGGGTTTTCGGAATACCAACCATAAAGCGTTGTCGATTTTTTGTGCCCGCTCCGGCAGATAGAAAAATGGGATATATATATGTATATATAGTCAATAGTTTTGCCCGTGGCTTCGCCCGCATTGTGAACAAAACTTGGCATATGTCAGTGATAGTGTAGCTTTAGATTAGAGTAGTTCCAGAGATTACTTCCAAAAAATCACGAACTTACAAACTGTATAATGTTAGTATAGATATACTATCAGGAGTGCTAGATTAAATTGCAGACTATGTGATATAAATTGATGTAGGTAATTAAGTAGTAACATAGGAGACTTTGATAAAGCATGTGAAGAATAAGGATTGAACGAGGCAGAACGCAGAATAAGAATCTTAAACCCAGCAGAAGAATAAAGGCTGTTAAAAATGACGATAAGAATAGGAAATGTTATTGGTTTGCAAGCAGACGATTAAATAAAAACACTCGTAAATATATTTCGCCAGCTACCCTATTCATCAGGCAGAAGTTAACAACCCGTAACTACCTTGTCATATTATTCTTAATACCATATTTTATTCCTTATATCTCAGTCGGATATCTCAGACCTTGAAGGGAGCAGTGGGCGTATTTTCTCAATATTTCACGTTTTTACGCACGACTGTGACAGCGCGAGTGTCATAGTCGACACAACTGTTTCCAAACAAATCTTGTAGCCACTTCGGGTAACTGACTCACGGTGAGTCTAGGTTTAAATTTAAACTCGCATTTAACTGAGAAGTTTAGTATCATGTTACGTAGGGGGTTTATTTTTTTGTTTTAAACTTGAGATGATTATTGTTAGAACTATTTGAAATTTTCTCAATATCATCATCATAATGAGACTTGAATTACCCACTGCTGGGCGTAGGCTTCCCTTTGTTTATGCCACTCTACCTCGGTAGTCGCATCCACTCGTTTCCGTTAGTTCTTTTGATGTCGTCGGTCACCTCATCCTCGGTCGGTCTTCTCAATATATAGTTTTAAAACCGGTTCATCATCATTATCTTACCTATTTGTCATTTATGTGGAATCAGTTCAATTTGTGCGCTTTATCATTCATTCCGTCATATCAGATTTAACACCTGAGTTAAGCATTAACCCCTATTAGCGAGTATTCTCTTTGAACTATTGACATTTTTAACCTTCCAATAATTAATGTTGAAAGTGAAAACTGTATCGTCTTTATATCTGAGTTAACCCCTCCCCCACCTCTCCCTCTTCCCTTAACTTGATCTTAATTTGTGATGTGACATGAAAGAAAGTCTTCGTATTATTTTAATTAATACTCCTCTTTCATAATTTTTTATTGGTTGCCTATTCAGCTCACACCAAGGCTTCATCGTTTCGCCCGTTTCTTCAGTTTATTTACGACGTTGCAGTGGTATTATATGTTATGTTATACATATCATAATCATACTATCGACCTTATTATTTCGAGAGAAATTTACTGTATCATCACCCCATTTTTTAACCTGTCCAATAAATAATTTAAGGTTAAAGCTGATTCCACCGCCAACGAAGCGGTTGCCGTAAAAAGGTACTAATTTCACCACAGTCAATAAATATTAAAAAAATAAACTGAATTTCCTTATTGTTCACCTCGTTTGCAGATATTTATTATCTACTTCATCATTATGCTTGTTCGAAACAGTTTCGACGCCAGTATTTTGCTTTTTGCAATCTGTTGTTTAACTTGCGGATTTCGGGGTGTATGTAATTATGTTGTCCTTCCGGTTAAACACAATATTTAATTGAATTTTCGGATACTTTATTTCCTTCCGATCAAACTGAATTTTTACATATATATTTTGAATGTTTTAAACGTAACTGAAATTGAGATTAACAACACAAAATATGATCTACCATAAAACCTTTGTCGGTATTTTTCTTTAAATAAAAAAATGTGTTACCGTGAAAATATTAAATATACAAAATAACGAGTTAAAAGCTTGTATTGAAAAACAGTTTTAATATGACAATTATTGTTTTTACTTGCATGGTAATTTGAATTAAATTTTTCAATTAGCCCGGCAGTTGGCCTTTGCCGGAACACGGCATATAAATAAAACATCAAAAAGATTTAATTGTGGATCTGATAGTAGTGTGCAATGCCTATATAAAGTCGTCGAGATGTCTTTCCTATATTTACTGAGTTGTTCTGATTCTTATAATTGTGCTTGGACATATTTTTAACTGTGAAATTAAATGTATTCCTTATGTCGTAAAATTCTGTAGTTCTTCGAAAAACACGGTCGTATTATCACTTGATATTACTATTAACGAATCGTAATAAAAAAAAAAATGCTTTGGATTTTTTAATAAATGAATACCTCGTCTTGACAGTTAACTAGGTGTTTTGAGATTAATAATTATTTTCCTCCTTGACGGAATTTCCTGATGACAGTCAGATTTTCTTGTAATTGGGGAATTCACTGACAAATGGCAACTTTTTTGCCAAGTACTTAATCATCGCGATTGTTACAGTAATTACTGCAAAAACATTATCTGGCCATACCTGTCTGGTATATTTGACCTCTTGTACATTCGCTACTTATTGTTTGTTTGACTAGACACAATAAGAACATAAAGTCGTACAGCGGGCAAAGAAAGAGCTATGCTCGGAGTTTCTTTGCGCGATAAAATCCGGAACGTAGATATTCGCCAAAGAACCAGAGTCACTGACATAGCTATTAAAATTTGCAAGTTGAAGTGGCAATGGGCAGGCCACATCGCTCGAAGTACCGATAACCGATGGGGAAGAAAGGTTCTCGAGTGGAGACCACGAACCGGAAGACGCAGCGTAGGGAGGCCTCCCACTAGATGAACCGACGACATTGTGAGAGTCGCGGACATCCAGTAGATGCAGATGGCAGGCTGTCGATCAGTGTAGAGGGTTTATCAAAACAGACGCTTTAGTATTAATATTATGGAGCCCTGGCTTTTTATTGTGCTCCTCTGGAATAAAGCCTGTCTTCGTCTTGGGCAGCTTGAACCCCTCGCTTCACTCAGGACTCTATATAACTCTAGAGTCCCTCGTTACGCTCAGGGTTCAATATGCCGCCCGCGACGTAAGACACTACTTTATTCCCTTAGGGCATAATCTACTATTAACGTATTTTTTTTGCAAACCAACTTGTTGGCAATTTGCATCGGCTTGCGTACGACCTTAATTTTAAATAGAGCTTGAACCCAGAATGAAGCGATATTAAGTTATCAGAATTGACATAAAATTAAATGTATGCATTCCGTATTTGGAGCAGACAGTCGGATTGTACATGATAATTTAAACTATGTCAGATGTTTCATTTTTGTACACGCGACCTACAATATTTTGCTGACTTACTAAAGTGTGGATTTTTCTTCTATAAATCAAAATCAGTGGACATTAGTGCTAGTATCTAATCATCATCATTATAAGCCTTTATGATTTGTGCACTATCGTCCTAATTAAACCACCTTTTTTCCTTAATTACTTAATATTATTGTGTACTAGGGAATCATTGTGTCAGTTGCTGGGCTATTTTTAAAACACAACGATTTAGATAAGATCGCACAAGAAATCTGTTTTGGGTAATAAAATTAAAGTAATTGGCCTCAATTTTGCCGTACCTAAAATCTGCCGCCCTATGCTCCTACTCAGCCTGCTGGTAAATCCGCCACTGATTTTTTACGTGAATAATAATAAAATTTATTTGCAACCATTAATATTAAGTAGGTACAATATTTAGTTCAAAATAAAATAAAATTAGGTTTACAAAACTTATTGCAATATGATTAAAATTAACATGCCATTATTACAATTAGCAGTCGCTAGTTATCGCTATAGGATTCCCTGTGTTGCGATAACTAGTGCTCTTCAAGGGACAAGTTACATAGTGCTAATAATACAATTTAGGATATAAAATTATTTGAAGTAGAATTATAAAGTTATGATGTATGATTATTATTTTATAAATTGATTATACATTATGCATGCAAAATTATAATAAATATTTTATTGTTTGAAGCTATGTTATATGTAGTATCAAGTGTGTTTGTGTATGTAGGCTGGTACGAATCTCAGCTTTTTAGCTTACGATCCGTATCAGCTCCTCAGTGTCCATTTCCTGTAGAGTAATTAAGTATTTCTTTATCTTGTTTTTGCTTACATGTTTCGAATCCTTGATTAAGTCTAGTTTTTTATTTAATTTATTGTAAATGTAGCGTCCACGAAAACCATAGCTTCTTTGCCCTATAAGTACTTTTGTCTGTGGCACTGGCCAGTGAGGTTTCCGTCTGGGACCGGAGTTCTGTACGGAGTGTAGATTGCAATACTAACACGTAGCGCAAGATACCGACCAGCATTTTGGTCACGAGTTGATTCGACCAGACGCTTAGATAGTTCTTCAAAAATATTTTGGCACCAGACCCCCACGGACCTAAAGTTTCGACCCCAAAAGGCTCAAAAATGTCCCCACTGTCTAGGCTACTATATTTGCGCCTTTTGAGGCCTTCTGCGGATTCAACCGCCGCTCCAGCCTTGTTTTGCGTACCGCGAAGATGAGACAGCGCAAGGGTATCAACGCAAGTAGCGTCCCATACTAAAGGCCGCCCCATCTGCCAAGTAATTAAGGTCTTGTCTTGTCTACAGGGTTACTCGGAACTGTGGTACTAAGCAGAAAGGTCGTTGACACTCCACAAAATGTATGGAACAGCCGATATTTTGTTAACGATTTCAGGGTTGGTCCCATAGTAAAAGTTGTTCATAATATAAAGTACAATGACCTCCTCTCGGCTTAGTAGATACAGTCTATTTGCGTAATACTGTATATTTTTATATTTTGCTACAAGAATAGATATTTAATCAAGTAAGGTTTCCACCCTATTGTGTGCGTCTTTCTTTATATTGAAAGGTTTATTCATCGTGAAAGTATAAAAGACTTGTCAACATAAAAACATCGGATGTACATTCCCGAAACACAAAACATGTAACGAAACTTTCTCTGTGACTTCTTATGGCGACAATTTAATAATTTGAGAACGGGACGAGAATGTACGTTTTGCTTTTTGTATTATTTGCATTCTTTAAGACGCGTTATGTTTAAAGATAGCAATGTCGCAGAGATAGTTTTTTCCACCGACTTCCAAAAAGATTTTTCGAAATAGTTTGACATAAAAAAAAATGATAAAAACATCATCATCATCATCATTTCAACCATATGATGTCCACTGCTGGACACAGGCCCCCATCAATCTCCAAAGGGACCGATTGGAAGCGGCCTGCATCCAGCGTTTCCCTGAAGTCTCTTTTAGGTCGTCTGTCCATCTTGTGGGTGGACGTCCTACGCTGCGCTTACTGGTCCGTGGTCTTCAATCGAGAACCCTTCGGCCCCATCAGCAATCTGTTCTGCGTGCTAGGTGCCCTGCCCACTGCCACTTCAACTTGCTAATCCCGGTGGTCTATGTCGGTTACTTTCGTTCGTCTACGGATCTCCTCATTTCTGATTCGATCCCGTAGAGAAACCTCGAGCATGGCCCTCTCCATAGCTCGTTATGCGACTTTGAGCTTGCTTATAAGGCCCATAGTGAGAGACCACGTTTCAATGCCGTACGTCATCACTGGCAACACACACTGGTCGAAGACTTGACATACAAAATCACAAAAAAGTCTGTGATAATAAAAAAAACGAGTGGACATTATCTTTAAGTTTACATGAGGCTTTAGGCATTTGGTCATACTGTTTAATACACTTTGACGAAACATCCTCGGAAGGGTGTAAAGTGTAACAAACACCACCTTCTCTCATTTCTCGCTCCAACAGCTTCCCCGGCTACATTACAAGTAACTTTGCGAGGTTCGTTATCTTTCAAACAAAAAGAACATACGTTGGTTCGTTCGTTTCGTTCGTTCGTTTCGTTTTTTTTTCGTATTGTTTACTCATGGTACGCTTTGTTCCGTCACTAATAATAGCGTGATTAAAGTATCTTCCATGTTCCAATTCCAAGCGGCCGTCTCCCATTTACTAAATTGCTCTAACTGAATTTGACACTATGGAATGGAGCAGTGATCAAGCTCACCATGAGCCAAAAGAATGTTGTACGATCTCTACCTCTATATCTGTCTTCTCTTCTCTACATAGTATCGCTGTCCGGGTCTGTCTAGTGTCTGTCTGTATGACCGCTAACTCCTAAACAGATTTTGAAGCGGTATTCACCATCAGTTACATAATTTTTCTCGGAAGGTTTATACAGGATGTAAGGGGAACACTCTCGAAGCCAAAAGAAGCTAATTGTACTCATCATTATGAACCACTTTTATTATGGGACCAACCCTGAAATCGCGAAAAAAAATCAGCTGTTCCATACATTTTGTCGAGTGTCGAGTGATCGTTTTCTATAGAACAGCTGATATTTTTTTCGCGATTTCAGGGCTGGTCCTTTGGCTTCGAGAGTGTTCTCCTTACACCCAGTATAACTAGCGACCCGCTATGGCTTCGCACGTAAATTCGCACACCTGTGGCAAGCCGGGGCGGGTCGCTAGTACATCATAAAATGAAATTAGCTGGGATATACTTTATCTCGGAAAAATGCGAGTTCTTTACTGATACAAAAAAAAAACTATTCTACTCCAAACGAACTGCGAAAAACGGTCATTGACCTAGGTATTACATGTTAGCACCGAAAGAAAACGATAGCATAGCTCTCCATACATTTATGCATCGCTTCCCTGTCGTTTTACGCTTCCACCACGTTCATAGTCAGGGGAGGACGGCCTGTCATTTATACTACCGCGTACTACAAACGGAGTACAAGCGTAAAACGACAAGTTTTTTTTTTGTTTTGCTACCATTTTTGCACTGCAAAATTGCACAGTACCTAATGCATATTGTGGGTAGAACTTTGAAGTGGCGGATCATGCAATTGAGCTAGCGCTCAACTGGCGTTAATTTTGCGGAGCTCCGCGTAACTGTGGCAGCTGGTCCCGCCTACTTTTCATTTCCGTCAATCTTTCTTCTTCCGTGCTAAAACATTGAAATGCATGATAGCCGCGCGCCATTGCTGCGACAACTGATAATAACCCAACGGCGTTATAAAAGAACACCGACTTCTTATGAAATCATGTATTTCTTATTTGCCAACATCCTAAATACCGAGAAGATAAAAACCTTCTTAACTCAACCTCATCTTTGCGAGGATCTTGAGTACTGTTGTGCTGTTACAGTGAGAATTTGGCCGAATTGCATGCAGCTTTTTGCTATCGTAGCCATACCATACCATCCACCGTGTTTTGTGAGTAATTTTGTTTCGTGTTTTTGCCAATGGAACCCTATTTTGTTTTGTATGTTTTACTTACATCAATCAAGACGTCTATTTTTACCAGACGACGCAAAGCAAAAGAAGAAAATAACTACAATTTTATTTTGAGACATCAGCAACATTGTAGTTAGAATGTTTTTTTTTTTTTTAATTTATTTCGTGACCATTTATACATAGTCCTTCAGTCGGAATAATAATAATAATAATGTTTACAAGGTTTTAAATAACGTCAAACAAGTCATAATCACAGTCAGAGTTAAGCAAATAAGGCCATGTCAAAGTCTTGCCCTAGTAAATGGTAGTCTTTAATAAAGGCTTCTAAGGATTTTTGGAAACATCACGAAAATATATGTTATAATAACCTCGTTAAATCAGTTTCCACTCTTGAGCACGTTCATGGACACTCAATAAATAATAATCCACTATTTTTACACACTTGAAAATGCTCAAGTTTTATATACTCAAGTCTTACTTTGCTTGACTGTGTGACTGTGCGAGTTGTTAGACGATATTTAATCAAACTTGATAATAATATATTACTTGACACTGGCAAATGCTCAGGAGTACGATGCCAAACTCCTCACAGAGAAAAGATTATAAAAGAACATTTATTTAAGGTGCGTTCGGATAGCCCCTTGGTGGCAAAAATAACTGTTACAAACGCCAATAATGATCACATGTAGCGTTCGTTTTGGGAACGTGTGTGCAAAAGTGGCATTATTAACTGTTTTCGCTCACCGTTCGGATAGGTCGAAAACAGCTAAAAATGCCATCGTAATCTGCCACTTTTGACCCACCTCGCGACATGGGTTCGTTGTGATCCATTTTTGACATTAAGATTTTGACGTTTGTTTTTCGCGGTGTTTTGGTGTTTTGTTTGCGCGCGACTGTAATAATTCTTCAGTTTCTCGTTTTACGACTGTAGCGTTCGTTTAGGGTAGGGATCAAAAGTGGCAAAAATTGCAAAATTCTCAAACCGAACGCTTTACATAAACGCCAATTTTGACAATGCTAAAAATGCCATCATAGCCTATCCGAACATACCTTGAAGCGTTCGTTTAGGGTATGGATCAAAAGTGGCAAAAATTGCAAAATTCTCAAACCGAACGCTTTACATCAACGCCAATTTTGACAATGCTAAAAATGCCATCATAGCCTATCCGAACACACCTTTAGTAATCCCTCGTCCACCCCTCGTCACAAGGTTACGTCATCTGGAAAACAACTTGAGAGATGTGATTCTAAAGCAATCGAAATAGTTTCGGTCTCTTTTATATTCCCATATCCATGATGAAAGAGAGGTGATGGAAATAATATCTATTAGCCTAGACTTGCACGCAAATTTATCTCAGTCCAAAACATACTTACTTATCCAATGTAGGTATGTATTTATAAAAATAACTCATTTTATCGCTACAGTCACAACAATCAGGAAAAGACTGACAATCACGTCAAGTCATTGACCTTTACAAGCCATTTAAATACGCGTACAAATCATAAATGTTTTTTTAATTAGCGCATAATTAAAGGCGGAAAATTAAGTAATAACACTTGGTGCCAATGACAAACTGCAATATATATCGGACACAGAACAAAAATACCAGTAACCCTTCAACGGTATCAATATTTAGTAAAAGTTAATCCAGTATATTTTGTGACAAGGCATTTCTTTGTAATGGCTTCACTTTTGTCTGTAGCATCGTGAAAAAACATGTCGCCTCATTATAATTATTTTCATAAACTCGTGCATTTCTAGCAACGGTCAATCTTTGATTTCTAGTGTCAGTAGCTAGTAAAATACGTAAGAGGCGGTATGGCCTTAATGGTTTAAGCCTGCCTATTAATGGGCGAAAAAACATACCAAATGTCAAAATAGTTTTACTGTTTATTTTTTTTGACAAAACACCGACACGATAACGTTACCAGTTTTACATTTACAAGAGTGTCCAGAGGCAGTGGTTTCTGCTTACCATCAGGCGGACCGCATGCTTATTTACCGCTCTTTTTATAAACGTGGTCTTTATGTAAAATTCTAATAACATGAATCTAACTATTCTCTTCACGTATGAATAATTATGTTAGGAGCTCTAAACAAAACCCGTTTTAGCTCGAAAAAACTTTAAAATTCTTAGTAGTTAATTATCTTACTGACAGCACTGTACCAGGAATTCCCCGGCACCTGAGTCATTGAGTCCTTTGGAACGTTGCCAGCAAAGTTGTTGTTAACAGACAGTGGCTTGTTTGCATCTACAAGGTGCCGTCACACTGAATTATTCTTCGAACTAACGAGGATATAGAGAATTCGTCCTGTTTCACCGGTACCATTTTTCTTTTGGACGATCAGGACAGGCACTAAAGGCCTGTTCCATGGTTGGCATTTCAAAAATCCGTACGATGCGCTATGATTATTATTGTACGAACTCTTCGAAAAATGACACACTATTATAGATAGGAAACTGCTACTTTGGTGGTCACAAAACTCTATCGTATGTTGAGAAACTGCTACTTTGACGGCCACAAAACTGTCTTACAATGCGAAACTGCTACTTTTGTGGTCACAGAACTCAGCTTTACGATGCGAAACTGCTACTTAAAAAACTAACTTACAATGGGAAACTGCTAGGTACTTAAAATAATTTACGATAGGAAACTGCTACTTTGAAAAAGTATTTACCATGCAAAACTGCTACTTAATTTTTTTATTTAGGATGGGAAACAGCTACTTTGAAAAATTATTTACGATGAGAAACTGCTACTTCGATGGTCACAAACTTCGTGCAAACCGCTAAATTGTGGAATACGTTGCCTGAATGGGTGTTCCCCGATAGTTACAATCTGGGTGTGTTCAAATCGCGATTGGATCGTTTTATTTTAGACTAGCGGCACGCCCCGGCTTCGCACGGGTATAGATATATAGCCTATGTCACCCGGGGATAGTGTAGCTTCCCAACAGTGAAATAATGTTTCAAATCGGTTCTGTAGGTACTAATAGGAGCCTATTCAATGCAAACATAGCTGTAGGAAGTGCGACACAAGACTATTGTTACATGATAACGAAACATGCGAAATTAAGCCTCCGTGTGCTTTCCCGAAGTGTAAATACACATTAAAAGACCGCTATCTATATATTTTTTTTACAAATGTACTGTACATGGTTATAATTAAGTGTAGAAGTATATTATGTCCAACGGTTTTGCCTCGATTTTACTGAGCAAGTTCAACGGTTATGGCCCGTCCATTCATTTTATTTTGGTCGAAGATTAAAAAATACAATATATTACACTCTCTCGGAAAGCTCCTGAGAGAGTTTAGCAAACGAAGAAAATTCCTCTGTTTATTTATCTCTTCGGGAGCGAACATTTCGTCACGAGCGACATCTGTGAGGGCTCTTCCTCACATCTCTATTGTGAAAGTGCATCTATTTCCGTTCGTTTTGCGCCCGTATCCACTTGTCGTTCCAGTTTCCATTCCAGTTGGTTTACTCGCAGGGATAGTATATAAACCAATTGAGAAATTTAATTATCTTTTTAGGCTTCCGTTTCCAATGGGTAAAACGGGACCCTATTGCTAAACCTACGATGTCTGTCCGTCCTACCTTTAAACGGCTGTATCTTTCAAACCTTAATAGATAACCAATTAAAATTTTCACAGAAAATGTACCGTTACGGCGGATTAACTAAAAAAAAAGTCAAAAAGTAAAAACGAAAGTCCCCGTACAACAAACGTATTTTTGTACATTTGTATACGTATATTTGTATTAGCTCTAATGTAAAAACGGTAATACGTACAAGCGTCAAACTTGGCATGATATAGTACACACTCTGAAGTATAACAACAAATAATAAATAATAGCCAAGTGCGAGTAGGTGACAGACAGATAGCAATATATTATATATAACATATTACTAAGCCTAAGCTGTCCGTCTGTCATCGTAGGCTAAGTAATAGGGTTTCGTTTTTACCCTTTGGGTACGGAACCCTAAAAACGAATTGCGAACCCTTCCTTTTTCGAAGTCAGTTAACAAATGCTTGGTTATCGTTTCGTGTAACCGAGCATGTTGGTGTGATTAAAAACTGATACTGTAAACTGTATTTTGCAACCACTGGTACCAAATTCAACTGCAAGTAAACCCATATTCTAAGCTTCAGAGCTTCGTACATTGGCTGCAATCCCAGCGTATCTGGGGCATCCACAGGTCTCTATTAAAACAAACACCGCGAGCCCGTCAAGCCCAGATTGCCGCATATTTCGAATAGGTCCTAAACAGTGGTCGAATTGGACTCACAGAACGCATTTCCCTTCAAACCTTGCGAACTTTGAACCGACTGTCCAAGAAGGAGGGTAATGTTTTTGGGTTGTATGTAAGCATGTAAGTTTGTTTCTGGGTTTCTGTACCTAGTACCTCCTGTAGCCTAAATGGCTTGACCGATTTTGACGAGTCAGGTGTCGTTGGATTCCTCTTTACGTCCAAACATTACATTAGCGGAAATGTAGCATTTCCGCTTTTTTCCGAGTATTTTCAAACAAACTAAAGGTTTGTTACCTGCCTACGTTTTTTTGCCGAACCAGAACGATATGAGGAGAACTTTTACGAAACGGAACGGTGATTTCACGAACCGGGACGGCGTTCCGGTGCGTTCCGGTCCACGTCCAGCACTGGTTCTAAATGATGCGGCTAATTGGTTTTGGTTCATAGTATCATATATGTCATGAGAGCAATAATTTATCTCCATTCGCACGGTTAACTGCTTTCGTAGTTTTCACAGTTTAATAAAGCGCAGTTTGACATTTTTGTGTTGACGTCTACGACCAAAGCGACGAAGATTGATCGATAGATTTTAAATTAAATATTAATAATATAAGTTGCCTGGGGTGGTAAAATGATTTCGACACAAGATTCGAAAAGGGTAAAGCACTACCTTTATTTTCAGAATTACAGGCGCGGAACGTCAAACAGTCTTTTAACAAGATAATTATATTGAATATTTTTGCGAGCGCCTTGCGACCGGCGGAAAGACGGTTCTCCTACTTACTCAAGCGCTGGCGTGCCATTGGCGGGGCGCTCGTTGGTTGCTAGGCAACCTTCAAACTTAGACACGTTAGAGCACCGGGTCCGCGTTACAGTAACTAATAAAGCTTAGAACTTACTGTAATAGTTAAATTCACAGAAAAGAGAAGTAAATAGAACGGAAATGAGAAGGAAAATATGTCGCCAGGCATTATGACAGAACCTTGCTTGAACATTCTTAGTTATGTCAACGACATAAATAAGAATTACCTTTTTGGGATAGGTCTTAAAGTTCTTAGTCCGCATCACAGTTGCTAACTGATTTCGAATTATTGACGTTTCGTTTATATGGGTGCAACTGGCTACAACAAATTTCTTACAAAAATGCCTTGACAGCCGTTCTAATCTAAACGAAAAAAAAACTTTTCTGTGGTTAAATTATTAAAAAATATTGGTATTGATTTGTTGAACTGGCTGGCAGAGCCCTCCGCGTGAAGTACTTATTTCGAAAAACTATTCAGATACACAATAAAAAGCTCCTATGAATGTGTATAAAAATCGGTATCTATTCTGACAAAAGTCTGTGGGAGCATCCGATTCCCGGTACCGTCGTAGCTGTTTTATCTGTGGCACTGTGCTGTAATACCAACACTAGAGTAACTAAATCCACAACGTTGTGCAGTGTGCTGCTTTTGGGAAAAGTGTTGCTAGGTTAAGCATTTTCCCAATAGGACCGTTTTTTTAGGTTTTGTTGTATTTTTTGTCATATCCGAAAAAGTTGGGTCTGAAAATGTTTTAGCCTTTGCAGTTTTAATGTAACTTTTTGTCATCCTTTTAAATAATTAATATAAATCATTTATTTCAGACACATTAAAAGTTCATATTAGGTATTTTAGGTACTTATATTTTGAAAATTTAATTAAATTATGTTACAAAATATTACTAGCAAAATTTCCTCTATGTACTAGCAACACTCTTCAGTCTATTTACCCAACTCTTTCACAACCTGCGCTTTTGTGAGATGAAGGAAACATACTTTACTTACTAACCAACTTATTTCAAATACGTGGCCAAATGAAATAACAAATTTTCTATCAGTTTTGTTTACAAAATGCGTTGGTGGCTCCCTCGCTCAACTGTACAAATTAGTTTGTCGCGCGGTGCCGGTTTTCATAATGTTTGCCATTTAGTGCTCGCTCTCGTCAATAGTTAGGTGTTGCTGCATTGGGCAAGAAATGGAACGTGAAATTTGACGCTTGTTCTTTTCATTTACAACTCTCTTTTTTTTATTCTTTCCTCTGAGAAGAATTTGGCATCGTACTCTTGTGCATTTGACCGTGTCAAATATTAAATTATTAACTAATTTGATGAATTTAGTCAAACAAGTCAGTCACAGTCATAGTCAAGCAAGTATATCTCGGTCAAGTCAAAGTCAAGCCCCAGTAAAGTAGTGGAAACTTTACTAGAGTTTTGGAATCGCATCACCGCTTTATGGTTGATATTCCGAAACCCGTACGAAGCGCTTTGATTCCACTTTTATTATGCGAACTGCTAGTCTGTGAAATGCGCTGCCTGAATGGGTGTTCCCCGATAGTTACAATCTGGGTGTCTTCAAATCATGTGTGAATCGGTTTCTTCTAGGCATGCGTGCTCCATCGTAGACAGCATCACATATTTTTTTTGTTATTGTTTGCCCATTACTGGGCAAGTTAAAGCAATCTAGGCCATACCGCCTCGTCTTACGTATTTTACTGTCTTAAGTACGCTCCAGTAAAGTAGTGGTCATTTTAAGAGTTTTGGAATCGCTTAACATCAAGCGAGTTAGCGGTCAAGTGCAAACATATTTTAAATAAATAAAAAATAGAATGTGATATATCTCGATAAATTCCATGGTTCCTGTAGGATAACGAGTGAAACCGCGGGGCGTTGCTAGTAATAGTCTATACGAATTAACCTGTCAATAGAGACAATCAAAGAATCGACCCAATCTTCTACTCTGTTACCAGCTATCCTGAACCCTATCACGTTTTAATACAGTCTAAAATAACTTAAGATAACGCTTGGTGTTGCTAGTCTACGATGCCGTGTCGTCTTCCGGCCATTGTCCGAAGTTCCCGGTAGCTGAGTGCCGATTCAAGTCTTCGGAGAAGCTTGCGAAGACATTGTGATGACATATCTGGTTGGTTGGTTGAATAAAAAGACTTGAACACAGTAGACAGAATCAAAAAGCATGTTCTCGAGCTAGTTTAAGGTGGTTTGAGGCAAGTTGATGGATTCTAGAAGATAAAACGATGTTTCTAAACAAAATTAGAAGCTATTGGAAAGTAAATTTAAACGCAATTTGATGGTTTTTGGAAAATTAGACGAAACGATGTTTCTAAGCAAAAATAGAAGCTGCCAATTTGCCTATAAAGTTACTTTCCAATGAAAGTAACACACAGTATTTCATCGTTTTACTTTGGAAGATAAAACAATGATTCTAAAGAAAATTAGAAGCTATTAGAAAGTACATTTAAAGGCGACTTGATGAATTTTAGAAGATAAGAAGAGTCAATTAATGTTTCTTGGCTAAGTTAGATGCAACCAATTTGCCTTTAAAGTTACTTTAAATTCAAATTATAAAATGTTAGAAGATTAATGTTCTTAACAAAATTTAAATTTGCAAATTGATGTATTTTCGAAGATAAGACGAGACAATGTTTCTAAACAAAATTAGAAGCTGCCAATTTGCATGTAAAGTTACTTTGCAATGAAAGTAACTTTAAATGCAAATTCACAGATTTTCACCGTGTCATCGTTTTATTTAGGAAGATAAAACGATGTTTCTAAGCAAAATTAGAAGCTATTTGAAAGAAAATGTAAAGGCAAATAATACATTTTAGAAGATAAGACGAGACGATGTTTCTAAGCAAAGTTAGAAGCTGACAATTTGCCTTTAAAGCTTTCCAATGAAAATAACTTTAAACGCAAATTTACAGATTTTAGAAGATAAACGATGTTTCTATATAATTTTCAAACTCATCAATATTGTATCATTTCTAAACATTTTGCCATAAGATGGACCCATTTCCAAGCTCGCCTCAAACGGAAGCATGCCCATAAAGCTGACATGGTGTGTCTCATTGGATATGCTGTCGACTATTATGGCATACTAAGCGGGAAGCTTATTTATTTACTCTTTATGCAGACGACATCGTATGGTAATAGAGATAACGATGCGTGATAGATATGATATGATATGACCATTCTCCATCTATCTTGAACGAGTTAATATCCGCGATTTCGTTTGCTTTCCTTTTAGCCTGTCACATTTTCAACTTTTTTAGGTAAAGAAAAAAAAAGATTGGGCATTACTTTTAGAATAACATTGCCGGCGTTTTAAAGTAAAGTTTGAATCGATAAGGTTTAAATCGAAATAATTTTATTGTTGGATGGGTCAAGCAAGGTTGGAATATAACATATGGGTATGTTTTATACCGGAAAAATTTACGGTTCCTCAGGATTGTAAACGCGGGTAAAACAGCGAGACATAGCAAAGCAATATTATAATTATTATAATATCCTTCCTAATTAAACATTCAAACTTAGATAACACTAGACAACGAGCGTGCAGCGTCTAGCTTTTTTATTTTCTCTTCTTTAGATGACTTTGGCGTAGCACGTCTTGTGCATTTCCCAGTGTCGAGTTTTGAAATAACATGTTTAGGAAAGCCCAAGGAAGTTGCAAGGAAAGGAACGCGTTCTGTCAAAATATTCCCATACAAAACTAAACCTTAACGTCTAACGATAAGGTTCATAATAATGTGGCTAGGAACATGGAGGTAAAACGAGCTCACTGAAATAGCTACCACGGAGGAAGTGTATCCCTTTCTAAAGATTGCCATTACATAAAACATATATTTTAGTAAAACTCTGTTTTAAACTATCTCAGCTGTTCACTAAAGTTATATAATGTTGTGGAATCTCATTCCACAACCACCACGGTAATTATCCCGTAATCATATTTTAGTAGTTTTACTTATTCAATCGGACATACCAGGCAGGCCCTATTTTGGGGTGTAAACATAAAATTACTACCAATGAAATAAAGATAAATTTTTATTTCCATTTTCTAACGGATATTAATGTAGATAATATATCTAATGTATCATGTACATATTTAAATTTTATTTTTAAGTAACCATGTAGGTTCCTAGTATAATTACTAGGAACGTTCATGGTTCTGCTGAACCATGAAGCTACTGGCAGCATTAACGACATGGCGTTTTTGATTGTTTGCTTACTATATTTTGTTTTTTCAAGCATGATTTTTGAATATTTATTTTAAAATGGTGAAAAATTTCTGTATAAGAAACTGTGCTAGTGAATCATTCGGTGGCTGCGGCATATCTTTTCACAGGTAGGTACACAAAGCTTGAAATACAAGAAAATGTTTACTAGGGTGTCCATACACGTGTGAACATGAACAATATTTTGAACAATGAACAATTATTTTTATACATTATGTTTTAGCATGACCTAGGGATATTTTAAAGTAATTCGCATTTCGGCGAGTGTGCGCAAAAGCTTCGAGCCCTTGTTCCACCCTCCCCCTTTTACTTAGGAAAAGTAGAATGACTGCACATACACACTACCCTCCCTTCCTAGTGAAAATTCCAAAGATTTGAACTCAACGATTTGGGTCTTCATTTATGATACGTACTGCCCAAGAATGGAACTACCTGCCGTCCTCCTTGTTTCCTGAGAACAACAAACTAGATATCTTCATGGCTAGTGATAGATAGTGACAGTGATAGTGACTGCTAGTCTGTGGAATGAGCTGCCTGAATGGGTGTTCCCCGATAGATACAATCTGGGTGTCTTCAAATCACGAGTGAATTGGTTTCTTCTAGGCAAGCGTGCTCCACCGTAGACCGCATCATCGCTTAACATCAGGCGAGTTGGCGGTCAAGCGCAAGCCTATTATTTATATTAAAAAAAAGATATGTATAGATATATATGAATAGATTTCTAGATCAACGTGTTCCATCCTCCGCCACACCGTCACGTACCATCAAGTGAGTAAGTGGCGAAACGTAGATCTAGTACCACCATCCAACGGTGAACCGAGCTTTCTGTGTACAGTTGTATCGTTCAAGGGTGTTTCGACGAATCGTACGGGAATCATTCTAAATATTACATAAAAAATGAAAGTACCTAAATTCATCGCTGAATATATTTCATGTTACAGTATACCAACAAAAGAGGATGTAAGAAAAATGTGGTTGGAAGTAATTCTTAGTCGAACAGCAAGAATAACAAAAAACTCCAGGGTGTGCAGTTTGCACTTCAACACAGAAGATTTTATAAAGACACTAGCGACCCGCCCCGGCATCGCAGGTGCAATGCTAATACTAAAATAATATACTACGGAATGTCTTTATATACCTACAACGTTCACAGCTTTTTGTCATTAGGCAAAACAAACATGTTTTCTATAGAGGTTACTCTTTAAAGAGCGACATTATGATTGGCCATGTGAAAAACACGCCGCCGGTACCGGCCTGTTGCGGTACTGGCCGGGGGGCCGGTACCGCCGCAACCGCTATGTCCCTGCATTTTAAATCTTTAATATCTTCGAAAATGTTCATATAAATTACATGCTGTAAACGGCCATATTGGTCTATATTAAATGCACAATGTATTTAAGGTACTTAATTGGATAAAGATTAATGCTGTATTGCTTAAAATCCCTTCGTTATCACGTAGGGTTCAGCCAGCGTTTGCAATGTAAGCGCAAAAAAAATATGTTTATTTACGACATTACATTAGAAACCTCTACAATTATCAGTGTTTCTCTACTATATTATGCATGTATTATATATATAAACCTTTCTCTTGAATCACTCTATCTATTTTAAAAAAAACGCATTAAAATCTGTTGCGTAGTTTTAAAGATTTAAGCATACATAGGGACGGACAGACAGCGACAGCGACTTTGTTTTATCCTATGTAGTGATAGTGATAGTGATGTAGTGATGCTTTCGACAAACTTTGAAAATGAATGTAGTTCGATGTCATTTTCCCGCAGTAAGTAAAATATGCCAAATAGTAGTCATGCCAATCTTCTATATTTATAAAAGCTAAATTCACTCACTCACTCACTGACTTGTCACGAAATCTCAAAAACTATTTGACTTACGAAGCTAAAATTTGGCACGTAGATTCCTTATGGGGTATAGAAGTCCGCTAAGAAGGATTTAGCGAAAAAGCCGAATTAAAGGGGGCAAATGGATGTTGAAAGATTATATTAAAGTCCTTTGTTTTTGATGATACTCAGGGATAAAATTTGGTATTCAGGCTAATAGTTTAAATTAAATAAATACTGTTATAATATTTTTACAAAAAAGAAAGATTAAGGAGGTGGAATTGTAGTTTGTATGTTGTGTTGAAAGTTATGCAACTACGAAATTGTAATTTGACAAGTGGGTGTAAAACTTCATTAAAAAATATTTTACGAAAGGGCCGAATTAAAGGGTCCAAAAAAGGTTGAAAGTTTAGGTGAAAGTGTACGCGTACGAAGTCACACGGGTAACGGCTAGTTTATTATAAATACAAAAGTTTGTCTGTTGTATGTGAAAGAGGAACAAACATCCATACATACAAACTTTGGCGTTTATAATATTAGTTGAAAGTAGGATAGGATGCGAAAGTGTGTTTGTTACTCTTTTACGCAGCAACAGAGCAACAAATCAACCAGATTTTTTGCATGGGTATAGTTCAAGGGATGGACAGTTATAGGCTTCTTTCATCATCATCGTCATCTACTAGATGTTGTTAACTGATCACCGAATTTAAGCAACGGACTACACGGTCAATCTTAGGTAGGGTGATTGCAAGTGGCATTTAGAAACCGAATGATCGAATAAAAAGTTAACAATCTGGGTGCCTTCAAGTCGAGAGTGAATAGGTTTCTTCTAGGCAAGCGTGCTCCATCGTAGGCCGCATCATCGCTTAACATCAGGCGAGATGGCGGCCAAGCGCAAGCCAATTTATAATTTAAAAAAAATATATGTCACATGACCCGTATGTCCCGGTTGAGTCAATAGCCGCTAAGCCATCTCAGAGGCTTTCAGGCGTCCTGGCGGCCTAAAATTCTGACATTAGCGCTCGTCACTGGGCCTATATGAACTTCCTGTATTTACTGAGAGTACCAATACGATGATTTTAGGAATTACCTACAATGTCTTCGTTTCCTCAAAATCATGAACACCCTACAAGAAAAGGACAAATTACTCCGTGCTCGCTTTTCCCTCGGACCGTTTTTTTAGCATGAGTACTCGATCCAGGTCCCTTTAGGGTATATATAAAATCCTTGGGAAAGCCACAGGAAACAATACAATGAGGCGACATGTATTTTCACATTATTGTCAAAACATGTTCTACGATAGTTTTTTTTTTCTTTTTTAAATTGGCTACTGCCCCATTGGCTTTTGGGGCAATTTTGCTGTTAACAGTGAGGGAGGAGATAGTGAGATTGTCTAAAAACGAGGTAATCCTGTACAATCTAGGTGTCTTCAAATCACGAGTGAATAGTTTCCAGAACGCAAGCAAAAAAAAACGTGTCTAGCTTTCATACTTGATGTCAAGGTGACAAACGTGTTGACTAAACGCAATGCAATCTAGACTTGCTGGTGTTGCGATATACAGACTACACGTAACCTGTTTCTGACGAAAAATTGGCGTGAATCAATACTACAGATACAGTAATCTTACTAATCCGGCACTATTAAATACTAGGAGGTGCCGGATTATTGAAATATTCGAACTAATAACTCAGTACGTCTATTGCGACATAATATTATGTATGCAGGACTTAAATAACATGTTTTTACATCTTAAAGTTACATGTACTCTGTACGTATTACATAATGTTAGGGTCAACCTTGGCACCAGAAAGAACGGAACGGTCTATTTGTACATTACAGAACTACTACTACTACTACATTACTATTACTGGATTATATAGGAAAACTGAAGGTAAATATAAGCAAGCATTGTATAATTATGTAGGTGGTATGGATTCACATATTGCAAATTTCTTAATGACAATTCCACATTTATTGTGCGAACTGGCCCCCGATTCTATTAAAGAAATTGTTTTTAATTTGTAATTGTTACAATTACAATTTAAAAATAATTTCTTTAGTAGAATCGGGGGCCTGCTAGTCTGTGGAATGCGCCGCCTGAATGGGTGTTCCCCGATAGTTACAATCTGGGTGTCCTCAAATCACGAGTGAATCGGTTTCTTCTAGGCAAGCGTGCTCCAACATAGACCGCATCATCGCTTAACATCAGGCGAGATGGTGTTAATCCGCAAGCTTGTTATAATTATTTTTTTACTGTTTTTTTTTGTTGTTATTTATATTAATTTCATTTCTTATTACTAAATTATGACATCGGAAGTAACCATAGAAAGGCACTTTTTAATTTGTTTGGTGACTCAACAATTTTTTTAAATATGCGACAGTCAGAAGCTTTTTGATTTCTGTATCGTGACGTCAAAGAGCATGCATTCTTCCTGGAACGGCGGCTATGGTAGATTCACGCATATTTTCCACGAAAAAAATGACACTGTATTTAGGTACCCTAACTTCCTTATTGTTGTTAACAACTAATAACAAAGAGACGTTTGATTTAAATACAATTATTGATATAAAATAAGTCGACAACACTAATTATCCTCATTGCAATTTGTTTATTTTGTCACTATTCATTCCATTGTAATAATAGTCTCATTTTGTCTATGGTTAAAGGATGGTTAATGTCAAAGGAGTCTTACGTAGTATTTATATTCTCTTTGGTTTTGGCGCTAACGTGGAGAAAAACATGTCGGCTCGTTGGATTATTTTCCTAAACTTGTGTATTTTCGAGTGTTAATGTGTAATAAATGGTGAATTCTTGTTTATTAAGTGCTCGAGTGTGGGAGGGATTTCCATTCCAAAACTCCATAGGAGCCTCTTGTAAATCTCCACCACTTTACAGGGGCATGAGTTTGACTTGCCCGTGAGCTACTTTGCTGACTGTGACTATGACTTGTTTGACGCTTTTAATACTATGTAAACATGTTTAATATTATGACTAAAGGACATTGAATCTACGGTCATGAAAACTTTAACAAAAAAAAAAGTTATGTCAAACAAAAACAACCAAGGGTTTTGGCGCCAACGTTGTATTGTTTACCAAAACTTGCGTTAATTCAAAAGGCTATAGTGTCATAATAATGAATAAACTTTTTAGTAAACTTTGTTTTCTTTTTAACAATGGATTTTTATGTATTTTTATGCGTTCAATAACGTGTAGTGTGGCAAATTATATTTTAATGTGATGAAACATGTAATTCCAAATGCGACGAGCTCATTTCGACTTGTTGACACTATCTGTGTTACCCTGTATAGCGCGGACGTTGATCTGCCATTTTTAGGGTTCCGCACTCAGAGGGTAAAAACGGGACCCTATTACTGAGCCTACGATGTCTGTCTGTCTGTCCGTCCGTCCGTCTGTCCTACCTATTAACGGCTGTATCTTTCGAACCGCAATATAAACCCACTTAAAATTGTCACAGAATATATAATGTTACGGGGGATTAATTAAGAAATAAAAAAGACAAAAAGTAAAAACGAAATGGGGGTCTCCATCCATTTACAACATACGTTTTTTTTGTATTAGCTCTAATGTAAAAATGGTAATACGTACAAACGTCAAACTTGACATGATTATAGTACACACTCAATATAACAACAAATAATAAATAATGGTCAAGTGCGAGTCGGTGTCAAATTTCTGTTCACCACCGGTTCTCGTACGATCACCGAAGTGAAGCAATTTCGGGTGCGGCCGGTACTTGGATGGGTGACAGCCTGGACGTTGATGGGATGTTGTATTTTTCCACAATTTTTTGTACTTTAGTATTCATACTATTTAAAGTTATAGTTTGTTTTAAGTGTACGGAACCCTCAGTGCGCGAGCCCGACTCGCACTTGGCCGTTTTTATTTCGGACCCATTCGGATATTGTCCTTGATTCACTTAATTGGCCATTGCGAGTAGTTATAGACACATTGTTGAAAATGCGAACGATAAATGAGGTCATGCTATTTAATATTGTTAACTAGCTGAACCGACAGACGTCCTGTTCAAATTTCAATAAAATAGTTTGACAAAAAACTACCTAACCTAACTTTTTAACTGTTCGACCCATTGATGTAAGTAAATAGGGGGAAGATACGGAACGAACTTCTTGACGTGGACCGCACAAATTGGGCTCCCGGGCACAATCGACTTCAGTTACAATCGAACTGTCGTTTTGATAGCACGTGAATTACTTGTCAAAATAGCAGCAAAAATTACTTCCTGCGTTTTCACAAGGTGCACCTACAGTTCGAAAACAAAAAACTAGTTTAACGGTATTACTTTTCACTCGTAAATACTTCATCATCATCATCATCAGCCAGAAGACGTCCACTGCTGGACATAGGCCTCCCCCTTCAACCTCCACACTGAACGACAGCCTGCCTTTTGCATCCACTGAATGCCAGCGACTCTCACTATGTCGTCGGTCCATCTAGTGGGAGGCCTACCTACGCTGCGTCTTCCGGTTCGTGGTCTCCACTCAAGAACCTTTCTTCCCCATCGGTTATCGGTTCTTCGAGCGATGTGGCCTGCCCATTGCCACTTCAACTTGCAAATTTTAACAGCTATGTCGGTGACTCTGGTTCTTTGGCGAATATCCACGTTTCGGATTTTATCGCGCAAAGAAACTCTGAGCATAGCTTTCTCCATTGCCCGCTGAGTGACTCAGAGTTTTTCCAAAAGGGTAAATACTTAAAAACAATTAACTTAATTTTCTTTAAATGTCACTTCTATGGTCTAGTGTAGTGTCTAATGGAGCGGTGAAGTTGACGTTTACAATGTAGACGTCTACGTCGCCGCTGACTCGAGCCGAAATAGAGCCATATTTATTGGGTACAATGTTTGGATGTCACGCGTCTTCCCCCTTTTTAAAACAGTCATTGGTTCGACCAGCCGACCTTCGACCAAAAGAAAATGAATGGACGGACCATAACCATTAAACTTGCTCAGTAAAAACGAGTAAAAACCGTCGGACATAATACTTCAACACCAAATTATAACCATGTACCATACATTTGTAAAAAAAATAGAAAGCGGTTTTTGTTGTGTATAATTATATAGGTACACTTCAGATGTTTAATTATCATGCAACAATAGACTCGTGTCACACTTCCTACGGCTAGAGACCGACTGAAACGAAGTGAGCGCCGGCGCTCATTTTGTAATCTTCATAAATGCGCTTCTTCTGGGCCCATCCATTCATTGTATTTTGGTCGAAGCCAGCCACCCGCATTCTTCAGTCTTCCCGTGAACATGGTGCATGTAACTGCGCCGAAATATCGGGAGCTCATTCCACAACCTTACCACGGTAAATTGTTACGAATAGCAGTTTATATGGTATCTCCACAAGTATATTTTCACTGATTTACTACACAGCACTTATCCTTCAGCCTTTCGGCTACCAAGGAAAATTCCGAATTAAAACCGAATTTTAACCGAAGCAAAATTTTGCTTAAATTTTTTACTTGTTTTAATAACGTATCGTTGCTTACTCATTATCATGTCAAATAGTAGGAAAAATGTATAAAAAACATTCTACCATTTCTAAGTCTAATCTAATGCGATAAAGTACTCGGAAATGATCTCCAAAATCCACAATTTCATTGTAAACAGAAAAGGAATTGCAATCGTTATCTAATAACTACTACCGTTTGACTCACAACTGGGCCGTTCGTACACAGGGTGACGCAAGTATCGTATACTCGGCGTCTCGAGTGTTTGAAATAGTTACGTTCTCGATTCGATAGAATCACTGACAATGTTTTTTTTATTTATTTAAATAGTTACTTAGGCTTTTAATTTCATTCCGCATATACACCCGCAAAGATCTTAACATTATGTTCTGAAGATGGTAGGCGGGTGAATATTTTACTTTGATAGGTGATACACAAAAAAATAAGTTATAATACAGCGCTAGATGAAATGGTAGTACTAAGCCGAAAAGCGATGTCTCACATAAACCTTGAATCGCGAAAAAATTATCATCTGTTTCTTATACGTTTATGCGTATAAATATTAAAAAAAACACTGTTTTAAACTATCACGGTTGTTCACTAAAGTTATATGATTATTTACGGGATATTTACCGTGGCAAGGTTGTGGAATGAGTTTCCGATATTTTGGTCTTCCCGGGAACATGGTGCATGTGACTGCGTAGAAATATCAGGAGCTCATTCCACAACCTTACCACGGTAAATATCCCGTAAATAATCATATTACTTTTATGCATTTATATGTTTATGCAATGAAATGATATTTTTCTATGGAACTGCAGGCAGTCATTCGAGGACCTGCGATATTACCACCGTGTCACGATATTTTGACGCCGTCGTTTTGATTTAGATTGACATAAGTACGACGGTGTATAAACAAAGTCGCGTACACAATATTAGACAGCCAAATAATTTTTCGCGGTTTCTGGGTTGGTAGCATTGTAAAATTTGTTTAAATTGTAAATCCATCAACCTCATTTTATTTGTATAACACATTACACGGGAATTACTCACGTAAGATACTCGGAGTAACCGGCTTAATCTTACGTGAGTAATTCCCGTGTAATATAAATAATATGTGTGAAAACCACGTCAGTTTCCATAATACAACAACCTCGTTTCTGATTAGTACCAATGTGCCGTATAACACTGTATGTCTCAATCAAGTGCACAAAAGTTGCATCACTACTCGAGATCGGACACTCCGTATCCGATACTGGCATCACGATAAATTCACGATAACGAAGTTTTTTAAAGTGATGTCTTTAAATATAATTTTAAAGACATCACTTTAATGACAAAATTGCAAGTTAAATATCCACTCACACATATTGACACCCTCTTCTCTCTCTCTCTCTCTCTCTCTCACACCCACACACACACACACACACACACACACACACATGCACCAATACACACATCACCCCACACTCTCCGCCACCCACACGCACCCACACACATGTACACATACATTTATTATAATATACGACTGTAGTTATTACATTATCTCTACATCTCTACATAGTATAAATTGAAGTCGCTTTCCGCGTCTGTCTGTCTGTCTGTATGGCCGCTATCTCCTCCTAAACCACGCAACGGATTTTGATGCGGTTTTCACCATTAGTTAGATACATTTTCAAGGAAGGTTTATATATATATAACTAGCGGTAGCGACCCGCCCCGGCCTCGCACGTAAATTACACCCGTGCGAAGCCGGGCGGGCGGGGCACTAGTTAGTAATATAATGTAAATCCATTATTGGCCGTAAGTTAAGTTCGTAGTTTATTGTTTTGTTTTTTAACTGGATTTTGTTAAATTAAAAAAACACCTTGTGAACGAACGGCGTACGTACTACGTGGTAACTTTATCTTCGCACGGCTCGTCAATGAGTGTGTAGGTGTTATCGAGAGGGGGAATGCACCTTTCGATTCGATCCCACAGTTTATGAATGGCATCCGATCTTAGCAGATGTGCTAACGAGGCCGCCGCTTACAGTTTTAAATACGTAAATCTGCCGTGAAAATCTTTTGTTTATTTGTTTCATCACTGGGTCACCTTCAATCTTAACATTACCGATAAGTCCCAGTTGTTAGCCAGTGATTTGAGGATCTTTTGCTTATTACCATTCTATTACAACAGTGCGCGTCGATAAAGTCGAACTTGAAGTTGAAACCGTCGAAATCGGGAGTTCATAAAGTGTTGTTAGAAGTGTCTACCAAAAATGGTAATGGAGCCTACACAACAGACGGGGCGATTCTGGCCCTTATCCCCTCGACTGTGGCGACGAAGCAACGAGTACTCAAAAGTAGTTTTCGAGCCTCGACGACCACCGACTTCTCCAATAGAGTTCCGAAGGAAATTCATGGAGAACGCCCCCGATTTAATCCGGTCGCGAAGCTGCATAAAAGACAGTAGACTGGACCATTTAAATTTAGAAGATTACCATGAGAACAGGTGGAGTGTTGACTCTAAAAAACCTCCGATAAAGGAGGTGAAGAAGACGGAAGAAGAAGTGAAGTTGAGGGTGAAGAAGCAGAGACAGCCAAGGCCTAATAGTCTCCAGTTGCTGTTGTGTCCGTCGAATTCTGGACACTACAGCAGTAACACTTGGCGGTACACCAGGGTCCGGTCAAAGAGGTTCGTAGAGTACGTATAACACTTTCAAACTTTCTTTATTAACCACCTCAGATCATACAAACATGGTAGATATGAATTATTATAACACCGGTTTGCACTCACGATTATGTTTTTATCGGTCGAGACGATCGACCGGTTTCGGAGCCATTAGAGCCCCTTCCTCAGGGAATACGCGCGATTCTGGAGAAGGTCGCTCGCGTACTTCTGGAGAAGGTCGTATCGTGAGTGCAAACCGGTGTTATAATAATTTATAATGAATCCTCACGCGAGTTTTGATCATCGTAGACCGCATCGTCGCTTAACATCAGTCGAGATGGCGGCCAAGCGCAAGCCTATCTACTATAAAAAAAAAAAAAAAAAAAAAAAAAAGGTAGATACAACAGTACAAAAGGCATGATTACTAATATTTTTTTATTACCTCATAAAAAAGCTGATCATAAGATCAGATAGAGCCCATCAATAAAAACAAAATTAAAATTAGTACAAAAATAAATGAGATATAAGCATTTTAATTTCATGCTAGACAGAGAGCGCACTATACTGAGCCGTGACGTCAAGCCTCAGGTGCGCCATACAAATGCTGTACTAACACACGCTTTGCGAGAAAAGGATAGAACATCCCCTCTCTATCCCCACCTAAAACTTTAAACACTCATATCTCAGAGATATATCAGCCAATTTAAATTATTTTTTCAGTATGCATAATATAATTATTCAGTTATATTAATCGCTAAGTGTTTTATTTGTAATAAATTAAACATGAAGAAACATGCCAATTATCGTTCGTGTTCAAATGTCTCCGTGTTTCATCCACTTTTTTTCCACTAAACCGGTTTAACGCAAAAACTTTCATTATGGCACAATTATTTTCACGCACACCTATACTTTTTTCGACACTAATGGACTAATAGTCCACATGCAAAAACGGGCGGCAAGGTCGTCTGCAGAGTGAGTTGTGTTATTCGCGTGATACGCTCTCTACATTGCCCATTGTGTGACGTACGCGGAGCGCGGCTCTAAGCACGATTACCCGACTCGCGGTAGGCACAAGTTGTTGTCCATTCCGCGACCCTCAGTGAAGTCCTCTAAGTTAACGGCCTCTTATACCAAATTCGACGGTTATAAATTAATTTTATTTAGTTAAATTACTATATAGGAGCTGAAAAAAAATACATGTTACAGATACATCTGTGTTTGAGTTTATGATTTGGTTCAAAACACGATAGAATAAACTTCCTCGATCAAAAAAAAAAGTGAAACAAAGTCGATTTAGTTTATTTTTTTCATTTTATGCTCTAATGAAGGCTCGTTACAACCTGGAAATTGCATGTACTGAAAGACAATCCTATTCAACATTTTTTGATTTGGATAGATTTCTGATAGTGAATAGTTTCGTTTTTTAGTGAAATCAAAAGCGTGAAAAGGTCGCGAGAATTTGCGCGCGCCGCGTTTATTACCGCGCCAGGCGTCATCGAGGTCGGACTTATGTTCGTTTTTGTCGTTGCACTCCCACCGCGGGCGGCCTGACTCATGCGTGGCAAAATACATCGTCGCTATAAGTTGGCGGGGGCTGAGGAAGCGTTTTGTTGCCTACGCGACTCGGATAATAGGCCGTTAACACAATATGTCATGGGTCCCACCGTGTACAATCACCTGCCGGACGACGTCACTGCAGCCGTCAGCCTGCACGCCTTTAAGTCACGTCTCAAAAAATGCCTGATGGAGCAGTCTTTTTATGCGTTTGACGAATTTTATAAATCTCTACATAGTATAAATTGAAGTCGCTTTCCGCGTCTGTCTGTCTGTTTGTCTGTATGGCCGCTAACTCCTCCTAAACCACGCAACGGATTTTGATGCGGCTTTCACCATCAGTTAGATACATTTTCAAGGAAGGTTTATATAATTATATAACTAGCGACCCGCCCCGGCTTCGCACGTAAATTACACCCGTGCGAATCCGGGCGGGCGGGTCGCTAGTGTATTATATAAATTAAGTTAATTTAATTTATATGGATTAATAAATTACATTAACTGTAATTTTGGATAGCAATGCTGTCCAAAATAAGGCACGCGGATAGCACTCGCACGTTTATTATTATTATTTTTAAAGTTTAAATTGGATTTTATTTATATGACACGGGAATTACTCACGTAAGATTAAGCCGGTTACTCCGACTACAGTTTCAAACGCAAAAACTAATATATATATATATATATAGATATAAATAATATGTGTGAAAACCAATAATAACAAATTGTATATTAATTTTAGAATAATATTGCAAATAGTGTAAATATAAAGCAAACACTTTAATTAAACACCTTATTAGTAACTATAACATTTCCGCCACTCTCAATAAAAGGGCAAAACCAACTTTCCCTCTGTATAACTCTCATTATTTTTATAGCCACGAGCAATTCGTGAAACAATAAAAGCTATCGTTAACTCATTGGAAAGGTTTAATTTAATTATTGGCATTTAGTAACGGTTGAAGACGACCGTTCATTACTTGGAGTTTAATCATCATTTAGTAATGAAAGGGGTTTTATTGATTGAAATTACGCTTGGTTCAAGCATTTATTTGTCCTGACAGCTGAAATAATATTGTGAAAAAAAAAAAACGATGAAATTTTTTGGCCACAACAAAAGCACTTCGCTAATGGTCGGCAACGTATCTGTGATGCCTCTGGTGTTTCAAATATCCATAGGCGACGGTGACTGCTTTCCATCAGGCAGCCCGTCTGCTTGTTAGCCACCTATGGCATAAAAAAAAAAAAACTTCGTATGGCCTTTTTAAATTAAACTTCTTTCACTGAGTGACTAGAGCGCGTTCACTTTTTCGATCGATTTATGTGAAGTGATCGAGAAAGACTGGAAGGAAGCATTTGAAATACTTTTAGACTTTCAAGCATTCATTTCAGATGAAAAGACTGCTCAAATTGACTGTCTTCAAAAGATTTAAAAAGGAAAGAGTAATTCAGAAGAAAAAAGCAACATTAGCTTAATAACAACAACTACCAACGATTACGGACAGACTGACAGAGGGACTTACCAATCATAAGAATTAAAGTGCAAACAGAATCAGCAAAAATTTATTTAGGGAAATTTTGTTGAAATGTGGTGTTGGAGACCTATGTAAAGAATAAGCTGGTCAGAAAAAGAAACCCAGGAAGTATTACATATTGTTGATGAGAAAAGAAGTCTACTAGCCAGTATAGAGACTATAGAAGATGCAAGATGTTTGGCCACCTTGTACGGCATGACAAATTAATGAAAAATATCATAGAGGGAAAGGTTACGAAAGAGAGAACCGGGAAGACCAAGAAGAGTATTCCTAGACCAAATAAAAGAGAAGGCAAATGTCATGTCTTACAGGGAGGTGAAAACCCTGGCAGAAGACCGTCAAGCCTGGAAGTTACTCCACCGAAAAGCAGTTCCATCTACAAGGCGCTAGATGGCGCTGCTTTTATTTCATACAAATCGTAGTTAACGTTAATACGACCGAGTAGTTAAATGCAATTGAAAAAAATCGCAGCAATTTTGCTCTATTTATTCATTAATAACAGCTTAAAACGGTTATAAATAAAAGAAAAGATGTAAAAACAACGAATTCAAATATAAGTCGTTGTGTAAAAAGGTCATTAGTTTTTTATCTGATTTTTATCATGACAAGTTTTCTCTTAATACATTATAGAATCATTGCGTGCATTGGCCCTGCAATTAGCCATCAATAATTGTGAAACTTGCTCGTTGAGTTAATTACTCAATTAATAACGTCTTACAAATATGGCTTGAGATAATTATGTTGTGAAAGGGTGCAGTTGTGTGTTTTACTTTTTACAACAAAAAACACGTTTTTGGGTTAAAAGTATAGAACTGCCTGCACTATGAAATATGGTAGCCTATTTGGGAGACCGCTAGACTTGAAAACGTGAGGACGCGGGAACAAATCCTGGGCCCGTAACAATGAGCTCTTTGGAATTAATGTACGGATTTTCATACCACTGGCTTTTCGGTTAAGGAAAACATTGTGATGATACGTACGGAGAAGAAATTCAATGGCGCATGTGATTCCACCAACCAGCAACTGGGCCGGCGTGGTGGATGTGACCCAATCGCCCTTTCGGAAGTAGGCCTTAGTCCAGCAGTGGACTATTAAAAGGCTGATTATGCTGTATGGTATGGGATTATGGTACGATATTGCTGTAATTTTTTTTCACAATGCCATCGCAAGCCTACCTACTCAACTCTATAAGATAAGCTACCTCTTTCCATTTCACCACGTTATGAAACTCGCCCACGTGGGTGTAAGACGTGGGTGGATCGTCCTCCGGTCTGCCAGGTGGTTATCTGAAGACCATCGACCCTTGTTGTGCAATGTCTTATCGTACAAGCCCTGTTTGTGGTTATAAAATTGTAATTTGCATTCTGGAAAGTTTTAAAGAAAGTGGGGACATATTGTATTGCAATTTGAGAATCGATGAGCTGTGCAGAGCATAGTGTCACAAGAAAACGTCGAGCGATATAAACATTCATACCTGGCAACACTACATTTTAATAAAAAGTCTTTCAGGAGTACATAGTGAGTTTTTTTTTTGTGGTAAATTTTTCATGACTTTCGATACCAATTCCTTCAGTCGTAATATTGTACAAGTTTACATAGTATTAAATAGCGTCAAACATGTCATAGTCACAGTCAGAGTAAAAAAAGTAAGTCGCGGTCAAGTCAAACCCTACTTTTTAATGTTGCCAGGTAATAACAGACCGCTGTTACCTATTTCACCTCTGAGTTTATTATGTGGTCTTTGTACGTTCGTACTATTTTTACTTTAGTAATTAACGATTTATGTGGTGGCAGGCACGGAACCCTCAGTGCGCGAACCTGACTCGCACTTTGCCGGTTTATTTCAATGTCTTGTATGGCAATTTTTTCACTTGCCATGGTGATTTAATCTTTTAAACTACCTATGAAAAAATTAATCTAACCCTTGGGTTAGGCCTCACCTAACCTAACCTAACCCAAAGGTTAAATTATTATTAATAACAGAAAAAAGTGACAAAGACAACAGTAAGATGTGTTAAAACGTCTAGGTTGCTCACCATCAAATAACCATAATGGTGGCACTTCACATTGCTTAATTTTGCTGAATAAAAAGAGATGCAGCTATGCAGCATGTAGCTTCATCTCTTTATTCGGCAAACATAGGCGATGTGAAGTGCCAACATTAGACTTTGAAGTTTGGTCTGGTAAATCTAATCTGACCTAAGAGAGTTTTGGCGCCAACGTGGAAAAGAACATGTCAGCTCGTTGGATTATTTTCCTAAACTAGTGTATTTTCGAGTGTTAATGCATTCTAGGTGGTGAATTATTATTCATTAAGTGCTCGTAAACGTGCTCGAGTGTGGAAAAGTGATATAACGAGGTGAAACATGTCTTTTGGTGTTGTTTCCATAACTCCATAGGAGCCTCTTGTAAAGTTCCCACCACTTTACAGAGGCATGAGTTTGACTTGACCGTGACTTACTTAGATTGACTCTGACTGTGACTATGACTTGTTTGACGTTATTAAGACTAAACAAAACAGAAGAGTAGGCGGTATGGCCTTAAAGGCTTTAGCCTGCCCGATGGGCGAATTATAATAAAATAAATAAATAAAAAAATGACCTAATCTGAACTTAGTATTGCTATGACTATCTATAAGCAGGCCTTATAATAAAAATAAAACAAGCGAGACAGAAAACAGTTTGCACGTAGGAGTAGGTATTTTGATCCGGTATTTATGAATCCATTCATTCTTTGCAACAGAATAAAGTAGTGAAAATGTTTATGCAAATTAGCTTTTGATGAACTAAAATGTAGTGTTTATGTCCAGTGGGTGTTGATTGAGGAACCATGGATTTGGCTTCACGCTTGCGAAGGCATTGATGACATACTGCTTTAAAATTACTTAATTTTCTTCCTACAATAATTATATAATAACACGCGACACTGTCCAAACGCAGAAACAGTGCGGAGCCAAATAATAAAAAAGTCGACTGCTCAATGCTAAAAAATGGCGCCGGAATTTTGAAAAATTATGACATTAGTGCTCTGTGTTGCTATCTCATTGTCTTTCCTCAAACAAACAGGAAACTACAGTCTCATTAACTTATCTGTAACTATTCTTTTTGGATGCTAAACTAAAGTTTTCATAAAATAAAATTATGTTTCTTCCGCATGTAAATATAAGTTGAAGACAATCGATGAAGTATCGATAATCGATGCTAAGCATAACCACTCAATTGTAGCCGACAAAAAAGTGTTTTGACCGACATAGACCGTCGCAAAAGATTCTAATCGATTAGACAAGCGTGACTATACACCAAGTAAACAGCCCAAGAAAAAAAATTGTTTCTAATTACAATGCGACCAACTTACCTACATTATAGTCAAATAGGCACCATCGTTGTTTTTGGGGTTCCTACCCAAAGGATGTAAACTGGACCCTATTACTAAGCCTACGATGTCTGTCTGTCTGTCCATCCGTCCGTCCGTCCTACCTCCCTCCCTACCTACTACGCGAGCCCGACTCGCACTTGGCTGGTTTATTTCATAATATTTATTAGAACCTTGATTTGACCAACTATACGGATAAATTGGTATAGAGCGCTATATGACATGATGTTTTATATAAATGAGTCACAGAGCTCGAGGGATAGGCATAATAACCTAGTTACCTACATAATTATTCGCCACCGCGCCTAACTAAAGTTATGCCAATTGCTCAGTGGCTTACTGCCTTTTTACGTACTAATGAATATATATTTTCTGCTTTTTTAACAAGTTTAAAAGTACTAGTTTAAATAGGTTAACGTTTGTTTATGTATTACTAGCTGCGAACCGCGGTTTCACCCGCGTAGTGATGAAAAAATGTGATGGTGATGATGATGAAAAGTAGTCTATGTCACTCCAGCCCTTGAACTATATCCATACAAAAAAATCAGGTCGATCCGTTGCTCTGTTGCTGCTTGAAAAAGGAACAAAGTTGAGCTTTTTTTTACATATTTTTATTTTAGTTTTTTTCCTATTCCTCTTGTAGAAGTGATTGTGTATCAGTCTTATCGAATAGATACAATAAATTCCTTGACGGAAACAGTAAGTTGTGTGATGACTTGGATTTGCATTTCGTCGAGAATAGGATTACCATATTAAAAATTTTAAATTTTCTGATATAAAGCCGGACATTTCAATAAAAGTCCGGACATTTTTATATGTTGGTTAATTTAAAAAAAAAGATTTTGGTATGTGTTTAGGGTGACGTTATTCAAGATTTACTCGTATTACATCGCCCAAGTAAAAAAAGCCGAACAAAGGTCTTAAAGTCTGGAAAAATGTGGACGGATGGGATGGTAACCCTGATCGAGTATCATTCTGTGTACTAAAATTACCGTGGACCGTGGAGCGGCACAGCTCGGCGTGCTGTAGATTTTTAGACACTTTCACAAACAATTTCTGGAAAGTTCTGACACATCCCTAACCATCGCTCGTCCAGAGTTTGTTCAAAATGTTTAAATTAATTTGACTCGCAGACACCAGAATTGCATAAATTCGGTACGAGATGGCCGGTGGGGGTCCAACTTTTGTCTAACCACAGACCTCTAATTCAACTCCCTTGCTTTTCAACAATCGTTTGTTTTCGCGTTCTGTATTAAAAAAGTTAGACCACATCTAGAGGTCCGTAGTCCAACTAGTTGGACCACCACCGCAAACTCCATATTTTAAACGACATTTGAAAACAAAAATAGAAACTGTAAAAGTACTGTGTGTAAAGGAATAGCTAAATTGATATAACTTGAGTTTTTACACTTCCAAAAAAATACTAGATTGTTCTGACATACCCTACGAGTTCGTTCAAATTAATTTGACTCGCAGACAGCGTTGCAAATGTTGCAATAGCATTGAAATTCCATACGGGATGGCCGCGGTCCAACTAGTTGAACCACTGACCTCCAGTAGTGGCAGTGGTCTACCTTTTATCCTACTATATGTACATCAAATTCTTTTGTTTGTTCATCGTCCAAATTGTTTGTTTTTGCGTTTTAAGTTAAAAAAGTTGGACCACTGGAGGCCCGTGGTTCAACTAGTTGGATTACCGCCCCGTACTCCATATTATGTACGACATTTGAAAATGGATTCATAAAAAGTAAAAACTGTTGATAGCTAAATTGAGGTACCTATGAGTAACTAGAGTATACTTTCACTGAGCATTTCTGGAAATTTCTGACACGTGTCTTTCCACTGCTCTTTCCTAACCGCCAAGCCTACGGCTGTATGCGTCATCGCGCGTAAATTATAACCGTCGATCGATAGCGATACCAACGGACGCAGCATGTTACTGCCGGACACGTACGGGCGCTTCCGAAATGGCGAAACTGCTATATCTATGGCCGGTCGTATGTCTTTGGAATGTTTACAAGAATTAATAGTTCTTGGCACTTTACCACACGGACATCTTGTTTTTGATTTTTTTGTGATAATTAGTAATAAGTAACCATTTTATTCAGAATTAATACTTTTTATATTATTACCATTTGATTAAAAAAACTGTAACTGTTGGCTGCGTACACAGCATGCAGGCGGCATTACCACGTTGAATGGCAATGTTTATGCGTTGAGCCAGAAACACGCAGTATTATATTAATAATAAGTTTAATGAAATGTAGTCAAACAAGTCAGTCAGAGTCAAGCAGAGTAAGCCACGGTCAAGTCAAAGTCATGCCCAACAACACGGAAATACACGTTTCACCGCGTTATCTCTTGGCCACACTCGAGCTCGTCCACGTACACTTAATAAACAATAATCCACCATTGTTACGCATTAACACTCGTAAATACGCATGTTTAGGAAAATAATACAAAGAGACATATTTTTCATTTTGGCGCCAAAACTCTTTGTATGTTCTGCTTGCCAATTACACTCGAATAGATTTTGTTGAAGGTTTTGCATTTTAAAACTAATTTCCAATTCATGTCTGCCATCAATCATTTCCCATTTCAATTTCCGGAGCTCCGAGAACCGTCTGCAATGCAGGACATCTCCACCCGTGCCCTGAATATTCATTCTGTTATTAAATATAAGCCTGTCAGAATCTAGGTAAAATATAGGAGAGCGTATTGCGCGAAAATGACATATAAATAATCCAAGTCGAAAATTTATATTTTTGGCTCCACGCTAGTAGTGAATTTAGCCAGTGTCAAGTTTTTTTAATACAGGATCAACTAGTGGTGTGGTTGGTTGTTAAACGCGGACTTATTCGCGATTGAAGTTTAAAAAGTTTATTTATCTGTCTTGCCTAGGGCTCACGCCATTAGCGTCAACGACCAACATGGCACAAAAATAAATTCGTTGAGCTACGATTTTTGTGTTGGTTTTATAGCGCTGTTTGCATTTATTCAGAACGCGCCTCTAGCTGTCAAAATTTTTTTTTTTTTTTTTGCTACCTATGTAGGTTTAGTCCAAGGTCATTTTTTATACCCTATTAGGCTATTGGGCGTCCTTGGTGTAGTCAAATATAGGATGATAATTTTCACAGCTTACAGTAAGGATGAAGGAGTGTATAATCGTTAATCGATATTTTTTTCATAGATCTTGGTATCGCTAGTTTCATGGTTATGATGAAAAAATTTAATCATTCATTGGGTAAGTTTTTTTTTTCAAATAAGTGATTGCGCGATAGATAATTGCAAATAACTTTAATATTTACAAAAAATTATATAGTTTCTTGTATATTAATATTTAGTTGTTTGATTTATTTTATTTCAAAACTGATTTTTGATAGTCTGTGGTTGTTCATAATACTTCACTTCACTAAGTAGGCACCCATCAACGAAGTACGACATTGTTTGTAGTAAATTTTTACCGGTAAAAATACGAAACTTTATGGGCGCGACCTGCCAACATTATCAGCATCCTAAATTTGACAGACGTGTATTTAGCAACTGTTAAATATTATAATTTGTTATGCGTGAAATGAAACGTATTATTGTCAAATAGGACATCCTGTTACGGCCTATCCTATTGAACATCGTAGGCATAATAAATACTTCTATTCCAATTCAAAAGATGACGGTATAACTAATAATAAGGTTGTTGCACTATTCAACCATTTGTATTCACTACGCTTAGTGATTGAATATGGAAAACAGTACAATTGGAGATTTAGCCGCTAAATATAAACCTGACTAAATTCCTACGTATTACTTACTATCTAGGAATTTATGTGTTAAGGGCCAGAATACCGAGTGGAACGATATCGCTCGCGCATTTGGTGTTTTAGGGTTCAGTACCTTTAAGGAAAAAAAAGGGACCCTTATAGAATAACTTTGTTGTCCGACTGTCCGTCTGTCAAGATTCTTTTTCTCTAGAACGCGTACAAACAGGTATCAAGTTGAAATTTATGTCAAATACTCGGTCTACGGTCTCTTCCAGCTGTGAAAAAAACAAACTTGCAAGTCAACGCCATCAAAAGATATGACCGTTTATGTGGTATATTACACATATTTTGCGATTTCACAGGGGAATCAAACCCTATAAGGTACTTCCTGTTGACTTAAAATCATGAAATTTGGCATTTTTTTGGTCTCACAGCATATATAAAGGGAACAATCCGAAAGTCGTTATTTGAAGGTATATCATATTTTAAAAAACTTTTACGATTACAAACTTACAGTTTGTAGTTGGAATGTATCGACGAACAACTACAAAAATAAGTTTGTCTTTAATTTTTTTTTATTTTTTTTGTTTTGTTCCGTAGGCCGGAACCCTCAGAGCGCGAGTCCTACTCGTACTTGTCCGGTTTTTTAACGACATAAAATGTCTGTCTACTTCTGAAAAATGTGCTTCGTAATTTTACGACGTGAATATTTCAAAATAATTAGAACAAATATTTAAGGTAATTATTTTTATAATGACCAGAATAAATAGGAAAAACTGTTCATCCCATTTTTTGAGGTCATGATAAAAAATAATAAAACAAAAAATAAGATAGCGGCGCGCCATATTCTGGGCCTTAAGAATCTAGGTAGGAACCTATTTATGTATTGGCTTATAAGCTTAACAGTATTTGTGATCGTGCAATAAATATTGAGAAGGTAGGACTAGGTCATAGCTTGGCATTGCATTCTTATGTAATTCTATACTAGCTGCGTCCCGCGGTGTTACTTCGTGGACATTCCCTCAGAAACCGTGTAATTTTTCGGAATAATAATTAACAGTTGAAGTGGCAGTGGGCAGGGCACATATCACGTAGAACAGCTGGCCGATGGGGCCGAAATGTTCTGGAATGGAGACCCCGGACCGGTAAGTGAAGCGTAGGACGTCCACCCACAAGATAGACAGACGACCTAAAAGAGACCGTAGGGAACGCTGGTTGCAGGCCGCTTCCAACCGGCCCTTTTGGAGATCGATGGGGAGGCCTATGTCCAGCAGTGGACGTCCTATGGCTGAAATGATGAATGATGATGATAAATTATCAATTTTAAACAACAAAATAGTATAAAATTACACAAATGCTAAATTACTACGCATGACCCCACATGAATATGTAAAAAATACTTTAAATTATTATTGTGATGCCATTGCGTCCAAAGAATAGATTTTTTTTTTTAAATTAGAACGGACGTCAAGGCATTTTTGGAAGAAACTTGTTGTAGCCAGTCGTACCCATATAAACGAAACGTCAGTCATTCGAAATCAGTTAGCAACTGTGATGCGGAGTTCGACGCGTTGATCTAAATAAGAATGTTCAATCAAGGTTCACTCATAATGCCTGGTAATAGATTCTCCTTCTCATATCCGTTCAATTTACTTCTCTTTTCTGTGGATGCGTCCATTCTTTGGCTCTAAGATTGTTTTCGTTCATTCTTACGCCACACGTTGACGAAAGAATGAAGAAAAACTATCTTGGAGCCAACACCGCCATATTGTATACATGGCACTATGATAGCTCACTTTATAACCTCTTAACTCAGAGTAAATTAGCAAATGGCAACATCTTCGTATAAAAAAACAATCACTTCTCTACATCTGTTTAAATTCTATTTCAACAAAGACGAAATGTTTCGTACTTATAAATAATAAACATTTCAAAAGGAAACTCTGCGTTCCTGACCTACTTGGACGCTCGTATGTTTTCAACGCGCTTATTTTTCACCCAATAAATATTGATAGTTTTGACGTTTAAGAAGAGTAACGATCGCGAATATTTAAAAAGGTTTATTTTTATAGGCAATGTAAAGATGGGTCATTGAACTTTGAATGGGGCTAGGTCGTTCACAGTCACTTGTTTAATATCTGGCAACTAAAACAAATTACCAAGGTAGGTATTTGACACTGGCTGAATTAGCTAGTCGTGTGGTGCCAGAAAAACAAGTGCCAATAAGGAATTAAAATGAAAATGTATACAGGGCTACGCTACGAGGGTGTACTAAGCGAAACGAGCTCATTGTTTTATTTAGCAGCGTTATAAACAATTTTTATTATAGGACCAACCCTAAAATTGTGACAAAATATCAACTTCGTCTGTGAATCAGTGTTTTTCTTTTCGACATTTCAGGGTTAATCCCGTAGTAAAAGCTCTTCATAATGATGAGTACAAAGAACTTTCGTAAACGTACAATGCGATTAAAATAAGCTTTTATTTTTTTCTTTTCGGTGAAAATAAGAATAGGACCGGTCTAGCGCCATTTTATGACGTCAAAAAGAAACATAAAAAAATGTATTTTACTTTGTTATAAATGTCATGGCATTTTTTGTATATTTTAATGTTTCTTTCTTTGTAAATTGCCGTCCTGAACTCCTGACGTCACAAAACGGCGCTAGGCCAGTCCTATTCATATTTTAATCGCATTGTACTAGATATTATCAACGTTTCGTGAAATACTGAAAATACCTAGTCACAGGTCAACACACATGCGAAGGTCGAAGACCTGATTGTTTTGGTCATCTGTCGGAGTTTATGGCCCGCGAAATGCTCACAAACGTTTGTTGTTTTAAAAATAAACATAATAATAATAATAATAAAAACGCAGGGGCGGCTTTATGGCGAGCCGTCGGTGAGTGGCGACACCGCGTACCCCGATTCCATGGGTCTAAAACCCCAGAGACCCTGACCCCTGGCTTGCCTTAACCGGCCGTCTGGGGGTGGAAACCGCAAGAGCTAAGAACCTAAGCTCCAGGGTGGAAGTGTTAAAGGGCATAACGCCGCGAGTAGCTCTTAGTGAAAGTGCAGCACACCTCTCGACACCCTAAGCCACCCACGCCAATGTTGCCCCTCCGGTGCCAAGATGCGGCAGCCTCTATGGGGGGCCCATTTAGTGGGTGGCAAGTCATCACCTGCCTGAATATATTTTGAGATGAGACATGATAAGGCAGGTGCCGTTTCTCATCCCATAGATCAGTTCAACTACCCACAAATAGTTCACCTCAATAGCCCTGTTTTTTGTTTTTTATCCCATACTGTACAATAGTTTTACATTCCATTTTATACACATTCCATAGAAATTGTATTTTTTATTCAACAGGGCCTCTTGGTGTTGGTTTCGACTCCACCAATGCCTAACAAATGACCGGGTCAAACCCGTGAATTTTATGAAATAAAGAGTAATAATAATAATAATAATAAGCCCCCTAAAACCAACCACACGTCCTGATCGACCATCTGATCACGTGGGGGGCGGACAACGCAATGAAAAATTACTGGTGCGGCCAACGTGGCTCTGGAAGTAGGTTAGTTAGTTAAGTAAAGTAAGTAATAGGAATAGTAAGGTGTAAGTAGAGAGTAAGCAAAAGTAGCAAGTAAGTTTAAAAAAAAAAAAAAAAAAAAAAAAAAAAAAAAAACACGAAACTGTACTTTAAAAGGAGTGGTCGCCTGAATGGCAGAGTTAAACTAGAAGATTAAGAAAGAGCAGAAGGAAAGCTACTTAGAGCTCTTAGGCGCTCATATCTTATTGAGGTCTAAGTAGAACAACCAACATCAGCGCGGGATGCTGGTTTAGGATAGGCGGCGGAAGAGTGTCTCGTACACCAACGGCGGCATTCGCAGGCTAAGTTAGGGAGCCTACTGCGCGCTCACTCGCTATGGACAAACGACGTGGGCTCACAAACGTCCAAACACAAAAACTATGAACACGAAACCAAAGAATTGTCCCCAAGTGGCCGGCGGCTCTAGAGGGGATGCTGATGACAGTAGGCGGAGACCTCTAAGGGCCAGGGGCGAGAAGAATCTCCGGTCGAGGGTCTTAATCTGTCCAACGACTAATGCTTTCCATACGGACAATGAGAAAAGTAACTACGGCGATACGGCTTTCCAATCAGGCAACAACATAGGTAACCACGACGACCAGGCTTTTCTAACGGACACCGATATAAGCAACTCTAACAGCAGTAATGCTGAAACAATAGGTACCTTACTAGCAACCGAAGATGTTGTACAGGAGACTTCGGTCAATAATCCCGTACCCGCGGAGGTTGTAACACGTGCACGCAAGAAATGGACTCAACAAATGAACATCTTTATCTTGCGCACGTACTTCATTTTAACTACATTAGAAACCGATACCAAATCATATCTGACAGATCTACACATCAAATTTTCTGAACAATTCCCAACAATGGAGGTTAGCAAACAAAGAATAGGAGATCAACGTAGGGCAATCATTCGCAATAATTTATTAACACCCGATAAAATTAAAGAAATAAGAGCAGAAGTAGAAAAAGAATTAAATAATCGTACCAGTCAAAACACTACGCTATCACAAAATTTATCACAAAGTATCGGTGGAACTCAAAGAATGCGATGGAGGAACGAAATAAATGAGACAATCATGCGAAATTACTACAGAATTACTCAACTAGACACAAACAGATCAGCATACAGACAGTTACTTCACAAAGCGGTCACTGAACAACACCCTGAAATATCCCACGTTTCTGAGCAACGAATAGCGGATCAGCGAAGGGTAATAGTCAACAATAAGTTAATCAACTCTGAGAGACTACAACAGATCCAAGACGCAGTTTCCATAGAATTAGGCACACCATCGCAAACCCAATCTACAAATGCTAACGTAACACAACACATACACACACAACAAATGCTGAATGTCTCTCAAACGGACAGCACAAATCAGGATATAACTTCTGAAACTGACATCAACACTGAACGAAATGACACTGGAACTGATTTAAACATACCCGCGAGAGAACATCACAATGTAAATGTAGACGACCAACCAACTAGCTCACAAATTTCATTAGATATACAAACACAAATTGAGAATACTTTAACAGACACCATAGCAAAATACAAAGATGTTGATCCAACTACAAGACCGCCAATTCCTAAGCAAACTCCGTCAAAGAACCTCTCGATGATAACTAATTATGTAAATAAACACCTATTAAAGAAACACATAACTATTGACACTGATTTCCCGACCGTTCAAACCGTAATTTACTGTGCAGCATATGCAATAGTTTTAGCAAATGGAGGTAAAATCAAAGATGCACCAAATATTCAAAAAAGTAGAAACCAAAAGCCAAGGTGGCAAAAACGCCTTGAGTGTAGGATACAGGAACTAAGAGTTAAAATTGGAAGATTAACTGAATATATAAAAGGAAACACAAGCCCGCGGTTAAATAAATTTATTGAGCTAATAAAACAGAATCATAAAATACACTCTCAACACGAAGCTGAAAACACAGAATTAGCACACTTTTTGGATACACTCAAACAAAAGTTAAATGCACTCTCTAGCCGACTACGTAGGTACATTGCAACTACAAAAAGAAAAACTCAGAACAAACTGTTTAACATAAACGAAAAAGTATTCTACAGAACACTTACTGACGAACAGACTGACAACAACCCAGCAACAGAGCTCCCACAACCAGAAATACTTCACAAATTTTGGTCCGAAATATGGTCAATCCCACAAAACCATAACAAAGATAGCGAATGGATTGAACAGGATGCCCAAACGATACAAGATATACCTACAATGGCGTTTGATGAAATTCATATAGACACATTCCAACAGATCATAAAGAAAACACATAATTGGAAGGCCACAGGGTCAGACAAAATACACAACTATTGGTACAAAAACTTTACCTTTACACATCCATGCCTCCTCAATCACATAAACTCTTTCATTAAATCACCTGAAACTATGCCCCCGTACCTCACGTTAGGAACAACATACATGTTACCAAAAGATAAAACAGATTTGAAGAATCCATCCAAATACAGGCCCATAACTTGTTTACAAAATATATATAAAATTATTACTTCTTGCATAAGTGAATTAGTATACAAACACACACAAACTAACAACTTACTAGCAGAACAACAAAAAGGATGCCGTAAAAATAGTCAAGGATGTAAGGAACAGTTACTAATAGATACAATAGCTTCTAAACAAGCACTTAGAAAAAAGAGAGATATATTTACAATGTACATAGATTACAAAAAGGCGTTTGACTCTGTACCACACACTTGGTTAGTTTACATTTTAGAACACTATAAAGTCCATCCAACACTAGTAAATTTTCTGAAAACTGCAATGTCTCAGTGGCAAACAGTTCTTAAACTCAATATAGGTGATACTTCAACTGAAACTGATCCAATACCGATTCGCCGCGGAATATTCCAGGGAGACGCATTTAGCCCTCTATGGTTTTGTTTATCACTAAACCCACTTTCGAATCCCTTAAACAATAGTAATAGCGGTTACAATATAACATGCGACAATACGTCCATTACATTATCACACCTCTTATACATGGACGATATAAAACTTTTTGGTAGCAGTTTACAAGAAATCCACAAGTTAGCTGATATCACACACTCTTTCTCAAAAGACATCCAAATGGAGTTTGGAATTGACAAATGCAAAATCCTATCAGTACACAAAGGACAAATAGAAAAGAACATATACGAACTCACAGATGGCCAACTAATTGACCCCGTCGACGAAATCTCAGGTTACAAATATCTGGGCTATTTTCAAACTCAACAAATTCACCAGAAACAATCTAAAAATATAATAGAACAAAAATTCACGAGCAGACTTCATAAGATCCTCAACACACAACTTAACGCTAAGAACACAATAAAAGCTATAAACTCATTTGCCATCCCCATTCTCACTTATTCTTTTGGAATAATCAATTGGCCCCAGTCACATCTGATGAGACTCCAACGTAAAATAAATACACTAATGACAAAATACAGGAAACATCACCCACGATCTGCAATCGAAAGATTAACGCTGCCCAACATAGAGGGAGGAAGAGCGCTAATTGACATCAAGAACTTACACAATACACAAATAACTAGACTGCGAACATTCTTCCACAAAAGAGCAAATACATCACCTATGCACGACGCAGCAGTTAATGCCGATCGCAAATACACGCCACTCAATTTACACAATCACACCAAACAAAACAACGAAAATATTATATCCCCAGAACAAAAACAACAAAACTGGTTGCAGAAATCGCTCCATGGCAGGCACCGCCGCGACCTTTTGAACCCTAATGTCGACAAAATTTCATCAAATCTGTGGTTAAAACGTGGCGAACTATTTCCGGAGACTGAAGGGTTCATGCTTGCAATACAAGATCAAGTGATAGACACACGAAATTACAGGAAGTACATTATAAAAGATAATGCATGTGATCTCTGCCGACACTGCCATAGTGCCTCTGAAACAATACAACATATAACTGGAGCTTGCAGGTCAATCACACAGTCAGATTACAAGCACCGTCATGATCAAGTTGCAGCTATCATCCATCAATACCTTGCTTACAAACATAAACTCATCACTGAAAAAACTGCATATTACAAATATTCACCTGAAGTAGTGTTAGAGTCAGCAGATTACAAATTGTACTGGGATAGGACAATTATCACCGATAAAACCATACATCATAATAGGCCAGATATCACAGTTTATGACAAAAAGAACAAATCAGTATTCCTCATTGACATTGCCGTCCCGAATACCCACAACATAACATCCACATACACTGAAAAACTCATTAAATATACGGATCTGGCCATTGAATTAAAAACCCAATGGAGAGTTCTAACCGTCAAGACTGTTCCAATTATTCTTTCCTCTACCGGTGTGATCCCACATACACTTCACACTAGCCTACAAAGTCTGGACATACACCGACTAACCTCCATCTTGCTTCAGAAAGCAGTCATTTTAAACACTTGCAGAATAGTACGAAAATTCCTGTCAATAGAAGAATAATAACATATATATATTAAAAAGGAAAAAAAAAAAAAAAAAAAAAACAACTAATTTTCGTTTGGCCAAAAGCCCGCGAATATTAGCTTAACCTCGGAAACGAGAGATTTTCGCAAGAAAAACTATAAATAATAATAATAATAATCTTTATTTACTATAATGCAAAATACATATTAAGTAGCAGCGGCCCCTGCACTAAGCGAGAGCTTGTATCGCAGGAACCAACAACAAGTTAACAATTTAGGTTTCATGGGCTGACAACCATTGTCTATTAAGCAGATACTAAATCAAATCAAAGCAGTCTATACAATACTAATTTAGTAGGATTACAATCTAAGTAGAATTATGAAAGAGAAAATAAATACATTTATTACGTAATTGGAAGTTACCTAGGTCACAACGCTTGTTTTGTGAAAAGAGTGTTGTGTGTGTGTAAGCGAGTGAGAGTATATGCGGGTTTGTGTGTGCGGGTGTGTGCGTGTGTGTGTGAGTGTGTGTGTTGATGTGTGTGTGTGTGTGTTTGAGTGTGTGTGTTGATGTGTGTGCGTGAGTGCGTGAACGAGTTTGCATGCGTGCTTGTGCTAACAAGTAAGTGAATTTGGTAAGATGTTTTCTGTTTGTGTGTAGTCAAGACTGAGAAGCCATTTTTCTACAATTATTTTAACTTCTTTGGTTGAGCTACTTATCAATTGTCGCAAGTTTCTACAGACAGAATTGTAGAGGGTAAACGAATTACTAGAGCCCTGCGGGTTTATCCGCTAAGTATCCGTTTTATTATTATATCTTTTAAAATATTGAAATACCTGTGCAAGCGAGATAAGGATGCACGAAGTATTTATTGGTTCTCCGATCAGGCAACGGACCTCGTTACCGAAACCTTTTGGATGCTTTTGATTTGAATTAAATAATAACTCTTTGGTGGTAGTTTGAGAATGAATGAAGTAGTTTAGGCGCCAACATGAAAAAAAACATGTCATCTCGTATTGTTTTCCTAAACTTGTGTACTTTTGAGTGTTTTCGCTTAATAATGGTGGATTATTATTTATTAAATGTTCGTGGACATGCTCGAGTGTTGGAAAGTGATGTAACACGTTGAAATATGAATGTATTTTCGTGTTGTTTCCAAAGCTCCATAGAAGCCTCTTGTAAAATCTCCACCATTTTACTTGGGCATTAGTTTGAATTGACCGTGACTTTCTTTGATTGACTCTGACTGCCTTGTTTGACTACATAATCAAACTTGATAACAATTTAGTAAGCAATTGACACTGGCTAATGCACAGGAGTGCGAAGCCAAACTCCTCACAGAAGAAAGAAAAAAAAAAGAATGAATGGAATTATTATCTATTTTGAACAAAAGAATGGAGCACTTTAAGTAGGTAGGTATAGTAGGGACTTTGCTGAAGGAGTACTCCATCAAGACGGTGTATACCCCCTTATCTAAGCTGGCGAGGCATGTGAGGACACCGAAAGACGTTATTCCTTTCCAGACCCCTGGTGTGTACAAGGTCGATTGTAGCTGCGGTAGTTCCTACATAGGTCAAACGAAGCGTACCATAGCTGAAAGGATCAAAGAACATATCGCGGCCGTCAAAAATCGCCAGACACAGAAGTCTGCTATTGCAGAACATTTGCTTGAGGCGGGATCCGGTCACTGGATCGAGCTCCACGATCCGAAGGTCCTCTCCACTGAACGACATTATTTTTCAAGAATGGTTCGTGAAGCGGTTGAAATTAGAAAACATCGCAATTTCAACCGGGAAGATGGATTTAAGTTAGCGGCGTCGTGGAATCCCGTAGTGAGCAAGTGTACAAACCGCGGTGTAGGTACTAGGACATTTACCGATACAGTCAGTGTTGTGTGTCGTAGAGACAACCCTGCGATTTTACAAGATCAAGTGAGGGTAGGAGAACAAAACACCCGCTCTTCTCGCCGGACTCACCCGCAGTTTTCAGTCAGCTCGTGACCACGGCCATTGTAACATGGTCGAAACGTCGAGCGAAAGGTACATATTTTTTACCTATATTAAATAATACGTGATAAGTCCCGATAAACATTTAAAACATGTGTTCAAATCGCGAAAGTTTAAAAATTACTGTAGGTATAGTAGTCATAGGAATAGCTAAGTGATTTCGTCGTGGTAGCCATAATATCGAAGAGAAGACGTGTGGGAGTCACAGGTGTTTTGTCTAGGTCAAACATTAAACATGTTTGAACCAGAATGCCATCAGTCATAATGAATCATGATAAACATTACACAATTCTCCACAAGTCAATAAACCTTATTACGACCGCATAAAGCTGATTATGAGTGTCAATGACCATGATGTATGAAACACCTATACCTACTTAGTGCAGTGGCGAAAACCTGTATTTCTTCATATGGTAGACTAGGCAATTAACTGTAGTTGAGAGTTGATGTCGTCAGCTCAATTCCATGTTTTGCCTCTGCGCCGAAACAGTGTCAAAAATATGTGATCTCCAATTAAATAACGGAAGCGAAATTTTTTTAATCAAAATTACACAAGAACTAATTTAATCTACTATTTAAAAATAAGTCGGGTTTTCCTTCCTGACGCTATAACTCCAGAACGCACGAACCGATTTCCACGGTTTTGCATTCGTTGGAAAGGTCTCGGGCTCCGTGAGGTTTATAGCGAAGTCATCTGGTGGCGAAACGGAGTTCGCCGGGTTTGCTAGTTTTAAATAAAACGAGTTTAAATTAATTTACATTACATTACAATTAATTTAAAAAAAAAAAAACCTTATAAAACAAAACTCGAAACCCTTTTTGCTTGCTCAATAATGTTTAAAAAATAATGCTTAGAATATGAAGAAAAAAAAATTAAGAACTTTTAGACTCGGAGAAAAAAAACTCGTGTTTAGGGCCTGTTTTCGCCGAATTATTGTATCAAGAAAAGTTTCACCAATCTTGTTTCTAAAATTACATTAAACTTAGCAAATTTCTTAATAAATATATTCTCTATTAGACTAGGTTAAAGTATGTTGTATTATTGAATGAAACTGTCCACCTGTTTGGTTTTGTGACCACATTTACACGGCGTGGGTTTAATGTGTGTCAACATTCCAAAGTTTTGGATTGCAGCTTCAATATGGCAACATTGACAAATTAATACGTGTAAATTAACAATGTTACCAAACTAGTTGAAAAGTGGCTCTGGCGTATTTCTGGCTCGACGCATAAGCATTGCCATTCAGCGTGGTAATGCCGCCAGCATGCTGGGTACGTTGCCAACTAGTAGTGGGCTTGAGGATTTGGATTGTCTTTAGACCTACAACGGTCTATGGGCAGTCTAACTGTATTTGTAATGTCAGTATTAGCTTGTATTTTGTTTAATAATTTAATTTATTATTTTATTTTTTCATATATACAATAATTTAATGAAGGCACTTGCCCATTGAAAAGGTTTTTATTGAATTTTTGTTAAGAAATTATTTAAAATATCAGATGTGTCATAGAAAATGGCAATTCACAACGACAAAATGTACTTTTAGACCTTAGATTAGTTTTAGAGTACAAAATGTACCTATTCTAAAAGTATATCCTTTCGTTAAAAAAAAAACTTGAACGGTTCATAAATGTCGAGTTATGGGTTAACAAATATATTATATCACTACATAGTATAAAACAAAGTCGCTGTCGCTGTCTGTCCGTCCCTATGTATGCTTAAATCTTTAAAACTACGCAACGGATTTTGAAGCGGTTTATTTGAATAGATAGGGTGATTCTAAGGAAGGTTTATATGTATAACTAGCGACCCACACCGGCTTCGCACGTAAATTACACCCGTGCGAAGCCGGGCGGGCGGGTCGCTAGTCTCTTCTCTACATAGTATAAATTGAAGTCGCTTTCCACGTCTGTCTGTCTGTATGTCTGTATGACCGCTAACTCCTCTTAAACCACGCAACGGATTTTGATGCGGTTTTCACCATCAGTTAGATACATTTTTAAGGAAGGTTTATATATATATATAACTAGCGACCCGCCCCGGCTTTGCACGTAAATTACACCCGTGCGAAGCCGGGCGGGCGGGTCGCTAGTTATAAAAAAAGGACCGCTCTTTTCAGAAGTCGGTTTATAAAAAAGAAATTATAGAGCAGCCAAAGACAACTTCCTTTAGATTATCCATCAAAACAGAAAAATAATATTGTCTGAGTGGCCACTACGAAATCTCCCCCAGAAATTCACCCTCCAACCCCCAAGAGACACATTTAATCTCTTTTAATCCATTACCCATTCGTGATACCAAATAGAAAATGTACTGACTCACTGAGATAACAGATTAGGAAAGGGCAGATGTTAAAGTCTGAATCTAACTACAGTATAATTTATTTACACGAAAAATATTATACAGTATTTAAAAACTAAAACTATCCTACCTAATTTATTATATATATACAAATTAAAATATATTTTTTAGATAAAATTCATAAAAATACTAATCTAAAAGACCCTCGGTGGAGGGAAAAGTGGCCAGAATGCTGGCAGCATTGCCATCCAACGTGGCAATGCTGCCAGCATTCTGGCCACTTTTCCGCTAGCTACAGTTAATTTGTACCTATATGTCGAATTATTAGTGTAATTCCGCTTCTACGTCGTTTCGAGTACAATAAGGATTTTAGTTTAAACTATTTTCTCTATAGATATCTGTGATGCTAATTTGAACCTAACCTGAATTTAAATATGAATTACATTAAAGATCAAAATTAACCTAACCTGAAACAAAAAGTAATTAAATCTGTAACAAAAAATTCGTTATAAAAATTTGTATATTGTAATTAATTTTAAATAAAATGTATGTACAGTAACGCCTGATTCAATCAACTATCTAACTACAGTTTGTTAGACGCCAGATAACAAGTGACGCCAAAATAACAAAAGCGAAAAAAATATTGTATTTTGCGCTTTGGGGTGGGTGTGGCGTGCCAGGGCACACTTAGTTTTTTTTTAGGTCTGTGGGTTTATGCATGTACCCACATGACACTGATAGACCCGGCGCCAGTGGCGCTTATAAGACACACTAGTTTTAAGTCTTTGTTTGTTGTGTTAAAAATAATTTAGTCAAAAACTGCAAAAACAAACGACCGTATCAATCCTAATTATCAATTTAAAAACCGACTTCAAATGAGTAAATAGTTTTTTATATAGTTTTTTTTACCTGGATGTAATAGTTTTTTGGTGAAGGAAAACATCGTGAGGAAACCTGCATACGTACGGAGAAGGAATTCAATAGCGTATGTGAATCCACCAATCCGCACTGGGTCAGCGTGGTGGATATGGCACAACCACCCTTTCGGGGGTAGGCTAAAAGTCCAGCAGTGGACTGTTAAAAGGCTGATTATGATGATGATGAATAGTTTATCCAGTTATTTTGATTCAAAAACCCAACCCTGAACCGATTTTAATTGAATTTCTATGGGCCTATGAGGACCCATAGAAACACCTATACTTATCTGAAAGTATATTCTTCCAAATAAAAACTTCCCTTTTACTCTTTTCCAAATCGGTTTACAAATGCCGAAGTTCCGATGTAACAAACATTAAAAAAAACTAATTAAGTACCTCCTTTTTGAAGTCGGTTAAAAGTATAATTCACTACACTGACCGCTCCAACAGTAAGTGCCCACAGTGTAAACAAACACCGCATAGCAATACCTATACATCCCCTTTATCTAGACACCCGGTACTCTTCAAGGTTACGCGGAAAGGTGTACTAAGCCGAGTCCATAATGGGGTATTATCACAGAAAAGAGAAAAAGAGAAGTAAATAGAACGGAAATGAGAAGGAAAATCTGTCGCCAGGCATTATGACAGTAACTTGATTGAACATTCATATTTATGTCAACGCGTGGAACTCCTGGATAATTAGGTGATGACATAATTATGGTACTGAGACGTGGTCCTTGACTGTTGGCCTTTTGGAAAAACTCAGAGTCACTCAGCGGGCAATGGAGAGAGCTATGCTCGGAGTTTCTTTGCGCGATAAAATCCGAAACGTGGATATTCACCAAAGAACCAGAGTCACCGACATAGCTGTTAAAATTTGCAAGTTGATGTGGCAATGGGCAGGCCACATCGCTCGAAGAACCGATAACCGATGGGGACGAAAGGTTCTTGAGTGGAGACCACGAACCGGAAGACGCAGCGTAGGTAGGTCTCCCACTAGACGGACCGACGACATAGTGAGAGTCGCTGGCATCCAGTGGATGCAAAAGGCAGGCTGTCGTTCAGTGTGGAGGTTAAAGGGGGAGGCCTATGTACAGCAGTGGACGTCTTCTGGCTGATGATGATGTGGAACTCCGCATCCAAAAAACTTGGACCTTACCTTTTTTGGGTTAGGTCTCAAAGTTCTTTGTCCGCATCACAGTCGCCTAACTAATTTCGAATGACTGACGTTTATATGGGTGCAACTGGCTACAACTAATTTCTTACTAAAATACCTTGACGGCCGTTCCAATAAAAAAATTAAAAAAACTTTTCTGTGGGTATTATCAACGATAAGTCGCGTATCGTTGATCCGATCTTCATGAAACTGTAAAGACAAGTAGTTCATTTCAATTCAATTTTTAAGTTCGAATATGTGCGAAATAGATCTAGGGGTTCCGAAGATTTATGGGTCGCGAGGTCGGGACGAAATAACGGACCCCTTTCGGTTTAGGATATCCTTTCGCGTCACCACGTATACGGTATACCTAGATCGAACAAGGCACATTGTGCATTTGCATGCACCGAACCCTACCAATCGATGCGTGCAGGGTGGGAGGTAGGAAGAGTGGGAGAGCTCAGGGTGATCTGGTCACTGAGTTGGACATGCGGACACTCCTGCTTTACAATTATAAAGGTTTAATTAATGGAACGTTTTTGGGATTGTTGCATTTTCAGGGTTAAAAGGGTGGTAAAAACGGGACCCTGTGACTAAGCCTACGATGTCTGTCTGTCTGTCCGTCCGTCCGCCTGTCCTACCTTTAATATAAATTCGGCAAAAACAGGCCTACTAAAACACGATATTAGTTTTATCTTCAAATCTAGAAGTCGTCGTTGACATTTTTTTTTTCATATTCTAATGTTAATTTATGTAGTGTAGTTTAATGTAATTTTATTTATTTATGAAGCTATAATAGTTCTTGAGTAATCCGGAGTTCTATCATTACTTTATTTAGTTCTGAGGCGGGCGCTGACTCGTGCGTATCTCTTCCTGCACGCGTAGATCGCATAGATTTGTCACTGTTTCGCACAGGGGCAAAACTCTTATTTGAGCTGACAACATATCGACTCTTAACACTGACACTTTGTTTTTTATTACGTTTACTCGAGGACGCGAGTTTACGTTTAATCTATCTACATTCTATAGTATAGATAGTTTGCCCCTTCAAAAAAAAAAAATAGTCGAAATGTTATTTTTTTCCAGTGTATCTAACTAACATTCCTATCTTCTTTAAGAACCCAAAAATACTGGCGACAAAGAAAACAATTTATCTGTCAAATTAAATTCCATTTAGATAAATTAAATAGATAAAGGAGCTCTACCCCCATCCCTAGCTACCAAAACTTCATCAATCAAGTCATACCAACCTAACCACAAAGTAAGGAACCCCTAAACTTAATTTGATTCGAGCCTAGTATCTGAGAACCAAAGACATTACCCCGTAAACATGTGGTATAGGCGTACAATTTCAGGCAACGCATTAGTGCAAATAGTGCTCACATAAATTCTCACCCGCCAATGATACGGCACTACCGCGGTCGTGACCTTAAGCGAACCAATCAGAGTTCGTTCAGTGTCATTACCCCGCACACCTCGAGTGAATTATTTATTTGTATTGTGACCCTAAATAGACTGCAGGCTCATGTGAGCAGATGTCGGTATAAATGGCAAAGAATAATACAATTATATTCATATTCATTTATTTCAGCATTCCACAATGTTTCTTAGGTGGTAGAAAATTATTTTAGTTACAATTGTGGACCCCGTCGGGCACAGCTGAATGATATGGAAGAGAGAAGGACAGCAATAAGTACTAAAAAATATTTTTATCTGCTAAGTATTCGTCAATGGAATAATATAAATATAAATATTCGTCAATGGAATATTATAAATTTCAAAAACCAACTTCAAAATTAGTAAAATACCCAATTTTTTTATGTAACGTGAACGTGTGAACGAATTTTTCAGTTATTTTAATTTAAAACTATTGAACCGATTTTGATGAAAATTCTATGGGACTAATCTGAAAGTATAACTTGTCAAATAGGAAATAAAAAATATAGTTTTACAAATTTTAACTAACATTGAAAAAAAATACCATTGAGAACCCCCTATTTTTTGAAGTCGGCTTTGATATCAAATGCTTCTGTGGTGGAGCCCTCAAACAATGTCACAGTTGATGGACTGTGCAGCGTGCTCTAAAATCTGCAACCTTAATGAGGCCACGGAGAGTACCATTAGGGTGGCCGAATTCTGACCCAAAAACCTAATGAAAACCTAAACCTAATGAGTATACATTATAAGTATATTTCCCGAATATATTTTATTATTCACGAAACATCGACTCGAAAGAAAATCTTTACTGCGATTGAATCGAATGTATTGTCTACAAGATGAGAAGTCGCCTAGAACCAACGGTTGGTATTCTAGTTTGTTTCGGTTGGTTTAATAACGTCGCTTTCAGCATCTGTCGCGGTTATAAGCGTTCTTGTAACACTGTTTATATATCTACAAAAGCTAAAAGAATACGCACCTACACTAAATATGCAATGGAGTGTACTGCGTTTAGGTATACTATGGGTGCACGCAGTTGTACCTTGAATTATTTCCTTGAATATTTTTTTTAAATTTTCAGTTATTTGTCATCAGTGCTAATTAAAAATACACAAACAAAGCGCACAGGGCCCTGATTCACTAACTACAAACACGCTCATAACGCGGCGTTTTTAGCCTTTATTTCCTTGAGAATAGAGGTCTAATTTTAGAGGTTAACATAACGCGCCGCGTTACGTGCGTTTTAGTTAGTGAATAAGGACCCAGAACAGAAACAAACAAAGAATTTTTAAAGATGAAAGTAACGCGTGATTCAATGAACTAGAAACCTTAATATTGTCGTCAAACATTGTTATTAACCAGAATCTAGCACAATTGCTTTGTCGGCATTTACACATTTCTCGGGATGTTTTATTGATCTACGGTATTGCTACGGTAGTTCAATTGTGCCGTAGTCCAATAAAGCGTTATTACGGTGCTACGTTGTACCGTACAATCAACAGTAGTTTTCATAAAGCATTCCCTGTGAGGCTTAGTTAAGTCTGGGAAAGCTGATTCCAGTTTATTATTGTATTTTAGAAAACATCTAGTATGCATTAGGTAGTATGCATAAGTATTAGTTAAAGCTTTGTAGAGTTAGCTCTTGGAGTATCTTTAAAAAGACAGCCAAGTTTAATGTAAATACAGAAATTTATTAAGATTATTGGGGATTAATTAAAATATATAATTTGGAGTTCAATGTAACAAATGTGTTTTTTCCTTAAAAGAAGAAATTTGGAAAAAAAAAACAATTAATTTTAAAAAGATGTTATCATTTTGAAACCACCAGACAGATTTTTATTTAATACTAGTTGAATCCTGCGGTGTTACCCGTCCAGTTTCTCCGCATTTTCTAAAAGGAAAAGTACCCTTATAATGTACACTATCATCCTGCCAAATTTCGTTAAGATCGGTCTAGCCGTTTATTCGTGAAAAGCGAAATCGCGGCGAGATCGCGGTCAAACGTTGGCATACGAAGTAAAAAAAAAAATACAAACAAACATCCAGACAGAGATACAGAGTTACTTTCGCTTTTATAATATTAGTAAGGATAGCTAAAAACTGCAATGAAACTTGTTTCAAATAAATAAAAATGCACTCAAATCGGTCCAGCTGTTACGGATAAAAATGTTAACATAGTTACAAACACAATCTCATGCCCATAAGATAAAAAAATCTTCGTTCTTTCGTGGGTAACAATTACTAGCATGAAAGTAGCCAAATTTAAAATCTTGCTAAACTTGAGTTATCTTTCAATGGTGGAAAGGGTTCCACTAAGGTATACAGGGTGTAAGGGGAACACTCTCGAAGCCAAAAGAAGGTAATTGTACTCATCATTATGAACCACTTTTAGTATGGGACCAACCCAGAAATCGCAAAAAAAATATCAGCTGTTCCATACATTTTGTCGAGTGTCAATGACCGTTTTCTATAGAACAGCTGATATTTTTTTTGCGATTTCAGGGCTGGTCCCATAGTAAAAGTGGTTCATAATGATGAGTACAATTACCTTCTTTTGGCTTCGAGAGTGTTCCCCTTACACCCCGTATAATTGTTTTCACCTTAGCCCTTATTTTTTTTTACAAAATATGTATCTACTTAGACATTATAATAGAAGGCATTTGTAGAAAACCAATAAAAGTTTTATTAGAGAACTGTTTAAAAATCTTAGCAAAAAACAAAGCAAGCAATGCTTAGTTTTTTTTTGTTTGCTTAGCATTAAGTCCTAAATTTTTGCATCATTTGTAAGTGTGAAATAAAGTATTATTGAATAAATAAACTTCTCTAGTATCTTCTGTATTCTATACATGGTATAAAATAAAGCCGCTTTCCGCGTCTGTCTGTGTGTTTACAATACGCTAACTCCTCCTAAACCACGCAACCGATTTTGATGCGGTTTCCACCATCAGTTAGAAAAATTTTCACGGAAGGAGTTTCACACAATTATAAAACTTACACCTGTACCCGTGCGAAGCCGGGTCGGGTCGCTAGTTTTTTCATAAAATTGATTTATTCAAATTTACTCTTGTACCACGGACCGGTAAGCGCAGCGTAGGACGTCCACCCACAAGATGGACAGACGACCTAAAAGAGACCGCAGAGAAACGCTGGATGCGGGCCGCTGCCAACCGGCCCTTTTGGAAATCGATGTGGAGGCCTATGTCCAGCAGTGGACGTCCTACGGCTGAAATGATGATGATGATGACTCTTGTACATTTTACACAAATAATTTCAACTTATTTTTATACTAAATGAATTATTTGTTTGTTGCAGCCATGAACCGGAGGGTGGCGGCGGACGGTGCGGGGAGGGGTTAGCGCGCGCAATGCACGCGGCGCCGGCGGGCGGCTCGCCGAAACGACACGCCACGCCGCAGCCGCCGCACGGTCAGTACCCGCACTTGGCTGTGTACAGTTGTACACTATCGCTCTACCGTGACGATAGATAGTACCTATCTGAACTTGGCTGTGTACACTACCGCTCTACCGTGACGATAGATAGTACCTATCCGAACTTGGCTGTGTACACTACCGCTCTACCGTGACGATAGATAGTACCTATCCGAACTTGGCTGTGTACACTACCGCTCTACCGTGACGATAGATAGTACCTATCCGAACTTGACTGTGTACACTACCGCTCTACCGTGGCGATAGATAGTACCTATCCGAACTTGGCTGTGTACACTACCGCTCTACCGTGGCGATAGATAGTACCTATCCGAACTTGACTGTGTACACTACCGCTCTACCGTGGCGATAGATAGTACCTATCCGAACTTGGCTGTGTACACTACCGCTCTACCGTGACGATAGATAGTACCTATCCGAACTTGGCTGTGTACACTACCGCTCTACCGTGGCGATAGATAGTACCTATCCGAACTTGACTGTGTACACTACCGCTCTACCGTGGCGATAGATAGTACCTATCCGAACTTGGCTGTGTACACTACCGCTCTACCGTGACGATAGATAGTACCTATCCGAACTTGGCTGTGTACACTACCGCTCTACCGTGACGATAGATAGTACCTATCCGAACTTGACTGTGTACACTACCGCTCTACCGTGGCGATAGATAGTACCTATCCGAACTTGGCTGTGTACACTACCGCTCTACCGTGGTGATAGATAGTACCTATCCGAACTTGGCTGTGTACACTACCGCTACCGTGACGATAGATTAACTCTAAACTTTTTTTTTTATAAAAGGCTTGCCTTTGGCCTCCAACTCGCTTACTCAATTTTGCGCATAAATAGTTAGGAATTGCCTAAGGCAAAAAAAAACATCGTCATCATCATCATCAAAAATGTCATCTAAGTAATCGAATTTTCCAGTTATTTTTGTTTTTATAGCCAAACTACTAAAAGGATATTGATGAAAATTATATTAAGTAGGTACAATGACCTCCTTTCGGCTTAGTACCATTGTTTGTGTAACCCTGTATTATGCCAGTATCTGCAAACTTGCTAAGTTCATCGGGCCATCATTTACCAACACCTCCTTTCATTCAAATTAGCAAACTCTCAAATCGAGCTGGGTGGCGTATACTTTCAAAACTTTTTACTTACACGTCCGCTTAATTGGTCTTTCACAGAATATTGCAGATAGACAACCTCCTCAGAAACTACAGAAAGCACCGTTAAATTATGTTCGCCATGGTTAAAAAATCCAATGCCGAAGTGTTACCCCACTGGAAGTTAGAGGCGAAGCGCAACGTACAAAAGCGGTCATGGAAAAGTTTTTTTTTTCAATTGGCCGCTTGTTCAAAATTGTCTCGTCTGCGTGTACCTGCCGCGCCTGTTCTTGACTTAGTGTACATACCACGACTATTGGGACACAAATAAAACCAGGCTGGACTTGAATATACATATATTTTAAATTGGTCTATTTGGTTTCTATCGCTTAAAACTTTTTTAACAAATTCTAATAATATATAACAACAAGCGGTCCGCCCCGACTTCGCACGGGTATTATTGGAGTAAGGATCCCTAATTTGTTTGAAAATATATTATCGCCTATGTCACCCGGGGATAGTGTAGCTTCCCAACAGTGGAAGAATTTTTCAAATCGGTTCAGTAGTTTCGGAGCCTATTCAATGCAAACAAACAAACAATCAAACAATCAAATCTTTCCTCTTTATAATATTAGTATAGATAACCTACTATAAAATTATCAATAGTAAAATTATCATTAGTGACGACGCGGCGCGATAGAAAATTTGTTAGCTAAGAGCATTCATGTTTTTAATAATTTTTATATAGCTTATCTTATCACTTGTATCATGTATGGTATGCTATCCACAGTATTTTGTATTTTCTTGAGAGTTTTACATCTGTCTGTTTTATAATCTGCGGCCCTCTCGCATGATATCGCGTTGCACAATCATCAGCATTAATATCCTGGGGTTTTGATAATGTCTCCGAAATGGTAAACCTTATTTTATTAAATTACACCTTAATGTTTCCAGTTTCCAGCATAAGTTGTGTCGTTTTAAAATTCGCCACAATGTTGACCATCGTTTCTGTACTTCAGCTTGCTGGTACGCTGTGAACAATGAAAATTTATATTAGTAATTTTTAAACTTGCGCGATTTGAACACATGTTTTAAATGTTTATCGGGACTTATCACGTATTATTTACCTAAATTAAATAAGACGTGATAAACATTTAAAACAAATTTATATTAGTCATGTATTTTAGTATGTGGTATGCGCTGCCTGAATGCGTGTTCCCCGATAGTTACAATCTGGGTGTCTTCAAATCACGAGTGAATCAGTTTCTTCTAAGCAAGCGTTCTCCACCGCATCATCGCTTAACATCAGGCGAGTTGGCGGTCAAACTCAAGCCTATTATTAAATAAATAAATTTTACTTTTAATTTTGCTGTTCCAAGTCAGCACTATTCAGATAACTTTACACTTTTCCCGTCCAACATAATCGTGAGTGAGCTCCTACGAGCCCCTTTACTTTTCTTTTTATAGGCGGCACCGTAAAGACCCCTTCAGACTACCGACTACGTTATAATAGTATGATTTTTATTGTTTAGTTTTTTTATTTAGCTCTAAAGGTACGGTTTTAATGTCTCTAACCTCCCCTGGGCATAAAAAAGATAGATTGAAATTTCATAACTTTCACCCTGTCCCCAAGGACGTTTAGGTACCCTTTCCCCGCAATGGCCATGCTTAGAGCGCTCTTCATGAAAAAAGTCCCACGGCAAAAAGCGGAACTAAATCTCCATGTATACTTATATATTAATTAACTACTTTTATAAAGAGGAAAGATTTGATTGTTTGTTTGCATTGAATAGGCTCCGAAACTACTGAACCGATTTGAAAAATTCTTTCACTGTTGGGAAGCTACACTATCCCCGGGTGACATAGGCTATATATCTATACCCGTGCGAAGCCGGGGCGGGCCGCTAGTGTTGAATAATTCAAATACGCGAGTTTGGTAGCGGCGCGTCATATTCTGGGCCTCAATAATATAATTATGTATTTAATTCACCCAGGTGTTTTACACATGAATTTTAGCTGTAAAGTTAGTCATACCATAGTCTGAAAAATCCTTCCGAGGCTCTCGCTCGTCGTAAAATATGGGCGGCGATATTTTCTCGGCAAACGCCGGCGGTCGCCTCATTTGTCCTCTTTAATGAGGTATTACATTACATTAACCCTTGCAAAGTGCGAAATATGTAAGAGACGGGCTTGTAATTAAAGTTGAATTGAACTTATGTCCCTTTTGAACGTTACCTCTTGAACAAAAGACCAGTCATGTTCAAAATGATAGGTGGACATTTTTTGAACGTGGAAAAATCATGTCGCCTCAAGAAGAAAAAAAAAAACAGGAAAACAATACAATGGTATTCAAGGAATTTAGTAGTACTCTCTAACCAAAAAGGTGACGTTCAAATTCTTTGTTTCTAACCGTGAGATGCGGTATTGTTTTTGTTTATTTTGGATTGTTTCTTATTTTTCTATATTATGGGTCTAAATTTTGAAAAAAAAAAAAAAAAGGCATTTTAGAAGTTTGATCCGGGGTTCATCTGTCTCCATTCAAAAATTCATTCAAACCCGTTTAGCTGTTTCAGCGTGAAGTAGCGCTTTAACTTGTGCTTAAGTTTTTAGGGTTCCGTACCCTAAGGGTAACGGGTTTTCTCAAGAACGCGTAAAGGTATCAAATTGAAATTTATACTATTTAGTATAAATTTCAATTTGATACCCAAGTATTTACTTGGGTCTACGGTTTCTTACGGTTGTAAAAAAATAAAAGTTGTAACTCAACGCAATCAAAAGATATGAACATTTTGCGATATCACAGGGGAATCAAAACCTATAGGGTATACTTCCCGTTGACCTAAAATCATTAATTTTGGCAAGAGGCAAGGTCTTACAGCACATATAAAGGAATAAATCTGAAAGTTGTTAATTTGAAGTTATATCATATAAAAAAATATTGTTTTATAATTACAAACTTAAATTTTATAGTTGTTATGTATGGAAGAACCTTATTGTCAACTACAAAGTTAAGTTTGCTTTCAATATTTCAACTTCAGTTAGTTTTTTTTGGACTCGCGCTCTGACGGTTCCGTCTAACGGATCCCTCAGAGCACGAGTCCTACTCGTACTTGGCCGGTTTTTTAACGTATTTTTCTATTTACTCTAATGTAAAACCCGTTTTTACCGTTTGGGTATGGAACCCTTAAAAGGCTATATTATAGCCCATATACTGGTCATCCCTTTTCGTCTGCAATGATGTCACGACATACATAGCGGACTATTTGCATAGGCCGTCCATTAAACGTATGACAGGTCTGTCGCGACGGGTTTATGTCTGACGCCATGTAAATTAGGAGATGTATGCGGTGTATTGGAATTGCATGATTTGGCCTTACAAGAATAGTACGCCTGCCAGTTCCTTCTTGACCTTAAGGCCCTCTTTTCCGACTTTTAGCTATTTTGGTCATTCTAGTTTAAGTGTGCCTACTTCCATGGTTAGCTGAAAATTATAAAAATGGTATCATATAATATTTTTTTTTTAATTTAAATTGCCACTTAAGGCGCCAAGTAACATTTTGAACAAAATGCACTACCAAACTACCATACACATGATACCCTATTTTAGAGTGTTGAATAACGGCCTTACTTATAAACTTTACTTAAGTTAAGCAATGCTTAAAATTGCTCTATCTCATTTTCATGTGTGACTGAATTTTTTATTGAATGTTTTATCTAGGAAACCCAAGAGGCCGAAACACGATTAAGGACATTGTGCTCGATAGAAAAAATATATGAAAGTAGCACTCATTTGCGCTTTTATCTCTGTTTTTAGGATTCATGCAATTACTGATTTATTAAATTATGTCTGCGATATCTTGATATATAGATTTCATAATTATGAAGGAAACCGCAGAGGTACATTTTACATTACAACTATACTTTTCGAAAAATATGAGAAAAACCCCAAAAATAGAAGTAGCGAAACGCACGACTGTGTCTAAGCGCCATGATTTTGCTCCGCTAAATGCGACTTTAATACAATAAGCGTTGGTAATTAGCGTTGCTTAAAGTGGGAAAACCTCGCCTTTAATCGCATACCCTATTAAACTGTATTCATAATATTTCCACATCAGTCATTTGCAACAATATTGCTGCTTTCTCAGTGTCTTTTATGGCAACCGTGAAACCTGATGCATAATTTATTTACAACTTTATTCGCAAAGGAATTGCTGCCACCTTTAGCCAAATAAAAACAGTAAAGGCTGTTTCAACCAATCAGCAGTCAGTGAGACACTGTCAGCCAATCAATATTCTGTGTAGGTGTGTTTTTGACCAATCAATAAGGGGTAATGACGCCATCCTTACATGGTTTACGAACGTCTTTTCAAGCTTTTACTCATCGCCATTTTTATGGCGACGTCAACACATTTTATTCAACGGATTGACGTTTCTAGCACTTTTGCATTTTCACTCAAAGTGTGCTCAAAGTCCAGTTTTGTTACATCCTTGGTAATTTTCTGTGATTTAAAGACAATCTGCCACCAATAAACCGGACAATCTCCAGAAATTTGCCTACTCGACTCTAAACAAGACATTGGCAAGTTCTGGCTATACCGCACGAAGCCACGAATAAGAAATTTAATTGAATTGACAATCTTACAACCGTCAACCCACTGAAAGCAAGTCTTTTTAACCCCCGAAGCAAACAGAGGGCTGTTACAAGTTTAACGGACGAACTTTTTTGATTTTGATTTAGTTTTTTTTGTTTGAAGGATGACTTGATCCAGAGTGTTCTTAAATATATCTTAATATTAAGTTTAAGCATTTCATGGGAATGAAAAACACTGCCAAGTTTTTGGGAGGCATCAATTGTAAAAATTGTCAAAAGGTATTTAGACTTTATATACTAGCAACCCGCCCGCCCGGCTTCGCACATAAATTACACCCGGGCGTAGCCCTACGCTACGCTACGCGGACGCTAGTTATAATATATAAACCTTCCGTGAAAATTTATCTAACTGATGATGCAAACCGCATCAAAATCCTATGCGTGGTTTAGGAGGACTTAGCGGCCATACAGACAGACAGACAGACGCGGAAAGCGACTTTAATTTATACTATGTAGAGATAGAGATGTAGAGATAGAGAAGAGATTTCAATGTACGAATGTTCTTATTAATTTAACGGTTTGAAAACATGACTGGCTGTCGCTTTTTTACGACGACGCTGAGTTATAGAGCTATTGGTCCTCTGGGTGTTGCCTCGGCTTTTTATTTCCCGATTTATGCCAGGGTTGGGAGAGGGTGGAGGTGGTGTTGGGGTATGATCACGTTTTATGCTTCCATACCGGGTTTCGTTTGACAGGAGTTCATTAGGGTTGAGAATCGTTTCCTTTTTGTAGTACTAAATATATTTTGACTTCGGACAGTTGACAAACGATACGGCGAGGTTTTGCCACTTTTAAGCAATGCATATTACTACAGATGACCAGATGTCTTGGTTTATTATATTAAGTCACATTTAGGAGCAAAATCATGGTGCTTACACACAGTCGTACGTTTCGCAACTTCTATTTTTGAGCTTTTTCTCATATTTTTCAAAAACTATAGTTGTAATGTAAAATTTACCTCTGCAGTTTTCTTCATGATTATGAAATCTGTATATTAAGATATCGCAGGCATAATTTAATAAATATATATTTGAATTAATAAACAAAACAGGGAGAAAAGCGCAAATAAGTGCTTTTTTTTCTATCGAGTTAAATGCCCTTGATCGTGTTTCGGTCTTTGGAGATTCTTAGATAAAACATTCAATTTGGTTATAACACGATTTTTATAATTGTAAGCTAACCATGGAAGTAGTCACACTTAAATTAGAATGATCAAAGTTGCAAAAAGTCGGAAAAGAGGACCTTAAGGTTTAATCAAGGTTTCTTTATTGTACAGGATGAGTTATAAGGTCACGTGATGTGCGGCACTTTTAATGCTCAAAATAGCGTCATTCTGAAGATATATTACGTTTATTAGTTTGACAGCTGCCTTAATGGCTTGCGATGGGTAATAAAGGTTCTTGAGTGGAGACCAAGAACTAGAAGAGGTAATGCAGGTAGGCCTCCCCACTAGATGGGCCGACGACATTGCATCCAGTGGATGCAAATGGCAGACTTTGATTCAGTGTAGAGCTCTAAGGGAGAGGCCTATGTTCAGTAGTGGATGTCTTCTGGCCGATGATGATACTTGCTTGGCAGACAAAAATTGCTAAAATGTTTCGAAAAATACTTTCTGGTGCGTCCACTCCGTAGAGCGTCTTTGAGTTAAATAGATCTAAGTCAACTATATGCCAATCCAACCCATCCCCAACTCAACCTTTGGGCCACCAAAATTTATAATAAACTACCAGAGCAGATAATTTGCCAAAACACTAAAAACATACTGCTCGCAAAGGACGTTGGGGACTTGAATTCCAGGGACCTTGATCGGGAGGTTAGGTGGGAATATACCGTTTGCTATAGTACGAGTACTTAAAAGACAAATAAATTATGGAATAAAATCGATCCGTCCTGCACTTTGTAGCCACACCCAATCAAGTTCATTATGTAATACTTAATACCTACCTTAAACATGCCACCTAAGATCTGCATGTGAATTTCATAATGTGCAATAAATTATGGAGTATTGACATCGATATACAATTCCTATAGAGTCACAATCTCTCACTGAAAACAGTCAAAAAACGTCTGAGCGTCATTGTACATACATTGTATCAATTATACTTCACAATGCTACATTTACGCCAATAGTTCTATATAATTATATCGCTTGCATAGTGTTCAACGTTAGTTGTCCGCTATGTCATCGTAGCTCTGGCATCGCTCGCGTTGTAGTCAGATCGCGGTTACCTTGTAACTAACCAAAAAGTCTGCGCAATTCGTAGCGTGCACCGTTTTTTGGTACGGACATTTAATTGGCACGATTGTGACTCTATATGTATTGTATCTTGATGAATGTTAAGTATAGATTTTTCAGGAATATGTCAGCGCTGAAGTTTTTAGGGCATTCACATGTCTCTGTATATATGGACCATAAGAAACTGTGCTTAAAGTGTATTTTTATGTATTTCCAGGTGGCAGCGCAGGCGACCAATCCACACTGAAGGTCCACCTCCCCAACGGTGGTTTCAATGTGGTGAGAGCGTCAGCAGATGAAGACGTGAGATCAGTTCTGAGGCTGCAAGCTGCGAGGCTTGCCGCTGGAGACAGGGTCTTCTCATCATGCTACGCACTACGAGCGCGGAGGCTGACTACTGGCAAGGTATGACTTTATCACCTATTGGTGCCCAACATGCTGGGAGAGTCAGATGAAAACATTAGATCGGGGGCTTGCGGTATCAAACTAACGTTAAAACCGCGCAGTTCGGAAAATCACGCGAACGTGAACCTTAACGCGCCCACATACGGTTTGCGGTCGCGCAACATTAACTTATTTTATTAAAAAGAATTTGTACATTCACTTAAAATGAGAAACTAAAGTTATTGTTCTAGTCTAGGTACAAACGCAACATATATTTGGTAATACATTTTATATGAAGGTATATATTAATAGATACCTACTACCTAGTATAGAAAATTTTAATGCATGTAGGCTATACCAATTACCAGTAAGTATAATATATGTATTTTCATTACAACGAACTAATACTTGAAACATATAATATAGTTATTATAAAACTGGTATATGTTTGAGAAGGAAAAATATAGTAGTAGTTTGTTATGTAAGGCTATGATTAGATAGGTAGATCACGGTAGATGTCACACGAGTAGGTATGAATTTATACCTAAATATATCTTGAAATCATTTGTCAAAATAATTTATATACATTATTTTATTTTCATCACCTAATAAAAAATCTGATCATAAATAGTTATGATGAGATTTTTATGAGGTAACTAGGTGCGCCCCGCGGTTTCACCCGCATTATATACCTCCCTACTTGGTCACGACAGAAACCTCTTTTGACTCACATGTTTTTTTTAGGGTGTAATTTGTCAATGTTAGACTTAAATTCTAGTTCTTGTTTTCAAAGAGAATATAAATACTACGTAAGACTTGTTTTTTTGTAGGGAAAATACTAACATCAACGATCAACATACGATGTATATTCTGACTTAGATAAAGTAAAGAGAAAAATTTAAACGTCAAAAAAAAAAATCCGATCGCTACCAAATTACAGGGTCAGTCACTAGACTAATCTGAAGATCGCCTAAAAATTTCATCAAAATCGGTCCAGCCATTTCTGAGTCCATATGGAACATGCATAGCTTTTTTAGGCCTATTGTGCTATATTCAAGTGTCTCTTCTCATGTTTCAGATCCGATGGATCCACCAAGACACGCCGGTGTCGGAGCTGGTAGGCGCGTGGCCGGCCAGCGAGTGGCGGCTCGAGCTACGGGTTCGATACCTGCCCGCGAACCTGAGGGAGCTGTGCGACGCTGACCGTGTCACCTTCCACTTTTACTACGATCAGGTTAGATGGATAGAAAACTCTTCAGTTTACACCAGTTTTTTTAAAATGTGAAAACTGGATTTCACATTACAAATTCTGGATTTCTGGATTGTATAACTGTTCTAATTGTGAAAACTTTTAAGGCTTTTTTGTTCTTATTTTTCTTACTATGTTTTATGTTGTTAACGCTGTTTGTTTTCCGTAAATAAATAAAACTTCTTTAATCGCGGTGAGCGATTTTTGTAGGGGCATTATTTATGGGTTCGCGTCACCAGCATGCTAATGTCACGTAGTTGAGATAGATAATATATATTATACTAGCGACCCGCCCGCCCGGCTACTTCGCACGAGTGTAATTTACGTGCGAAGCCGGGGCGGGTCGCTAGTTATACATATAAACCTTCCTCTTGAATCATCCATCTATTAGAAAAAACCGCTTCAAAATCCGTTGCGTAGTTTTAAAGATTTAAGGATACATAGGGACGGACAGACAGCGACAGCGACTTTGTTTTTTACTATGTAGTGATAGTGATGAAGATGTAGAATTCTATTAAAGTAGGACGTCCTACGCTGCGCTTACCGGTCCGTGGTCTCCATTCGAAAACCTTTTGGCCCCATCGGCCATCTGTATGTGCCCTGTCCACTGCCACTTCAACTTGCTAATCTGGCGGGCTATGTCGGTGACTTTCGTTCGTCTACGGATCTCCTCATTTCTGATTCGATCTCGTAAAGAAACCCCGCGCTTAGCCTTCTCCATAGCTCGCAACTGATAATGATGATGATGAATAAGAAACTAAGTAGTACTAAATGACTGCTTTAAAAAGGAGGAAGACGCGTTACATCCTAACATTGTACCCAATAAATATGGCTCTGTTTCGGCTCGAGTCAGCGGCGACGTTGACGTCTACACTGTAAACGTCAATTTCACCGCTCCATTACACACTACACTAGACCATAGAAGTGATATTCAAAGAAAATTAAGTTAATTGTGTTTAAGTATTTACGAGTGAAAAGTAATCCCGTGAAACTTGTTTTTTGTCTTCGAACTGTTGGTGCACCTTGTGAAAACGCAGGAAGTGACTATTGCTGCTTTATTTAAACACAATTTTGACAAGTAATTCACGTGCTATCAAAACGACAATTCGATAGTGACTGAAGTTGATTAGGCCCGTGAGCCTAATTTGTGCGGTCCACGTCAAGAAGTTCGTCCTGTATCTTCCCTCTATTTACTTACATCAATAGTGGTACTGTAGCAATTAAGATCAGAGAATAATCGCTATGTTTATTTATTTAAAATGCTGTTTCTCAGGTGCGACATGACTACCTCAACGCTAACCATCCTATGGTCGACCAGGATTTGGCGATACAATTATGTTGTTTAGAAATAAAGTAAGTACCTACACAGTTATCTTTATTTAGACGTTCTTTACCGACTTCAAAATAGGAGGAGCTTTTGTATGTTTGTTACGCGATTACTCCGCCAATTATGAAATGATTTTGATGATTCTTTTTTGTTTGGTAGGTCATATTTTAGAGGTAGACCCATATAAATTTCACCGAAATTGATTTAGCGCTTTTTGAAAAATAAACAAAAACATAAAATATAATTATACAGACGCAAAGTACAGACGACGTTTTGGTTTTGACCCTTCAGCAAACGTTTTGATGGGGACTGTCAATCTATGTTTTAACTGACATTTTTCTACTTTTTCGTTTCAAGTTTGTACATATAGGAATATTCTTCAAGACGGTACTTGTTTATTTTTCTTCAAAAAATTTAATTTATTGTGTTTAGTTTTCTCTTTTTGTCATCTAAAGTTTCAGTTTGTTTTTTATTTCACTTCTGTAGGTGGAATGTTAAGGATTTTATTGAATTTTAATACTTCCAGATGTCGTATTTTTTTTTTAATCTAATGATTTTATGTAAATTTCAGATACTTCTGCAAAGACATGCAGATATCGATAGACAAGAAATTCAACATAGAATATTTAGAAAAAGAGTTCGGCCTGCACAAGTTCATGCCTAAATCGGTGCTGGACGCGATCAAGCCCAAAGTCTTGAAGAAGGCGATTCAGCAGCAGTTTAAAAAGGTATGTCTATCAATTTCAACCAGTTCTCAATCTCTAATAGGTAAAAGGTCCCTATGGCTTACTTTTGTGTGCGTCCAGCAGTGCAAGTACGGTTCTTTGTTGATCAATAAATTCGATAAAATGCCATAGAATAGATCATAGCGAGTACCAATCAAATTGCATTTTATTGAATCTGTCGATCTCAACTGTCAAATTTGACGATCGATAAAGAACGGTACTTGCACTGCTGATGCGGAACTAATTTTGTCCATCAATGCGAGTACGATATTTTGATAGATCGTTGACGATTATCTGTGTTGACATTTATCATCGATAAAAGTCACTTATTTTTTATTTTATTTAAATAGCTTTTACGCTCATGTGAACATGCTGCTCTAATTAATATTATTTACATTGAGTATCATAATTATTTATACTAATTTCTATCCTCTATTTTGCACAATTTTTACATTTTAATTATACAGTTGTACTAATTTGTTTGCTTGTCACAAATTTGACATTTCAAATATATATTTGAGATGTCAAATTTGTACAAACTATATATTAGAAATTTCAAACTAGTACAAACTAACTAAAATCAGGTTTATAGATGACCAATGTATGGTTACGCATTTAGACTGTACTAAGCCGAAAGGAGGTCATTGTAGTCATCATTATGAACTTTTACTATGAGACCAACCCTGAAATCTCGAAAACAGTTGTTTTCCATGCATTTTGTCGAGTGTCAATGACCGTTTTCTATGGGACAGCTGATATTTTTTCAACAACAGCTGACCCTTTAGATGCATCTTCGTATAATTCAAACCAACAAAAATCACAGATAAAACCGCAGGATGTAGCCATAGTTTTGAAAACTATATAAACCAGTTCCTTGTATAATTTTCAGGTGGCAAGCCTCAGCGACACAGAATGCATGCTCAAGTACCTTGAAACTATGCACACGCATTACGGATACGACCGGGAAACTTTCACGGGGGCGCTTGGCACTGGGTGGGCCATACCCGTCGAGTTGGCTATTGGACCCGATATCGGTAAGTACCTACTTACAAACTATACACACGCATTACGGCTACGACCGGGAAGGTCACGTGCGGCAGATTTTATGGGGAGGCCGCCGTTCATTCAGCGCTACCATAATCAAAAATCTAATTTTATTATGGAAACTGACTTGGTTTTCACACATTTTATTTACGCTCACGGAGCATATACGTTCCATGAAAAAGCTCGATACCAACGGTTCCGCGGTGGCAGAACATTCTCTTGGCTCCGGCGCACAGCATTATATCAGGTTCGACAGAGCGACGCACGGCAGAAATTCTTTGTGCCCTGGAAATTCAAAGAAGCCATCGAGATCAGTCGACGTCCAACCTTCAATAGGGATGGAGGATGGAACCTGCCACCGACTTGGAGACCGTGTCTTCATAGAGTTCGTGGGAGTGACCATGGGACCGGTAGTGACGTGGTGAGCTCCGCCTGCTGGAGTATTCCCGACACACAGGAAGATTCGACTGATGAATGACTTTTATTTACTAATTAAATTAATTATGTGCACTTGCTATCACTCAAAAACCGTGAAGGAAAACATCGTGAGGAAACCAGTATGTCCAAAAACCTCAAAAGTTCAAAGACATAACATTCACCAACATGCACTGGGCCAGCTAGGTGGGTTAGGGCCCATTCTCTCTCTCTCTGAGAGAAGGCCTGGGAAGTGGGACATGATAGGCTGACAATAGGTCAGCTTGGTGTATGGGGGCCCATCCCATCTCTCTCAGAGAAGGCATGTGTCCAAGCAGTGGGAGTAGGCTGAAATAATAATAATGATGATGATGACTGTTATTGCATTCCAGATATATCGTACGTGTCGCACAAAGCCGGAGAGCCGCCGACGTTCAACAAAATAGCGTCGTTCAGCGATATAGTCGCGGTACAGACTCTCAAGTCAAACTGCACACAGTCACAGTCTCAGTCACAGTCACAAACACAGGTGAATATTACGACCAAGGCAATAACACTTTGTATACACAAGAAGAATAAGTTAAACTCTGTAGAAGCATTCGTTTGCTCTGATAGCTGCAATAAAGCGAAAAAAGCGTCTGAAGCATGCCAAGAGGCTCATCAGCAATGAATCCCTGGTAAAACTAAGAAGTACGAAACTAAGCTCCTTAGTCTTGAGCATCGGCGTAAAGTTGCTAGTCTATCGGTTTTTTATCGAATACATTTCGGGGAGTATGCATCGAATCTGCATGATCAAATTCCCTCCTGCCCATTTTTCTATATGAATGCGAGAGCGGGCACAAAAAATCGACACCGCTTTATGGTTGACTAGCTGCGTCCCGCGGTTTCACCCGCGTAGTGATGAAAAATGGTGATGATGATGATGAAAAGCCTATGTCACTCTGGCTCTTGAACTATAACCCATGCAAAAAATCAGGTCGATCCGTTGTTCCGTTGCAGCGTGAAAGAGGAACAAACATCCATACATCTATACATCCATACATACAAACTTTCGCGTTTATAATATTAGTAGGATAAGTAGGATATTCCGAAAACCCGTACGAAGCACTGTTTTTTTTATAATTTAATAATAATCTTGTGTTTGACCGCCAACTCGCCTGATGTTAAACGATGATGCGGTTTACGATGAAGCACGCTTGCCTAGAAGAAACCGATTCACTCGCAACTTTTTTACAATTCCGGCAGCGCATTCCACAAACTAGCTGTACGCACAATAAAAGTGGAATCAAAGCGCTTATCATCTTTGTCTACACCATCACCTAACACCTGGTAACCTGTAGTCAATAGCCTATTAACTAAAAATATATATTTGTATAGTCATTAGTTATATGTTATATCAAATATAGTTTAAAAAATATATGTTAAAAGTTGACAAAGGGCACGGACCCAGGAGTCCGTGGAGAATAAATAAACAATATAAAAAAAAAAACAAAAAAAAAAATTTTTCTTTTCAGAGCGGTAAAGACTCGTCTTGCGGCAAGGCGGCTTTACAACTTAGGGTAAAAGGCACCACAGAGACGCTGACTATCACGTGCAGCAGTGTCGAAGTAAGTACAAGTCTTACTATTTTTGGAGCATCATGAAAATACATGTTCCACCCCATTATATTACTTGCCTACATGATGAGGTGACATGTTTTTTTTGTAGGTATGTCATATAACCAACCAAAAACCAATGAGCTCTTTGGAGCTTATGTACTAACGGATTTTCATACCACTGGATTTTCGGTGAAGGAAAACATCGTGAGGAAACCTGCACACGGACGGAGAAGGTATTCATTGGCGTATGTTAATCCACCAACCCGCACTGGGCCAGCGTGGTGGATATGGCCCGATTACCCTTTAAGGGTAGGCTAAAAGCCCAGCAGTGGACTGTTAACAGGCTGATTATGATGATATGATGTCATATAACTGTGACCAAAACCACCGGAGGATGGGCAGCAGAATCCTATTAGCACACAGTGAACGTACTGCGATCCCTGAGCCGCTTGCCAAGCGTGGGGATTATGGCAACATCCCTCTAAGAGGGAGGCCTTTTTTTTTTTGGGGTTTTGGCGCCAACTGTGGAAAAAAACATGTCGGCTCGTTGGATTATTTTCCTAAACTTGTGTATTTTCGAGTGTTAATGTATACTAAATGGTGAATTAATATTCATTAAGTGCTCGTAAACGTGCTCGAATGTGGGAAAGTGATATAACGAGGTGAAACGTGTCTTTTCGTGTTGTTTCCAAAACTCCATTGGAGCCTCTTGTAAAGTCTCCACCACTTTACAGGGGCATGAGTTTGATTTGACCGTGACTTACTTAGCTTGACTCTGACTGGTTCGACGCTATTAAGACTACGAAAACTGTTTAATATTACGAGTAAAGGACCTTGAATCCACGCTCAAGAAAATTTTAACAAAAAAAAAAAAGGGGAGGCCTTTGTTCAGCAGTGGACGTTTACTGGCTGATGATGTGTTGTGTTTTTTTCACGTTGGCGCCAAAAACAAAACAGCTAATCTTGTGCAAGTGCTTTTCAACCTTAATCTGTATTTCAGGCGGCAGAGAGCTTGGCAGATTTGGTGGATGGATATTGCAGACTAGTCACAGAATCACAAACGTCATTATGGAATAGAACGAGTAAGTTTTTCCAGTATTTTTTTCTTCTATGTATACTTCTATACCGGGTGTAAGCTCCCGAAAATTAAGACTGGTCACAACACTGATAAGATATGCGTTTATTACCATTCCTCCTCTAAAAAGCTTATTTTATTTACTGAAAACAGTGAATATAAAGTTTGGTGTTGGAATTTAGAAGACACCAATATATCCGACCTCCATATCAATGCTATACAACCTCTTTGCGCAAAAAATACTCGTTACAAACTCCTTAAATCTTTCTTTTTCTTGTAGTCATGGTATAAAGTATAGTATGCAATTTTTGATTAAAACTGATTTATATCGAGGGCCATGAATCACTCGAATCGCTCAGGATTCTAACACTTGAATCATTCGTTACGCTCGTGATTCAATCACCATGATTCACTCCCTACGGTCGTGATTCAGTATTTAGAATCCTTCACTTGTTCATGATTCATCTATGGCTCTCGCTTTAAATCCATCATTTATTTACTAATTGCATATTATAAGTATTTTGTTTCGGAAGCGTATTACTTACACCCAGTATAGTCCTATCTTCCACAAGGACACAAAAACTAATTGTGAAAATGATTTATTTTTGGAACTTATTTTTGTTTCCCTGTGGTAGATAGTTTATTCTCAACATATGTATTTGAAAGTAAAACTTTTTTTCCTTTCCTTTACAAGCAACCATATCGAAAAATCTGCATTGCCAGTGCCAAAAAAGTGAGTTTTAATTACCTTTCTCTTCAATTGATAAAATAAAAAGAGGATGTAAATATCCCAAAAAAGGTTTTCTCCAATTTTTATTGTAATTTTATATTTATAAACTAATTGAACAAAAACAAAAAATAATAAGATTTTTTTTCTGGTGGGTTGGGGGGGGGGGGGGGGGGGGGTTATCTTCAAAAGATACCCAGCTGCATTGGGTTATGTGAGATTGCACACACAAAACCCCCTCGGTGGCTAACTTCTGTGCTAGACGGAACGCACCGGGATCTCCTATCAAGCAAGCCTATCATAAACAAAATTAGACGTTGTGTTATCACCTTAACTGAGTGCTTATTTTCCAGCGGAAATGAGCAGCAGTTCCTCAGAAGGCAAGAGCTCTTGGGAAGCTAACACCGCCACGCTTCTATCTGAAGACTACGCGGAAATAGTCGATGACGACGCGGATTACTCTACGCCGGCAGGTAAAATTTACAACTACCCACATTTAATGTAGGATTTAAGGATTAAGAATTCATTTTAAAGATTTGTTGGGGAGACTTGATGATTCTTTACGTGACCAAAATTCTGGTCAGAAAGCAACGCGGCCAGCATTTTTGGCACTCTGCCTGAAATTAGAGATCGTTTGAACTTTCTAAAGGGCTTCATTGCCTACTCAGAGCAAATAAAAATACAGAGTCCCTACGGCGCACTGCCAAAGTGACGGCAAAATCGCTTCCAAAACTACGTGAATTCCCTATAAATACACGACTCACGCACACATACGCATTCAAAACTACGTGAATTTCTTGTCAGAACGTCGTACTGAAAACATCCGTTTAAAAAGAAACAAGGACTTCGTGCAGTGTTAAGAACCTGTAAAAACAACACAAAAGTACATAAGAAGAACGATGGAATATTTCCACACTTAGTATTTATATTATCACTTATTTTGATAAATTACACGACACGAACTTCGACTACGCACAAATGTTTCAAAAAGTGGCTTCACTTCTTGTGTTCGCGGTAGTCACTCTGTATTTTTATTTGCTCTGAGATTGCCTACAGATGACTCCGGGTACAAACCGGCTACATGTCATAATGTTTAAAGCCTTAAATAGCACGAGTGTCAATATGTACAAATACCAAATCTTTCAGAAACGTCTATATGTTAAAACAATCAACCGTGGGAATCTTGTAATGCCACCACTACCGCCAGAATGAATTAGTGACCTCGATGTATTCTAAAAATTATATTGTTTCTTTTCAGTTCGGGACTACGAATTGGTTCGTAATCAGATTGAGCTGACCGGTATCATCGGGGAAGGACAGTTTGGTGACGTACATAAAGGTAAGAGAGCAGTCTATTTTAAAAGTATAAATTTAACATCGATGTGCCAAAAACCTGGACATGGGTGTTCCCGATAGTTACAATCTGGTTGTCTTCAAATCGCGAGTGAATCGGTTTCTGCTAGGCAAACGTGCTCCATCGTAGACAGCATCATCCCTTAATACCAGGCGGGTAGCCGGTCAAACGATTTAATAAAACCTTTCAAAAATATGCTTGAAGGGTTTATATAAGAAGCACACCACGACTCACGGTCGCGCATTTGAGAAATATATCAGTAACGGTACAGCAATATGGCTGATCGGTTACAACGACTGAGTAATGCTTGAGATACCACCTCTGGAATGGCACACCGGAATACCAGCTGCAGCTCTTGACTCCCTACAGAGGCGAGCCACTAGAATTGTTGAAGATCCCAAGCTCACTAACAAGTTGGATCCACTTAGCCTCCCTCTAGATGAAGTGTTAAACAAATAACTCCAGGTACCTGCAAAGTGACGTCAGCCAACCATCCGTCGCTGCGAAGGCAGATCGCGATCCAAAAGCAACGCGGCAAGGGCACCACGGGAGAGTATACCCTACCCGTCGCGGTCAAGACCTGCAAGATGGACGCTGACCTCGATACGGCCGAGAAATTTCTAGAAGAAGCCTGTAAGTATATATTCATAGTTACAATAATACTTATCCATGATGGAACAGTAACAGAAATAGTTAACAGTATGCACTACCCGTGCGGTTAAGGCTTGAAAAATTTACTTAGGCCTCAAAGCTGCTGAAAAGATCCTAGATGAAGGCTTCATCTTGGTGTAGGAACTTGAAGTAAAATAATTATGCATGGCAAAATAAACTTAGCTATTTATTATGACGGGAGAGTATACCCTAACTAACCTATAGAGGTCAAGATTTGCAAGATAGATGCAGACCTCGACAAGAAGTTTCTAGAAGAAGCCTTAAAGATATATACTTCCCTCCTCCCTTCAATTACTCATCACCATTAGCCCACTGCAGGACATAAGCCTCCTCCACCTTTCGCCAATGTTTGTTTAGTGCCAATCTCCATGCTGAGTTTGTCTGGACTGCTTGTCCTAAGTATGTAGTTTCTGATATAAACTAAATAGACACCAGACCAGCCCATCCCAGGCCCGAGACTTACCTATCTATCTACCTAATAACATCCATGTGTTTCCACAAAATTTGAACACATCATTCTTGTGACAGATATAATGCAGCAGTTCTCGCACCCACACATCATCGGCCTTGTAGGTGTGTGCAGTTCACCACCTATATGGATCGTCATGGAACTAGCTACTCTGGGAGAAATGCGCGCGTATCTACAGCAGAATTCTCACAGGTACGCTTTGTACGAAGATATACATAATGTACACATGTACTCATTGTACACGTGTACACAATATCCTCATGTTCATGTTAAATCTTCAGCAAAACACACACAGGTATACATACACAGGTTCAGATAACGCAGTACTTCTGACATCCACATACAATACACATACTTGCCACTTAACCCATATGTACTTACTTAGTTTTGACTATGCATTAAATAACTTAATGGAGACAAATCATTAAAAATTAGGTCCGTGTGCTTATTCTATTGTATTATGGACAAGGAATCCCAGTGAGAAGCTGAGTGAAGCACGTATTTTTTATCATCTTATCTTAATATATATAAATCTCGTGTCACAATGTTTGTCCTCAATGGACTCCTAAACCACTTAACCGATTATAATAAAATTCGCACACCATGTGCAGTTCGATCCAACTTGAGAGATAGGATAGTTTAAATCTCAAATTTATTGCTAATTATTTGTCTGTTATTATTAGATAACCGCCCCGGCTTCGCACGTAAATTACACCCGTGCGAAGCCGGGCGGGCGGGTCGCTAGTATCATATAATTTTCATGCTCCCCTAATAAATTAACTGCTGTTTACATAATATGTTGCTAACCATATTTCTAGCGGACCATTTTACTAATTCTCCGTATAATATTCCCCAGGTTAGAGACGTGTACACTGGTACTGTACATCTACCAGCTATCGACTGCACTGAGCTACCTAGAGAGCAAGAAGTTCGTACACCGAGACATTGCTGCGAGAAACGTACTCGTCTCGACACCCACATGCGTCAAGGTACACTTCGATTTGATTTCCCTGGCTAGAGACGTGTACACTGATACTGTATATGTACGTGTACCAGCTGTCAACTGCGCTGAGTTATCTAGAGAGAAAAAAGTTCGTACACGGAGACATTGCTTAGAAGACTAAGACACAGCCATTTTTTGTGCAAAGCACGTCACGCGTCGGTCGAAAGTATATAGTATGCAACTCTAGAATAAAACGGATTTATATCGAGGGCCACGAATCACTCGCGTCGCTTAGGATTCTAACATTTAATCATCATGAATCACTTCCTACGGTCGTGATTCAGTCGTTAGAATCCTTCACTTGATCGTGATTCATCTATGGCCCTCGCTTTAAATCTGTCCTTCATTAACTAATCTGTCTGTGTAACGTCTGTCTGTCTGTATGGCCGCTAACTCCTTCTAAACCACGCAATGGATTTTGATGCGGTTTTCACCATCGATTGGATATATTTTCATTTTCACGGAAGGTTTATACATATAATTAGCGACCCGTCCCGGTTTCGCACGTAAATTACACCCGTGCGAAGCCGGGCGGGCGGGTCGCTAGTTACATAATATACTATCGTTATCTGTGGTTCCAGCTAGCAGATTTCGGTCTGTCGAAGATGGTGGAAGACAAGTCGTACTACAAAGCGTCCCGTGGGAAGCTCCCCATCAAGTGGATGGCGCCGGAGTCCATCAACTTCCGGCGGTTCACTTCCGCCTCCGATGTTTGGATGTTCGGTAATTTTTTCCCCATTGAAACAATTTTTGCGTCTCATGTTTTGCTCGTTTGTCTGTGTCAAATTTATTTATATAAATAAAAAATTAATGCGGTTCGTTGGTAAGCACATCACTTGAGAACGGCTAGACTGTTTTTTTTATGTTCGTAATAGTCCAAATTACGTTTTTATGGAAAGAAAAATAGGAACATTTTCTAGGAAAAATTTCAAATTCGGTAAAAACGTAACGTGCTTTTTCTAAGGGATTAATAAAAGTGTATTAAAAATCCTTAACATTTTAAATTCCTTATTTCAGGAGTATGCATGTGGGAGATTCTTATGCTCGGAGTGAAGCCGTTCAGCGGAGTAAAGAACAATGACGTCATCGGCAAGTTGGAGAATGGAGAACGATTAGCGTTGCCCCCGCGCTGTCCGCCGAGACTCTACTCCGTGATGTCGAGGTGTTGGGCGTATGAACCGTCCCAACGGCCTTCTGCGACGCAGCTGAAGGAAACCTTACTGTAAGTACATAAGGACTGGTTTACAGTAACAAGAACCTTGTTTTTACGACTTTTTACATCGATGCTGCTCGATATAATATGAACCATCGCAGAAAGGGAACTACTGTTACTACATCCATACTGCAAAGGTACAAAGTCTAGAGTTTTATTCATAAATTTAAATGTACACGTCAATTCAGATTAATTATTACGTTACGCATGTAGACTGTACTAAGCCGAAAGGTTATTGTACTCATCATTATGAACAACTTTTACTATAGTACCAACCCTGAAATCGCGGGGAAAAAATCAGCTGTTCCATATATTTTGTCGGGAAGTCAATGACCGTTTTCTATACTTGTTATTAATATTTCAATTTCATACCTGAATTTACGCTGGGGGTAGGAAGATGATGATGTTATCTGTACTACAATATATGGTATGTTTTAGTGAGATTCTGCAAGAAGAGCGCAACACCGCGTGGGACACGATGCGGCGCGAGAACAGACGAGTGGCGGCCGCCTCGTGGGGTGACGACCCTCCGCCCAAGCCGACCAGGCCTAGTAACAACCTCACAGGTGACATATTTTCGAGTTTTAGCTATTTTTTTTCCTATAAAGCCTGTGTCCTATCGCACCGGACTGAACAGTGGGCTTACTCTTGACACTCGATTTCAATCGTAATTTGGGATTGGGATCGAAAACGTGCTATTAGGTACTCTTCAATCGCGTCAAGAGTACCGGAAGCGTCGAGTTGAGTCGATTTTATTTAGTTCCATAAAATTCCACCATTATCCGTTCCAATCGTGCGCTAGTTTAGAATTCAAGAGTAACCAAATGGCATGCTTTCGATCCCAATCCCAAATTACGATTGAAATCGAGTGTCAAGAGTAAGCCCACGGGTTAGTTTCTCCTTCGATCGAATCGAAAGGTGGCTTGGAGACTCAAAAGTCATTCAGAAGTTCAAGTTTGAATAAAATTACTTATTAGCCTAACTTTAGGCTAGGTTGTAATTAAATTAAGGGTTATTTTCAAGAATAGAAGATTCGCGCCTAGGATTGGCCCGCTCGAAAAAGATAATGCTGAAAATTATATACCTTTTCATAACGTGGGCAGTTTCGTAAAGAATGAGCAGTCAAGTGGTTGTGTCTTCATTGTTCATCGTTAATTTACATAGTTTGTCATTCAGTTACTCAGGCGGCAATCGCAATTTTGCTAATTTGGCCGCGCTTGGCAGAATGAAAACAACAGATGACCGTTCGACCTGCGCCTGGCCGCTTGCCGCATGCGGACCTTTGCTACGCGACCGGTCGCAGGTCGCTTGTTCGCTCCAATGGTTAATAGGCAGTTTTGAAGAACATTATTGTTGTCCCCAGGCGTGGAGTCGACCCCCGCCCAGCCCCCGCCTGCGGCGCCGCAAACCTACATCGTCGCCCAGAACCCTCTCGTCCTGGCGCACCTCCTCAGAGAGAACCAATCTCGTGCGATCGACCCGCAAGCCTACACCACCCCCGCTTCGGTATTCAACACTGTCAGCGTTAACTTCGCCGAAACGCTACCGGAGCCCGAACAAATCATCGACAAAATTATACACCCCAAGCCGGACGAGAAAATCGACATACCCCTCCAAACGGCTCCGATCCCGGCCCATAGCCTGCACAAGTTAGACCCGATCGTGCCGGAAAGAGACGAGAGCGATGACTGCGTTTCATCGCATTCGGGTGTCGTCGGCGCCAATGACAGCTGTGATAATCTGTGCCAAAATGATGAGGCGGAAACTGCCGAAACTTACCCGAGTCGCGTTCGGTCTTTAGAGCGGAACACTAGGTTGTCGACAGCGGAACGCGCGCCTGTCAGAATGGGTTCGCTTGAAAGGAACGCTAGAGGGAGTCTATCACACAGAGGTTCCCCCGTACCCATAGCTCCTTTCACTAGACAGCATTCTGTCCCCGCTTCCCCACCGCCTCGAAGCCGTCGCGACCAAGATGTAGGTCAATTCTCCGTTCAAGGAACCACGAACGCTCAGTTAGCAGCTAGCGTTATGCACAAAATGCGCACGCAACCCGATCCGCCTTTAGTAGAAGAGATTTACGACTTTGGCGGTGATAATGTCAAGAGCTGTGTCGCGATTGCAGCTCAAAAGGCCATGGCCAAACCTCAGTACAAACCGCAAACCGTCACAAGTATGTCGGCGTCTCATCCCGCCGCTTATAACGTCCCAGTAGGGATAGTTCAGGGTGTTCCGTACGCTCAGAGTCCTAAGTCTAAAATGTTTCCGCGCTCAGCGAGTCCTCAATTTCAATATCCCCAAGCTCCGTATATGCAATACGGTCATAACGCAGTGCAGGGTCCGCAGCCGATGTTGTTTCGCCCGCAAGCGGTACCGCAAACGGCGGGCCAGTTCGCGTCCAATGCTGGTTTCCAAGCGCCGCCGCGGCCGCAGTTTGCTTCGGCGTCTTCAATGGATGCGCAATCGATCTATGCGTCGCGACAAGAGTGCGCGCCGGTGGTACAGGGGCCTAGTTCTGTGCAGGTGATTTTTTTGAGGGTAGCATGAAATATTTTCCTTTTTTTGGTAGATTTTAGTAGAATAGAAAGTGTGTAACAAAGATTCAAGAGCATGCTTTTGTTGTGTGAAAAAACTTCGTTGGAAATGGTTTTAACAGGCTAAGAAAAAAAACTTATTATTGGTTATGAATTTGAGATTTAATTCTTATAAATATTATGTAAATATGTGTAAATAAGAAAATTTATTTATTATTATTTCTTATTTTCTTTTTTTTACAGTGTTTTGTTCCTTGGGTGTCCGGTAGAGTTTCGGTTTTATATTTTTTATTATTTATTTTAAGTTTTTTGAAGTCACTCGTGAAGTACATAGAAAGTAGTATTTTTGTTTGTTTGTAGTATTAATTAAGTATTTTATATAAAGCTTTTCTAGATTTACGCAAGTGATTTCAATGAGCAAAAGAACTAACTTTTTGTTGGTGTCTTATTTTTTAAAATCCTCGAGGTGATTGGAATTTGTCTTGTGTTAAAAGTTAGTTCTTTCTCTTAGTATTTAAAATTGTAGACAAACTGCAGCCATTGATGTAATTTAGGACTGGACGAAGAAAATCACATAGAGATTCGGCAAAGTTTATATCTATGCTTATATATAGGAAGCTCCTATTGAAATATTTTAAAATGTAATGAATTTCAGTGTATTGTAAACCTATTAAGATCCAAAACGTTAAATGCACACTGAGGCATTTGACGCGTTCAGACGCTGGCTATATAGTTGCTCAGATTATTTGAAATATGGCCACACTTGTATAAGTGGTAATTTTTTTCTGGCCGTTTTAGGGTTCCGTACCCAAACGGTAAAAACGGGACCCTATTACTAAGCCTACGATGTCTGCCTTTCTGTCTATCCGTCCGTCCGTCTGTCTGTTCTACCTATTAACGGAACTGTATCTTTCGAAACGCAATAGCTCGCCAGTTGAAATTTTCACAGAATATGTAATGTTACGGCGGAATAAAAACGCTTGTACAATTAGGTGTTTAAACAATATTAGTAATTTTGTATCATGTTTTACCTATATTTGATAGGCGTACAAATATAGAGATGGCACAAAATATCGTAAATATTATTTTAAAAAAGGAATGTTATTACCCTTTTTTACATAATTTACTATTCAATTAAATAATCATACAACTGATACTCTAAAACTAACCTTATATCCATATGCATAGAGTCCGGAATTCGACACGGAACAAGCGGTGGAGAGACGACTGCTGGCAGAACTGGCGAGACAACAACACCAGAGCGAGGAGGACAGACGATGGCTGCAGATGCAGGAAGATAACTTGGTAAATATATTATATACCTTACCTACCATTGCACTAAGATCGAAATTTGCTAAGCCAACCGCAACTGGAGAGAGAGGCTGCGTACATGTGGTTGTGGAAAAGTATCTCTTTACGGTTGACACTAGATTCAAAATTGTATCTTGTTTACTAGAGGTTAGAACAGTCGAGGCGGTGGGACAGTTTTAAACTTACGGCAAACCGGGAAGCGTATTAATTTAAAAGGTCTAAACAGATTTTGTTCAAACTTAATTAGAACCATTGCAATATAATCCTTCTTTCAAATTTTACTTATTATTATAAAAGAATCATCCCGAAATCTTATTATATATATAACAGACTCATCCTGAAATCACGAAAACTACCAACAAAGCTAAAACTTAGCAGGTATATTCCTTCCTTATGGGGATGGGGGTGTAGTGTCACAGGTCCACAAAGAAAACATTTTGCGAAAAGGCCGAATTAATAAAATATTTTTTTACTGTTTATTAGCTTGCAATAACGGTTATATGCATTAAACATTCCTAATTTATTCACCTCACCTCAATTTATGTAAAATTACTACACTGAAAACAACTTAAAATCAAATATACACATAAACACATATATATATAAACTAGTACCAAAATATAAAAACTAAACTAATCTAATAAACCGTTGCTAGCAGGCATCGTATCTGGCCGCATTGTAGGTACAGTGGAAGGCAAAGTACATTTTTCCGACGTTGTTCCAGAAAAAGCGACTCTCCAGCGTACAGTTATCGAGCGAGTCTGAACCGAGCGAGCAACAGAGCGGAGAGGGGCAGAGCGCTGCGCAGGAACCCAGGGCTTCTAGTCAGCCGCAATCAGGTATTTATTGAGGCTTGATTTAATTAGTAATTTTTGTACTTTCGCGATTTGAACACATGTTTTAAATGTTTATCGGGACTTATCACTTATTATTTAATATAGGTAAAAAATATGTACCTTTCGCTCGACGTTTCGACCATGTTACAATGGCCGTGGTCAATGGTGGTGGTTCGTGGCGTGGTCGAAACGTCGAGCGAAAGGTACATGTGGTTTAATTATATGCAAACTCCAGTGTCTCTATCAGGTGTAGCTTCGTTTGGCTGCGTGTAATATGCCCAACGAATAAATATCAATCAAAGTAAAGTAAAGTAAAATTTTGATCAACTTCGCGCTATCAGGCCTGGTCCACTCCGCGCTACAAGTACGTGGCGGGGTCCGACTTGTCGGACCTGCCGCGCGATAGACATAACGCGACAAGAGTTACGCGATAGATAGAGGCAACTTTTAGGTTGATATAGGTGTAGGTAGCGCTCGTACCTTCTGAATTGCTCTTTATTGTGTAGTCACAAGAGTCGCTACTTATTTAAATGATTTTGCGGAGTGAGGCGCTATACGCAATTTCGTTTACTTGGATGACGTGCGAATGGAATTAATTATTTTTATACCATTCCCCCTCCAAAAAACTTATCTTATTCACTGAAAACAGTAAATAAAAAGCATTATTTTGGTGTTTGAATTAAGAACACACCAATATATTCGACCTCCATCTCAATGCTATACAACCTCCTTGTTCAAACAATACTCTATTCAAATTCAAACTCCTTAAATCTTTCTTTTTATCGTAGTCATGGTATAAAGTATAGTATGCAACTCTTGACTAAAACGGATTTATATCCAGAGCCATGAATCACTCACGTCGATCAGAATTCTAACACTTGAATCACGACCGTAGAGGGGGGTTCAGTCGTTAGAATCCTTCACTTGCTCGTGATTCATCTATGGCCCTCGCTTTAAATCCGTCCATTATTCACTTATTGCATATAAATACTATCGTATTTTGGGTATTGGTCGCAAATAAACTTTTTTATTTTTTTCTTACTTTTAATTTTGGACTACATTTGTATAGAAATATACACACAGCTCTCGATGACTAAAAAAAAATAAAATAAAATAAAATAAAAAAGCCTTTTATTTCTCATCATAACAATTGCAATAGAATTAATAAATTTTATGGTATATTATGTCAAATTTTACATTAATTATAATTATTAAATATGAATTATTTGATTGATTACATTATTTTGAATTTATTTCACGTCATTTTTGTTGTCCTAATTAAATGTTAATTGATGAGAACCCCTGTTGGGTATAGGCCTCCTCTAGAGCTTTCCACTTGTCCCTGTCCGTTGCTCGGTTAATCCAAGATGATCCAGCCAGCTTCTTGATACCATCTACCCAGCGCGCTACCGGTCTGCCTTGCCGCCTTTTGACTACAACATAATTATGTTCCCACAAATGTGACTCATGGCAGTAAAATGGTTTTCTAACCTAAATTGCGTTTTATTTTCAGCGGCGAATTCATCGGAAACCAGCCCTGCGAACACCGTGAAACAAATGGAGAAAACGCCCAGTGAAGAAGGAAAGGTAATATTTAACTATAAATATTATAGAAATAGTAAGGAGCAAAGATTTTACAACGTTCAAATTATCCGAAATGCCGATGATTCTGACCCAATCATATTGTGTAATAGGACACTATCCATGCATCCAATCATATTGTGTAATAGGTGCTTTGTTTTTTTTTTTTATTGCGTGCAAGTCTTTTTTTTACATAGAAATCATACAGCTGCTAATTAAGACTTTAGATATGAGAGAAAGAGTTACACAAAAGCCAAAAATAATAAATAACTAAAAAATATATTTAATTTATACACTATACTAGGGATGTCATTGTACTTATAATAATGAACCACTTTTACTATGGGACCAAACATAAAATCGCGAAAAAAACAGCTTTTCCATACATATTGTCGAGTGTCAATGACCCTTTTCTATGGAACAGCTGATATTTTTTCTTCGATTTCGGTGTTCCACAGTAAAAGTTGTTCATAATGATGAGTACAATGGCCTCCTTTCGGCTTAGTACAGTCTATATGGGTAACCCTGTACATGCACTTCAGATTTTTTAATATTTTGATTCAAATAAAGTTTCTTAGTAACTGTTTTATTAATCAGTTTTTTTTTTAATTATGTAATGTGCTTTTGATTCCGCAGCGTCCGTGCCACGCGAACGACCCAGTATACGCGGCTACGACCGCGGTAGTTCGCTCCGTGATGCGACTCGCGGCGCTCTCGCAGCGCGAGGCCGCGCCCGCGGACACGCTGGCGGCGGTGCGCGCCGTGGGCTCGGAGCTGCGCGCGCTGTGCGCCACCGTCGACTGCGTCGTGGTGCCCTTCCCTCACCGAGCTCAGAGGTGACGTATTCATACAGGGTGGGAAGTTTATTTAGGTTTATTTACAGTATGGCCAAACAAAACAAGACAATGGAAGGTGGGACGTTTTACCTATGGCGGGAACTTCAAATTCGATACAGTTTTTTTGTTCTTGTAGCTAGATCGGGTAATTATTGCAAATTGATTATTATTATTTCCAAAATTATGTGAAGGTAAAAAATCCAACAAAAAAAATTGCTGTTTCAAACGGTTTATTGGCAAATGTAAGTAATATGGTAAGCTACTGATAAATAGCTGTACATGATAATCTAAAGAACAACCAGCGATTTGCGCAAACACTGTCCTTTTTCATATCTAGCCTAGCTATAAGGACAAAAAAACTGTTTGAAATTTGAATTTCCCGTCATAGGTGAAAAGTACCAGCTTTAAGAGAAATATGTTTCCCATAAAATTTCAGTGCCTACAAAATATATGAAAAAAAAAACGGTATTGGAAAACGTCTTCAACGTCATCTGGTTGGTGATGATGTTTAGTTTTGTTAAAAGAAATAGAACAAAAAACTTTTTACTTTAGTTCAAAGGTATTTTGTTTTGATAGTATTGCTGAGCGTGTTATATGTCGTATTTGCAGGGAGGTGGAGATGGCACACCAAGTGCTGAGCAAGGACATGGCGGCGCTGGTGGAGGCGATGCGGCTCGCGATACAGTACTCCAACACTACCCTGCAGCTGCAGTACACTAAGTAAGAATACACCCTGTATAACACTAACAAGGACAATGACGCCCCGTGTCCTTGTCCTTCATGGCATTTCTTTTACACATCACACATACACATCATCAGCCATTAAATGTCCACTGCTGAACAAGGCCTCCCTTAGAAAGGGGTGTTGCCCTCTTACACTTTTACACTATTTATTTATTCACTGAAAACAGTAAATAAAAAGCACCACTATTTTGGTGTTTGAATTTAGAACACACCAATATATTCGACCTCCATCTCAATGCTATACAACCTCCTTGCGTAAAAAATACTCGATAAAAAGTCCTTAAAATCTTTCTTTTTCTCGTATGATTGTAGTCATGGTATAAAATATAGTATACAACTGTTGAATAAAACGGATTTATATCGAGGGCCATGAATCATTCGCGTAGCTCAGGATTCGAACACTTGAATCATGAATCGGTTCGGTCTATGGCCCTCGCTTTAAATCCGTCCTTTATTCACTATTTGTATAATATACTACTTTTCAGTTTTTTTTATACAATGATGACAAAAAAATACAGATTTTTTAAATGTTATGTTTTTTATTTGTGCAGCATAGACGTTACATAACTTCTTTGAAAAATTGGACGTAAAACTTGCATCTAGAATTCTTCTAATATTTATCACAAGTTCTTTGAATCATTATATACCTATTGGACGTAAAACTTGAATCTAGAATTCTTCTAATATTTTTTTTCCACTCTAGAAGCATGCTGGCAGCAGCGCACGTCCTAGCGATGGACGCGAAAAATCTGCTCGATGTCGTCGACTGCATCCGCGAGAGACATCCCACCGTTGACTGGCGCGCCGCCCTGGACCCAGCCCCACAAAACCAGGTCCTCACCTCCCAAAACCAAATACTAGCCCCCCAAACAATCCCCCAGAACCAACAGACTTACACTCCTCAAAACCCCGCCTTGAGCACCCAATCATCAGTGTTGAGTAACCAGTCATCAGTTCAGGAGGATGATTCTATTCAACTCCCCCCAAAACCTGACTTCAAGATCAACCAACCCGTCACTACCAGCCAACTGACTTCAATAGACCATATTCCTAAAGAACACAGCAGCTTACCGGCAACTTCCAACCGAGTTTCTGCTCTAATACACAACTACAATCTGTATGGAAACGTTCGGGAACCTCAGCACATATATGGCAACACAGATTCACTGCAGTCTTCGTCGAGCACAGATGAGAAAATAGATTCAGCACCGATGGATTCCGTCAAGAATCGAGTCCAAGCACTATCGGGGAAGCTTGATTCTCCACCGATCTATTCCGTCAGTAAAAAGATGATCCCTATCGATCAGGTTCATTCTGATCAGGGTTGATCAGCGCTTGTAGTTATCAAGGTTCAGCTTTACCTATTTTTACGGCTATGATCGCAGATAGTACTTATTATCAGCATTTATTATTTTTCAATGCTTCTTGAGTAGTGCTTGCGAAAAGACACAATGCTCAAATGTATCACAGATTATAGTGTATCACAGTAGTCTATTTTAGTCAGTTTTAGTTCGAGCCAAGTGTCTAAAATTAACCCTTTTACCCTATAATCGTCTATAACCGGAGTTTATTCATATACATAACCGATTATTTAAGCTGGTTTTTATATAAATAACATGATTAATAGCTTTATTAAAATTTAATTTAATGTGCTTTACAGTTGAATTGCGAGTAATTTCAGTTGCTTTCACTCATTGATGTAATTTAGGACTAGATGGAGTCTAGAAGAAAATCACATCGGAATTCGGCTTTGTTTAGATGTACCTATGCTATACATATAGCTAGTAACTGTCAAAATAGTTTTTAATGTTAGCAAATCAGTTTCATTTTAAATACGCAACACAAATTACAATGTTACAAATTTCTTACATCTTCTATTATAAATTCATACATGGATTACAATCTAAAAATATTTGTAACCCAAAGATTTTTCATACTAGTGTAAACATAAAACCAAAATAAAAAGACGCGAATTAGTTAGTCATTTATTGTCTAGATAATAAAAATCTTGAAATTCATTCATTCATTCACTGAGAGAACGTACAGCCCAAACCTAACCTAACCGGGTCTAGAACGCTGGTCTAGAAGCATGAAATTCTCACAAGTGTTCCTCACAATGACATAACGTAGGAACTAACAAAGAATTTTCGAAAATATAATCTATCGGCCAAAGGCAGAGTCCTACGCGTACAAATTAGAGAGTAGCATTAGCACTCATAATATCTATAACGTTAAACGCATACTGAGGCATTTGACGCGTCTGCACGCTGTCTGTAGTCGTGCCTAACCAGTTCGAAGTAGACCACACTTTTATTTATAGTCATATTTATCTGTCTGATTTTTAGCTGTGACCCTATCTAGTCCTATATTTGATCAATGATTTTACTGAATAAAGCTGCGTTGTCACTGTTCTGAACGAACATAGTTTGAAAACTGAGAACGAACATGTTCGTTCGGCGACGGATGATCGATTGAAGCGAACGATGTGAAATGAGTGGTTTCAAAGAATGTTATTTATATAAAATCCTGTCTATATGTTGAGTCGTTAGTGATATCTATTGACATATCATCAGCATTGTTGTGCTTCATATAAAATGTCCACGCTTCATGGATACATTATTTACGCCCACATATCTATTTATAGAAACACAGTAACCAAACTTCAGAACTTTACGAATATTGATGATGCACTCACACAGAAAAATTTACTACTTGGCAATATAGTACGAGGATGGGCTTAGCCAGGGGTCCACCCAAAACGACCCCAACGAGGCTACGACCATGAATAGTACTACTATCTAATGAACACTTTCGAGCTTATTCTTCAGCAATATATATTGTTTCTGTATTTCTATATACAGAAATCATATAGCAAACTTCAAAGCGCATAGTATGGTGTCACTGACATCTCACAACTGACCGCCTCTATCAGCTGACTGGCTCGGCGGTTCTGTAAGCGGATCAACTGTCATTTTTGACGTGGAAATCCTTGTTCCACGTATTTTTTTTATTTCACTTCCTGAGGACTACAATCTAGATGTCTTCAAGGCTAGAGTGGATAGATTTCTTCTAGATCAAGTGTTTCATCTTCGTTCTGTGTTCTTTTGCACTTCAATTCTTTCACTCATCATCAGCCAGAAGACGTCCACTGCTGAACATAGGCCTCCCCCTTTAACCTCCACACTGAACGACCGCCTGCCTTTTGCATCCACTGGATGCCAGCGACTCTCACTATGTCGTCGGTCCATCTAGTGGGAGGCCTACCTACGCTGCGTCTTTTCTTTCACTCGTTAAGGCTCAAAGTTGGTACATCATGGTTCTTCACTTTCGTCATAAAAAAACTGATCATAAATTCTGATAATATTAATTTGTGATATTATTGCCAATAAAATTAAAAACCTAATTCGAATAATTTAAATGTAAGATTCAAGTTATCACTGTACGGGGCACATTCCTTGAATAATTTCGCACGTAAAGTAAGTTTTGTATATTTTTCATACAAATTTTATATTTTTGGTGCGACGATGTTGCAGGTTTTTTATACTGGCGTATATGTATAAGTAAATCAATTCTTCCATATAACAATAATCTTTTGAAATTAATTATTAAAGTATTATTTTTTATTGTAAAAGCGTATTGGCGGCGCTCCGGAGATTGGGTATTTTTTTTTCTTCTTCATACGAAATTATTTGTCATATTATTCGGTAAGTACTCGTCCGATTTTGTTGATACATGGTAAGTATATCTAAAATAAAATGAGGAATACGAATTTCCAAAATAATTAACTATTGAAAATTTTATTTTTTAGTGTTTTCAAAATAAAAAAGTAAGTATTTTCAATATACAAATTTTCATCAAAATCGGATGAGTAATTTTCAAAATGTTAGATCAGTATGTTTTTTAGAAAAGTGCAAAATGACCCAATGTCTAGAGGAGCCTTTAATTGTATATTTTATTTAGATAAGGTGCATATACACTGTGTCACAAGTTCTTGTAATATTTCGCATTTAATTATTTCACATTCACACTCAGTATTTAGCTGGTTACTGAGGGGTACATGCTATTTAGCAAATAACATGCTAATTATTAGCACTGTGATTTATGTTGCTAAATAGCACGTACATTTCAGACATAAATTTTCTTTGTAAAAAATGTACAAATCGATTGTATTTAATTTTTTATCCAAAGTTTATTATAAGCTTAGATCTCAGATTGAATTTCTAGAGTTGTAGTGAGTTTCAATTAGTTATAACTGCAGAATTTATTTATTTGAATCGTCTATATTTTTTCTGAAATATACAAACAGTACGGGAAATAATTATGGCAGAACTTCCAGCGTCAATTGGAGAAATTAAACAATGTTCCTATGTATTTTATTATATAGTTTCTTGAATAGCAACTTGTAAGACGCTTCTACATAAAACATTTTTGAGGCGTTAATAAATATATATATTCAATAATAATTTATAATTCAGCGACTTACTACACCTGGTATGAATGAGCAGTTTCAGACAATACATTAGCGCTATTTTACTAATGCGCAGTCTGCACCAATGACACGACAGAACGATGAGTGGACCAATTAGCGTTCAGTTTCCTCGCGTGCTTACATAAATTGCGAATGAAGTTGATGCAATGTCTCCATGGTAGAAAGTCGTTGATTATTATCGATGACTTAACAAGTTTGTTAGCATTTTTCCCATACTGTATGTATAATTTGTATTTGTAAAGTTGATTTTCTGTGTAGCGTGTAAGCGGGATGTCATTCCAAAGTATGGTATTTGTAAGCAAGTAGTCCATTGTATTGTAGCGCGCCTGAGACCCGAACTTCCGACATGTGGACCGGTTTTCGTTTACGCAATAAACTGAATAAAGGACAATGTTGCTAGTTTTATTCCTAGATAAAACATTCAATTTTGTTATGACACCATTTATATAATTTAAAGCTAACCGTGGAAGTAAACACACTTAAACTAGAATGACCAAAATTACTAAAAGTCGGAAAAGAGCGTCTTAAAGGCATATCTCCCTTGTTCGTCTGATCTGAAGGTTTAAATTTGTTAGAAGGTATAGACTTAATAAAAACAACAACAAAAAACTTTACAGTTTATTAACAAAAAATACAAAGCGAAACAATATGACGAATTAGTTAATGTGCACTTCAAAAATAAATAACTACTTCATTACCAGAAAAGTACATTAATACAACACCTTGAGAACATCGAGATATAATTCCTATAGAGTCACAATCTCTCATTGAAAACAGTCAAAAAACGTCCGAGCGTCATTGTACGTACATTGTATCAATTATATACTTCACAATGCCACATTTACTCCAATTTAGACGTTATGTCATCATAGCTCTGGCATCGCTCGGCGTTGTAGTCGGATCGCGGTTACCTTGTTACTAACCAAAAAGTCTGCGCAATTCGGCAGTGTAGCGTGCGCCGAGTTGTGTTTCGGAATTTTTTTGGCACGATTGTGACTCTATATGTATATCTCGATGCTTAAGAACCGTCCAAATAAAAATCTATGTACCTGCAAGGTTTTAATTGACGAAATAATCACAAAATGTTTAATAGATATGGATTTCTAGTCAAGGCATTTATGTAAGAAATTTGTTGTAGCCAGTTGCACCCATATAAACGAAACGTTAGTCAATCGAAATCCGTTAGCAACAGTGATGCGGAGTTCGACGCGTTGATCTCAATAAGAATGTTCAATCAAGGTTCACTCATAATGCCTGGTAACAGATTTTCCTTCTCATTCCCATTCTATTTACTTCTCTTTTCTGTGGCTTCGACAACTAGTAGTGATTCAAGGTCATCTCTTTGGACCTTTTTCATTGAGCTTGGGCATTTTCTCTTTCGAATTTATAATAATATACAGATTCCTAGTCTCGGAATAATACCCAAGCTGTAGTTAAAGCTAGAAACAAAGTATTGGACGCGACCTACCTATGTCCTATCGCGTATGCATCGTGAAAATAGTAGATTGTATGACAAGGGAGCAAAATAATATTTTCAGGCGAGGGCGCTATTTTGAATCCAGACCGCAGCGTAGAATCCTGAGCGGAACCAGGGATGCAAAGTACATCACCGAAGGCAAAAATATTTTTGCGACCGAATGATACACTCTCTACTTTTCATCCCCCTCTATGAGAAAAATAAATAAAAGACAATATTCAAAGTGCGGCACTGGCATACCGCTGTGCAAACGAGTACAGTCGGACGAAAATTTAAATTCTCTATTGCGGCGAAAAATTGAACTAATGTTTAACAAAAGTTATATGATTATTTACGGGATATTTACCGTGGTACCGGTGGTACCGGAGGATGGGCAGCAGCGTCCTGTTAGTACACGGTGAACGTACTGCGATCTCCAAGCCGCCTGCCAAGCGTGGGGATTATGGCAACACTCCTCTCTAAGAGGGAGGCTTTGTTCAGCAGTGGACATTTAATGGCTGATGATGATGATGATGATGATTTACCGTGGTAAGGTTGTGGAATGAGCTCCCGATATTCAACCACCCGCATTCTACAGTACAGTCTTCCCGTGAACATGGTGCATGTAACTGCGCCGAAATATCGGGAGCTCATTCCACAACCTTACTACGGTAAATAATTAGCTAACTTTAGTGAACAACCGTGATAGTTTAAAACAGTGTTTTAATGTTTAAGGTGGTTCGATTCACCTATGGCGGGAAATTTAAATTTTAAACAGTTTTTTGGTCCTAGTAGCCAGGCCAGGTAATTATTTTTAAATAACACAGTGTTTGCGCAAAATCTTGGCTGTGCTTTACATTATAATGTACAATTATTTAACAGTAACGCACCATATTACTTACATTTGGGAATAAACCGTTTGAAACAGCAAACATTTGTTTGTTCACAAATGTAAGTAATAATGGGCATTAGAGATAAATAGCTTTACATGATTTTGTAAAGAATAATAATCAATCTGCGCAAACATCATGATTGTTTACAATAATAACCCGGCCTAGCTACAAGGACCAGAAAACTGTTTGAAATTTGAATTTCCCGCCATTTGTGCAACAAACCACCTTAACAATACACAAAGTTTGATATAAAACTACAGTGGCGCCACCCTTAGGTGCGAACTTATTTTGCGTTTACTCTAATGATATAAATCTCTTTGGTTGAGGACGCCGAGGAATATTGTAAGAAATATGTATATTCCAATTTCAAACCTCATTTATTCGCATTTATTAAAACCATATCGGAAAAGACCTACTTTGCTCGCACTTATTAACAAAATGACAATTTTCGAATAGATAGGATGAAAACAATATTTCTGTCACTTCTTACTAACAATAGAAACAATATAGATTTATTTGATTAATTAATTCTCTTATCTATAAAGCACAAAGAAGATAAAAATGCCGTTTTTTTGACAGTTGAGATCGATAAATTTGATAAAATGCCATTTGATCAGTACTCGCTATGTTTGATTCTACGGCATTTTATCGAATTTGACGATCGATAAAGAACGGTACTTGCACTGCTGAATCGATTAAAACAGATAGCCGTAAGTAACTCAACCGCCAACTGACCAACGGGAGAGAAAGAGAGGGAGATATGATATTCTCACTCTTTCTCTGCCGTTACGTTTGCTAGCTACTTACCGGACCGGTAAGCGCAGCGTAGGACGTCCACCCACAAGATGGACAGACGATCTAAGAGGGAAACGCTGGATGCAAGGCGCTTCCAACCGGCCTTTTTGGAGATCGATGGGAGAGGCCTATGTCCAGCAGTGGACGTCCTACAGCTGAAATTATGATGATGACAGATCAAATTGCATTTTATCGAATTTGACGATCGATAAAGAACGGTACTTGCACTGCTGAATCGTTTAAAACAGGTAGCTGTAAGTAACTCAACCGCCGCCTGACCAACGGGAGAGAAAGAGAGGGGAATATTATTCTAACTTTTTCTTTCCCGTTGGTCCGTCAACCAAATCCACACGTCTGCAGGCTTAGCATGGGCTGTGGATAAATAGTCTTTCCACCGTTTTTATCCACGCCTAGACGAGACAAAGCTAGAATATGGATACGTATGTCTTTTTCTCACAGGATAAAAACGGTGGAAAGACAATTATTTATTCATTTATTTATTTACACACGTTCAATAATTAAAAGATACAATATTTTAACTTAAATATTTCACCTTATCTAGCGTGGTAAATTAATATAGCAAAGAGACGAGCCTAAAATAGTAAGCTTTGTGAAGCAGTCCTCACTAGGATAACCCGTGTCGAGAACTACTGCAGTCCGCCTATCCCACTACAGAACCGAGCAAACATTTGCACCAAAAATAATAATATGTAATAGGATATTGGTAAAATGAGTTTGTATGCGAGTTTGAAAATATGATAAAAATTACTCTAATATAATATTATTACAAGGATATAACAATTATATACATATTATTTATTATATTATATTATACTAGCGGTCCGCCCCAGCTTCACACGGGTATAGATTATAGCCTATGTCACCCGGAGATAGTGTAGCTTCCCGTCAGTGAAAGAATTTTTCTAATCGGTTCAGTAGTTTCGGAGCCTATTCAATGCAAACAAACAAACAAACAATCAAATCTTTCCTCTTTATAATATTAGTATAGATATAATATATTTGTCCACGGCCCGTGTTAGGCCTGCTGCTAGCTACTTTAGTCGCATCCAATAGTTTGTTCCTATCTCTCTCTCTCTCTCTCTCGTTCGTATGCAAGTAATCTTACTTGTTTAGACAGTTTTACCTAATTACATTTAGCAGTCGAGGAAGTTAGCGGCCATGAGCAATTCCAGGGCGATCTCCGGGGCGATGGGGAACTCGGGTATCTCGGTGGAGGAGTTTGTGTAACGAACCTTGTATGTGAAGTACATACAAACCTTCTGCAGTACGTGGGACCTGCGGACAAACATATACGTTTTCTTTATTATATTTTACTAGCTGCGCCTCGCGGATGAAAAATGGTGACGATGATGATGATGATAATGAAAAGTAGCCGATGTGACTCTCCGACCCTTGAACTATACTCATGCAAAAAATCAGGTCGATCCGTTGCTCTGTTGCTGCGTGAAAAAGAAACAAACAAACCCACAAACTTTTTGCATTTAATAATATTAGTATGATGTGCCATTTTTACAAAAATAAACCGGCCAAGTACGAGTCGGGCTCACGCACTGAGAGTTCCTACCATCACAAAACACAAGTAGTGCAAAGACAACATATCGCCCACGCGGTCACCCATCCAAGTACCGACCGCGCCCGTTGGTGGTGAACAGAAAGTTGTCACCGACTCGCACTTGACCATTATGTACAACAAATATGTAAATATTTGTTGTTTTATTTAAGAAATCATGCCAAGTTAGACGATAATCGTTTTTAAACTTGAGCCAATACAAATATGTATAAAAAAATACGTTTGTTGTATGGGGACCCCTGTTTAGTATTTCCTTTTTGAATTTAATATTATTTGTTAGTTAATCCGCCCTAACATTACATATTCTGTGAAATATTCAACTGGCTATTATATTACGGTTTGAAAGATACAGATACGATTTCACCCTTTGGGTATGGAACCCTAAAAATTGTGGAAGATGTATCTGATCTATGATGTATAAGATGTGCTATCAATTATAGCCATCGTAAACCTTCAGTCAACAGCACTTCAGAGATTCGTAAAGCTATCAAACAAGTTGTTATACTCACTACCGTGAGTATAACAGAGTATAAAGTTGACCTCGTTAGCCTCATTCAGAGTTGTCCTAAAGTTGAATTCCATAGCCATCGTAGCACTTCAAAGATTCACAAAGCTACCAAACAAGTTGTTATACTCACGGTATCTCCCTGAAGTTGACCTCGTTAGCCTCGTTCTCCGCGAACTGTCCCGGGCCGCTCAACATCGCCTTGATAGTGCCGGAGGTGAGCGCGTGCTCCCGCTTCACAATGAACTCGTGCCCGTCTGAAGATATCAGCTTCACGTAGACCGCGTCTGGGCCTTCGCAGCCACCGTACACCTTTTCTTCCGAGGCTACACTGGCCGCCGTGTGGACTGGAACGAGAGAAGTATTAATAGACAACGATGCTGGGATTTCAACTAGTTTATTTTTCTGTATACTTCTTTAGTTTTAAATTTTGTTGTATACTGTTTCATCATCAGCATGAAGACGTTCACTGCTGAACATAGGCCTCCCCCTTTAACCTCCACACTGAACGACAGCCTGCCTTTTGCTCCCTTCGCAGCGTCTTCTACTGTTTCATTAAATCATTATCATTAAATTTTTATTTATTCTTATTAATTTTTTTATTTATTCTTTTTCTTATTTCGAGTCGATGTTTCGTAAATTACTAATCTGGGTAAATACGGGACCCTATTACTAAGCCTACCATGTCTGTCCGTCCTACCTTTAAACGGTTGTATATTTCGAACCGTAATAGGTAGCCAGTTGAAATTTTCACAGAATATGAAATGGTAAATTGTAAAGCGAGAAGAACTCGTTTGCTTATGTGTGACGTCACTAATGTCACGAGCGTTTACGCGGGAGTTTAATAATATGAATTTTGATCCATTTAAAACACAAATACTGAAAATTATGAGGATTAAATCACAAGATTGCTTTATTTTAATACTAGCTGAATCCCACGGTGCTACCCGCGATTTTCCTATTTTCCCGCATTTTCTGAGAGAATAAGTACCCTATGTCCGTCCATATTATGATGTACACTATCATCCTGCCAAAATTCGTCAAGATCGGATTAGCGGTTTAGTCGTAAAAGGCGAACAAACATCCAGACAGAGAGACAGCTTCGCTTTCGCTTTTACAACATTAGTAAACAACAATAAACAATTTAAGATGGTTTCGTAAAATCAGTCAAATACCCTATTTGCCATTCGGCCCACTAGGGGGTCGAAGTCGGTTCAGGGTTTTCCAAGTGGCCCATGGCTCTTTATGGCCTGGGGGGAGCTGTTCAGCAGGGACAGTGTAATTTGGAGGCGGACTGTGCAAATCGAGCGTCACGGCAAATCGAGCGTCACGGCAACTTAAGCGTCATTACTTATTAACTTTTGTATTTGACCGCCACCTCGCCTCATGTTAAGCGATGATGCGGTCTACGTCGGAGCACGCTTGCCTAGAAGAAACCGATTCACTCGTGATTTGAAGACACCCAGATTGTAACTATCGGGGAACACCAATTCAGGCAGCGCATTCTACAGACTAGCAGTTATTTTATCATCATCGTCATAATCAGCCTTTTAACAGTCCACTGCTGGACTTGTAGCCTACCCCCGAAAGGGTGATTGGGCCATATCCACCACGCTGGCCCAGTGCGGGTTGGTGGATTCACATACGCCATTGAATTCCTACTCCGTACGTATGCAGGTTTCCTCACGATGTTTTCCTTCACCGAAAAGCCAGTGGTATGAAAATCCATACATAAACTCCAAAGAGCTCATTGGTACGGGCCCGGGGTTTGAACCCGCGACCTCACGCTTTCAAGTCTAGCGGTCTCCCAAATAGGCTACTACGACCTCCAGTTATTTTACACACGTCTTTATTCATATCTTTCTGTGTTTATTAAAGTTTTTTTTTTATTATTGTATTTTTTTGCCACACATAAATGATGTCTATGTATATTAGCTGTTTTTTGGGTACAAACCGGAGCCAGAGCCTGCGGCGGAGCCCGGCCCAGCTGCGGCACTACCAGCACTGCCCGCGCCGACGCTGCCTACTTCCTGGACGGAACCCACGGCGGCGGCCGATAGGGCTGGTGCTACTTGTTCCGACGACATGCCTGCAAAATAGGACCACATTTAATTAAAAAGGGACACATTTTTTCACACACTGTCATCTGAACCTGAACTAAGCAAAGCTTGTACTATGGCTGCCAGAGACTGATATACATCCTACTAATATTATAAACGCGAAAGTGAAAGAAAATGAAAGAAAGAAAAAAATAAATCTTTCTATCACTGAAGATATACGATAGCCTGTTAGTCCAGTTGGTAGTAAACTTGCCTTCTGCGCTTGGGGATGTCTGTTCGATTCCCACACATTTATGTTATGAACATTTGTGTTTGTTCTATATCTGGGTGTTAATATTTATTTAAGTATGTATCCTACTTAATATTATAAACGCGAAAGTTTGTATGTATAGATGTATGGATGTTTGTTCCTCTTTCACGCTGTAACAGAACAACGGACCGACCTGATTTTTTGCATGGGTATAGTTCAAGAGCCAGAGAGTGACATAGGCTGATAATTTTTATTATCATCATCGCCATTTTTCATCACTACGCGGGTGACCGCGGGGCGCAGCTAGTACATATATATTTTTAAATAAATACTAAAATAGATATTAACCGTCATATATAGAACAAACACAAATGTTCATCACATGTTCTCCTAGGTGGGAATGGAACCCACACCCCCAAGCCCCAAGAAGGCAGGTTCACTACCAACTGGACCAACGGGCAATCAATATAACGCCCTGACAGTATGATAAATGAAGTTTTTTGGCACGATTGTGACTCTATATGTATTATATCTCGGTGGCAAAAGGGGAAACTGTACGTATAAACCCATTCCATTTATTTATTTGTTCAGGGCCCCGATTCTACTAATCTAATTGTTTTTAAATTGTTAATGAATTGCATCAAAATTTACACTTAAATTTTAAAAAAAAAGTGTCATAAGTGACAATATGTGTAACTAAACCAATTGTTTTTAAATTCTTAATGAATTGCCCCAAAATTGACACTTATGACACTTAATGAATAAAAAAAATAAAAAAATGACACATCACATCACATCATCAGCCATTAAATGCCCACTGCTGAACAAGGCCTCCCTCTTAGAGAGGAGTGTTGCCATAATCCCCACGCTTGGCAGGCGGCTTGGAGAAAAAATGTCAATTTTGAGGCAATTCATTAAAAAATTAAAATCAAACAATTACAATTTAAAAATAATTAGTTTAGTAGAATCAGGGTCCAGTAGGCCTAGCACGGGCCGTGGACAAATTGTCTTTCCACTGTTAAAATCCCGCGAGAAAACGACATACGTATCCATATTCTAGCTTTGTCGCGTCTAGGCGTGGATAAAAACGGTGGAAAGACTATTTATCCACAGCCCATGCTAGGCCTGCTGGGTTTGACCAATCTGCATACATCATTATCATTGTCATGATCATAATTCTAGTTCTAATTCAAGGTGGGGGTGATAAGACCTGCACTGACATCCTGCTTGGGGTGTATTGTGCATTTACCCCCGCCAGCATACACAAACCAGCCGAGCTCCTTAAAATAGCGAAGCACGGCTTTGGGTCGCTGACTAAACTGCTCTACCCCTATGTATTGTAGGGATATATGAATTTATTTAGGTATATTTTATGTACACCCACAACTGTTTTTTCAATTTCTTTAGTCCTGACCATCCAAAGGTTGCCTGGAAGAAATCGCTTTAGGCGATAAGGCATTGTACTGCCGTATATTTGTTTTTTATGTTAGTTTAAGTTTCATTTGCATTTTCGGTGTGTAATAAAGAAATATTGTTTTGTATTGTATTGTAATGATCATTGTTATCTACCAAATAAAACTGACTACAATACCATTAAAAAAAAACAATTAAATAATTCTAATTAACAATTAATATTTTCGTCCAAACAGCAAATCCACATTCCCAATGAGAGTAGCGGATGCCAACAAGGCCAGTTCAGTTACCCTTGACCTCTGCACAGATGGCGCCGGAATTCTAAACATGCCATTTAACTGTTAGATTAGGGAGTCCATGCCTACTAATTTTAACTTACACCGGAACAGAAATGGTATGCGCCTTTACGCCTATACGGGAAGTATGTATTTGTATGTTTGTAAGGTAGCCCGTTGGTCCAGTTGGTAGTGAACCTACCTTCTAATCTTGGGAGCGTGGATTCGATTCCCACCTAGGACAAACATTACTGTTTGTTCTTTATCTGGTTGTTAATATCTATTTATGGATATGTATGTATGTATGTGTATGTATGTATATCAGTCTCTGGCAGCCATATCACAAGCTTTGCTTAGGTTGGGGTTAGATGACAATGTGTGCACCCAAGCCGCCTGCCAAGCGTGGGGATTATGGCAACACCCCTCTCTAAGAGGGAGGCCTTGTTCAGCAGTGGACATTTAATGGCTGATGATGTGTGACAGTGTGTGCAAAAATGTCCCGAAAAAATTGTTACCACTTCTGTCCAAAACGTCGGGACAAAGAATGTGGCTTTTTAATTTTGAAAGCTAGTCATTAAAGTCTCTCCTAGCTATGTTTGATCAAAATCTGCGAAGCGGTTTAAAAGTTCTCTTTCAAATTGATTGTGATTTTTATCTTTACATTTCAATTTATTTACAAGTAACAGGAGGAAAATGGTATTCAATAATGTGGAATTTTAAACTGAAATCCCATATTTGTCTATTATTAGCATTTGGGCGCGTCTTCCGTCTAGCAACTCAAAAACTAGTTGCAAACATAAAACACCAGTTTACATTATTTATTTATTTTGATAGCTCTGTTGGTCCAGTTGGTAGTGAACATGCCTACTGCGCACGGGGCGAGCTGGTCCAACAGGAGTCTAGGTGTTCCCCGGTAGTTATAATCTTGGTGTTTAAATCGTAATTATATATTTTTTTCTATGCAAGTGTGCTTTATACTTATGGTACTGAGACATGGTCCTTAACTGTTGGCCTTTTCGAAAAAGTCACACAGCGGGCAATGGAGAGAACTATGCTCGGAGTTTCTTTGCGCGATAAAATCCGAAACGTGGATGTTCGCCAAAGAACCAGAGTCACCAACAGCTGTTAATATTTGCAAGTTGAAGTGGCAATGGACAGGCCACATCGCTCGAAGAACCGATAACCGATGGGGAAGAAAGGTTCTGGAGTGGAGACCACGAACCGCAAGACGCAGCGTAGTGATGGACCGACGACATTGTGAGAGTCGCGGGCATCCGGTGGATGCAAAAGGCAGGCTGTCGTTCAGTGAGGAGGTTAAAGGGGGAGACCTATGTTCAGCAGTGGACGTCCTCTGGCTGATGATGATGAAGTGTGCTCTATCATCATTTCAGCCATCATGTTCCCACTACTGGGACACAGGCCTTCTCTCAGAGAAAGGAAGGGCCCTAGTCTACCATGCTGGCCCAGTGCATGTTGGTAAACAGGATTATTTTATTATTCTATTGAATCAACATAAATTGTTTCAATCTTCTTCCTGAACCGACTGTATGACAATATCATAAGAATAGATAGCCCGTTGGTCTAGTTGGTGGTGAACCTGCCTTCTGTGCTTGGTGGGCGTGGGTTCAATTCCCACCTAGCACAAACATTCATGTGATGAATATTTGTGTTTGTTCTATACCTGCGTGTTAATATCTATTTAAGTATGTATTTAAAATCACTGGAAGCCATATCACCAGCTTTGCTTAGTTTGGGGTCAGATGACCGTGTGTGCAAAAAAATGGACTGAATATTTATTTATTTACTTCATGATAGGCAAAAGCTATAGCATGTTCATTTTAAGGCCCACCTGTTGGGAGACTCGATTGAGGCCTTCGAGCATCATGCTGAGATATTCCATCGATTCTGCCAAGACCACAATATCGTCGGCAAACCGAAGGTGAGTGATGTACTCACCATTGATGTTGATGCCTAGTCCTTGCCATTCCAGGAGCTTGAAGGCATCTTCCATTGTGGCAGTGAACAGTTTCGGAGAGATAACGTCTCCCTGTCTCACGCCTCTTCGCAATGGAATTGCCTTCGAACTCTGCTCCTGTACTCGGACAAAAGCAGCATATTATGCTGATGTGTCAGTGTAAAATTTCGTATTTATCTGTTAATATTATACTCCTCCTTTTTAATTTTTTTATTTTTGCGCACACTGTTATATGATCCCAAACTAAGAAAAGCTTTTAATATGGCTACCAAACACTGATATACACACATATAAATTTTTAAATACATACCTACTTAAATAGATATTAACACCCAGATATTGAACAAACACAAATCATCACATTAATGTTTGTCCTAGGTGGAAATTGAACCCACGCCCCCAAGTGCAGAAGGCAGGTTCACTACCAACTTGACCAATGGGCTATCTTATCTGTCCAGTTTGTTTTTAAATGCCTTTATTGATTTCGATGCATCCACATCCTCATGCTACCTATGTCAATTGTAAACGACTCTGTTGCTAAGGATGTGATGTGCAGTGTCGGTCTGTGGTGGTGCCAGGGCTGGGCAAAATACATCTTTGCTTTAATAGAAATACAAATAAAAAAATACTGTATCACAAGTAAATAAAATACGAAATACAAAATATCTTTAAGTGAGGTATTTGAAATATAAAACACAAAATACAGTATTTTAGCTATTTTTAATTGAAATACAAAATACAAATTACAAAATACAAAATAAGTAATCTAGACCAGCACGGGATAAAAAGTAGAGGAAAACAAGATTAATTAATCATTAAAACCAGAGTTTCTTTTCATGAACACTAGATTTTTAAATGTACTGTCAGACAAACATTACACTCTCGCCTCGCACTCACACTCACGATCGCTAAATGAAGGTCAAATGTATTTTAATGTTAAAATGTATTTTGAAGCCTCAAGTATTTGAAATACTAATTACAAAATACCTCGGCGTCAGGTATTTGAAATACGAATTACAAATTACATTTTAAGGAAGTAATTGAAATTCAAATACCAAATACGTAGTTGTATTTCAATTACGTATTTTAATTACAAGTAATTCAAATACTGCCCAACCCTGGGTGGTGCAGACCATAGTAGGGTTTCATCAAGTGTGCCAATGTGTATGTAGCCATTCATTGATCACCCCAGTACCCAGCCTGCTCCTGATCATCACAATCTCAAAGGTTCGCTGTCAACCGTGTGCACAGGCACCGGCCTGTGCACTGTTCACTAGGTGCCCTCGCTCTGTCTACTTCCCGTCAACATAGCGACTGTATAGCCGACTCACAGCCAACCGCATTTTACACAAAGCCTGAGAGGAGTCCATACACATCACCCACGCTTGTCCCGTGAGTGGCATGTGTCATAGGGGTGCCTGCATGCTGTCCATGAGGGCACCAGCATGCATGGTGCTTGTTAAAGACACAGTGTCGACAAGCCAAATCAATATAAAATGGACAGCGCAGTATGTTTACATTGTCCACTATTTTTAATCCCGATGGATACAATGGGGTCTTATACGATTAACATGTTTATCTGTGTGTCTGTTCAGTAGCATCATAGCTCGCGCTCGGCTGAACCGATTTTAATTTAGCTAGCACAGTTGGAAAACATCTGGAGCCCACAAGATGGGAAATTTTTGATTATAGACATATATAAGACAAGGAGCAAACAGTATTACCTTTGAATTGGGCCCTCAAATGTACTACAGAGGTCACCAGCTATGTCAAGCTGGTATTGGGTTCAATGTGTCCCCGGTCCATAAAACCTTGCTTGGCTTGTGTACTTCATAATTAATTCAACTGAGAAGTATAGCCTCAAGGTAGTTATAGTTTACACATTTTGAGAGTCATTTAGATTTCGAAGTGGAAACTCTGTACTAAGACATATAGATAGATAAATCTTTATTATTTACACCAAAATCTACATACATGAGATCGTAGCCTTGTTTGTTTTTGTTTGTTGTTGGCGGCCTTATCACTAAGAGCGATATCTACCATGCAACCTTAGGAAGATCATATCTGAGGCTTTGCACAACACCTTAACTTCATTGTTATGGGGGATTTCAGGAGTGCATACCAGTAGACAATTGGTAGTAGGCCCAAAACAAGGTTTTGGTAGGACTAACAATATCGTTCATAACGTAAGACGAGTTCATACCGACACAACGTAGGTGGTAGTGGTAGTTGATATACTACAGTGAAAAATTAAATATTGGTAAATGTTTTCATTAAATATTATAATTTTCTACTATTATTGCAGCCGTCAGAGCTAAAAAACCTAGACCGAGAATTGATTGTTTGTTTTGCTTATTGTATAGCGGCAAACTGCAAGGGCTACAACTACTAGCCCAAATACACAACTTCGGCAGTGCAAGAACTCAACTATTTATATCAAGAGACTACACCTGATAATGAACAAGGACAGAACAATGCATATTCTGTTGCTTGGCGGGTAATGAAACCTAAGGGATTAGTAAAACTGGTATCTTACATCAATATACGATAAAAATATAATGTACAGTCACTGCATCATAAAAACTTTTGGGTTGTAAGGTCATGAACCTTTGATTAAACCCAGATATTTATAGCGTAAGATACTTACTGCAGTACGTCAGAAGCTCCGATTTAGACCAATAAATGTAGACAAAGCACTAGTTTTACCACAAAAATAAATAATTGAATAGAAAATTAGGTTAGAATAGAATAAAAAACGCTTCGGAGCGGGGAAGGAGGATCGTATTTGACAGAACTGTTTGAGAGTTTGATGTTGTCTATGCAGGCTGTCAAGCAATCAAGTGAGGTATTTTTAGCATGAACAACTTGTAGCCACTTTATACGGCTACAAGAAAGGCTACAAGTAAAGTATGTAAAGTAAATTTTTGTTGGCTACAAATTAATTATGAAAATTGCAGACGATGCGTAGTAGCTACTTGCAATTTGTACTACGCATCGTCTGCAAGCACGTTAATAAAGTCTGTGCTACAGTAGACATACGCGTCGACGAGTAAGCAAGCCGATCTCGATTCGAAATTAATATTTTACAGGAAACATTTAGAAGGAAAATAATATCTTTATTTCGAAATAAAGCCCGGTTCAGACTAGGCAAAGTAACTTGCAAGTACAAGTAGAGTCTGGCTAATGAAAGTATCACCTGATACTTGTAAATTTTTATTGTAACACAGTAATATTTTTATAAATCATACAAACTTTTGGGGTTCCAATGCTGATATTTTTAAATTTGCCGCGCTTCATCAGGTTCTACTTTTATTCAATACAAGTAGCAAGTACTTGTAGTGAGTACATGCAGCGAGTATATGTAGTGAGTACATGTAGTGAGTACAAGCAGCGAGTACAAGTAGCGAATACAAGTAGCGAGTACAAGTAGTGCGTACAAGTAGCGAGTACAAGTAGCGAGAACATGAAGCAAGTACAAGTAGTGAGTAAAAGTAACGAGTACAATTAGCGAGTACAAGTGGTGAGTACAAGTAGCGAAGACTAGCGCTGGCGTTGGAACTTCGAACGTAAGTAGTCACGCGCACGGTGAAGCGCACAACTCGCATGTGAGTACGCACTCGCGCGAGTGTTTGAACGAGACGAATGATGCGCAGTGAGCGTCGCGTGAGTTGGGTTGGGAAACTAAGCTTCACATGTGCATGGACCAGCAGGAGCTAGTCAGCCCTTCCATGGTCCCGTTTACACCGATAAGTGATTAGTGCAAGTGATTAATGCGAGTGCTTAGTGGTTAGTACTAAACACATTTGGACCATAACTGATTAGAGCGAGTGTTTACTTTAATCACTCGCAATAATTACTAATCAATAATCACTTGCACTCGTACTAATTTTGCATGAGTGCACAGCGGGCCTAAAAAGTGTACAAGCTCGTTGCAGACGATGCGTAGTACTTGCTATTTGTACTTGCAAGGTATTTCGCATGGTCTGCAAGGTAATTCACTCTTCAGGGATATGAATTTTTATTAATTTTTTTGTGTATTATCTATGTTGGTTTCTTATTTCTCTGTTTTACAATTCAATAGGTGACAAAAACAGTTTTCATGTTTTTATAATCTGGTATCACTCTAGCACTGGATTCACTGGAAGCGGCCGATTTAGGTCAATGGTCTACAGCTGACGAATTGACGATTCAGATTTCGGCGGACTTTTTTTTGACATGGCTTTGGCTTCATTCCATTATTTTGACATTTCGTGAATTCGATGTCAAGCGCTACGTATTTCTTTGAGAAAATATTTTTTTGCACAGTTTTCCATCATTTCTCACCGTTTTCTCGCGAATTTCGAGTGCAGGAAAGCGTTAACAACACCACGTCGCGAGCTACCCGTAGGCACAGTTAAGAAATTCCGCGAGAACCATGTGACACGAATACGAAAAAGGGCTTCCAGATCGTCAATGTGACAGAAATGTTTTCTGCCATCGGGACGGTCCAGCGCCACCACACAGCCGCCACGAGTGCGCCGCGCGATCCACGAACGGGGATATAGAGCAAGCAGATCAAAAATGAGCGCGAGATGGCCAGTTCGCCACCGAACCCTAGAGAAGGAGAAGAACTCGGAGCCCCCGCCGAGCGCTCGCAGACGGGCGGGGAGAGCGCGCCCGCCGCGCCGAAGAGATTCATAGCGCCACCCGCGTCGCAGGTGCCGTCGAGGCTGCACTTTGTGTCGCTGGGCCCCAGCGGGCCCTCCGGCGTCAAGTCCACCTTCCGCACGGTGAAGGTGGCGCGGCGGGTGCCCACACTGCCGCGCAAGCTGCCCTTGGTGACGGGCCCGGCGGGCTCCGGCGCATCAACGTCGGAGGCGCCGCCGGAGCCGCCGCCACCGCCCGAGCCTCCGCGCCGCACGCGCCGGGACCAAGCCAAGCGCCACGCCTGCGACACCTGTGCCAAGCGCTTCACCAGCCCTGGGAAACTCAGTCAGCACCTTCTCTCACACACTGGTGAGCTACCCTTCCCATGCGAATTTTGCGATAAACGATTTAATTCTAAGTTTAAGCTAGCGCGCCACAACCTCATTCACAGCGAAGCGAGGGCTTTCGCTTGCAACGTATGCGGGAAAACTTTTAACCGCAAAGACCACCTCACTAATCATGTTCGAGTGCACAACCCTGTCAAGAAGCTGTATACCTGTGAAAAAGCCGATTGTAGAAAGTCCTATACCTCATTGATGAGCTATCGCAAACATGCAGCCCTGCATTCTGTGGAAGAAGGGAACTTGCAGTGTAAAATATGTGATAAAGTTTTCACCAATCGCCAGGATATCATATACCATCTAAAGATCCATACAGGTAGTCGCACTGTAAAGAATGAAACAGATAAAAAGTTTACTTGCAACTACTGCGAGCGAAGGTTTTTCACGGCAAAGGATGTGCGGCGGCACCTGGTGGTGCATACGGGGAGGCGCGATTTCTTATGTCCTTACTGCCCCCAAAAGTTTGGACGGAAAGATCATCTGGTAAGGCATGTTAAGAACGCACATCCTGATGAGTCATGGCGGTCTGCAGCTGTAGGCACCTCTAGCGACCCTACCCCTGAGGCATCTGCTTTTGAAGAGACATACACGACAGAGTTCGCGATGGAAGAAACCGATTTTGCTATTTGGAAATCTCAGCCTCCCGAAGAGTCAAAGTCTGTTCAAACACCAGTACCCTCATCAGAGATCATTGTAGAGATCCCTCCTGAGCTCAACATCAAAATGGAGCCTGGAGCGGATTTAGATGTGAAAGTGGAGGGTGGAGATCCTTTAGACATAAAGCTGGAGCAGCCGCCGTCGCCGAGTTGTGCCCTGTACCCTCTCGTGTATGTAGTACCTCAATATCCACCACCAACCAACTTGCCTTACATCACTGAGGAACTACCAGACGCGATGGAGGCACATTTACTTGATCCCGGCGTTGAGCTTTATGATCCAGGCGAGGGGCCTTCCGGGCTGTCGACTCAGGTACTCCGAGGCTTACTTGAAGAGCCAGAGTCCACGTACACGGCTGAAGAAAGCAGCGGCAGTGGCACTCGGTCGCAGCAACGCTTGCCTGCGTTCACGCAAGCTTTTCAAACTGCCCAGAGCTCGAAGCCGCCGCCGCCTCCGCCCCCTCCCCATTAACCCCTCACCTTCGTAACTCTCCCGCATCACTCCCAAACTGATCGTCCACTCAGCTAGGTGTAAGTACAATATTTATAGAGTCCCCCGGTCAGTTTGGGAACGGAACGGGTTGGAAGCGTGAGGTTCCTGCATTTAGCTTATGTGAATACCGAACTACCTCACTAGGTAAGGTTGGCCTGAGCTGTAAATAGTCTGTGCAGTAGTTGATTGTAATTTTGGACTTGATATTTCGATTTCGTTAGGAAGCTCGGGGGCTCGCCCTCTGGTCTAAATTGCCAAATTGTGTATTTGTACGTTGGTTATACCAAAATATTTCCGAATTCTGCATGAATATGTGATCTAGTCGTGTATGTACTTTCGGAATTGTATATTGTTTATTTATAGCATACATTAACGACGTTTGTGGGGGACCAACTCTAAGCTGTACGGGGTACGATAAGTGCTACTTTGAGTTTGGGTCCAACCCGAATGCATGGTTGTCGGTCACGTAGCAGAAATTGCCGAGAATATAGCTCTTGAGGGCAACGAGCTATTATAATATGTTTTAGAGAGGCTCGTTGTTCTCCACGCGATAAAATACAACAGAGAGCATATTTCAAACCAAACAATATAATTATTATTCTGCCAGAGTAGGTTAACATCAGATCTGTTTTATTGTAGAATGTCTATCATCTAAGTGTATGTGTTCAAAACAGAGTTACATGAAGGGTTATATTTTTAAGAGATGAATGAGTTAAAGCTCCATTACATTACATTCGACAATGCAATAAGAATAAATCGGAATACCTCAGAAGCAATTGCTTCCTCATAGAAATAAAAAAAAACTTGATATGATCAAGTAGACTTTTTGATCATGTGTGATCAATATGCAACTATTCATTTCATTTTAACAAAAATGTGCCAAATGTAAATCCTAGTAGAAACAAATGAAATACAGCAGATAATGTGCTGTGTTCAAAAATCACACATTACGTCCAAGACAGCAAAACTGGTCCAAGAGCCCTAGAGAATTATTAAAATTGACAATTGGTCACATTTAGGTTTACAAATGCATAAAATGAAAAAAAAAAACTTTGTTGGTCTTAAAAAGTTTTAATTTGCAATCTGTAACAGTCAAAGTCTATTCTAAAGTATCTTAAGACTCCATTGATTTACAAAAACTTATGGATTTTGGGTCTAGTACAAACTGCACGAAAAATTTATGAGTCTTCTAAAATATACAGGTGGATTTTTTTATCGCCTCCAAAGGGATAGTAATCTAAATACTGGAGATTGCAAATTGTACTCACAGGAATCATTCCTTTATTTTTTTAAAGAAACAAATCTGCATTTAATGGTTTTCGAAAACTCGCTTGCCACTCTCGGTAATCGAACCGGCTAAAATCAGTTTACCATGTTTGTTAGAGAGATTTGATCCTCATGATTGACCCTATCGATTGATGCCATAAAAGTACAGGGTGTATTTTTTTCGGATTTTAGTCTGTTTGATTACAGAGTGTGGCAAGCGAGTTTTGCTAAATAGTTGCATGCAGATATGTTTCTTTAAATAAAAAAAGGAATTTTTCCTTTGAGTAAAATTTCCTGTATTCAGTATTTAGAGTACTTTCCCTACGTGTGCAGTAAAAAATATGCAGCCTGTATATTATTATTCAGAGGATAAATTTTAGTTATACCCTAATTTAAAAAAAATTTAAATCCTATATTGTTTACAATGCCAATTTTGCAACAAATGTACCACAGATCTCCTATCAGGTTAGATGCCGCAAGTTTACCTACTTTGCCTGTTTGTTTCCCGTCTTAAGTTGGATCAGTGCTCCAACTTAATTCAATTCGACTCCCATCATTTAGGCAATTGCACGTCAGACGTCAACACAAAAATGACAAATTGCGCTATAGTAAACTGTAAAAATCCTTTGTAAACAGTTGGTTGTGTGAACTACCACTAAATTACTCTCGCGACTTTTTTTACAATACATATGACGTTCTTGCAGCTTGTAACTTGATCAAGATCTGTGAAATGAACACTAAATGCACTGATTACTTTAATAGTTAGTATGGTTTTAGTCTGCTTTTGGTTTGGACGTATTTGATAATCCCAATATCCATAGTTTTAAATAACTTTGTATAACTTGCAAATTTAACTTTTTAAATTATGTACAGTTAAAACTTACAGTTTCAAAACTCATTGTGGCGTTAAAATTCTTTAAAAATGTGCAAATCAGATATTTGCTACCAAAATGTTACAATCCTTAGTAACAAACAAAAAAAGATTTCCGTACTTTTTTCGTAAAAGCATTTGTCTTGGCATATGTTTTAGAGGTTCGAGCCAAAATATATTAGATGTTTCGTAGTTCACATGTGTCAGATGGTCGATTTTACCGAGAACAGATACAGCTTTTGGTTAGAATGAAATGGAAGGATATTATATCAGAATCATAAGGTGCCTTGCATATCTGGTCAGATTAAGTTGAAGTTCAATATTTAAATGGGTATCTATTGTTTAAACTTTAAATTTCGTTGTCGTTTATAAAAGAAACTCTTAGGATGGAAATTATTTTGTCCGAGACACAGTACTGTGGTCGATATTCGTTATGGTCCAAGAAATTGCGCAAAAATTACACAAGCTCCAAAAAAAGCCCATGAAATTTTTAGGACATTCCAAACTGTCTGAAAATGTTTGGGTTGAGCTGCAATTTGTCGTTAAGTTGTATGTATGTTTGTTGATCTAAATTCTCTAATTTTATCATAATACATTCTACCCTGCGCTTTCTAAGTGGGATTGAAAATTTGACACAGCGCTTATTGTTTCTCAGTTTCTCTACAAACAGCTGCCATCTCTACACTGCGCATTCTTATTCACACTTATTCATAGTTTTTTCTTATATTTCTCCGATGATTATTCAATCCTGACAAGATAACATCTCATATTAAAACATAAGATACCCATTTAAAATTGAAAATTCAGTGAAGGGCTCTATAAAATTATTGTCATCAGTAAAATAAACGGGATACCTAAATGCATATTTCAGATAATAGTCTTGTTTTTTTTTTTTACTTTTCTATACTGGTCTTAATGCTTTGAAAATATTTTGAGTGACCTCAAAGTAGGTCGAGTTCATAAATATTTAAGCCTTAAGAGGATTCTGCTGTAGTTGCGAACATAGCAAGAAATCCGGTGAACAAACATGAAGAACTCTTAAGAGATAGGTGAGAAAGGTGGGAAATAAATCGAAGCTCGTGACCAGGGTCGTTCAGACCCTGGTCTTCTCCACGTTGACATCTTGACACCCAGATCAGTGACGCCATTCACATTGTCTTTGATCGGCATAGATGAAGATGAGATTGTCAAGAAAATAACTGGACGGGAACATCAAGATGATCATACCATCATTCACGGTCATTTTGGTCATGGCATGGTACGATCATCATACCATTACCTGCAAAAAAACGGTATTTATAAATTGAAATTGAAACCTGTCTTTCTTGTCTGGTACGTTCATAGACGAATGTGTATGGTCCTTTAGTAAGTCCTTTAGCAATGCGCCAAAGACTACAGAAGGTATAGAGAATCCTTTAATTATAATTTTTTCGCACCAATTTGATTTTAATAAACCCGTAACACTAAAACTGCCCCAAGAAATTTCCTTTTATTGAACCGTTTTTCTTCGTTTTTATATTTAAAATGACAATTTTACTATAGAGCGCTGTACGTCTCATTCCTGGCACATAAATAAGTTAAAAAAATATTTTTAAGTTTTCATTATTGGTATCTTGATAATTCAGAAGAAAAAAGTTTTCAATGTTCGTCGTAATTGCAAGGAATTGTACTAAATAAATATACATTGTTGTTCACACTTCACACATAGAATTTTGTAAATATTTTTAATCGTTTTAGGTTAATAGGACTGTAAAAAAATTAATCTACCTCAAAAAAAACTTATCTTCTAGAATTATAATGACTATGTTAGGTTAGTGAAAAGTTAGGATTTTTCTACATTATGTGAATTACAGGCAACCTTGAGATGGTTGATTCAAATAATAATCATGTTATGTCTAAATAATAATTTTTATATTAGTTTTGTGTGCTGCATATCGAAATCTTTATTGATATAAAACCTTAATTTAATATGTATAATTATTTTTAATTTTGTGCTTTATTTTTTTATTATGCTCTTTAAGAGTCGCTATTTGAATTCGTTATTTGGGATAGTTTTTGAATCAAAATACCTAAATATTACGTAATAAGTATCCATTCGACAGAGGTCTAGGTCAAAAAAAATATGCAAAAATAAGATTTAAATTATGCAAAAATACAAAAAAAAAACAAATAATAATTTTAGGTCCTATATTTCGCACACCATTAAGCAATACACAAAATAATTATTTTTGATATTGATGATTATACATATTTTCCGAAAAAAATATTAGAAAATGTTTCTGGCAAAAATATAATATATCAAGACTATCTCTAAGACAAAAATTGTTATTTATGGTATTTTATATACTTACTGGAAATATGTCAAATCAATCTTAAGGATTTTGGCTTTTATTTTGGAACATTTTTCTTCCTGTCATATTCCACGAACAATGTAACATTATACAGCTAAATTACCTTTATCCACTAGTCATAAAAAACAGCAGCACATAGTTTATATTCTCAAATAAGAAAATAGGCAGTTAAATGTGATATTCACCTATCTGATAATAATCCACCAGACTGTAGCAGTAATTAATAGTTCGCTGCTTGAAAACTAAAGGGCCACATATTATTTTCTTTTCTGGAGTCCAATTTGAAAATTTTCATTTAGTTTTCATCCGTGAAAATACCATAAGGGCGTATGCGTAAATTTTGTTATCTAAAGGCCGATTTCGACGTGTGTCTTTGTGGTATATGAAAATAAGGGCGATTTTGGTCCAATTTTTTAAATAAAAGTAATTTTGGGTAATTTTGTTTTGTGGCTTTTTCGTTTTTAAGCCGCGAGTTTCAATCAAGTACAAAATAGCATATTTTTTTATCTAATAATTACAACAAAGCATGATAAGTCAACATAATCTAATTTCGCTATGTATGTTTACCGATAGAACCAATGCTGTCTAAGCTTCCCGGATAAATACACACTACTAAATGAGATAAGGTCTGCACATATATAAAATAGAATTTAGACTTATGGTGTTTTACCTCACACATGTCAATATTATATTTTCAAATGGACTAACACGCATTTTTGTATTATATATTTAGTATTGTCACAGAATTATACAACGACATAATGCAATATATTTTTTTTATAATGTTTTAGATATTAACTATTTTTATGGTTAACATATCAAAGATTACTGTAGCGTAATTGTCTAAAAACTAGATTTTGTGATGGATTTCTTTCGATTCATAATAATATGTATATGAAAAAAAAAGTCAAACGAAGTGCATCACCAGTAGCCATGTTTTTAGACAATACCAAGTCTACTTTTATGTTAAACCATTTGTTACATTAGACTTGTTCTTGGATATGTAATATTGAAGTTCAGTACATATTTTTGTTTTATTTATTTTACAGCTGTCAAATGACGATAAAAATTGTAACTGTTGTGTTTAAAGCACTGAAAGTGTTAATTTACATAAAAATTTTAGTAGCTCAGATATTTTAAAGCTTCAACAAACTCATCGCTTTGACTATGAGAATGGTAAAGTTAATCTTGATGGTAATATTAAATCACCAAGATTAACTTTGTCCTCATCGCTTTGGCTATGAAAATGGTAAAGTTAACCTTGATGATAATATGAAATCATTAAGATTAACTTTGTCATCATCGCTTTGACTATGAGAATGATAAAGTTAACCTTGATGATAATATTAAATCATCTAGATTAACTTTGTCCTCATCGCTTTGATTATGAGAATGGTAAAGTTAATCTTAATGATAATATGAAATCACCAAGATTAACTTTAAAAAAGGAAAAGGAAGCTTTGGTTGAACGTCTTTAGAATGTTTGGGCTCTAGTGTTGATGCATAATTATTTTTATATTCATAGTTCCGCCACCAGTTTGGATACCTAGTTTTATATTCGAAAGGTAAACAGAGTGAGACTCTGTTTATTTTTGTTGTGTAAAATACCAAATACGTTTAATTTTATTTCTTGCTTACGTCTTTCGAATATTTTCCTTATTTTCATCTTCGTCTATAAGTTTGTAAGCATCAATGATGAAATTACGAGTAATTTAGTTCACTTTTTAAATAATTCTATGTACAAAAATAAAATTCAGGTATACTTTTTTGTTTTTTTATGAATGGAGATAATCAGTATATTTTTTTTATAAAAATCGCATCATGCCATGTAAGTCTAGTGAGTGTGAAACTTTACTCGTAGCTACAAAAATGTTTAAAATTATTCAATATGGATATACGATATACGTAATTTTGGTACATAACATAGGGGCCTTATTAAATATTAATAAAAATTGTAGTTTTTTTTTTGAATTTATAATGAGAAATCAATATTTTTAGAAGTCTACGGACATTTAATAGAAATGATATATTTTTGTTACGCTTTTATGAGTAAATGCCTTTCATATTGATGATTTTAATATGTAATAGATTTGTCACTGTAATAGATATATTTTTCGAGTTGGTAACTGGTGTTCTGTAACTTTTTTCCATGAATGCAATGGTATCTTGCTTTTTAACATGCAGTAAAACCAGAATATATGAAGTGTTCTTATTTTTTTTACTGAACAACGAATAGAGCCTCCATCGATTTTTTTTTCAATCATTCTAGCGAATGCTTAAGTACAAATGGTCGCTAAAACAACTATTCCTTTGATTCTGAATTCAGTACTGATACAAATTATAATTATATAATTGCAATGTAAATGTACAATTATTAAACATACATGGCTATAATTAGGTGTTGAAGTATACGTCCAACGGTGTTGCCTTGTTTTTACTGAGCGAGTTCAATGGTTATGGCCGGTCCATTCATTTTATTTTTGTCGAAGTGAAACTGTGGAACACCAGATTACCAACCATTACGCTTGTGTTGCTTTTCAACAGTATCAAATGAGTACAACTATTACTACTATAGTCACCGCGTTACCAACTGAGTCGTCGAGCAATAAAAGGCATACTATAAGACCTGTAAGTGCGAGCGAGATAGACAGATATGACATGTGGGTGCGAGCGAGATGAGATGAGCAATGATTTATGACCTGACGACTCAGATGGTAATCCGTTTAGTATAGTAGTACTAACGCAACAGTTCCACGGGACAACTCTTATACAACACATTTTGTAAACACTGTACCTGGTTTAAAATAAAACTTTATAAAGTCTTCATTGTAATAAATATTTGGAACATCATTGATTATTTGTTTAATTTAAATTAGATTAATTTCTGTCTATAATATGAATGAGGAAGATGATGAGGGATGAATTTAACAGGGCCCCGATTCTACAAAGAAATTGTTTTTAAATTGTATTTGTTTCAATTTTATTTTTTAAATACTTGCCTCAAAACTGATTTTTTTTATACTAAGTTATAATATTAGGTGGTAGTATTTTTCTAGTATATATAAAAAAATTGTTTTGAGGCAATTATAAAAAAAAAAAAATTGAAACAATTACAATAAAAATAAAAAAAACTTTAGTGGAATCGGGGCCCAGGTTTGCCTAATTTTTTTACCGCCATGTTCAGACGTCTATCAAATAAATTTGACGAGTTTATAAAACAAAAGTAAATGACAGAAGCATAGTTCAATCTTTTTCACAACTATTAATTTATAAAATAATGAAATCGGCTTAGTTTTGAATGAGGAAACAGAAAAATACGAGACGATGATTTTGTCTAACTTTCGTAGGTATAATCGATCCGAGCTGCAGTTGTCCCTATTGCGCTCTACGGGGAGTGGCTTGAGGTCAGGGGACAGCAATAGATTTGCTAAATACCTATTCATCAAATTTCTTGGCCGTGGTATGCCCTCTTAACAATGGCAAATTAATAAATATCTCAGTAGCGTCCAAACACAATAACAACTGACAACTACAACATGGAAATTTAGTTCCGCTGGTTAACGTGGGACTTCTTTCATGAAAAGCACATTAATTTTAGCAGTTGGTACCTTCCGCCGGAGCCTTGTTTCGACAGTATGCAAGTACAATAATTACTTAATTTTTGTAAAGAAAAAAAGGGGTTGTCTGTAAAGTCGGTTGCCCGATCGTGCCTCTCTATCGCTTGTTTCGCGCTCTCGCTTGCACGCGCGGATCAGGCGAAACGTGAAAATTTTTCGTGTGTGCAGCCGGCGTTCATCGATTTATGAGACGTTATCACGTCAAAAAGCGACCTACCTACCTACATCATACCTACATGTACAAATCTTAACAAAAAAAGTAGAAAATGACAGTTAAAACAGATGGAAAGTCTTCATCAAAACTTGCTGAAAAGAACCACAAACCAAAACGTCATATGTGTATATATTTTTGGTATTTATTGATTTTTTCGCTTTGGCGCTAAATCAATTTCGCAAAAAAAAATATCGGACCACCTCTGAAGTATGTGTAAGTAGTACCTATCAAACACAAAAAAACATCAAAATCAATTCATAACGGGCGGAGTAATTGCGTTACAAACATACAAAAAAATACAGTCGAAATAACTTTTTAATAAACTCTTTACAAATTCCAATATGCATTTTACAAATGTTTTATAACTTTTACTTTACAATTCAGGGGCCTTACGGGCAACTGCTATTGTGGCACCAGACTAACGTTAAATCACAAAATAACGCTCAGTTGGAAAACCACGCGAACGTGAACCTTAACGCGCCCAGATACGGTTCGCGGTCGCCTGATTTTCCAACTGAGATTTAACGTTAGTTTGGTGCTGCAATAGCTCCGTCCGTAAGGCCCCAGATACTATAACTAAATAAAAAAAAAAAAATTGTGCGTGGAGTCCCTCCGCGCGGAAGAAGTTATACTTCAACAAGGAACCCTAAAACTATAACTAGGGCAAAAATATCAACTATTTAAAAACATGCTTTTCTCGAGATTCGAACCTAGCTCCTTAGGCTTCTCAATCCATTAGCGACACCATTACACTACCGGGTCTACTAGTCGCAGCGCGAAAAAAGGATACGCATTTCGCAACCATACGAGAGAAAAAATCCCCTTCCATGGTAGCGTGTAACGTTTAACGCAACCTTGTTGCAAGTCGCATAAGAAGTATAACTTCAAAAACTTAAAGATATATTTTGGCCTCTCAGTCCACACATACATGAATTGATAACCTCCTTTCGTTGATTTAAAAATAATACAACCATTATAGATGAATTACAGTTTTATTGCTGATCCATTTAATAACAAGTAACACATAGACTTAGTACCAGAAATAACAAAATAAATACCTAATCCATGGTAAACAAGAAACTCGAGAAATGCAGTCAGAAAGTCTATCTAAAGGCACAGAACGACCAACATATCCGTAGTTGAGAGAGCCACCGTAGCATTTTCTGTACAAAACTTACAGCCCATGATCCAAAACAAGGTCTAGCGGTCCAGGAGTTGTCCCCCAATGACGTCACTGTCCAGTTGCCAAGTTATTGCAACAAACACAGATATTGGGAAACAAATGTGTTAATAATCTATTCTATTAAATAAAATACAAAAAGCATTTCAATTGTCGTTTGGTTTGTCCGCTCAAGCAAAGCAATTCAAGTTGAGCACGAATTTAATATATTAACGCATTATTTATATCAAAACCACATTGATTTATTGGATTCCCACATGTAATATACGGAGATTGGCGAGTTATACTTTCACGCTACTGGTAACACAGAAAATCAGCTGTCTCATAGGAGTTTTGACGCTAACGTGGAAAAAACATGTCGGCTCGTTGGATTATTTTCCTAAACTTGGGTATTTTCGAGTGTTAATGTATACTAAATGGTGAATTATTATTCATTAAATGCTCGTAAACGTGTTCGAGTGTGGGCAAGTGATAGAACGAGGTGAAACGTGTCTTTTCGTGTTGTTTCCAAAACTCCATAGGAGCCTCTTGTAAAGTCTCCACCACTTTACAGGGTCATGAGTTTGACTTGACCGTGACTTACTTAGCTTGACTCTGACTGTGACTATGACTTGTTTGACTCTATTAAGACAATGTAAACATGTTTAATATTACGATTAAAGGACATTGAATCCACGGTCATGAAAATTATAACAAAAAAAAGCTGTCTCATAGAGATTCCGCCATTGTTTCGTGTATCGTCATCTCTCTCGAACTTGTTGCAAATTACTTATTCTGCTCTTGCTTATGCACGTGTACCCATGTCATTGAAGACGTAGTTGCGGGACACCCACGTGACATTTATTCTCGGAGCGCTATACCTGGCGGAGTTTATTATTATACCATGTTAAAGCCTCCCTTAATTTCACCACATTTGATAGATACGTTGGTCGCACTGTCCACTAAATTTCTATACACAGACAGATTTCAACTTTATAATTTTACAATTATACATAATATTTATACACTGATGTTTATTTCACAAGTAACATCAATTTCTCCTATTCAAGTATTTATATAATACAATCTATGATCCACAATTTGCACTAAATAAAATTGTACTAGACTGTAAACCCGGCCGAGAAAAGCAGACCACCCTGCTTAAACATTGAAAAATATGAATATCACTTCAATATACAGACAATAGGCATGATGACAATTTTTTTTATTACCTCATTAAAATGCCGACGTCGCGGTTTTACCATTGCACTAGCCGCCACCGCCTGAAGGCTCATCCACACATCATAGATCAGTGGAAATCGCACACTGTGCGATTCACACGATCCTTCTTGCCTCATACCTGCAAAATGTGGAATGAGCTACCTTCTACGGTGTTTCCGAGAAGCTACATCATGGAGTTCATCAAAAGGCGAGTTAATCGAGTTCTAAAGGGTCGGCAACGTATTTGTGATGCCTCTGGTGTTACAAGTATCCATAGGCGACGGTGACTGCTTACCATCAGGCAGTCCGTCTGCTTGTTTGCCACCTATGGCAAAAAAAAGCTGATCATAAATAGAGCCCATCAACGCAAACAAAATAATAATTAGTTCAAAAATAAATGAGATATAAGCATTTTAATTTCATGCTAGACAGAGAGCGCACTATACTGAGTTATGACGTCACGCCTCAGGCGCGCCATACAAATACTATACTAACACGCGCTTTGCGAGAAAGCGATAGAGCATCCCCTCTCTATCCCCACCTAAAACTTTAAACACTCATATCTCAGAGATTTATGAGCCAATTTAAATTATTTTTTCAGTATGTGTAATGTATTTATCATATGTTATATTCATCGCTAAGCCGGTTATTTGTAATAAATTAAACATTATTCATCATGCCTATTTAAAACACTGTTTTAAACTAACACGGTTGTTCACTAAATTTATATGATTATATACGGGACATTTACCGTGAACATGGTGCATGTAACTGCGCCGAAATATCGGGAGCTCATTCCACAACCTTACCACGGTAAATATCCCGTTATTAGTCATATATTTTGAAGACTAGCTGACAGAACTAATAAAGAAATCGCTGTCCCGTTTATATAATCTTATACTTATATATCTCTACATAGTATAAATTAAAGTCGCTTTCTGAGTCTGTCTGTCTGTATGTCTGTATAGCCGCTAACTCGTCCTAAACCACGCAACGGATTTTGATGCGGTTTTCACCATCAGTTAGATACATTTTCACGGAAGGTTTATATATATAACTAGCGACCCGCCCCGGTCTCGCACGTAAATTACACCCGTGCGAAGCCGGGCGGGCGGGTCGCTATTATATAAAAATGAATCCCTATTTACCTTGGTCACGCCATAGCTTGAGAACGACTTTACCGATTTCAATCATCTTTTTTTACTAATTTTCTAATACTGTGTAGGAGGTTCTTAATGAAAGAAAATTTAAGAAAATTACGCAAAAAAAATTAAATGTCAGAAACCTTAACGACGTTGACAGTTCTAAGACAGGACAACGTCTGTCGGGTCTGCAAGTGTAAAATAAACGCGATGAAATCCGTTAAAAGTTGTCAATTTCGATGAGGAATACTTTGGTTTAGCTCTGTCAACTTTAACCTTCAAAATTAACCACAATATTTAACTAACATTTCACTGTGTAAAGTTCACTCAGTGCTTAAAGCTCCACATCGAATCGTCAAAGCGGTTTCAGTATACAAGCGCCTTGGAAAAGTCAATACTCAATTTCTTATTGCAGACATAATTTGTAAGTACATGAAATTCCTGAATTAAATGTTTTAATACGGCACTGAAATGTGGTCTCTCACTATGGACATTATAAGCAAGCTCAGTCTCAAAACGAGCTATGGAGCTATGCTCGGGGTTTGTCTACGAGATCGAATCGGAAATGAGGAGATCCGTAGACGAACGAAAATTACCGACATAGCCCACCGGATTAACTAATTGAAGTGGCAGTGGGCAGGGCACATATCACGCAGAAAAGATGGCCGATGGGGCCGAAAGGTTCTGGAATGGAGACCACGGGCCGGTAAGCGCAGCGTAGGACGTCCACCCACAAGATGGACACACGACCTAAAAGAGACCGCAGAGAAACGCTGGATGCAGGCCGCTTCCAACCGGCCCTTTTGGAGATCGATGGGGGGGGGAGGCCTATGTCCAGCAGTTGACGTCCTACGGCTGAAATGATGATTATGTTTTGATAAAGTAATGCATGACCCTATTTGAGAAAGGCAATAGTCAACACGGAACAATCCATTTAAATTTCGTCATAATTATGTGTTGTACTTAGTGACACGGCCATGGATGTTTTCTTGTATCTTTAAATGTTATAAATTAGTTAAGAATTTGTACTACACTGTTTTAAACTATCACGGTTGTTCACTAAAGTTATATGATTATTCACGTGATATTTACCGTGGTAAGGTTGTGGAATGAGCTCCCGATATTTCGGCGCAGTTATATATGCACTATTATTTAAACTATCACTGTTGTTCACTAAATTTATATTATTTACGGGATATTTACCGTGGTAACGGTGGCACGGGTCTTCCCGTGAACATGGTGCATGTAACTGCATTTAAATTCCTACTTTATACCATCTAAATATATAAGAAAAACATCCATGGCCGTGTTACGAAAAACAACAACCTTGTGTAGGGAGGTGAATAGTGAAGCCACTTGATCGCGCATGTAGTCAAAAGGCCCTTTTGCAAAATGATGCCACGTCGATCGCGGGGGGCAGCTTGTGATTGGAGACTCGACGCGACTCGACGCTTGTGATTGGATAATCAAAAGTCATTCATTCAATTCGCGCCTAGGATTGGCCCCGCTCGAAATAGTTTAAGTTGACATGTTACGTTGACATGTTAAGTTGACCTTTGGCTTATGCGGGGTAAAGGATGAGCAGTCAAGTGGTTATATTGTCATTGTAGTAAACCCCTCGAGTTTGCACTTTAAGCTGTTTTAACAAGTTATAGAGCCGAGAGGTGAATAGTGGAGCTGTTCAATAGCTACTAGTAAACCCCTCGAGTTTAGGCTCCTTGAGTTGTTTTAACAAGCTTCAAAAGCATGTTTCTATAATGTATATACGACAATAGATTCGTGTTTGAACATCATTTCCCCTGATTTTAAGAGCCCTGTCACATTTTTTGACGAAAAACTATGAAAACTGGATTTTTGGCGTTCTGAATCTATCAAATAGAAAGATCTATAGAAAATTCAATTTCTGTAGATCTGTATTTTTTATTAAAAATAAACGCTTATTTTTTTTATAAACTCAACATTTCAACTTAGTACCTCCAATTTACAAAAGTAGTTTTTCGTCAAACTCTCAGATAGTTTGAGTGGAATTCGTTAAGTTACTAACACCATCTAACACTAATGATTTTTTTTTGCAAGTTGATCTGATATATAAATTAATAGAAACTTTATCTCGTGGTTGGTCCTTAATGACTGTGTTTTGTGTGTTTAATGACTGTGAAACGCAAGTACAGTGATTATTTTATAGATAAGTTGTTATTAGCTTAACCGGAACGTTAACCAGTCATTCTGATGGCCTTAACATAAATGACAATCAAAAAAACATTGGATTTGCGCGGTAAGTGATTCAGAAAAAAACATCTGCGTAGATTGAACTAGGAGGCAAATACGACTTTTAACCAACGAAAAAAAAAAAGAGAACGTTAACTAGTCGACGCGTTTATATTTTTACATTACGTATGTAAAAAACCATATTCATAATTCTTCGACTTTAACAGAAAAACACAGTATAACTGTTTCGGTACGTCGTTAAAGTTGGCGGGACGATTAACTAAATTTAAAGCTATGCTCGGTTATAATTTACGTAATTTGTTTACGACAAAGAATTAGACTATTTTTGGCATATAAAAGAAAATATAACTCTACTTTAAGTTAAGTCGTTTTTACATAAATAATATAACTCGGAATTTGAGTTGACTTGTTTTTACAATCAACAACATGACTCTGAATTTGAGTTAGTCAATCTTTACAAGAACAACATAGCCCGGGATAAGAGTTGTAATGTTTTTACAACAACAATACCACTCGGAATTTGAGTTGGGCTGTTTGAACAAGAACAATGTACCTCGGAATTTGATTTCGAACGATTTTACAAGAACATTATAACTCTGAATTAGAGTGGACTCGATTTAACACAAACAATTAAAGTCGGAATTGGAGTGGAGCCATTTTAACACAATCAATATAACTCAGGATTGGAGTAGAGCCGATTTAACACGAACAATATAACCTAATATTGGAGTGGAGCCGATTTAACATAAACAATATAACTCGGAATTAGAGTGGAGCCGATTTAACGCAAACAATATAAATAAGAATTAGAGTGGAACCGATTCAACATAAACAATATAACTCGGAATTAGAGTGGAGCCGATTTAACGCAAACAATATAAATGAGAATTAGAGTGGAGCCGATTTAACATAAACAATATAACTCGGAATTAGAGTGGAGCCGATTTAACACACAACATAAATTGGAATTTGAGTTCTCAGTTGAATTTGAGTTGTGCTGTTGTTATAAGAACAATATAATTAAGGATTTGAGTTGAATTTTTTACACAGCAAATTTAATTGTTCATTCACTGTTATTTCACGATTAAATGCACATAAATATAACACCAGTCACCGAATATAAGGAATGTCTAATTTATACATAGTCTCTGTGGCGAAGCGTCACCATCTGCCTCAGTCTGTGAACAAATTGGTACGCGACAAAAAATCATTTCACTGTCCGCTTTTTCATTTTTCTCACTTTGCCGGGTTTCGGTGGATTTTTCCCTTTCAAAGGGGCATTCTCTCTATCTATGTCGGAGTCTTTTTTGTTGGTAAATATAGGATTGTCATTGGCATCATGGTCGGAGCTGTCGACTCCGTTTTCCATTCTAACTGTGTTCGTATAGTTTCTTGTGGGGCTGGCGTCCATGTCATCATCTGAGTCGTAGTTTCCGTTGGGTTCGTGCCGCTTGTATTGAAACGAGTGTCGATAGTTGACGTCTTCATCCGAGTCAGCCGTCCTCGATATTTTGTACCGTCGGTTAATGTTTTGTAGAGACGTGTTTTTCTGCAGTTCGCCTTGAATCGTTTCCCGTATGTTCATTTCCGACGTAGACTGGGGATGGAATGAAAAATATTTTTTTAACTTAAAAAAAATTATACGGAAAACGGTTAGTTTTTTTTTTTAAATCTGTACAATACTATAAAGAGGAAAGATTTGTATGTATGTTTGTAACGAATTGGCTCAAAAAGTACTGAACCTTTTTTTTTAAATTCTTTCACCATTTGAATGCTACATTATCACTGATTAATATAGGCTATATAACTATACCCGTGCGGAGCCGGGGCGGACCGCTTGTTATAAATAATAGGCTTGCGTTTGACCACCATCTCGCCTGATGTTAAGCGATGATGCGGTCTACGTTGGAGCACGCTTGCCTAGAAGAAACCGATTCACTCGTGAATAGTGAGTTTTTGCGTTAAGCAGTATAGTGTTTTTAAATGAAAATGGAGAAATTTGAACACGAACTTTTTTGGTAATAAGTTTGCGGTTGACCGCCAACTCGCTTGATGTTAAGCGATGATGCGGTCTACGATGGAGCACGCTTGCCTAGAAGAAACCGATTCACTCTCGACTTGAAGACACCCAGATTGTAACTGACGGGGAAAACTCATTCACGCAGCGAATTCCACAGACTAGCAGTTCGCACAATAAATGTAGAATCAAACCGATTTCATCGTGATTTGAAGACAACTTCGGTGATTTTTTCGGAACATCTAATCGAGACGAGTGCCCTTTTTAGTCCGTGACTATAACAAGTACCTTCGCGCAGTTATTTCCTAGACAGACACCTCTCGAACACCTCAGGGCGTCCACCGTAGATCTCCGTGAAGATATAACAATAAATACCTTCGTGCAGTAGTCTTCTTTATCCGACTCCGAGTATTTCCTAGACAGCCGCCTCTCGAACACGCCAGGCTCGAGGGTGGGCTGCGAGTGTGGCTGAGGTACCGGCGCCTTCACGAACACCTCAGGGCGTCCACCGTAGATCTCCGTGAAGATATAACAATAAATACCTTCGTGCAGTAGTCTTCTTTATCCGACTCCGAGTATTTCCTAGACAGCCGCCTCTCGAACACGCCAGGCTCGAGGGTGGGCTGCGAGTGTGGCTGAGGTACCGGCGCCTTCACGAACACCTCAGGCCCTCCACCGTAGATTTCCGTGAAGAACCGCCAGAGCTCCTCGCTTAGTTGGGCGTGGTCTGAGCCTAGCTTCAGTTGGTGGATGACGTTGCCATCTTTCTCCTGGAGATAACAAGTTTGTAATTATTTTTTTCCTCTTGAGAGGATTTTGGCGTCCAACGTCTTGTGCATTTGCCGGTGTTCAAAAGTTCAAAGACATGACATTCACTGACAACGATGATGATGATGATGAATGAAGGTCAATGGTGCATTATTATTCATTAAGTGTTTCATGAATGTGCTCAAGCGATATAAAAAAAGGAATAAATGTATTTTCGTGTTGTTTCCAAAATTCCATAGAATTTATCATAGAATTTTTTCCGCCACTTTACTAGGGCATGACTTTGACTTGACCGGAACTTTATTTGCTTGTCTCTGACTGCGACTATGACTTATTTTACGAAATCTAATACAACTTAAAATATTTTAATACTTGACACTGGCAAATGCACAAGACGTACGACGCCAAAAAAGGAAAGAAAAAAGTTTTGCGCTGCAGTCAGCGTACGAAAGAGTTCTAAAATAACCACACTAGTATCACAGTCAAGTTTCGCAACATTTCAAGAGAAGCGCAACCCATACCAGTGGGCTTACTCTTGACACTCGATTTCAATCGTAATTTGGGATTGGGATCGAAAACACGCCATTTTGTACTCTACAATCGCGTCAAGAGTACCGAAAGCGTCGAGTCGAGTCGATTTTATTTAGTTCCATAAAATTCCACCATTATCGGTTCCAATCGTGCGCTAGTTTAGAATTCAAGAGTACCAAAATTGCATGTTTTCGATCCCAATCCCAAATTACGATGAAATCGAGTGTCAAGAGTAAGCCCACAGTAGATGGCGGTTTTCTTTAATCTTTTGAAATGTTGCGAAACTTGACTGCGCTACGGTAATTTTAGAACTCTTACGTACGCTATCTGACTGCAGCGCATACGGAAGTTCGAGACAACCTATAGCACGCTCAAATTACGGTGTCATCTAAGTGTGTGATTAATTTAATGTTTAATGTGTTTAATTGTGTTATAAGCTAGGTTTATAAATTGTTATGTTGACATACGCTATTGAATTAGGACATTCCTGTAATGATAGTTGTAATTTGGAAAAATAAATAAAATAAATAAATAAAAGTTTATACCATTTTTAGGCAAATTTCCGAGCTACGCTCTAATGTTCCGCTATTGTCTATCTTCCTTGAAGATACTTACCAGTTTGGTGACAATGCCCGAGTTGTCAACGGGCGGCGGCGGCGAGTGAGTCTTGTTCCGTACGAACGCTTGCCACTGCCGGAACCAGTGCATGCTGATCGCGTAGATGGCTCGGGGACGCTCCTGCGACTGAAACAATCATAAATCTCTACATAGTATAAATCGAAGTCGCTTTCTGCGTCTGTCTGTCTGTCTGTATGGCCGCTAACTCCTCCTAAACCACGCAACGGATTTTGATGCGGTTTTCACCATCAGTTAGATACATTTTCAAGGAAGGTTTATATATAGTAGATATCTCTACATAGTATAAATTGAAGTCACTTTCCGCGTCTGTCTGTCTGTCTGTATGGCCGCTAACTCCTCCTAAGCCACGCAACGGATTTTGATGCGGTTTTCACCATCAGTTAGATACATTTTCAAGGAAGGTTTATATATATATATATATATAACTAGCGACCCGCCCCGGCTTCGCACGTAAATTACACCCTTGCGAAGCCAGGCGGGCGGGTCGCTAGTATAGTATAAATTGAAGTCGCTTTCCGCGTCTGTCTGTCTGTCTGTATGTATGGCCGCTAACTCCTCCTAAACCACGCAACGGATTTTGATGCGGTTTTCACCATCAGTTAGATACATTTTCACGGAAGGTTTATATAGGTATATGACTAGCGACCCGCCCCGGCTTCGCACGTAAATTACACCCGTGCGAAGCCGGGCAGGCGGGTCGCTAGTTAATAATAAATATAGAAACTAACGTGGTTTTCACACATTTTATTTATCATTATCAGTAAGAAACTCGTAACATTTTTGAAAAGACCCCCTTTACTGCGGCCAGGGCATAATAATATACTCCGCCAGGTATAGCGCTCCGAGAAAAAATGTCACGTGGGCGTCCCACAATGATGTCATCAATGTCATGGATACACGTACACGTGCATAAGCAAGAGCAGAATAAGTAATTTACAACAAGTTCAAAAGAGAAGACGATACACCACGTAACAGGTGATTTTCTGTGTTAACAGTAGCGTGAAATTATAACTCCCCAATATCCGTATATTACATGTGGGAATCCAATTAATCAATGTGGTTTTGATGAAATTATGTTGAATATATTCAATTTGTGCTTAACTTGAATTGCTTTGCTTGAGCGGACAAACCAAATGACAATTGAAATGCTTTTTGTATTTAATTTAATAGATTATTAAAAAAAATGTTTCCCACTAGATGAACCGACGACATTGTGAGAGTCGCGGGCATCCAGTGGATGCAAAAGGCAGGCTGTCGTTCAGTGTGGAGGTTAAAGGGGGAGGCCTATGTTCAGCAGTGGACGTCTTCTGGCTGATGATGATGATGAATCTATACTAATATAATATATAATAATAATTAATAATATATATAATAATAATTAATAATATATATAATAATAATTAATAATATATATATACATATATAATAATATTATAAAGAGGAAAGATTTGTATGTAAATTTGTAACGAATTGGCTCAAAAGTACTGGACCGATTTTAAAAATTATTTCTACATTTGAATGCTACATTATCACTGATTAATATAGGCTACTTTAATAGGCTATATAAATATACCCGTGCGGAGCCGGGGCGGACCGCTAGTAATACATATTAGTAAAAGAACAGAAGATTCACTGCGTAAAATCATTTATATAAGTGGCGCCTCTTGCTAGAGTCTGGTTAATAAAATTAGAAATGATTTTTATTTTTTGCCCAAGCGTAAATTAAAACCTGGCTAAGGCCACGTGTGAAGGTGGTGTTCGTACCTGGAAGCTGGCGTGCAACTCGCAGAACACGGCGAGCTCGGCGGCGGTGCGCGCGCGCAGCCGGGCGGCGGCGCGCGCGCATGTGCCGCACTCGTGCACGTGCGACACCGCGGGACCCCCGCCGAAACTGAAACGAACCGGAAACATTAAATACTATAGTGGTATTTAAGTTTAATTTAAGTCTTGTTATTACGCCTAAGAGAAAAAATAACAACTAAAAAGTATTTATATTTTTTATTAAAAAATATTTATATTTTTTATTAGATGATATGTATTTTTTTTTAAATGAGCAAATAAAGGCATGGACGATTTTATCCATGGTAAAAATGTACCTATAAAAATAAAAAAAAACCGGGAACATTGTTATATCTATACATGTGTGGAGATTAAAGGGGGAGGCCTATATTCAGCAGTGGACGTACTATGGCTGAAATGATGATGATATATATATATATATATATGATATAGTGATTATATAAATACTGACTGTGAGTAGAGTAGCTCCCAGAGCGGCTGCGGTATGACTGCGGCGAACATGTGCAGGTGCGGCGCACGGTCGTGCCGCACGCCGCCGTGCCAGCACACGAAGTCGCTGTTGTCTATCGGCCCGGGCTCCGCCCACGTGTTGAACCTGGAACACACAAACACACTTAGTATTTTATGCCTGTACTAATCGTTATGACATGTGTCTGAGACGTGGTCCTTAACTGTTGGCCTTTTGGAAAAACTCAAGAGTCACACAGCGGGCAATGGAGAGAGCTAGTTCGGAGTTTCTTTGCGCGATAGAATCCGAAACGTGGGTATTCGCCAAAGAACCAGACTCACCGACATAGCTGTTAAAATTTGCAAGTTGAAGTGGCAATGGGCAGGCCACATCGCTCGAAGAACCGATAACCGATGGGGAAGAAAGGTTCTGGAGTGGAGACCACGAACCGGAAGACGCAGCGTAGGGAGGCCTCCCACTAGATGGACCGACGACATTGTGAGAGTCGCGGGCATCCAGTGGATGCAAAAGGCAGGCTGTCGTTCAGTGTGGAGGTTAAAGGGGGAGGCCTATGTTCAGCAGTGGACGTCTTCTGGCTGATGATGATGAATCGTTAACTTCTTGTCTAGCAAGTTCCGGATAACAACGTCCTGGGGCCTTACGGACAACTGCTAACCGTATCTGGGCGCGATAAGGTTCACGTTCGCGTGATTTTTTATTTTTAAATGAATTTTTAGATTACTAAAATTACTTACTTGTTGATCCATTGTTTAGAGATGTAGAACTTGATGTCGTTGGGTTCCAAATTTTCTAATATTTCAGCCGCTTTTTGCCGCAACACTGCCATCTGGGGGTTTACTTTTCTGTAAATATGACAATAAGTCAGTTGGTCTCCAATTTTTGACATAAAAATCACATACCGCTCATTGAATGCTTATCAATATATCAATAGGCCGTGATTTTTGAAACAATTGATAAAAAAGTATCGACAGCGGATAGCTTTAAAACTATCGACAGTCGATTGTTTTTGAAATCATTAACTAAAAACTATCAACAGCTGATAAATTGTGAAACTATCGATTAAAAACCATCGACAATTGATTAATTTTGAAACTATATCGATAGTTGATTGATTTTGAAACTATTGACAGTCGAATGTTTCTGAAACTTTCGACAGTCGATTGCTTTTGAAACAATTGACAGTCGATTGTTTCTGAAACTATCGACAGTCGATTAATTTTGAAACTATCGATAGTCGACTGTTTCTGAAATCATTAACTAAAAACTATCAACAGCTGATAAATTGTGAAACTATCGATTAAAAACTATCGACAGTTAATTAATTTTGAAACTATTATTCAATAAATCGTTCACCTGTAGAACAGAACGTAAGCTTCACAAGTGGCTAGTTGGTGTGGCGCTACTGGCGCCACGCACTGGTCGTCGAACGTGTACCAGTGGCCTCGGTTACGCGCACTGCACGTGTAGTGCCCGCCGCCTGCCGTGCCAGAGTGCACGATCACCGCGCTTAGCTCGTACCGGGTTATTTTTGAAGAGCAATCTGGAACAAAAACATATGTGTGAAAATATTAAAGCATACCTTCTATCCAGGTATCTTCGATCAACTGGAGGAGAAGTTGAACATCACCACTTCGCAACTTGCACACTGGTTTCAGGCGAATGGCCTCGTTTTGAATCTTACTAAGACCTGCTTCATCCACTTCTACCTATCGGGGCGAGCACCTCGACCCCTGGCGGTATCAGCGAGTGGAATTAAAATTGCACAAGTCTCCTCAACTACCTTCCTGGGTTTTGAACTAGATAAAAGACTCCAATGGGAGAGTCATATAAGTAAAGTCTGTAGCAAATTGGGAAGTGCATGTTTCGCGCTGAGTAGGCTTGCTAGGGGCACCACCCTAGCGAGCCTACTCAGGATGTAGTGCGATGTTGCTATTTTGCGACAGTACATTCAGTGTTGCAGTATGGTGTGGAGATCTGGGGACGAGCTGCAGACTGGCAGCGTGCATTTAGAATGCAAAAACGCGCCGTCCGAGCCATCGCGAAGATCCCTCAGGACACCTCCGCACGTCCGCATTTTAGGAGGCTGGGAATCCTTACATTGCCATCGCTTGTTATTTTCCAGGTGGCGGTGTATGTGAGGATGAACCTGGCCTCTTATAATGCTACATGGGACATTACACGAACAAAGGATTGCCTTGACAGTATACCGATAGTGCTAAAAAAATCCAAAAAACTTACACATGTCATGGGATCAAAAGTATACAATATGTTGCCTGATAACATCACTAATTCTCCGAGTCTAAGTTGCTTTAAAGTTCGCCTAAAACGCTGGCTTATCGAGCAAACGTTTTATGACTTTGACGTTTTTAAAGACGCACAAAATTAAAGTTAATTTATGTTATTAGTCAATAATATTATCTATTTAATTTTAATTGATATTTATTTGACTTATTGTATTATAATTTGTTGTGCATGACTTTGATTATGATTTTTTATGAATCGTACAATTTTTTTTATTTTATTTTTTTTAATTTAAATGTTATTAATTATTTTAATTTGATATTGATATTAATTCATTTTTTTATTTGTATAATTATTGTTATTAAAATGTAATTACGCGCTTAATTAATTATTTATAGTAATCATTATATTAAGTTCATTTTTAACCTATATTTGACATGTATCTTTCTGATATTAATAAAATAACTATGAACTATGAACTATCCTAAAATTCACTTTCGTAGAGACTTATTCTCAAACAAACAAATGTGTTACTTGTTATTATTGATTTAGCTAGATACTAAAGAAACTGAAAGCAATTTTTAACACGATATACAGTGTTACGTATATACTCTGCACTAAGCAGAATGGATGTCATGGTACTCATCATTATGAACAATTTTTGGAACCAACACTGAAATCGTGAAAAAACTGCCTCAATAAACCCCCATTATACATGTAGGGTGTCATATTAACGTTATCTATGAGAGTGAGAGCTTTTATTTATACTTAGCTGCAATGTTTCAAATGCTGTCAGTTCGGCCACACTACAAAAATGACAAACAAATAGAAATTTAAATTCTATCTTCATAAGTCACCTTTGTGCGTGTATGGTGCCATATTCAAGTCGTGTATGGGGAATGAAACCCTGGCTGCGACCTTCGCGCTGAACATCAGCTCGTGCCGGAACCGCTTTAGATGCACGCACAGGACTTCGGGCAGTCGCACCACGCCGGACATTTTAACGCCGTTGCGTAGTTTATTGCAGCGGGAGCAACTGGAATAACAACGATCAAAGATTTTATTTCTCATTGGGGAAATTTTTGACAGCGACTGAGAAACTACTAGATTACAGTTCTAATTAGTACTACTTTTCTCCGATCCATCAGCGCTGAAGAAGGCAGCGTAGCAGTCTTGTAACAATATCACGGGCCCGTAAGCCCAGAACCTACATCCCCACCAGTGTTCCCACTGGTGGGGCAGGAATAGGTCTCACCTGTACATGTTATCGCCCTTCAGTTCGTCAGCGCTGAAGAAAGCAGCGATGCAGTCTTGTAGCGATATCACGGGCCCGTAGAACCAGAATCTACTTCACCAGTGTCCCTACTGGTGGGGCAGGAATAGGTCTCACCTGTACATGTTATCGCCCTTCAGTTCGTGACAGCGCTGAAGAAGGCAGAGAGGCAGTCTTGTAGCGATATCAAGGGTCCGTAGAACCAGGGTCTACTTCACCAGTGTCCCTACTGGTGGGGCAGAAATAGGTCTCACCTGTACATGTTATCGCCCTTTAGTTCGTCAGTGCTGAAAAAGGCAGCGAGGCAGTCTTGTACCGATATCACGGGTCCGTAGAACCAGGGTTTACTTCCCCAGTGTCTCTACTGGTGGGGCAGAAATAGGTCTCACCTGTACATGTTATCGGCTTTCAGTTCGTCAGCGCTGAAAAAGGCAGCGAGGCAGTCTTGTAACGATATCACGGGCCCATGGAACCAGGAACTATTTCACCACTGTCCCAACTGGTGGGGCAGAAATAGGTCTCACCTGTACATGTTATCCCCCTTCAGTTCGTCAGCGCTGAAAAAGGCAGCTAGGCAGTCTTGTAACGATATCACGGGCCCGTAGAACCAAGAGCGCAGCCAAGTGAGTACCCACCACACCTGTGATAAATACTGCTTTTACAATAAGTACACTCGATTTCTACCAATTAGCGAGGATAATTAGAGAGAAAAAAAAAATAGTGTGTGTTAAAATAAAACCGACCAAGGGCAGGTCGGGCTCGCCGGCTCAGTCCGTAACACCACAGATTGTACGAGAACCGGTGGTGACAGAAACTTGTCACCGACTCGCACTTGACCAGTATTTATTATTTTGTTTTAGAGTGTGTATAATATATTATAATCATACCATAAGTTTGACGCTTGTACGTATTAACGTTTTAACACAAAACAAAAATACAAAATATGTAAAAAAAAACGTATGTTATATGGTGTGAAGTTTGTGTTTGTAAATGTGCGTTCCGAATCACGCCAACAGCACTACCACAGTTTTTTTTTTATTAGAACGGCTGTCATAATAGCACCCATATAAACGAAACGTCAGTCATTCGAAATCAGCAACTGTGATGCGGACAAAGTACTTTGAGACCTAACCCAAAAAGGTCCAAATTCTTTGGATAGGAATCCGACGCGTTGATCTAAATAAGAATGTTCAGGCAAGGTTCTGTCATAATAATAAATAAATATATTCTGTGAGCGCTACGACGCCAATGAGAACCAACTCGGGATGAATACATTTTCTTTGCGCTATATAGGTTATAATTGTCACTGTTGGTGTGATTCGGAACGCGATCCCAGTGATGTGTGGTGTGCGTACCCAGGAATCATGCGCCACGCTTGGCGCGGGTTGTTGCGAGCGCAACACTGCCAGGTGTTCACGAGAAGGTATCGGTAGAGATAGATCCTGGAAAGTTTCTACGCGGGTCGACACCTGGAAACAAAACACCAGTTTTAGCTTTTTCACTAACAAGGTGTTGGCGTCGATTCTGTCATACCACTCACCAAACGAAACCAATGTGACAGGACTAAAATTATATAGCCTCTCTTTTAATTTTAATATGTGAGAGTAGGATGGCAACAATTTTAGAGCTGTCAAATTTAGTTTAGAGTGCAACAGAATCGATGCCAATGAATGCTTTTATAATTTCAAGAAAATTTCAACGAAAGTTGGTTTATAAGCCTTGAAGCCAAAGTGGACCTTAAAATAATAAGTTTGTGTTCTCATGTTTAATTTATTACAAATCACAGGCTTAGCGATGAATATAACTAAATACATTACACACACTGAAAAAATATAATTAATTGGCTCATAAATCTATGAGATATGAGCGTTAAAAGTTTTAGGTGGGGATAGAGATAGATTTTTTTTCTTGATTTAATTTTGTAAATAGAATTGTATATTGCGGAACAGAGACTCGAAAGAAGAAGGGATAATTCCTAGACATTCTAGACAAACTAGGGAAAACCAAAATTGAAAGTGGAAACGAAACACTGCCTAATTTCACACCAACTTAAATTTTCAAAGCCGCGATAAACAGGGCTAATTCAAAAATTTTCGAGTTTAAACTCGATTTAATGGCGGTTGGAAAAAAGTGCAACCCCACATACAACTAATGTTGGACTGATATCAGAGTCAACTAACGTTTGCGCGTTTTAGCACTGTACAGCGCCATCAAGCGGTTGCTTCATGAACTACATGGCACAGATTAGAAGGTACTATAGGACAATAATTATTGTTTAATTTGTTAAAAAAACAAGCAAAATTTCCTTGGAGTGATTTTCGCTATTCATCATAGTTTCAAATCTGGCCATCCACGCCCTCTTGAAAATTTTCTGCCGTATATCTAGTTTTTTTTGTTAATTTGTTTCATGACCATGGATACAATGTCCTTCAGTCGTAATATTAAACAAGTCTCATGGTATTAAAAAACAGTCTTCATAGTATTAAATAGCGTCAAACAAGTCCTAGTCACAGTCAGAATCAAGCAAAGTAAGTCACAGTGAAGTCAAACTCATACCCCAGTAAAGTGGTGGAGGCTTTACAAAAGGCTTCTATGGAGTTTTAGAAACAACACGAAAATACATGTTTCACCTCGCTATATCACCTACCGCACTCGAGCACGTTTACGAGCACTTAATAAATAATAATCCACCATTAATACATATTGACATTCGAGAAAACAACAAGTTTAGGAAAATAATTAGTATGTGTTCATGAATGTCATTGTATAGAAGACATGTAGTGTGAAAGGGACAAATGGCTAAACATGGCACCTCTCGCTCTGCTCGTTTTTTCTGTTTGAAGTATTCCGTCCCATTGGGTAGTAGGTATCATGCCCATACCACACTAGATATAGTTTTTTCTTTGGTGCTAACGTGGAACAAACATGTCGTCTCATTGTATTATTTTCCTAAACTTGTTGTTTTCTTGTTTGGTATCATGGTCTATACCTATCCTTAGACTATGCGGTGGATGAACATCACACCGCTGTCAGTTTGATCATAAGTTCAACTCTTAATGGCTTTTGTGGAGGAGCCACTATGATTTCGCCCATTCGCCAATGTTACGTATTGAGGTAGACCATCAAACGAAGGAGATTGGTCAGTGAGCACGACGGTGGTAATAATTCCACCGTGAATTTTCCATACGGAGCCGTTAAAAGTACACTTAAACAAAAATAATGGATCATTTAGAGTATATTTATATTTTCTAATCTGTGAGGAACCAAGGAAAACAACCGGAGTCGCAACGTACCGTTCAGTAAGGTCGGATGAAAATCATAGACAACCGGTTCACATTCGTCCGGCGATAATCAAACTGAGTGTGTTGTTACTAAACGCAGACCTGTATATCTGCCAAGTCAATGTCAACTGTGTCAAGCAGGGAAGAACTGGATGGAAGAAGTCGAAGAATGTAACTTATTTGTATTGTAATAATTATGTATGGTGTGAATTTTGTTTATTGATAATACTTCCACACCCAAGGAACATTATTACTCCTAATTTAGACAGACTTTAATTTTCAAAGCCGCAAAAACAGGGCTCATTCAAAAATTGTTTCGAGTATATCACTCGATTTGTATCAATGGTCATAAAAAAGTAAGAATATAATTCCACATACAACTAATGTTGGACCGAAATCAGAGTCAACTAACGTTTGCGCGTTTTAACACTGTACAGCGCCATCTAACGGTTGCTTCATGAACTACATGGCTCAGATTAGAAGCCAACCAATATATCTGTACAATGGACTATAAGACAAATATTGAACGACAGCCTGCCATCTGCATCCACTGGATGCCCGCGACTCTCACAATGTCGTCGGTCCATCTAGTGGGAGGCCTACCTACGCTGCGTCTTCCGGTTCGTGGTCTCCACTCAAGAACCTTTCTTCCCCATCGGTTATCTGTCCTTCGAGCGATGTGGCCTGCCCATTGCCACTTCAACTTGTAAATTTTAATGTCGGTCTATGTCGGTGAGTCTGGTTGTTTGGTTGATATGTAAACAAGTATGAAACTCTAGTTAGTAAGCGTCATGACAGTAGGCTGCGTGGGCCATACCGCAGAACTGCCCTATATAGTAACAGCACGTTTGTGATGAGACTGACTGTTTATAATAAACTAGCTGACCTGACAGACGTTGTCCTGTCTTAGAACTGTCAAACACGCAAAGTTAAAATTGTAAATCTAAATGTTTTTACACCTTGGGTTACATTATTGGAGTTTTAGTAAGGAGGCTTATTTATTTGAAAATAAATTATAGCCTATGTTACCCGACGATAGTGTAGCTTTCCAACAGTGAAAGAATTTTTCAAATCGGTTCAGTAGTTTCGGAGCCTATTCAATGCAAACAAACAAAAAAAAACTTTCCTCTTTATAATATTAGTATAGACCAGCCTTTCCCAAAGTGGACGATAACGCCCCCTTGTGGGTGCTCCAGGCCTAAAGAGGGGCGGTATGAGACCCAGAAAAAAATGGGGGCGTTGTGTAGATGCTTGGGGGGTGATTTGTAATTTCATTTAGCTAGAAGGCCTCTCAGACACCGACTGCATGAGCTCTCGACTCTCAACTACAACTTGTGAACATCAACTAATATTAGTTAAGAGATTGCTCAAACTCGGTTCGATATTTCTCTCTTTTCAGCGGCCCCATTTTGAAAAATGGGGGCGCTAAAAAATAATTTATTCTCAAAGTGGGCAGTAGACAAAATAAGTTTGGGAACCCCTGGTATAGACTACTGCAACATTTAAAAGAGATAAGCAATATTGACATATCCAAATTTAGACTTAAGAAGTTGCTGATTGACAAGACTTACTATTCTATTACGGAGTTTTCAAAACAGAAAATGTTAATTTAAATAGTTTTGGTGTAAAATTTTATAATAATAAAGAATTTTATAAATTTTGCATGCCATGATGCTAGAGCAGGGGTGTTCAACAAAAATTTGTGGCGGGCCGGATTTATTAACTTTATAACTATGGCGTGCCAAGAGATATTTCGTAACTGAGCAAATCAAGACTAATATAAGTAAAATGGTAGAGAGGATATAATTATAACCTTTTGGCGGAATTCACAGCAAGTTTCACTTGTAACTGCATGCACACAGGCACACTGATATAGATATGAATCTCTAATCTTTACAAAATTACGTCTAAAAAAAGTTAAAAGTTACCCAACTTTTTACTCATTCGCGGGCCGGATTAGGAACCTTGGCGGGCCGCATGTTTGACACCCCTGTTCTAGGGCATGGTGTTCTTTTTTTTTTGTTTCCCGACCTACTCGCCTGTTGGTAAGCGGCGATGTGGTCGAAGATGAAGCACGCAGACTTAGAAGATACCATAAATTATGTAATTACATTAACATTTCATCATAAAAAAAAATTTATTTGAATTTGTATTTGTTTGTTTTACTCATCATTATCATCATCATTTCAGCCATAGGACGTCCACTGCGGGACATAGGCCTCCCCCATCGATCTCCATAATAAGTCTCTTTTAGGTCGTCTGTCAATCTCGTGGGTGGACGTCCTACGCTGTGCTTACCAGTCCGTGGTCTCCATTCCAGAATCTTTCGGCCCCATCGGCCATCTATCCTGCGTGATATGTGCCCTGCCCACTGCCATTTTAACTTAAATACCAAGTAGATTCCCTTTTCTCTATGTTTACAAGTTTTATACTTAGTTAGAGAAAAGGTATCGACTAGATTTAAGACCAACTTAGAAAATAAAGATTTAATTTATTAAAGATTTAAGTTGCTAATCCGGTTGTATTTTTTATTTATTTTTTGTTAATTTTTTTTCGGTGAAGGAAAACATCGTGAGGAAACCTGCATACGTACGAAGAAGGAATTCAATGGCGTATGTGAATCCACCAATCCGCACTGGGCCAGCGTGGTGGATATGGCCCAATCACCCTTTCGGGGGTAGGCTAAAAGTCCAGCAGAGGACTGTTAAAAGGCTGATTATAATGAATCCGGTTGTTTTACTCACCCTGTTACAAATGAGGCACTGCACAGAGGAGAGCAGTTTTCCATCGAACACGTCGGACACTATGCTGCGGTATCGGTTAGCACCACTCGACCCGTCTCCGCCCCCGCAACCGCCGACAGACTTACTGCAACATTGTTAACAAACTACATTACCAACAGTGCCCTTAGTCCCAGATTTGATAGTTTACGAAAACTTTTTTCGTTTTCGTCTTGTTCCATACATTGCTGGGCTAAAAGGTATTCGAAAACTTTTTTCGTATTAGAGTGAAGCAATGACGCTCGGACGTTTTCTGACTGGTTTCACTGAGAGTTTGTATAGTATATAATTGATACAATGTATGTACAATGACGCTCGGACTTTTTTAAACTGTTTTTACTGAGAAATTGTGGAGTATTATAATTGATAAAATGTATGTACAATGACGCTCGGACGTTTTCTGACTGGTTTCACTGAGAGATTGTGAAGTATATAATTGATACAATGTATGTACAATGACGCTCGGACGTTTTTTGACTGGTTTCACTGAGAGATTGTGAAGTATATAATTGATACAATGTATGTACAATGACGCTCGGACTTTTTTAAACTGTTTTTACTGAGAAATTGTGGAGTATATAATTGATACAATGTATGTACAATGACGCTCGGACGTTTTTTGACTGGTTTCACTGAGAGATTGTGAAGTATATAATTGATACAATGTATGTACAATGACGCTCGGACGATTTCTGACTGGTTTCACTGAGAGATTGTGAACTATATAATTGATACAATGTATGTACAATGACGCTCGGACAATTTCTGACTGGTTTCACTGAGAAATTGTGGAGTATATAATTGATACAATGTATGTACAATGACGCTCGGACGTTTTTTGACTGTTTTTACTGAGAGATTGTGAAGTATATAATTATTAAACTTTCGCGACAACTTTTTTACTTTACTTTTTTTTTTACTTTTTCTTTTTTGCGTGATATGTCCCGATAAACATTTAAAACATGAGTATATAATTGATACAATGTATGTACAATGACAATGTTGGATACCCGGGGGTATGTCCTAAAACTGCGACCAGAACCACCAGAGGATGGGCAGCAGCGTCCTATTAGTACACGGTGAACGTACTGCGATTCCCAAGCCACCTGCCAAGCGTGGGGATTATGGCAACACCCCTCACTGAGAGGGAGGCCTTTGTTCAGCAGTGGACGTTTGATGGCTGCTGATGATGATGCTGTGTTGGCTAAATTTAATCACAAAGTATTTTGCATTTTGAAATGAATATTAAAAATGCAAAATACATCTAGAAATGTATTTCAAATAAAATACAAAATGTTTTTACTAAAAGGCATTTAAATGCAAAATACAAAATAGGTATTTTGCATTTTAAATAGAAGTATTTCAAATAAATCGCATCTCTGATACTGACTGGTCGGCTCGGTCCGGGTTGGGAGCGTCGCTGGCGCCACTGGAACAGGTCTCGTACCTCTCCTCGGCCTCCGACGACCACGACAGCTCGGACTCCGAGCCCATCTCTCTCGGAGATTGTTCTGTTGGACCTGGAACAGTTATTATCATACTAATATCAAGGAAGAGGGAGGTAATAATAAATAGATTTCTTCTAGGCAAGCGTGCTCCATCGCAGGCCGCATCATCGCTTAACATCAGGCGAGTTGGCGGCCAAGCGCAAGCCTATTAATAATAAAAAATAAAATAAAATAAAAACTTAGCACCGTAATTTGAGCGTGCTACAGGTTGTCCCAAACTTCCGTAAGAAGCGCAACCCATAACAGTAGATGGTGCATTTCTTTATTCTCTTGATATGTCGCGAAACTTGACTGCGATACTAGCGCTACGGTAATTTGTAGAACCCATACGCTATCTGACTGCAGCGCTTACGGAAGTTCGAGACAACCTACAGCACGCTCAAATTACGGTGCCATCTAAGTTTATACCGTTGTTAGGCAAACTTCCGATCTATGCTCTAATGTTTTTTTTGTTTATAATTTTTTATGCCATAGGTGGTAAACAAGCAGACGGGCTGCCTGATGGTAAGCATTCACCGTCGCCTATGGATACTTGTAACACCAGAGGCATCACAAATACGTTGCCAACCCTTTAGAACTCGATTAACTCGCCTTTTGAAGAACCCCATGTTGTAGCTTCTCGAAACACCGTAGAAGGTAGCTCATTCCACATTTTGCACGCGTTTCGCTATTGGCATAGATTCCGGTGTACTCTATACTAAACTAAATTTGACAGCACTAAAATTGTTGCCATCCTTTTCTCATAAATTAAAATGAAAAGTGAGGCAGATAATTTTAGTCTTGTCAGATTGGTTTAGTTTAGTGGTATGCCAGAATAGACACCATTGTCTTTCTTCTTAGTCTATCTTCCTTGGTCATAGGTAGAACGAACTGTAGTATCAATCTACCTATCATATTATGTGCATCGGATCTGCATGATCTAATTCCCTCCTGCCCATGTTTCTATCGGACTGTCAGAGTGGAATGTAAAAGGCGGCACCGCTTCATGGTTGGTTGTACGAAGCGCTTTGATCACACTTTTATTGTGCGAACTGCTAGTCTGTGGAATCCTTGCTGTGACTTACCGTGAGACATGACAGATAGAATGCACTGTAGCATCGTTCTATCTGTCAAGACCAACAAACTTTTACTTATACTACGTATATCCAGATGGTCTGTTCAATGAAAGCGCAGCGTTCATTTGTGATGTCAATGTTTGTTCGAGATACGTTTCTGCGCATGCGCGATGTATTACCAGTGCATAGACATTACCGCAAAAATTGGATGAAAGATAAACCGGGGTAAATGAACTTGCAAAATACAGGTCTAAAATGTTAATACGGGAACAAGTAACTCCTCAATTGTTTTCATAGTAAGTGATGGGAAAATTCAATAATTAATGGAGTTGGGCGTTACTTTGCTAAAATTCATGATAATAACTTTGTGGTGGCTACAAATAAGATAATTTTAATGAACGCAAAAGTTGTATCATACTAAAAAGTGGAAATATGAAGGTGTTTGTTGTATCTGTATGAAGTTACGTGTAAATAGTTTTAACATAAGGTTAGATGTAACCTCTTTGGTTATTTGATCTGTGGCTGAGGTTTAGCTGCCATTTTAAGTTGGTAATTAATGGACGTACCACTTATCACAATTATAATAATGTTTAATTAAAAAGACTATAATTCGTTGATAGTGAGGAAACATAATAGTGTTAAAAACATGGTTATATAAATTTCATGCCCTTGGCAACACCAAACAGTTTTGAAATGGCGTTGTTATATTTTCGTTTTCTTATAATTTTGCGAAGAATTTCAGCAAGTAAATTGAATACTGTTTTTGAAATGTGATATTCGTAGACTTATCTTTTTTGTGGGTGTAATTCTTACATAAGATCAAGACACACCTAGTGTTTTTTTTAAATTAAATTTCACACCCTTTGACATCGGGGGCTCCTTGACGTGTGGCGGGGCGATCGAGCGACCTAGATAATATTATCTAGCTTTTTTTGGTATCATTTTACGTTTCGCTATTAGGAATCTCGACATATATCTATGGTTAAGACATTCTTCTTTTTTTTTTATGAATGGCTTGCGTTTGGCCACCATCACGCCTGATGTTAAGCGATGATGCGGTCTACGTTGGAGCACGCTTGCCTAGAAGAAACCAATTCACTCGTGATTTGAAGACACCCAGATGTTTGGTTGGTCTTATTGGTTCGCTATATTCTTACCATTGACTTGTTGCGAGAAAACATTGTAAGCAAACTGCTGCGTGCCCGCAAAACTGGCCGAGCGACGGTGCCGGGCTTCTTGGGACACCCTGTACAAATACAACATGTTTAATTTGTGCATTATGTTGAATCTATCATCATCATCATCATCCACAGCCTTCCTTATCCCACTGCTGGGTATAGGGCTCTCTCTTGCTATGCCATCTGCCTCGGTCCTGTGCTAATCTAGTCCAGGTTCGAAACGCGATAGTAATAATATCGTCGACCCATCTTGCAGCTGGAAGACCAACGCTCCGCCTACCTTGCCTGGGCCACCACTCTGTTAAAACCTTACTCCACCTGTCATCACTGCGCCTAGCAACGTGTCCTGCCCAGCTCCACTTTAATCTATATTACTACTATATAGTATTACGTATTTTGTAATTTTAATTTTAATTTGTAACAATATGGACATTGTCTGAAATAAATGAATATTATCTCTATCTCTATCGCTACATAGTATAAATTGAAGTCGCTTTCCGCGTCTGTCTGTCTGTCTGTATGGCCGCTAACTCCTCCTAAACCACGCAACGGATTTTGATTAGTTAGATACATTTTCAAGGAAGGTTTATATATTATATAACTAGCGACCCGCCCCGGCTTCGCACGTAAATTACATCCGCGCGAAGCCGGGCGGGCGGGTCGCTAGTTATTTTTATAGTTTTAAAGATGTTTGCCTTACCCACAGTTTAAGATTTCTTATACGAATCTCGTTTTTTTATTTTCGGCTATTTTATTTGCTCCTCCGATTTTTATGAAATAGTATGTACATTCATATTACAAATATGAATTTCTAAAATTAATTTTCCTTTTTGAAAACTCAATTTAAAAAGTTTTAGTCCGTTTTTTTTAAGACTTAAAAATTTTGGCTTCAATTTTTTTTTTTTATACGTGTTACCTCAAAAATCCTTCAAATTATTTTCAAATTTAATCGGTTTATGTTTATAAGCCAAATTGAAAAATATTTTTTTAATTTGAAAGGTTATGAAGGTTTAGTTTGGGTGCAACTGGCTACAGCAAATTTTGTCCAAAAATGCCTTGACAGCCGTTTTAATTTAAAAAAAAAAAAAAACTTTTCTGTGGTTTACCTCAAGTAGCCATCCGTTCTGGATTCACTGTAAGAAGATGCGGCCGGGGATTTCCGCCTCATGCGCGCGAAAAACGGCGCATCACTCGCTGTAAAATACAAAATTTCTTTCTAAATAAAGATCTTTTGTGTGACGAGACGAGCTTGTCGCTCAGCTGATGGTAAGCGTCACGCCTTAACAGTCCAGTGGCATCCAGAATTTAGAACTTCAACAGTTCAAAAATCTGCAACAGGTAGACTGCTTTTCATCATTATTTACACTACCATCTACGCCACTGGAGCAACTGTGCCAGCGCCCCAGAGCCTCACACCGATATTTCAAGGAGTTGGGCTGGCTCGGGTAGATGCTGGTAGGGGGAAATGCACAATACACCCCAAGTGGGACGTCAGTGCAGGACTTATCGCCCCCATCTCGAATAAGAATACACTGTTTTAAACTATCACGGTTGTTCACTAAAGTTATATGATTATTTACGGGATATTTACCGTGGTAAGGTTGTGGAATGAGCTCGTAAATAATCATATAACTTTATGAATACGAAGTTCAAAAATCTGTGCGGCAATGCATTACGTTTGTCACCCTGACATCATCATCATCATCATCATAAAATTCTAGTACGATGACGTTTTCTAAAGGCCGTTGCAGACGATGCGCCTTAATACAAGTAACAATTAACTTGACTAGTAATTTTTTTAATTTATAAATAAAGGATCTGTATCATGTGCAAGTTGCAAGTGCCTACTACGCATCGTCTGCAAAGTTTGTCTTAGTGCAAGTGGCAGTGGTAGTGCTTGCACTTTGCAGCAAAACATTGCAGAGTATGCGTAGTAGCAAGGAAGATATATTAAGAGGAAAAGAGAGGTATTCTATCTAGGTATCCATTTATTGGTATGAGTTGAGCTTCTCTTGAAATGTTGCGAAACTTGACTGCGATACTAGCGCTACGGTAATTTGTAGAACTCTTTCGTACATTATCTGACTGCAGCGCTTACGGAAGTTCGAGACAACCTATACGACGCTCAAATTACGGTGCCATCTAAGTTCATACCGTTTTTAGGCAAATTTCCGAACTACGCTCTAATGTTCCGCTATTGTCTTTCCTCTTAGTATATCTTCCTTGGTAGTAGGCACTTACAACTTGTACTACGCGTCGTCTGCAACGGCCTTAAGTGTTTACCTCCAGAGGAGGCAGCTCGGCGGCGCACGTGTGGTCTGCCAGTTTCTTGATGATGATCACCATCAGCGTCGGAGCTTAACTTGTCTTCCGCTGACGTGTCCCAAACCTGGTCAGAATAACAACATATAATACCTATACCTTAGAATAACTACTCAGAGAAGGTAGGTTTCCAAACAACATTCACCTTCTCAAAACGTAAGCTACAAATTCGCTTTGTAGCTTACGTTTCGATTGGTATTTCAAACGATTTAAGCAAGAAAATTAATGGATTACCTGTGGAATGTCACACCATAACTCTTATGCTGCTTTTCTGATTTGTTGTGGTACGATTTCACCGCGCAAATTGTCATAGTAAAATTTTTATATTTTTTTGGAGCCATTTGTGACACCATTTGAATGGCTTAAATTTTGCGAATGTACTTGGTTTCTTTGTGTAGTTATTCTAAGACCTATATATGTTTTTTTATACCTATACATGTCTTGGACCCGGGTATGTCCTAAAACTGCGACCAGAACCATCGGAGGATGGGCAGCAGCGTCTTATTAGTACACGGTGAACTTACTGCGATCCTCAAGCCGCCTGCCAAGCGTGGGGATTATGGCAACACCCCTCTTTAAGAGGGAGGCCTTGTTCAGCAGTGGACATTTGATGGCTGCTGATGTGATGTTTTTTTAATAAATAATAGGCTTGCGCTGGACCGCCAACTCGCCTGATGATAAGCGATGATGCGGTCTACGGTGGAGCACGCTTGCCTAGAAGAAACAGATTCACTCGTGATTTGAAGACACCCAGATTGTAACTATCGGGGAACACCCATTCAGGCAGCGCATTCAGCAGACTAGCAGTTCGCACAATAAAAGTGGAATCAAAGCGCTTCGTTCGGGTTTTCGGAATACCAACCATAAAGCGGTGTCAATTTTTTATGCCCGCTCAGGCAGTCCGATAGAAAAATGGGCAGGTGGGAATTAGATCATGAAGATCCGGTGCACTCTCCAAAATGTATTCGATAAAAGACCGATAGACTAGCAACTTTGCGCCGATGCTCAAGACTAAGGAGCTTAGTCTGAACCAGGGATTCGTTCCCGATGATTCGTTTTCTCTTGGCACGCTTATCAGTAGACTCTAACGCCCCAAGCTGATACTTAGCTGATCCATCCCCAAGGTGAGAGCAGTACTCCATACACGACCGAACTAGTACTTGATACAGTGAAAGCAACGTTAGTTAGTTTCGCCTATTTACTCTGTTTTACCAGTACCTATATTACTAACCGACATCAAAGAGGGGGTTCTACATTCGGTTGTATTTTTTTTATATTTGTTACCTCAGAAATCTTTCATACAGTTTTTGATTTGATTAAAATAAAAATTGTATGGATATACTTTCAGATTGCTCCTAAGAACATTTCATCAAACTCGGTTCAGTTGGTTTTAAAATCAAAATAGGAAAAATATGTCATCCAAGTAAAGGAAATTGCGTATTTACTCATTTTGAAGTCGGTTTTTTGTATTGATAATTATCAAGTTCTGGTCACTGAAGTTTTTAAAGATAAAAAATTAGGCATTTGTAGAACATTATGGCGATCAGGCGAGTTGGTCGCCAAAGGTAGGTAATTATAATATACTAGCGGTCCGCCCAAAGCTTCGCACGGGTATAGATTATAGCCTATGTCACCCGGTGATAGTGTAGCTTCCCGTCAGTGGAAGAATTTTTCAAATCGGTTCAGTAGTTTCGGAGCCTATTCAATGCAAACAAACAAACAAACAAACAATCAAATCTTTCCTCTTTATAATATTAGTATAGAAGTAAGATGTATAAAAAAAATTAGAAAAACCAAGTACCGGTTCCTTGAGTTCTTCGTGCAGTTGATCCATGAAGCATCGCAGGAACTCTTGCGTATCGTGCTGGTGGTACCCTCGGAACATCGGGTGTACCTACAGAGATCAAGCCTTTATACAGCAGTACCAGCGCCCAGAGCCTCGCTCCGGTATTTTAAGAAGCTCTATGGCTCGGGCAGTTCCAGAATACACCCAAGTGGGGTGTTAATGCAGGACTTATGGCCCCCATCTCAAAGAATAGGAATCCATACTCCAAACAAACTGTGAGCCGATCAGTCGTACAAGGTTACGCATATAGACTGTACTAAGTCGAAAGGTCATTCTGATCATTATGAGCAACTTTTACTGTGGGATCCAACTAAAAAAAAAAAACAGTTGTTCCATTAAAATTGACATTTTAACTCGACAATATGTGTATGGAACAGCTGTCTTTTTTCGCGGTTTCATGCTTGGTCTCTTAGTAAAAGTTTTTCTTAATGAGTACAATGACCTGTTTTCGGCTTAGGACAAACTATATGCGTAACCTTGTATAATTATATGTGCAGATGGGGCCTATGTTTAAGACGGGATTGGGTCAGATGGTGAAGAAGTACATAGGTGCGAACTTACACTGACATACACATGACTGCTACAAATGTAGTACTAATCTACATACTTCAGCTATGAGACTTTCAAATAAGTTGACATTTCAGAACATGGTCATTTGGGGACAATAGGCAAATATAGAGAATGTCCAATTGCTTCAAAAAAATTCGGGAAAGAGGACATGTTGTTAGAAGGTGATAATTTTGAAAAAGAAGTAATTTTGTCAGGATGAAAAGTAGTAATTTTGACAGCCATTACGGAGCTAAGTCAACAATTCTGATAGACGTTACTCACATTTCTTATTCCATAAAGGATACCGTTAGGTACAACATAGCCTCTTGTTTTTGTACTCCACATCTCTTTGATTAGTTTTTGGTATGCTCTGTAAGGAACATAAGAATATAAATTAGGAAAGTCACATAAACCAAGGCCGTCTACAAATGGCGTGTCGCGTATGAAACTGGTTTTAGATCACAGAAAAGAGAAGTAAATAGAACGGAAATGAGAAGGAAAATCTGTTACCAGGCATATGAGTGAACCTTGATTGGACATTCTTATTTAGATTAACGCGTCGAACTCTGCTTTAGTGTTGCTAACTGATTTCGAATGACTGACTTTTCGTTTATATGGGTGCAACTGGCTACAACAAATTTCTTACATAAATGCTTTGACAGCAAATCTTTTGTGTTTTAGATACACTAATATAATTAGCAAATTATGCCATCTACCGGCGAAAACCTAGCAACTACTCACCGACTTATCCCCGGCTTTTTGTCCGCCGAAAGCACAGCGACGGCAGCGGCACATTCTAGAAAGTACGACGACAATGGCGCCGTATTGCTGAGAGCTTGTAGCGCAGCGTTCATATAGCATGTGTTGCCCATGTTTTGAAGGCCGACCAGACCTGTAAAGAAAGACCTTATTGTTTGGCAAATAGAAGCCACTTTTTCACTTTCAACTTTCATTTTTGATTAGCTGTATGAATAAAAAGTTTTGCTTTTTAACTGACGAAAAAAAGGAGGAGGTTCTTAAATCGACGCACATGTATATTTAACACCATGCAAACTGAATGGACCTTAGGCCGTTCTTTATTTCACAAATAAAAAACGTATAAGAGGAAGTACCTTTAGGAGGATTGTCATTATCATGGTCCATCTCACCCGGGTCTAATTCGGCTTTTATGCTTGAGCCGAATCCGATAATTTTGAGACGCGTAACAATTGTTCATAAAAGTTGAGTCTAGGCAGCCTCGCAAATGTCTGAATGACTTAACGATGAAGGTTGAGTCAGGATACTCCAAAAATTTATTGTGTAATTCCAAATTCCCAGCATCTCCATCATGTTGTGGAAATTGGAATTGACACGTAGGTACAGGTTGAGTTTAGCCTTTCTTGCAAATCTCCTAGATGAAGTCAATACCTATAGGACGATTGTCTTCATCATAGTCCATCTCGTCCAGGTCTAAGTCACCTTCCGGGCTCGAGCCGAGTCCAATAGAGTTGAGACGCGTGCTGATTGACTCGTCGATGGAGGTCGAGTCTGGACTCCCCTGTAAATGGAGGTATACCGTGAAACATTAAGAGTAAATGTTTTTATTCGGCTTTTTGCAATTATATTGAGTGTGGTGTTTTACAAAGGCGGCCTTTGGCTTTGTCATCATCATCATCAGCAAGAAGACGTCTAATGCTGAACATAGGCTTCCCCCTTAGACACCCATACTGACCAACAGCCTGGATGCCCGCGACTCTCACAATGTCGTCGGTTCATGTAGTGGGAGGTCTACATACAATGTCTTCCGGTTTGTGCAACCACTACTAGAAACTTTCTTCCCCATTGGTTATTGGATCTTCAAGCGATGAGTCATATCCATTGCCACTTCAAATTGCAAATTATAATAGTTATGTTGGTGACTCTGGTTCAACAAATCTCCACAAATATCCACATTCCAGATTCTATCATGCAAAGAAACTCCGAGCATAGTTCTCTCCATTGCCCGCTGTGTCTCTGAGTTTTTCCAAAATGACAACAGATAAGGCCTGGCAACACACACTGAAGACTGTCTTTAGGCTCATTGGTATTTTGGACGAGAAGATGGCACATAATTTCCTGAATGCTGCCCATTCGAGTTGGATTTTTCGAACAACCTCTTTACCTAAGTTGAACTTACCTAACTGAACAATCTGTCCAAAATAGGGCATTGGGCTTATATTATAATTATGGTAATGTCTCTACTTGAATACTTACAGCCATATGTGCTACTGCGGCCTTTAAGTGAACTTCCTTTTCGCACAGGTAGCACCATACCCGCTCAGTTGATATGTTCATATGAACGCAGTGAGTGGATATTGTCTGTGAACAAGATTAGAATTACTATTACCATTACTATATTAATAAAAAATAAATAAAAATAGCCTTTATTCTCTGATACTATACTCTACAGTACTATTAGTTAATTTTTTGCTTAACAACCTTATATATATACATATTTTTTTATATGTTAAATATACACATTCAGACTGTATCACCAGCACCATTTCCACTATCAGGTTGTCCTCCCTGGACATAGGCCTCCTCTAATTACTATTTTAGTTACTTATAATAGTATATTATGCAATTAGTGAATAAAAGACGGATTTAAAGCGAGGGCCATAGATGACAACGGGCAAGTGAATGTAATGTGATTCAAGTGTTAGAATCCTGAGTGACGCGACTACTGTTCTACCAAAAGGGTGGCCCTTTTGGTATTACAGCAAGTGATAGAGTAGAGTGGCGACTTCTAGAGGATGCCTATGTCCATGGAGGACAACCTGATAGTAAAAATGGGGCTGGTGGTACAGACAGAAAGACAAAAATTATATGTTATTAAGTATAGAAGAAACTAGTAGTAGTGTTGTCTATACTAATATTATAAAGAGGAAAGATTTGATTGTTTGTTTGTTTGCATTGAATAGGCTCCGAAACTACTGAACCGATTTGAAAAATTATTTCACTGTTGGGATGCTGCATTATCCCCGGTTGACATAGGCTATATATCCCGGCTTCGCCCGTGCGAAGCAGGGGCTGCCTACTAGTAGTTAATATCAGAGAATAAAGGCTATTTTTATATTCTGATTTTGATCTCATCTTATTTTTTCTTCTGTGTATTTAAACTTAGCTGTGGTTATTGTGTAATTTTGTGCGAGTCTGTCTTTTAGTGTTATTTATCTACTTTTCTATTATATGTGACAATTTTTAACTGGCCTCCTATTTTTATCTATTTATACAAAAAAATTTACCAAGCTGTAAGTTTTCGTATGAAATAAAATTAAACAAATCATTTCAAACAAAAAACATACACACACACTGTATTGTGTATAGATGTATATAGATAAAGGGCAGTGGACATTGAAGGGCTTCTTTAAAAATGTCTTACTTTCTGGTGCAAGGTGCTGTGGTCGTTCTTGACTTCGGAGCACCCGATGTGGTGGCACTCCGGCTGCAGACATATCCACAGGTTGGGGCCAGGGCAGCCGCAGTCGAAGCATGTTAGAGACTGGAACAGTTTTATATATATTGGATATAAAGTGTTATTTCTTTCACCTCATAGCTCTCAGGGCGATAGCTTGAAGATTGATCATATACGCATCTCTGAACAACACACTTATCACCCCACAAATCTGGTGAATAAAAGTATTTCTTTTTTCTTCCCTTAGTGTCAAGTATTAAATTATTGTAATTATATATATTTTTTTAATTCAATATAAGGCGTGCGTTTGACCGCCAACTTGCCTGATGTAAAGCAATGATGCGGTCTACGGTGGAGCACACTGGCCTAGAAGAAACCGATTCACTCTTGATTTGAAGACACCCAGATTGTAACTATCGGGGAACACCCATTCAGGCAGTGCATTTCACAGATTAGCAGTATTTGATTGAATTAGGCATTACTTTGCGAAAGTTCATCTTCAAAACTGTTTTTTTACTTTGTTTCTTTATTTGTTCTGTTGTTTTGTGTTTACATTTGTGAATTAGCATCATTGACAAAAAGTTTAGGCAATGTGCCCAAAATGCTGATCTCATTGTGCTGCACTGCCAGGCTAACTTACATATTTTTATGGACAAATAAGTACTTAACACATGCTAGGTTGCAAATTAAACAAATGGATTAAGCTAGTCACTTTAAGGTTCCCAAGGGACAGCACAAGAAGACAGGGATTTCCAACAAGATGGGATGACGACATTTAGTTGACCCTGGAGCCATACTGGACAAGAGTGGCAGATGATAGAGAGCAATAAAGACAGCTGGAGGATGTTTGCCAAAAGGCAAACCAATTTTGAGAGACATTTAATGAAATTGTAGAAAGACTTTATTCACGTTAATGTAAAAAAACTTATTCTAAATAATACACTATTGTATTGTATTGCAAGTACTCAACAAGACAATTAACAAGAAAATAGAGGGTAGCCTAACTGTCCATTTTTACTGCCTTAATTTTGGAGAATGAACGTCGTCCAATTTCCGCTATAAGTCATAGAGGCAGTCATTCTATCAATACATCATGAACCTTGGTAAATTCCACACGCAGCTCCCAGAATTCCTATTTAGCATGCTCCATCTTAGACCACATCGTCACTTTCCATCAGGCGACTTGTTGCCAAACGTGAACAAGTAGACCATTATTGAAAAACACAAACATTGGTCATACAAAGTTCATTATGTGGTGTTGATAAATAAATATTAAAGCGTAAACTTTAAGTTTCATCATAGTTCAATAATATGCTTAGTAACAAAGCTCTATTGTTAACAATTTTCTTAGGGATATGAGTAATAAACAGATAAACTAAGTAGCTACTTACAAAGGCATACCAGTCACAGTATGCTGCGTTACACAATGTAAATTGGAATAAGCTAAATGATAATTAACTTCAACTAGTGACATTTCATTTTAGGTTAGAACACCAACAAATAACAAGTACATACCTCTTTTGACTGCCACAAGTCCTTTCCCAGGACATCAACAAGCTTATTTAAATGTTCACAAGTCACTGCTTTATCCATTGTAAATAAAAAAATGCTTCGAAACGGAGTCTATAAAATCACGGTGGTAAATAATGGATACATCTCAGCACATTACAACCTACACTGACTAATGAGTAGAAAAGGCAGCAAGATAGAGAAATGCTTGGGCAAATTTTATAACACACATTTCAGAAGAAAGCTATTTAATTAATTGAATTAGATTACAAAAATTTCTTTCAACACAAAATCAGCAAAACCTTCCGTGACGAGCGAAAAGTCAGAACTTATCCATATTCTGGAATCGAAATGATATCAATATATCAATAGTGAAACGATCAAAACGCGATTTTAAATTTTACTGATATATCTGTCTCGTTTCTTTTCTTTTAAATGCCCCTTTACAAAAGAGATGCACATATTGGACTCAAATGATTTGAAATTCTATATGTCAAATTCTGTTCAACAATGAAATCGGAATACGTCTGTCCATAGACAAATAGTTTTATTTTGTCTATAAAAAAAAGAAAAGTGAAAATAATTTGTGATAATGTCACTGCCAATGTCATTTATACAAAATACTCAATATCAAAATTTGCATTTTTCTTCTTAAAAAGATTTTGGCTCCGCACGGCTTGTGCATTTACCACGGGCAAGTAACAAGCAGAATGAAGATCATTCAGTCGGTATAATAGGCAAGTGAAATATCGAGGTGAAACGTGAGTGTTCATATTGTTTCCAAAATTGCATAGAAGCTCCTTAAAGTCTCCACCAACCACCAATTTATTCTGGCATGACTTTGACTTGACTGAGACTTACTTTCACACTTTGCTTGATTCTAGCTGTAGAGCTGTAGCTATGACTTATTATAATGAAACTTGAAAATAGTTGACACTGGCAAATGTACAAGACAGAGACGCCAAAATCTTTACATGGGGATAAAAGAAAAAAAACTTGTGTTGTGTATTTTGTTCAATTTTGTTCATGTTCAGGAAATTTCTTTATTTAGAGGTTTTTCCCAAAAATTAATGCAATAAACACTTCTCAACGCGATGACGTCAGCATCGTCCAGCAGCGCCCGGTCCTTGTTCGCAGAATCCAAGCAGCGGCTAGCGGAGCGAGTGCAAGTAAACATGAATAACATATCTTCATTAGCCCGCCAGATACAGAGGGGCTCCAAGTCTAACGAGGTAAGACTGATGCAGACTGTAAAGTTGTCATATCTGAGGCCTTTGAGCACTCTAAGAACTTTCAGTACTGTCCAATAACTATATGCGAAAACCTGGCTAATAACCTTTGTTTTCTTTATGTATCCCAATGTAAACTAATTTTTCGTAGTATTTTCATTAATATTGTAATAATTAGTTGTTTAAGTAACTGCTTGTCTGCTAACAGAGCAGGAATTTGTATCTTTTATTCAGTGATGAATTGGACTTACATTTTTCTTCAAACCTTGCGAACTTTTTACTGACTGTCCAAGAAGGAGGGTAATGTTTTTGGGTTGTATGTAAGCATATTTCTGGTATAAGTATGCTTCTGGGTTCTTGTAGTACCTCCTGTAGCCTAAACGGCTTGACCGATTTTGACTAGTGAGGTGATTTCACAAACCGGATCGGCATGCAGGTGCATTTCAGTCCATTCGAGCACTGTTGCATTTACAAAGGGGAGTGTTCTCAAACACTGTTCAATATGATAGCATAGGTAGTAGGTACCATAGCTTTTAGAGCCACCTAAAGTTAAAAAAAATAGGCTTGCGTTTGACTACCATTACACCTGATGTTAAGCGACGATGCGGTCTACGTTGGAGTACGCTTGCCTAGAAGAAACCGATTCACTCGTGATTTGAAGACACCCAGATTGTAACCATCGTTGAACACCCATTCAGGCAGCGCATTCCACAGACTAGCAGTTTGCACAATAATTTTACCATACACCTATATATCTCAATTCCAGCTCCTGATGAAATCAGCCAGAGACATGGCGAACACAGAGAACCAGATGGAAAGCAGCGAAGAAAACCTCCGAAAGATGCAACTTATCTCTGTACACATGGGGTACCAGTATGAGAACATACTCAAGTCTGCACAGATGCTGTCTGAGGTTAAGGAACAAGTTGCTGCTATGCGGAGATGAGACGATGAGAAACAGTGATGGTGATGATAATAAGAACTGCTATTTGCTACAGTCAATAAAAAAATCTAATATCTATAATCTCGACGACTTAAAAGTGACCGCAGGAAACGCTGGATGCAGGCCGCTTCCAACCGGTCCTTTTGGCAATGGGGGAGGCCTGTCCAGCGGTGTACGTCCTATGGAAATGACATGTATTTGTATCAGTCTGGCAGCCATATTACAAGCTTTGCTTAGTTTGGGGTCAGGTGACCGAGTGTGCAAAAATATGTGTAAATATTTATTTATTTAGCTACAATAAATTCTGAGAATCAAAATGAAAATCCTGTTTTCATTTGCCTTGTGAGTTTTGTAGGATAAGGTAATAAGTAAAATAAGTAACAGCTTATAAAAAATAATTGGTGTGGGTAGTTTCCACACAATACTTTTTTTAAAGTTATACTTCTTATGCGACTTGCAACAAGGTTGGGTTCATACTTTACTCTTTGGTTAGGTTAAACGTTTAACGCTACCATGGAGGGGGAATTTTTCTCTCTCGTATGGTTGCGAAATGCGTATCCTTTTTTCCCGCTGCGACTAGCAGATCCGGTAGTGTAATGGTGTCGCTAATGGATTGAGAAACCTAAGGAGCTAGGTTCGAATCTCGAGAAAAGCATGTTTTTAAATTGTTGATATTTTTGTCCTAGTTATAATTTTAGGGTTCTTTGTTGAAGTATAACTTCTTCCGCGCGAAGGGACTCCACGCTCCAATTTTTTTTGGTAGTATCTCTATACATAACACTACTGTATTTTGTGCGTGAAAACGTCTCATAAAATACTTGATGGATTCACACTGGTTCATATCTTTGGCATTTATTGGGTCATGTGACATTAGTGACATCACACATAAGCAAACGAGTTTTCGCCGTGCAATTTTCGCCTCTATTTACTTATATATAACGTCATAAGGACATTCGACTTACATAGTGTTTGCAGTCAAGTCACGTAATGAATGATAATGTTTTTTTTATTTTATGTTTTTCTGGAAATCGGTACTTAGTTTTTATTAGGTAATTAAATAATTTTCATAAAAACTACCAGCATAAATTATAATTTTAATACAGTCAAAGTATACTCTATTAACAAAAAAAAAACCGGACTAGTGCAAGGCGGGCTCGCGCACTGAGGGTTCCGTACCACCACAAAATACAATAAGGTTAACGCCTCCAAAAATTGTCGAAGCAATTGTTACGCAGTTAATTACTTTGCTACAGGCGCTCGAGTATAACAGTTACAACTTGGTAATGAACACAAATTTGACACCGACTCGCACTTGGCCGTTATTTATTATTTGTTGTTATACTTAAGAGTCTAAAGTATGACAATAAATAACACACTCTAAAGTACAACAATTACACGTACCTACTAGTATCGTGCCAAGTTTGACACTTGCACGTATTATCGTTTATACCACAGAAAAGAGAAGTAAAAATTTTAAATTTTAAAGGCTTTTTTTTTCTTCTGTTGTTTATATATTAGAGCCAATACAAAAACACGTTTGTTGTATGGGGAACTCTATATTGTTTTTACTTTTGACTTTTTTATTATTTGTTAGTTAATCCACCGTAACGTTACATATTCTGTGAAAATTTCAACCAGCCATCTATTACGGTTCGAAAGATACAGACGTTAATAGGTAGGACAGACATCGTAGGCTTAGTAATAGAGTCCCGTTTTTAACCTTTCGGTACGGAACCCTAAAAAACTACACTTAGATTTGACTGGCCCCATTGCCTCCACAACAGAAACACGGTGAGTAGGTAAATTCGTGACAGAGCGGCCAGGAAGCGGCCAGATCTGCCGATATTGGAGCAGTGAAAGTACTAGGACATTATGTTAGTTTCCTGTACCTAGGCCTAGATCGTAGTTGCCGCTTGCGTAATATTATAGACGGATCTATGCTCTTTATCGTGCACACCAGAAATAATAAACCGGCCAAGTGCGAGTCGGGCTCGCGCATTGAGTGTTCCGTCATCATCATCAGCCAGAAGACGTCCACTGCTGAACATAGGCCTCCCCATTTAACCTCCACACTGAACGATAGCCTGCCTTTTGCATCCACTGGCTGCCAGCAACTCTCACAATGTCGTCGGTCCATCTAGTGGGAGGCTTCCAGTTCGTGGTCTCCACTCAAGAACCTTTCTTTCCCATCGGTTATCGGATATTCGAGCGATGTGACCTGCCCATTGCCACTTCAACTTGCAAATTATAACAGCTATGTCGGTGACTCTGGTTCTATGGCGAATATCCACGTTTCGGATTCTATCGCGCAAAGAAACTCCGAGCATAGCTCTCTCCATTGCCCGCTGTGTGACTATGAGATTTTCCAAAAGGCCATCAGTTGAGGACCACGTCTCAGTACCATATGTCATCACTGGCAACACACTGGTCAAAGACCCTTGTCTTTAGGCACTGTGGTATCTTGGACGAAAAGATGTCAAGCAATTTCCCGAGCGCTGCCCATCCGAATTGCATTCTTCATCCGAATTTCTTCGGGCGACCTCTTTGTCTATAGGCAAAGAGGTCGCCCGAAGAATGCAATGCAATTCAGTTAGGTAAGTCCCAACTTATAAGTTAGACTTACCTAACTGAACAATCTGTCCAAGATAGGTGTATTGGTCATCAACTTCGAGAGTAGGTATCGTTCCCAACGAGGGTTCCATACTTCCATACCACCAGAAAATACAAACAGTAGTGCAAAAAGTCAATACCGACTAAGTACCGACTGCGCTCTACGTTGCTAGAAATTTGTCACCGACTCATACCTATTAACGGCCTATTATCCGAGTCGCGTAGGCAACAAAACGCTTCCTCAAAGCCCCCGCCAAGTTATAGCGACGATGTATTTTGCCACCTAAGAGCCAGGACGCCCGCGGGGGGAGTGCAACGACAAAAACGAACATAGATCCGACCTCCATGACGCCTGGTGCGGTACTGAACGCGGTGCGCGCAAATTCTCGCGACCTTTTTACGCTTTTAATTTCACTAAAAAAAAAACTATTCACTATCAAAATTCTATCCAAATAATTTTTTTTTGAATAAAATTGCCTTTCAGTACAATGCAGTTTCCAGGTTGTTACGAACTTTCATTAGAGCATAAAGCGAAAAAATTGAACTGAATCGACTTTGTTTCAGATTTTTTTTGATCGAGGAAAGTTTATTCTATCGTGTTTTGAACCAAATCATAAACTAAAACACAGATGTATCTATGACATGTATTTTTTTTCAGCTCAAATATTGTAATTTAACTGAATAAAATTGATTTAAAACCGTCAAATTTGGTATAAGAGGCCGTTAAGAGCAGACTTTCCACAAGAAGCCACGCTTGATATTTTGCAAAAATATTTGCCCTCATCTCAGATGTAATCATAGAAATTACATTCGAATCGCAATATTTGTTATTAACTAGCCCAAATGTGTTTAGTCTGACCTTTAAACGCAGATTTCTCTTTTTCAATTCAAGTATTGTTTAATATAATATACAGGGTGAATTTTTCAAGTGGTCGTAGATGGCCACATCCGAAACTGAGGAATAGCGAAAAGTACCTACTCAAAGAAAACTGCATCATTGAATTTTTGAATAATATTCCTAGCCAGGAATCGAAACAGTTGATATTGAAAAAAATACAAATAACGTACTGTATCATTAGATAGTGTCACTAATAAGAATGTAATTACATATACCTACCTTATGTGGTAATCTGGTAAGTACATACCTACCTTAGGAAAAATTTGGATTTTATTAAACTGCTTCATAATATTATTTTTTTACTAGGTAGGTAGGTACCATACCACCTTAAATATCTTTAGAATATGAAATTAAAATATTGTGACCGAAAAATAGCCTACCGGATTAGCAAGTTGAAGTAGCAGTGGGCAGGGCACATATCACGCAGCACAGATGGCCGACCAGCCCTTTTGGAGATCGATGGGGGAGGCCTCTGTCCAGCAGTGGACGTCCTATGGCTGAAATTATGATGATCATGATGACATACGGCAAACTTAAGGAAAATTTTGGATTATATTAAACTGCTTTATAATTATTTGTATAGGTAGGTATACAATACAATGTCTTTAATATATGAAATTAAAATAAAAAATCCAATGATGCAGTTTTAGTTTTCATCAATATCGGGTCCGAGACTCTCTTTTTTAGTTTGCGTTTGACCGCCAACTCGCCTGATGTTAAGCGATGATGCGGTCTACGAAGGAGCAAGCTTGCCTAGAAGAAACCGATTCACTCGTGATTTGAAGACACCCAGATTGTAACTATTTTAACAACTTTTTCGCTATTTCTCAGTTTCGGATTTGGCCATCCACGCCCACTTGAAAAAATCAACCTGTATACCTGTTTATATTATTGATAGCTAAACGACTAAACGATTTCAAAACTGGTTCACAGTCAATGTCAAAGTGCACAATCGAATATGTTTCGCTTCTTTTGAACTGCAGTATTGAAAGTTTGGACCACAGGCTTTTATAAGGAAAGACACCGTGGGCACGTCAAGTGTTATGAAAACTCGGCAATCAGCATGCCACATTTTTTATACCTTGTAAATTTAGAACAAAAGATAAATTTAGTGCTCGTTTTTTGTACCTAATTATGACGGCACGAGATACATTTAGTGGTAGTTTTTTGTACCCACTATGACCCTATTTTTCAGTATATCCTACTAATATTATAAACGCGAAAGTTTGTATGTATGGATGTATGGATGTTTGTTCCTCTTTCACGCAAAAACTACCAAAAGAATTTTAATGAAAGCTTACAATAATATAGCTTATACATTAGAATAACACATAGGCTATAACGGGTAGTAGTAGCGAGGCCGAGTTCTACGCGTACGAAGTAGCGGGTTTCAGCTAGTGTGTTATAAATTAAAAATCAAAATTCAAATTATTGTACATACTACCGCGTAAACGTTCCCTTTGACATTTATGGGGCCACGTGACGCAATGATATCACAAGCAAGCAGACAAGTTCTTACTCGCCATACAATAATAGTTCCCTCTATTACCTACTTGCCTGCCACTCGACCTACTTGGAGCGTTTGCAGTTAAGTCATGTGATAAATGAAAATAAAAATTGTATATATCTGATAATCATTACATATTTAGTATTTTTTTGGTAATTAAATAACTTTTCAAAATAATGATCTTCTAGGATTACACCGGTATGAACTTTATTTTTAATACAGCCAAATATCCTATTATGCGGCGTGCTAGTTGGATAATTAATGCAACTTAAGACAGCCATGAAAAAATGTGTGATCTTGCGGGGTCTAACCAGATAAGGGCCTGTGGTTCGGACCGAATCGCTAGCTTAGCTAGTGATACAGTCGCGCAAATAATTTTTCCGAGTAAACCAATGGCAACATTTAATGTTGCCATTGGTTTACTCGGGTTCGCTTGAATGAAGTCAGATGCCCAAATTTGACCACCCCGAGCCCCGAGAGGGTTAACAAGGGGTTGTTTAGACATTTTTATTCCAAAACAGGGAAAAAAATACCTAGTCGTTTTACAAGCTTTTATTTTTCTTGCTATGTTAGTTTGGGTCTAATCTTGAAACTGAATTTAAAACAGTTATCCCCCCAACCGATTTTGCATATATCTACGTTTAGTTTCGAATAGTAAGTTCAAATTCAAATTCAAAATATTTATTTGTCAGAACATGGTAGGTACACATACAATAGTAGCACATGGTCGTAAGAATGGAGACGTATCTCATGTCCTTGCCTGTTACGGCGTACAAATGTTAGATTTTTAAAAAGTATATAATTTTTATTAGTTTTTGTTAGTTTATTTTTATTTTACACAATTCTGATAAACCTATTATAATAATACATATAAGATACCACAAATAATAAGCTAAATGACGTTATTCTAAATCCAATATGGCGGACTCCCATTGATGGCGGACTAGTTACTTTTTATGCTTCCCCCTATCCCCCATGATATGAGCACCTATCAAATGAAAGGGTTTGCTGAGAAGAATATCTACATTAAACAAAATGACGTTACACTAAATTGAATGTGGCGGACTTTTTTTTTTTTTTTTTTGACTTTTTTGTGCCGGACAAGTTGGCGGATTTTTTCAACTACCATCTTGCGTGATATGGGTATAAAAAAAGGGGTTTTTATTTTTAGCGCGGATAAGTCCGCGATTGAACACCAACTCGCCTGTTGGTAAGCGACGATGTGGTCGAAGATGAAGCACGCAGATTTAAAAGATACCTATTCACTCAGGGTTTGCAGAGAAGAATAAAAAAGCTTAAAAAGTAAAAAAAAAAATATGCTGGTGCCATACTGACAACTGCTATAATTGCGGCACCAAACTAACGTTAAATCCACTAAAGTTAAAGCCGCAAACCGTATCTGGGTGTATTAAGGTTCACGTTCGCGTGATTTAAAGTTAGCTTGGTGCTGCAATAGCAGTTGTCCGTAAGGCCCCTGGGCGCATTAAATTGCGTAGATACTCCAAAAAAAGGGACCCTATATTTTCATTTGCAGATATTAACGCACTTAATACAGAGTACAGACTCGCCTAACTTGCATTAAACAAAACCTACATTAACCTTGCAAAATGCAAATTAGTGTCAGTCTAGTAAGTAGTAGTCTATACCTATCCTACCCTAAAATCGGAACTTCGTGCGCGCTGCGTCTTTGTGTCCATTACTTGCTCTGATTCTTGTACTTTCGTTTTTTTTCTGCGACATCTATTATTATTCTATTGGGAACGAGGTTATGCAACTGCTTTTGAAGTTTTGATATAATTTTTGCCGCTTTGTGTCACTGCCATGAGAATGTTATGTCAAAAAACGACTCTTCAACCTTATTGTTGATGTAGTAAGGCTGAAAGAGAGCGGTGGTGATTGCAAATGTTTGTTGGTGTTAAGATTTGATCGTGACTGCGGAGGCAACGGGGCCTCCATTACGCAAGCCCTCTTATAATTATCCACGTTGAAAGTGCAAAATTAGCGGCGTGCTTACATTGCAGCGTCTTGTTTTGGTTTTACAATCGGTTTGGGATGCGCGGTGTGGCCAGTTTAGTCATTTGGAAATAACACTGGACCTGAGTCCGTACGAAGACATAGAAAAGTACATTATAATTTTTTTTTTTTTGTTTTTAGGGTTCCGTACCCGAAGGGTACGGACCCTATTACTAAGCCTACATAGTCTGTCGGCCCGTCCTAAATTTAAACAGTTGGTAACTGTAAACGAGTAAACGAAAGGGGGTATATAAAAAAATACGTTTGTTGTATGGCGATACAACAAACGTATTTTTTTAACGTATTTTTGTATCTATTAGCTCTAATGAAAAAAACGGTTAAACAACGTATGGAACGATTATAGTACACACTCTACAATATAACAACAAATAATAAATAATGGCCAAGTGCGAGTCGGTGACAAGTTTCTGTTCATTACCAAGTTATAACTGGTAATTTCGTTATTGAATTTTGTGGTGGTACGGAACCCTCAGTGCGCGAGCCCTACTCGTGCTTGGCCGGTTTATTTGTTTGAAACAACTAACACGACTTCAAACCGTATCTTAAGCGACAGGGAAGCGATGCATAAAATGTATGGAGAGTTATACTATCGTTTTCTATCAGTGCTAACATACCTAGGTATATTACATAAGATGGATCCTTGATATTACTGTGATATTACCTAAGAACAATGGTTGTTTTTCGCTGTCATTGAAATAGACTGTACATACAATACTTATACTTTGCCGTTGGGTAAAAAAGAATTTGGGGAAAATTTAAAACCTAGCAACATTGCACCACACTGGGATGCATCGAGTGTCGTAATCAGAATCGCAGTGAACTATATCGATAGAGCTGTTATTACCCATCAGAAAGTGAGCCTTCGAAATGTAGATCAACCTTAGATCTGACTAACAAGGGGGATATGGTAAGGTGGCGTGGCGGATGCTATCGCTTCTGGCCTAAATCAGGCTTCATGCTTATAGTGGAACTCATACCCAGCAGATGACCTTGCCGCTTTTTTGCATGTGGACTATTAGTTAATTTTATGGTGTCGCTGCAAGTCTTATAGACTGTGCGTCCTTACAGTTTGGAGGCTTAGAGAAATAAACCGGTCAAGTGCAAGTCGGGCTCGCACACTGAGAGTTCCGTACCACCACATAAAATGTTATTTATTAAAGTACAAACAGGCGAGTTGGTGATCAAACGCGGACTAATGAAGAAAATGAAAGAAAACAAAAATGGAATGCGAAATGGGAGTAAAGTGTATTACGGGATGGATGCCGAGTTGGATCGGAAAGGGTGAGCCATTGTGGGACAAATGCAGGACTGGCGCGGTAAGGTTGGGACGGAAGAAGGACGGATTCGGGCCTGGAGCGGAAAGAGCGGAACAGCCGTAGAGTGGACTTAGGGCTGAAATGCATAGCTGGACCGGAAAGGGTAGTACAGGAGTAGAGTGGATAGCAGGACGGATGCAAGACTGAAACTAAAAAGACGGGAGGTAGTAAAGTAGATTTCATTACTACGCGAGCGAAGCCGCGTGCAACAGCTAGTATATGCAGCCAGACATAATATAACAGCAGATATAAAGCCAGATCTTAAATGATATATTCTAAGACCCTGGCTCTAGACTACTCTATAGGGTCTGCTATAATACGCTACTGCTGAGAAATTAAGACAGCAGTGTTTTGGCGACTGCGTTCACACATACACACACCCGCACAAACGAGGTATGCGCCAAATGGAGCGCGATGCTATAGCTATGGTGAGGTAACACTGGGCTGCTTGTTATGCTGTACTTATTATACTGCTTAATTGCTCGCCAATCACGCCGGCATGCGTTGCGTCAAATCATCAAGTGTTGCTAGTTACAACTAAATTATCAGATCAGCCATTGTGATCTACAAAAAGTGTCAATAACCAATGAATAAAATAAAAAAAAAATCAAATTTTTGTCAAGTGGAAAAGAGTCTTTGAAGGTTGGCCAGTCCAGAATGGATCAGAATTGCAAGAGATAGATATAGGTGGAAGTCTTTGGAGGAAGCCTTTGTCGAAAGACAAGCTGTTGTTAGAAAAACCGACCGTCAGTAATAATTGCAATACCCATGTGGTATACAGAATGTAAGGGGAACACTCTCAAAGCCAAAAGTAGGTAATAGTACTCATCATTATGAACAACTTTTACTATGGGAACAAGCTTAAAACGCGAAAAAAAAATCTGCTGTTCCATACATTTTGTCAAGTGTCAATGACCGTTTTCTATAGAACAGCTGATATTTTTTTCGCGATTTCAGGGCTGCTCCCATAGTAAAAGTTGTTCATAATGATGAGTACAATTACCTTCTTTTGGCTTCGAGAGTGTTCCCTTTACACCCCGTATTATGGTAAAACAGCAACAAAGATTTATTTTAATTCAATTTAAAATGTGCCAGCGTGAATACTGCAGACGGGATAATTTTTTACTGTGATCACGCCTATTTTTGTTTGCGTCAAAATCAACTATTTTACTAAGGCTGTCGTATTTTGTACAAAGCCTTGCCTTGTCGTCTAAAGATATCTAATAACAAAAGCCTTGTCGTGTAGTTTCATTCATCCATATTTATTGATTTGTCTACTTTATTAACAGGTGGTAGGTGTAAGATGATACCAATACTGATTGTTATCTTATAGATGACTGCATTGATGCCCACGCATCTTTACACTTGTCTTATTCATCATCATCAACATCATCATTTCAGCCATAGGACGTCCACTGCTGGACATAGGCCTCCTCCATCGATCTCCAAAAGGGCCGGTTGGAAGCGCCTTGCATCCAGCGTTTCGCTGCGGTCTCTTTTAGGTCGTCTGTCCATTTTGTGGGTTGACGTCCTACGCTGCGCTTACCGGTCCGTAGTCTCCATTCCAGAACCTTTCGGCCCCATCGGCCATCTGTTCTGTGTGATATGTGCCCTGCTCACTGCCACTTTAATTTGCTAATCCGGTGGGCTATGTCGGTGACTTTCGTTCGTCTACGGGTCTCCTCACTTGTCTTATTGATAGCTTACATTTCCTACACTTGGATTTTATTGGCACTTCTTACCCACGGCACAACACAACCAGTGCCCACGATGGAATTGAGAAGGCACGGAGAAGGTATATTATGTGTTTCTTTTTAGGGTTCCGTACCCAAAGGGTAAAAATGGGACCCTATTCTTACATACGTAATGAACGTAAGTTCATTACGCAGAAAAAACCGAAACAAAAAACCAAATATCTCATTCTTCCTTTTCCGTTTTAATACTGCTAACGTGTCCAAAGTCCGTCTGTTTGCACAGAATAATTACTAGTGGAGTAAGTAATAAGGTGTATAATTGCACATAATTCGTATTCTCCACAATCACGTGCGATGCGACCAATAAAGAGCGTGTGCAATTGTGCATAGATATCACTTATTTACCTATAAGTAGGTATCTATACCCTATTACCTAGTGTGGTATTATTGTTACCTATACGTCTACTTAGTTTACGCACTGGTACGGACACGATTTAATAAACCGGCCAAGTGTGAGTCGGGCTCGTGCACTGAGGGTTCCGTACCACCACATAACATGTTAGCTACTAACAAAAAAATTGGGCAAAAAGACAACAAAAATTCAAAATTCAAAATTCAAAATATTTATTTGTCAGAACATGGTAGGTACACATACATATAAAGTAGCATACATGGTCGTAATAATGGAGACGTATCTCATGTCCTTGCCTGTTACAGCGTACAAATGTTAGTTTTTTATATATATTATTCACGCCCATCCAAGTACCGGCCGCGCCCGACGTTGATTCACTTCGGTTATCGTACGAGAACAGAAAATTTACATCGACTCTCACTTGACCATTATTTATTATTTGTTGTTATATTTTAGGGTGTGTACTATAATCATGTCAAGTTTGATGCTTGTACGTATTACCGTTTTTACATTAGAGCTAATACAAAAATACGTTAAAAACGTACCCTCATTTCATTTTTTACTTTTTTACAATTTTTTTATTAATCCGCCATAACATTACATATTCTGTGAAAATTTCAACTGGCTATCCATCAAGTTATGCCGAACGCACTCTGCGTTCGCTAACTAGTCCGGTCCAACTGTAGAGGCCAAAAGGCCAACACTACAAGTCAATATAAAAAAAAATAACTGGCTATCTATTACGGTTCGAAAGATACAGCCGTTAACAGGTAGGACAGACGGAAAGACGGACAGACATAGTAGGCTTAGTAATAGGCTCCCGTTTTTACCCTTTGGGTACGGAACCCTAAAAAGAATCACCAAAATCAGTGAAAATTGGCGTAGCCATCGCGTAACCAACATACAAAAAAACATAGAAGCTTTTCGTCGGTGAAAAATTAAACAATGAATGAAAATACATTAGTTTCCCTTCGAGATACAGTATTCCGTCTCGATGTAGTTACCTTATTATCAGTTGTTCCGTTGAGTCGTATCTGACGCAGTGAGTATAATTAAGTGCTAGGACCGCAATATTGCAATTAAGCGTGCGTCCGCGTATTGTTGCCCTTAACCTTTGTGGGTTGACACAAGTCAAGGCTACTGAATCATAATAACGTCATCCATCACATTAACATGTGGTTACGTATTTGAGGCGTTTGGGGTCGAGACCACTCACCTCATTTTCAAAAATCTTTCAGTGCGCCTGGTTAATGCGACACTTGACCAAAATGCTGACGTGTTTCTGGCTCAGTGCAATGTCTACTAGCAAAAAAAACGGCAAAGTCGTCTGCAGGGTGAGTTCGAACTAAAGGTATCAAGCCTGATTTAGGCCTGACGCGATCGCACTTGACACGCCACTTTACCATATTTCCCTTGTTTGTTTTATCTAAGCTAAGATAGTATAGCACCTACGTAACATAACTGTACCATAGATTATCTGTAAACCCATTTAAACTAGAAGGTTGAGGCGTGATGATAAGTGAGAGTCGTTCACATAATGAAGTCTCCAAATAGTCCATACATAATTCATGCTAACGTTTGGCATGTCTGCGGGTTAAGGACAGAGCACAATGGGCACTTAACTTTACAAGTTCTTGGGTTTGGCAGACGCGACACCGTGGACAACTTGACGTGCTACTTTCAGCCATTTCAGACATGCAGCTTACGTGGTGCGGTGATCAACGGTGGTAGTGGTCAAGCCTAAAAGAGATTATTGTACTTTTTTTATCTATACTATATTACTATATAATGTATAATCTATCTATTATTAATATTATAAAGAGGAAAGATTTGTATGTAGTATGTTTGTAACGAATTGGCTCAAAAAGTACTGGACCGATTTTACAAATTATTTCACCATTTGAATGCTACATTATCACTGATTGATACATTTAATAGGCTAGATAACTATACCCGTGCGGAGCCGGGGCGGACCGCTAGTTATTAGCTAGAATAATAGGCTTGCGTTTGACCGCCAACGCGCTTGATGTTAAGCGACGATGCGGTCTACGATGGTGCACGCTTGCCTAGAAGAAACCGATTCATTCGTGTTTTGAAGACACCCAGATTGTAACTTTCGGGAAACACCCATTCAGGCAGCGCTTTCCACAGACTATCAGTTCGCACAATAAAAGTGGAATCAAAGCGCTTTGTACGGGTTTTCGGAATATCAACCATAAAGCGGTGACGATTCTTCGTATCCACTCTGACAGTCCGATAGAAAAATGGGCAGGAGGGAATTAGATCATAGAGATCCGATGCACAGGCACACTCTCCGAAATGTATCCGATAAAAAACAGATAGACTAGCAACTTTGCGTCGATGCTCAAGACTAAGAAGCTTAGTCCTAACTAAGGATTCGTTGCTGATGAGCCTCTTGGCTCGTTTCTCTATAGACTCCAATGCCTCAAGCTGGTACTTGGCTGATCCAACCCAAAGGTTAGAGCAGTACTCCATGCACGACCGAACTTATGATAGGATAGTTTTAAGTTGGAAAAAATAAATTTAAAAAATAACAAGTGAATCGCAGAAAGCAAGCCACAAATTACCTACACCACAAAATGCATCTCGCCTGCAGCATCAGATGATTTTAGTGGCAGTGCGTGCTCTGTACCGGAATTAGGTTGGCTCGACACTGGCGTCGATTCTGTCATGCCACACACTAAACTAAAATAATCTGACAGGACTAAAATTATCTGCCTCTCTTTTAATTTTAATATGTGAGAGAAGGATGGCAACAACTTTAGAGCTGTCAAATTTAGTTTAGTTTAGTTAAGAGAACACCAGAATCGATGCCACTGGCGTCGATTCTGTCATGCCACTCACTAAACTAAACTAATCTGACAGGACTAAAATTATCTGCCTCTCTTTTAATTTTAATATGTGAGAGAAGGATGGCAACAATTTTAGAGCTGTCAAATTTAGTTTAGTTTAGAGTACATCAGAATATAATATGCCAGTGGCATCGATTCTGACATGCCACACACATGTTGTGAGTAACATGACAGAACAGACGCCAATGACTGTGCGTTTGATGCACTGGAGGACTAAAATTCTTTAAGGGGGCTGTATACCCTCTGCAGCTTTCTCTCTCGCACATTTTCACATTATTGAAGATATAACATCAATGATTGTGAATTTCCAAAAAAGTAACAAAATCATGTCATGGTGTCTATCGTAACATTACAAACAAAGAAATTGTCAATTTGATATATTTTAATTTGACACAGTAAAATGGTAATAAGTGATTTTTATTTCTCGTGTCATTTTATTCCGTCAAATTACAAGATATCGAAGCAAACATTTCTTTGTTTGTAACAAAGAAGAATTTTGGTTTGTAATCTTACGATAGACACCATGACATGATTTTGTTACTTTTTGGAAATTCACACTCTTTTATTTTATATCTTCAATAATGTGAAAATGTGCGAGGCTGCAGAGGGTATACAGGCCCCTTAAAAGATGATGATGAAGTTTTGGCGCCAACACATGAAAAAATAAACCAGCCAAGTGCGAGTCGGGATCGAGCACATTGAGTTCCGTACCACCACAAAATACAGAAAGTAGTGCAAAAAGACAACATCACACCCAGGCGGTCACCCATCCAATTACTGACCGTGCCCGACGTTGCTTAACTTGGTAGTGAACAGTTTATCACCGACACGCACTTGCCCATAATTTATTATTTGTTGTTATACTATAGAATGTGTACTTACTATAATCATGCATTACATTATACATATATTATACTAGCAGTCCGTCCCGGCTCCGCACGGGTATAGTTATATAGCCTATTAAAATAGCCTATATAAATCAGTGATAATGTAGCATTCAAATGGTGAAAGAATTTTTAAAATAGGTCCTGTACTTTTTGAGCCATTTCGTTACAAACAAACTTACATACAAATCTTTCCTCTTTATAATATTACTAGCGGTCCGCCCCAGCTTCGCACGGGTATAGATTATAGCCTATGTCACCCGGGGATAGTAAAGCTTCCCGTCAGTGAAAGAATTTTTCAAATCGGTTCAGTAGTTTCGGAGCCAATTCAATGCAAACAAACAAACAAACAAACAATCAAATCTTTCCTCTTTATAATATTAGTATAGATTATAGTATAGATTTCAATAAGTTTGTTGTACGAGGTTGTAAAAAGTAAAAACGAAAGGAGGGTTCTTTGCGTTTTTACTTTTTATTGTTTCTTAGTAATCCGCTGTAACATTACATTATTCTGTGAAAATTTCAACTGGCTATCTATTACGGTTTGAAAGATACAGCCGATTAGGTAGGGCGAACAGACGTACAGACGGGTGGACGAACAGACAGACAGGCATAGTAGGCAAAGTAATAGCACAGGTATTAGGGTCCCATTTTTTCCTTTTGGGTACGAAATTCTTAAAAGGGCGGCAATCTGATGTACTCTAAACTAAACTAAATTTGACAGCTCTAAAATTGTTGCCATCCTTCTCTCACATATCAAAATTAAAAGAGAGGCAGATAATTTTAGTCCTGTCCGATTGGTTTAGTATAGTGAGTGGTATGACAGAATTGACGCCATTGTTATCTGTAAGGTGAGTTCTATTGAAGGCATCAAGCCTGGTTTAAGCCTGATACGTTTGCACCCACCATATCTCCCTTGTTTGTCTGATCTGAGTTTCAACCTTACTTCGCGCTACTACTTAAAATAAAGATGTTAACCTTTTCTTTTAAAATGTACACTAGTTAATCATTTCACGTTAAATACCACTTGAGTTCCAAAAACTAAATTGTGTAGGTTAAATATAATTATGGGCAAAATTAGGTCCTCGGGCGATTTTTGATTTATTATTCGCGAGATAGATTGGCATTTTGGTATGTTTTTGGAGCTATTTATAGCCAGTCGCATCCTGCGGATTCTCTTGGAATATTGATTAATATCAATCTCAGTGTTTTTACATTGGACAGTTTTAAAGATATAATTATTCTGCGTGATCTAATTCCCTCCTGCCAATTTTTCTATCGCACGGCCAGCCAAAAGGCGACACAGTTTCATGGTTGATATTCCGAAAGCCCGTACGAAGCGCTTTGATTCCACTTTTATTGTTTGAACTGCTAGTCAGTGGAATGCGCTACCTGAAGGGGTGTTCCCCGATAGTTACAAGTGGAATCAAAGCGTTTTGTACGGGTTTTCGGAATATCAACCATAAAGCGGTGTCAATTTCTCGTGCCCGCTCTGGCAGTCCGATAGAAAAATGGGCAGGAGGGAATTAGATCATGCAGATGACAGATCCGATGCACACTATTGCACACCGTTAAAAAAAATCTCCGACCGGTTTTGTTTTCAATCATACTCATATGGTAGTAAAATAAACACAGGTAAATAACTGCATATCATTAAGTTTCAATGATATTTGCAACCCGAGGCAGCGGAAGGTAGGAAGTAACGATAATAAGAATAAATAATAGGTATTATTAATAATGATAATGTTAATAATACTGTTGTAAAACCGCTGTGAGATGGGCATGTCGTATGTAAATTGTCCATAGATGTCGATATCAAGACATGACCAATTGCCTATCGGACATTTGCAGTTCAGATAATATAATAATCTGGTATACATTGAAATTAAACACGTTAATAGATTTAATCGCGTGTAAGTTGCGTCATAAGCATAAACCTTATTATGTTTCTTGCTACAGTTTGTTTGATGTAGGTACATACCTTATTTTAAGGTTATGTACATCAAACATTTTATATAAATATATTTTCATTTTAATTTTTCATTCATTATACACTATTTTAATTAAAAATTCAATTCAATTCATTTATTCCAATATCTATAATTTTACATTTTTTAACCTAACATTTTTAACAAGTCTAAAATTAACATTTATAAATAAGTACCTCTCTGTAGGTGTCTCGTAAGCAGCAGTTCTAGGAAGACCTGTGTTACTGTGTTTAATTAAAAATTGCGCCTCCTGTCGAAATATCCACACCTCGCATTGTTAGTATGAGAAATTTACTAACTATGAAAAACTATTGTTCTTTACTAAACTACGTCGCAACGTTTTCAAGTGCAATAAGAGTTCACTAATGAAATTAGTCCACACGGGTGTGCTGTATGTTTGGGTGCACTGAGTCGGTGCCATTGAAATGTTACATAGGGCCGTTCCTAACAATATTATGTTAATGAATTGATCTTTAGCACTTACTTTGCTTGTAATTCTTATATGAAGATTTGACTACCCACTGGTGGCGATAAGTGCAAGTAAAAATTTACATTAGGAAAACCAGAACCAATTCTGCAAAGCTCATATTTTTTAAACCTATTTGTTTCAATGATAATAGTTCAAAAACCAAAACATGCGTACTTTCTTACGATGCATAAGAAACCGCAGAGTGCAGCTAAAGTAGGTCCTATTTAAAAGATCACATTTGAAATTTCATCAGAATTCAACAAAGTTACGTTGCAAAATATAAAAAAAAAAGAAGTTAGAACTGCACTTGGTTAACTTATATCGGTTAAAAATACAACTTCTCTACATAGTATAAATTAAAGTCGCTTTCCGCGTCTGTCTTTCTGTATGGCCGCTAACTAAACCACGTAACGGATTTTAATGCGGTTTTCACAATCACAATAAGATACATTTTCACGGAAGTTTTATGTATATAACTAGCGACCCGCTCCGGCTTCGCACGTAAATTACACCCGTGCGAAGCCGGGCGGGCGGGTCGCTAGTTATTTATAATGACAAGAGAAAGCAATTTTACGATTTATTTTGACAATTACACAAAAGACTGACAGATGTCAAATGTCATCTATTAAATTGGCCCTATATTTTAGTACTCTAATCGAAGACTGATAGATCGAGTCGGGTCGTGTCGAACGCAGTGCGTGCTAGGTATATACCACTCGGTTTTCATACAACATGGGAAGACACCCGGAAGTCGTATTAGAATCTATCATTTTAACGTTCACTCGTAAGATTTGCTATCACAAGATGACTTCCTGACAGTATAATCTTAATTTTATATCGTTTAGTTGTTATTATAACTGTTTGTATGTAGCAAATTTAAATTAATAGTCTCACAAACGAATGGAATAATTAATCTATCTCTAGTCTTTAACGAAAGTTAGGTCCAAGTTAGGTCTTTTTCTTATTTATTCTTTCCTCTGTGAGCATTTTGACGACGCACTTTTTTTTTCTTCTTCCCCGTATTGGGGCTTTTGGCTCCGCGTGATTGACGCAGTTGCCATACACAAAACGTTTAAGTTTTGTTAGGTAGTAGATCTGTGGTACGCCACGTCGCCCTTATTGCCAGTGTATGCACTTGTCAGTGTCAAGTATAGGTATTTTTTTAACCAACTGCTACAGTTTTGTTCGAGCGCCTTTGATTTGGAAATAGCAATATTTTTTTCAAGTCCAGGCTCACCAACTTTGGTCAAAATATTTGTTGCCTTTATTTTGTGTTAGTCGGTTTTTATATTGATAAATAGCTGACCCGGCAGACGATGCCCTGTCCTAGAACTGTCAAACGCAATGTTTAAATGGCCGTTAAGTTTCCAGAAATTTTCCAATTTTCTTATTTTTTCGTTCCGTAAGAACCTTCTACAAAGTATTAGAAATCTTTAAAATAAAGATGAATGAAATCGGTAAAGTCGTTTTCAAGTTATGGAGTGACCAAGGTAAATAGGAATTCATTTTTATATCTATACTATATATACTTCTATATCTATATCTATACTTCTATACTTAATATTATAAAGAGGAAAGATTTGATTGTTTGTTTGTTTGTTTGTTTGCATTGAATAGGCTCCGAAACTACTGAACCGATTTGAAAAATTCTTTCACTGCTGGGAAGCTGCATTATCCCCGGTTGACATAGGCTATATATCCCGGATCCGCCCGTGCGAAGCCGAGGCGGCCTACTAGTCTATACTAATATTATAAAGAGGAAAGATTTGATTGTTTGTTTGTTTGCATTGAATAGGCTCCGAAACTACTGAACCGATTTGAAAAATTCTCTCACTGTTGGGATGCTGCACTATCCCCGGTTGACATAGGATATATATCCCGGCTTCGCCCGTGCGAAGCAGGGGCGGCCTACTAGTATATTATATAGATATTAAATCTTGACGTTTTTACGGACCAGTCGTTTTGCTTACCAGAAATTCTGCGAAATGCTTCTTGTGAGAGATCACCATTATTTCCATATTGAATGTTATCGTAATTTATTGAACTCTAAAATAAAACGCAGCAAGAAAAAAAGCAAAATTAAATGCAGGTGTTCACTGTTCATTGACATAGAAATAACATAGCTGTTTTTTTTTCTATTTCAAGTCTTCGACCAAAATAAAATGAATGGACGGGCCCTAACCATTGAACTTGCTCAGTAAAAACGAGTCAAAACCGTCGGACATTTACTTCAACACCAAATTATAAAAATGTACAGTAGGTATATTTGTTACAAAAAATAGATACCTTTTTTGTGTATTTACACTTCGGGAAAGTATATTATTATGAACGCATAATGTTTCGTTATCATGTAACAATAGACACGACCGTGTTGCACTTTCTACGGCTAGAGACCGACTGAAACGAAATGAGAGCCGGCACTCATTTTGTAATCTTCAAAAATGCGCTTCTACTGGGCCCGTCCACTCATTTTATTTTGGTCGAAGTTTCAAGTATTGTGTGATCCTTTGGTAAATCAATACTTACCATAGCTACCTGTATATATAAGGATAACAGATTGAAAAAACTTAGGGAAAACCCGGACGCTCCAGATGTTCATATTCGCGGCATTATGAACTCGTAAGGCGGTCTTTGTCTCTTCATTTCTAGTATTCGCGAATTCAACGCGGGTAAATAAGTTTTCATCGTCATCATCATTTCAGCCATAGGACGTCCACTGCTGGACATAGGCCTCCCCCAAAGATCTCCAAAAGGGCCGGTTGGAAGCGGCCGGTATCCAACGTTTCCCTGCGGTCTCATTTAGATCGTCCGTCCATCTTATATGGGCGGACGTCCTACGCTGCGCTTACCGGTCCGCGGTCTCTATTCCAGAACCTTTCGGCCCCATCGGCCATCTGTTCTGCGTGATATGTGCCCTGCCCACTGCCACTTCAACTTGCTAATCTGGTGGGCTATGTCGGTAAGTTTTCACTTAAAAAAATAGGCAGTCATCGGGACTGCAGACACTAGTGAAAACTAATACGTCACATTAGCATGTCGGTGACGCGAACTGTGCGCGAACCGTGCGCGAACCCATAAGTTTTGCCCCTATCAAAATCGCTCAACGTGGCTGAATAAGTTTTTACTTCAAAAAAATATCACTTTTTGGTAATGTAACGTTACATTATATTACCTAGTTGTTTACATCTTACAATTTTGTCATAATTATGAGTCACGCTAATTATTATAAATGCAAAAGTGTGTATGTGCCTAAGTGTGTTAGTATGTTTGTTTCCACTCAACTCCATAACGGCTAAACAAATTTGGATGAAATTTGATATGGAGGTAGCATAGATCCTGGATTAAAGCCCGTTACAGAAGATGCTCAGTAAACTGTCGCTGGTAGCTTTACCTAGTATATGGTCGCGAGTAATACTTGCGCTAGTACTGCGCATCGTCTGCAATGAGTATTAAGCAACATCCACTGCTACTGGCACTAAGCAAAAAATTTTGTAGCTCGTTCCAAACGATGTGCAGTACTTGTGCAAGCATTACTTGCGCCGGTTTACTACGTCTGCAACGAGCTTTACACTTAACTTTTTATCCTGTAATTTGAATGACGCGCTGCGAGTGCTTAGACAATTATGTTTCTCTATCTGTTTGTTATATTTTGATTACTAAACGGCTGTACTGATATTGATAAAATTATATGCATCATATAAGGACGGACTAAAGGTAGACTTCCATGCATCACGGCCGATCGCAGCCGCGCGCGTCTGTAGCAGTCCTCGGAAGCGGCACCTTACATTTTCATAGTGCGACGCGTTGGACGCGTGCGTCAGACGCGCGCGGCTGCGATCGGTCGCGATGCACGGAACTCAACCCTAATAAAAAGTACGTTATTGTAAAATCATAGATTAAGCAAACAGGCGCTTGTCTTATTGTTGTAATAGCCGGAAATTTTCCAACTTATATTAAGACGCTCTTTTCCGACTTTTAGCAATTATGGCCATTCTAATTTAAGTGTGCATACCTCTATGGCTAGCTTAAAATTATAAAAATGGTGTCATAACAAAATTGAATGTTTTATCTAGGAAACCCATGAGACCGAAACACGATTAAGCACATTTCGCTCGATAGAAAAAATATATCAAAGTAGCACTGATATGCGCTTTTATCCCTGTTTTTTTAATTCATACAATTACCTATTTATTAAATTATGTCTGCGATATCTTGATATATAGATTTCATAATTATGAAGGAAACCGGTGAGGTACATTTTACATTACAGCTATACTTTTCGAAAAATATGAGAAAAGCCACAAAAATAGAAGTAGCTAAACGCATGATTGTGTGTAAGCGCCATGATTTTGCTCCGCTAAATGCGACTTTGAAACAATAAGCCAAGGATTATGGTCATCTATAGTAATAAGCGTTGCTTAAAAGTGGGAAAACCTCGCCTTAAAGTCACATCAGAAAATTACCCGTAAATAATCAATTAACGACGTTTTGATCAACAAAACACCCAAATCAATCATTCATCTTCCTTTTTGGTTTTCCTATTTGAGACAATACATCTTCCCTTTATCTCTTTTCCTCAACAATAACTTATATTGCAACGCATTAAAGTCTAAAATATATTACGGAGGTCATAGGTTCTACGCTCGACGCTTCCTTATATCTTAGGCCTTCTGACGTCAAGTTTCCAAGTACTTTTCAAGTTAAAACTAAGTAAAGAAAATGTGTGAATTACTAGAGAAATGATTGTTTTTAAAACCTCAAAACTTGTTTTAGTTAACATGGGCGTCGTCTCTTTTTATTACATGATGATTTTCGCTAGCGAGAAATTGACAAAATATTTAGGTAGGTATGTGTACCATAGATATAAGCTTATACGGGGGAAAACTTTAGTAAAACAGTAAGCGCAGTCATAATATAAATAAATATATTCGGGACATTCGGGACATTTCAACAACAATATCCACAACAATATCCACCCACAAGATAAACATACGACCTAAAAGTGACCGCAGGGAGACGCTGGATGCAGGCCGCTTCCAACCGGCCCTTTTCGAGATCAATGGGGGAGGCCTATGTCCAGCAGTGGACGTCCTATGGCTGAAATGATGATGATCATGAGTCATAATATCGACGAAAAGGCTTTCGAATACATTCCATTTCGAATTTAAAACATTTTGATTGGAATTTACAGATATAGAAAATAAATGCAGTCATCGAAAAAATACAGTCATCGAGAAAAGGAGTGTTTTAAACAATTTTTTTTATGTTATTCGAGTTTGTTCCCAAGATTTTCGAATCACGGCTCTATGGGTTAAAATACCAGAAACTTTACCAAGTATTTTAGTAAGTACAAAAAAAAAAAAACGTGAACATCAAGGTGAAGTACAAAAGTAAGTGATTTTCACATAAAAAGTGCAGATTGCGTTCGCGCATTGAGGGTTCTGCAGAAACTTAGTAGCTATGTCATTCATACACCCAAAAATTTTACCCTCCAGGAGTTGATTAAAAAGGTTGAAATATTGAAGGATAAAAATAGTGTAAGCGGGGAGTGCCAGTGACCTCTTAAACGCGATTTAATTTAGGTGACTGCGAAAAGTTACGCTACTGCGAACCATATCTAGGCGCGTTAAGGTGCACGTACACGTAATTTCCCGCAGTCATAAAATGTTTATTGATTTTGAGAGGTTACAGTACGGATCTTGTACAACACAAGTTCTGGTCCTGAGAATAATAGTCTTGACACACAACAGATAATCGGACAAAAAACAAAGATCTCCTATAAGGGTTCCTTTTTTTTCCTTTTGAAGTACGGATCCCTAAAAATCCATGGAATAACATTAAACACTCTTTTCATCATCATCATCCACAGCCTTCCTTATCCCACTGCTGGGTATAGGCCTCTCTCTTGCTATGCCATCTGCCTCGGTCCTGTGCTAATCGAGTCCAGGTTCAACCCGCGATAGTAATAATATCGTCGACCCATCTTGCAACACCCTTTTCACGGAGTTATAATGGTTAAATGGCTACCCTTACTGTTCGTAATAAATTTCGATCCTGTTTAAATGTAGAACATTTTGTAAATAATTGTTTGCTTATTTGTACATGTTTTTGCTCTATAGAGGCGTGATGCGCGTCATTCTAATATAAGTTTTGAAGATCATAACAAGGAAAATGAGTTATAAATTATGAACATGGAGCAAACAAGATAAGTAATAGGTAGATAGATAACTCTTTATTGTTCACACCAGAAATGCATACATAAGACAAAAACAACTTAAAACTAGTGAAACAATTGGCTCTATCGCTACAAGCAATCTCTTCCAGGCAACTTTAACAAGTGTGTTGGTGTAAGATACGCAGTTTTTAACCGATTTCAGGAGATACTGTTTTAAACTATCACGGTTGTTCACTAAAGTTATATAATTATTTACGGGATATTTACCGTGGTAAGGTTGTGGAAAGAGCTCCCGATATTTCGGCGCAGTTACATGCACCATTGCATGTTGACGGGAAACTATTCACGGGAAAAGGAAACTATTGAGATCTCGAAATGCCAGAATTTCAATTTCATTTTAACTCGCCAGTGCGTGAAATCCAGTATTAGGTTGTTTTGAAAATAAAAGTCCGCGTTCAAAATGTGTTGAAAATACTATACGCAGTGATACAGTGAGTGTGTTTTGTCGGGACTTAGGATCGAGTTCGAGTTCCAGTGATAACCGTAGCAAAAGACTAAGAAAGAGAGAGAAGAGAGAGAAGAGGGGAGAAAGAGGGTTATGTCTGCACCTAACCTTTTAACTGTTCGACCAACCACCCGCATTCTTGAGCCTTCCCGTGAACATGGTGCATGTAACTGCGCCGAAATATCGGGAGCTCATTCCACAACCTTACCACGATTTCAGGAGGTTCTCATTATGGTTTATGTTTTTTTAGGGTACCAACCGTAGTACTTCAAGGAACCCTTATAAAATCGTTTTGTCCATCCGTCTGTCTGCCTGTGAGTCTGTATTTATGTATGTCTGTCTGTCTGTCTGTCTATCCGTCCTATTTTTATCAAAACCTTCTTTCTTCTATAGTCATCACGTACGATAAGTGCATGAAACTTTGCACAATTCCTTCCTTATCAATTATTAAAAAAATGTTGATTAAGGTTTATAATCAAGCAAAAGTGGCACAATTAACAAAGAATCTGACCAAAACTATATCGCGTGCTGGTAAACAATAGGTATATCGAACAGTTGCTCGATTGTTGCGACCTACATGGTTACGTATCTATTAGCATTAGGGTGGCCATTTTGCTATGTAATGTTAGGATACTTGTAAAAAGCATGATGACAAATTTAAAAACTGTTTTCTGATGTACTTGTAACATTCCCAGGTGGCCCTGGCTAGGGAACTCTATTGGCTAAAAGTACCAGGCATAGCCATCTGGAAATGGCAGTAGCCAATATTTCAATTTTGCTAACGCTACCAAAATAGGCTACCAAAGGCCGCCTATTTAAGCCTATTTGGGATATCGCTGGACTTGAAAGCGTGAGGTGGCGGGCTAAAACCCCGGGCCCGTACCAATGAGCTCTTTAGAGTTTATGTACGGATATTCATATTATACCACTGGCTTTTCGGTGAGGTAAAACATCGTGTGGAAACCTGCATACGTACGGAGAAGGAATTCAATGGCGTATGTGAATCCACCAACCCGCACTGGGCCAGCGTGGTGGATATGGCCCAATCGCCTTTTCGGTGGTAGGCTAACGCGTCTGTCTGTATGTATGGCCGCTGCCTCCTCCTAAACCACGCAACGGATTTTGATGCGGTTTTCACCATCAGTTAGATACATTTTCACGGAAGGTTTATAAAATAAATAAATATAAAATAAATATTCGGGACATTTTTGCACACACGGTCATCTGACCCCAAACTAAGCAAAGCTTGTGATATGGCTGCCAGAGACTGATATACATACATATATAGTTTTAAATACATACTTAAATAAATATTAACAACCAGATATAGAACAAACACAAATGTTCATCACATAAATGTTTGTCCTATGTGGGAATCGAACCCACGCCCCCAAGCTCAGAAGGCAGGTTCACTACCAACTGGACCAACGGGCTATCTACTATAACTATAACTATATATATAACTAGCGACCCGCCCCGGCTTCGCACGTAAATTACACCCGTGCGAAGCCGGGCGGGCGGGTCGCTAGTTAGATATTAAAAAAATCTTTGTGTCTTACATTTAACAGTTGAAATTGGTGGCCAACACTACAATTGTAGGAGCTACCAATAGCACGCAAATGCGTAATATTTTGTCTTAATAAGGGTATATTCAGTTCAAGATCTTATGTTCGTTAATATTATGATATAAGAGTGCGTGAGTGCTCGTTACTGAAGCATAACTTAGTGTAGTTTTTTGTTTAAAACTGGCAAGTGCCTGTGTTAAAAGCTAGACAAAATACAAGCTAACTAACACTACAAAAACCATCAAAGGACTAAAAACTAAGCCAAATGTTCAAGCTCACTACCAGTTTGCAGCGTACCCAGTATGCTGGTGGCATTACCACGCTGAATGGCAATGCTTATACGATATTACATTACGTGTTTTTTATTTGCATGACCTAATTCCCTTCTCCCCATTTTTATGACTTAATTTTTCAAATCTATCTATCTATCTATATAAAAATGAATGCATATTTACCTTGGTCACGACATAACTTCAGAACGACTTTACCAATTTAATTCATATTTTTAGGGATCCGTACCCAAACGGTACAAACGGGACCCCATTACTAAGCCAACGATGTGTCTGTCTGTCCGTCTGTCCTACCTATTAACGGCTATATCTTTCGCACCGTAATAGATAGCCAGTTGAAATTTTCACAGAATATGTATTGTAACGTTACGGCGGATTAGGAAATTAGTAGATAGGAAAGGGATCCCTATCTAATAAACGTATTTTTTTAAGCTCAGCTATAGTATATATATAAAAATGAATCCTTATTTACCTTGGTCACGCCATAACTTGAGAACGATTTACGGATTTATCATCATCATCATCATCATGATTTAATTTCGCTCGTTTGACAGTTCACGCGTTTGGTGAATGTGAATATGCCAAGAAATTTACCGACAGTATAGTCATGTCCAAATGCATGTTTTATTCCTTATATGTTTTGTTTTTATTTTTTTGGACGTTCATAGCTAAGACAGGATAACATCTGTCGGGTCAGCTAGTGATAAATAAACAAATGCATTAAAGTAGTGGTAATTAATACACCAACCACAATGGGCCAGCATGATGGATATGGCTCAATCACCATTTCCCCTAGGCTAAAAGTCTAGCAGCGGACTGTTAAAAAAGGCTGATTATGATGAGTCTTTAATAAAGTATTCTTTGTATCGAATAAACGGATTTTATTGAAATTAGAAGTAGAAATAAATCATTCAGTTAGCACGACCTATTTCTTATTTCAGAGAATGCAGAAAATAAAGATAAATTATGTAGAGCAGAGCTCGCGTTGATGTCTTTTGTAGGCAGTAAATAAAACTCGCACCGGGAATTTGACGGTACCGGGCTCAGGGCAATTTTAGGATTCTGTAGTACAACAAGGAATCCTTATGGGTTCGTTCTGTCCGTCCGTCTGTCTGGTTGTCCATCCGCCCTTATTCTTTAGAACCTTCTAACTTCCGTGGTTATTAATTTGCACAATTACAGTTTTAATATAGATCTTGGCTGCCAAAAAGCTGGGTATCCTATCGAAGGTGCGACGGTACTTCACGTCGGAGCAGTTGCTGTCACTATACCAAGCACAAGTTCAGTCATGCATGGAGTACTGCTCTCACCTTTGGGATGGATCAGCTAAGCACCAGCTTGGGGCGTTGGAGCCTATTGAGAAACGTGCCAAGCGACTCATCAGCAATGAATCACTGGTTTAGACTAAGCTTCTTAGTCTCGAGCATTGGCGTAAAGTTGCTAGCCTATCGGTTTTTTATCGGATACATTTCGGAGAGTGTGCATCAGATCTGCATGATTTAATTCCTTCCTGCCCTTTTTTCTATCGGACCGCCAGGGCGGGCACATAAAATCGACATCGTTTTATGGTTGATATTCCGAGAACCCGTACGAAGCGCTATGATTCCACATTTATTGTGCGAACTGCTAGTCTGTGGAATTCGCTGCCTGAATGGGTTTTCCCCGTTAGTTACAATCTGGGTGTCTTCAAGTCGAGAGTGAATCGGTTTCTTCTAGGCAAGCGTGCTCCATCGTAGATCGCATCGGCGGCCAAACGCAAGCCTATCTAGCCTATCTAGCATACTATAAAAAAAGATCTCAATTTTAAACGTTTATTACAGTCATTACACTTTTCATGCTTATTTAACTGACTCCAAAAAGGAGGTGGTTATCAATTAGCTTGTATGTTTCTTTTTTTGAGGTTCTGTACCTATAGGGTTAAAACGGGTCCCTATTAATAAGCCTACAATGTCTGTCTATCTTCAAGTAGCGAGTCTCTCCATACAAAGTTGCCTGGAAGAGATCGCTTATAGCGATAACGCAAATTGCTTCACTAGCTTTAAGTTGTTTTTGTCTTATGTTTATCATTTCTGGTATGAACAATAAAAAGTTATCTAGCTATCTATTGGCAATTCAAAAATTTGTCGACCAACAGGATTCAACCTGCGACATCCGGATTTACACCCTGAGCGTTCTAACTGCTAAGCTTTTCAGTCGGCCTCCAAATTCTTGAACTGTCTTTCAAATCAAACACAAAAACATCGATTACTTTTTAATGTAACTTTTAAAATAAAATAAAATTGTCAACAAGAGTCCAATATTTTTCCTGTACGGTCCAAAAATTAAAACCCCATGCAATTTCCAACTAATTAGCTTGTCTTAAAAAGCATTAATTTCGCAAAATTATTAAGAACCCGTTCTTCATCAGACTCGTTCTATCACAGATAACAAACTCATAAACTTAAACGAGTTTCATTCGCATAAATGTGTGAATCACCGAGAAAAACCTATTACATATATTATGTATATAACCCTATATACCAAGAGTGCGACACAGATTATAATGAATAATAAGGGAGCTGATGTAGTGCTGTGACTACTTTTATCTCTTTTTAATAAAATACTTTAATCGGCTTAAACAATTCAATGATACAATGACTTTATTGATCTCTGAAACTAGGTTAATTATATATGGTAGGTGTCAGTTGTATATGCTCTAACTTCTACCTAGAAACGGCATACATACATCATGATGACTATGACTACTAAAAAACAATTAATTGGTGACTCTATATTATTAAATAATAATCATAATATATGACTTTATTATACACCGAAAAAAAAAAACTAATAATATTTTTAATAATTCTATTTAATTTAACTTAATATATTCTCAATTTAATTAATTATTTCGGGTCTTAAGTATAACTAATATTCAATTGACAACGGATTTAATTTACAGAATAAAAATATTTAAAATTAACATGCAAATAATTATACAATATAGATACACATTAGCGGCTTTAAAATGGCCTTGTCAATAATTTTGAACCTGTAAAGAGGCTTTGTCTGATTAATATTAACTGAAATAATAATAATTGAATTTAAAAAAAAAATGCGGGATATTATTACAGTTTTAAAGGCAAATTCTTATTCCGTATCGATTAAAAACTTTGCAAGCATTATTTCATGTGGATAATATAATGTACATACAACAATTTGGTACCATCGATCTGATCTGATGATGCAGCCAGGAGGTTGGAACTCTTCATTGGCTACTAGTAAATCCCTCGCATAATGACTTATATGGTTTGTTCAAGAATACACTATAAAATACACTCGTTTGGACTCATTTTGTTTGTTCTAGCAAGTCCCATAAAAAACAATTAGTGCGACGAGGGTCTGATGATGGAACCTGATGGTGAATAGTGAAACTCTGAGCACCGAGTTCTAACTAAAAAACTCGTTTTTGTGACTCGTAAAAATAAAAATAAATCGATACTGAAGACTTTACAATACCCTAAAAGCTGTTTCAGTGTGCCATATTATATTTGCGATAGTGGCGTCCCCATTATTTATGTAGTTCCATTTTTGACCGTTATCATGAAGAGCTGTGTCCAGGCGAATCATCATTATTATCCACAAAATTGTATCTAAACGAGGACCATTCCGGAGTTTAGCTCTCAAACTTTGAGTGGACCTTAATTTAGCATAAAATTTGAAAATTAAATGGTAATTACTACACTTCCATATTTTTTATTTTATTTATGACAGGTGGCAATCAAACTAACGGGCCACCTTATGGTAAGCGATCACCAACGCTTATAGACAGGTTCTTGTTACATCATCACAGATATATTGGCGACCTTTAAATACTCTATTAACAGCACTTCGGTTCGGTTTTTCCTCCAAAATATAACCTCAATTGCTTCAAGCGAAGAGTGAATAGAGTCCTCAAAGGTAGGCAACGTACTGCCAATGCCCCGGGTATTGTAGGTGTTCATAGGTGACGGTGACTACTTACCATCAGGTGTCCCATCGCTTGTTTGTCTACTATTATATATAAATAAAAATAAACTTTAGAAAAACCCAATATTATAGTTACTGCCATAGGAAATGTCGCAGGTCGCAGGTGCATTGATTTTCTGCAACGTACGGTTTTCCTTGAAGTTGTGTTTTTTCTGCAAATTGCTCATAAAGTAGTGGTTGGCGTTTTGGTCACGTCATGTTTAATTCCTAAGCACTATTGATTTACAAACGCATTGATTCTAATACGAAATTCATTTAAAAGTGTTCTGAATACTTTTTTTGTTGACGGGGAAAAAATTTCATTTTTTTTTAGAGTTTGCATTTAATACAACCATCTCAGTGTCAGATGCCTTATTTTGGATGATTCGTATCGTGATCGCTATCGCGTGCCATCTCACTTACGCACGTGGGGCTACTAAATAGATGCGAACGGGATGGTATGCAATCTCGATCACGATCAAACTTCTATAATAAGGCCGCTGGTCTCTGTTTCAGACGTCAGGGTCTCCGTAGGAACCAGAACCCCCTAGTATACTGTTTAGAGCAACACTTTCGGGTAATGTCCAAAGTATTTTCACTCCTTCTTGAGCCATCATCATCAGCTGAAAAACGTCCGCTGCTGAACATAGGCTTACCCTTTAGACCTCCATACTGAACGACAGCCTGCCATCTGCATCCACTGGATGCCCACGTCTCTCACGATGTCGTCGGTCCATCTAGTGGGACGCCTACCTACGCTGCGTCTTCTGGTTCGTGGTCTCCACTCAAGAACCTTTCTTCCCCCTCGTTATCGGTTCTTCGAGCGATATGGCCTGCCCATTGCCAATTTTAATAGCTATGTCGGTGACTCTGGTTCTTTGGCGAATATCCACGTTCCAGATTCTATCGCGCAAATAAACTCCGAGCTCTATGCTCTGGCTTTCTCCATTGCCCGCTGTATGACTCTGAGTTTTTCCAAAAGGCAAAAGGTAAGGACCACATCTCTGTACGACGATATGTTATCATGGGCAGCACAAACTGGTCAAAGACTCTTATCTTTAGCCACTGTGGTATTTTGAACCAGCACATGTCACGTAATTTTCCGAAGGCTACCCATCCGAGTAGGTCCTTCTCGAGTACCTTTATTTTAAAAATACCGACTTACTAATTTAAACTCTTATATCATTAAAACAATGTCTAATATAGCTTGCAACAAATGTATATTTAATCACATATTATCGTAATAGTTCATTGGCAACATAAACTGGTCAAAGACCAGGACTGGCCTTGTCTTTAGGCACTGTGGTATTTTGAACCAGAAGATCTCATGAGATTTTACGAACGCTGCCCATCCGATTTGGTCCTTCTCGAGTACCTTTATTTTAAAAATACCGACTTACTAATCATTTAAACTCTATATCATTAAAACAATGTAGCTCTATAATAATTAAAATAATATAGCTTGCAACAAATGTATATGTAGCTAAATTAAATCACAGATTATCGTAATAGTTTTTTTTATTATATTCCTTTATTCACAAATACAAAATAATATAATTAAAAACATAATTATAATTGTGAGAGTCGGTGGCATCTAGTGGATGCAGATGGCAGGCTGTCGTTCAGTGTGGGGGGTAAAGGGCGAGGCCTATGTTCGGCAGTGGACGTCTTCTGGCTGATGATGATTCACAAATACATACAAAAGTTATACATATAAATATATACGCATTTTTTTTACAAATCGTGAGTCTCAGGATCTGTGGGAGATACTACCAACCCAGACCCATTCAATTCCTATAAATACATATATTATAATACTTAACACTAAACGAATTCCAAACCAAGTAAACAAAAGATAAGAAAAAAAAAATCTTTCTTTTTATTGTAATACATATTCATACATATTTACATATTCGGGACATTTTTCACACAAGGCCTTCTGACCCCAAACTAAGCAAAGCTTGTGATATGGCTGCCAGAGACTGATATACATACATAGATAGATATTAACAACCAGATATAGAACAAACACAAATGTTCATCACATAAATGTTTGTCCTAGGTGGGAATCGAACCCACGCCCCCAAGCTCAGAAGGCAGGGTCACTACCAACTGGACCAACGGGCTATCAAATAGTACGTTTGGTTCGGCAATTTTTGAGCGCTGTCGCGATATCCAGTTTTAAATCTTACCATGTACCGACATGTACACATACTCCCTAAAAAAAAGTTAAAAAAATTACATAAAAAAGTATCTCAAAGAAGTCTTAACTCGATTTTTTTCGAAAAAAGAACACCTAAAACCTACTCGCCCCACTCTTGAAAAGCGAAGGTTTTATTGTGTGGGGGAGCGCAAGCGCAGGCCAGTCGCCCACCCGCCGTCGTCCGCGAGACACGCTTCGCGGCATCAGTTTTCCTTCATCTAAACACGGAAAAAATCGTGCCGCGTGTGTTAGTTATCAACCAATGATGGATTGTGTGCATGGCGAGTACATCTAGTGATTTTTTGTACGTCAGTGCGCCCGGGCCTCCCTCTTCGTTCAGTAAACCTACGTAAACGGTACGTAATAATTCTTACGCAACTTATTTGAAACTGAAAGTTGAAAGGACTTGGACGCCTTAGGCGCTAATAAAATGATATTAGAATAGGTACATACTTTTACATAATATTTTGGTATCATCTAAATAAAAATTATATATTTTCTTTTTTTATTATTATTGTAGTAGCCAAGTTTGCAAAAACGTCCTTAAGTTAATTTCTTAAACAAAAAATCCTCATCCTTACTAATATTATATAAGCGAAAGTAACTATCTATCTGTCTATCTGTTTGTTCGCTTTTTACGACTGAACGGCTAAACCGATCTTAACGAAATTTGGCAGGATGATTGTGTACATCATAAGGGTGGACATAGGGTACTTTTCCCGTACTTTCCCAGCCAGAAAATGCGGAAAAGTTTGGAAAATCACGAGTAACACCGCGGTAATTAAATACAATTCAATTAATTTTCAGAATTTTATATAGATTTATTTATATAACTGTAAATAGAACCGTATGTAAATAATGTTTAAGTTTTGATAAAAAATATCAATAACTGTGAGTTCAATAACAGCAAAAAAATGGCCACTAACTTATATTTACTGATGTAGAGATAATGTTACTCTTGCAAATAGAATATTCTTGTTTCGGGAAAACGTGAAAAACACTGGAAAGTTAAACAAAACCGAGGGTTGTACCTAGTTTATATGTAGTATGCAATTTGATTGCGAGCATCGAAGTAAGCCGGTTATTTAAATGTAACTTTAATTTCACGAATTGGAAGGTCAAATGTTAAATACGCCATTTGAATATTACAAACTAACCAACTCGTCTGTAGATGTTCTGTTCTTTTCATGGCTGGTAATTTTAGCGCCTTCATTACAATGTATAAATAAATTCGCTTCAGTATTACCACAGACAATAACAAAAAAAAAACAGTTTTCATTCATTTTTCATTCAAATTTAATTAAAATTATTCGATCTTTTAATGTTATTAGCAATTAATTAATTTAATAAATACAACATACACAAGTTATAAAATGGCAATCATTCAAATAATATTGGAAAATAAATTAAAAACACGTCAAGTTTAGGTAACATTAAATGTCACAACAGCGAGACGAGCAAAAACTTGTGACCAATAGTCGCAAAAAATGGCGCAAAAAGTAGAGGCAGTCAAAAAAAATTACGCAATTATAGTTAGTGATTGTTACTATAAAACTGTTTTACTTAACGTTAATTATAAAGAAGTTTCAAAATAATTAAGTATACAGATTTAAATCTCTAAGCTACCTATTTAAAATATCTAGATTAAGGTAATAAATGGCGCACTGCAGTCAAACGCAATTTTTAAATTTATCTAAATTTAGACAAAATAAATTAACATACATTTTAATCCAGAGGGACTATCTTCTAGCTGAATTTTATTAAAAGCGGTTATACGAACTGCACGTACAAACAATCTCTAAACATGTGTGATTTTTTTAAAGATTTCATAAGCGTATGATATAAGTATCAAAATTTTCAAGTCCGAAATATCAAGTCTTAATAAAGTCAATATTTTAGACTTTGCCTTTATTCCTTTGAATTCTTATTATTTCGTTGAAGCGTTTGCAAGCAAAACATGGCACGGAGTCCATAATATCCCAGCGAAAAATAATTTCGTTCATTTAAAAACGTACCCGATAAAAATCTGTCGTTCCTAACGTTATTTTAAATATTTTATTGATTTTATAATCCGGTCACTTGAAAAACCCGTCTCACAACCTTTGAACTATTAAGGCGTGTTCAGACTAGCAGATAATCATAGATCGGGTCTCGTGGCGCCAACTATCGCCTTTCCACGTGACAGTTTTGTAATTACCAGTTTTTATTTACATAAAGCCAAAAACCTAGCTCGTTTACTTTTATTGCTCGGTTTTTTTGGCAAACGATCGTGTTCCGATCACACCAATTATTATAAAAATACAAAAAAAGTTATCCTTATTTATAAAGGTTTAATTTCGAAAATTATTGCACTTGTTTGGACACGATTAATAAATAATGATCTAAGTTTTTTTGCCACTTAAGACGGAATAATTTATATGCGTCTCGCTGATAATTTTCTTGTTTTAAGAATCTGGTTTTGTATTTTCGGGTGTTGTGCACTGGGCTTAAGGTCATAAGGACTCATTTCCTCTCCGTATCCTCGTGTATAGGCAACTTAACTTGTATAAATATTTAAGTAAAATGGCGGGTGTCAAGCGGATTTTGCTTTGTTTGGCAAACGTCATTATTACGTCAGACTTAATAGGGCATAAAACTCATTTGTTTTCGTGTCATATATTTTAATGTCTCCGAAGTCTTTTCAAGGCGTATTATTCAAATGCGAGGAGCTTTTATTTTTTATCGTGGGTTATTAAATTATGTTTGTGATTTATTTAAAGGCATAAAGCACCTGAATGTACCAGGTGTCATTTTAGGATACCAAAGTGACATTTTTTTGAAAAAAAAAGAGCTACCTCTAAATTATTTAATCATCGATATTGGATTAACGTCTTCTTCTCATATGATATCATATTTTGTATGTAAAGTAATAATAAGAAATAAAATTCTTAATAAAACAAAAACATGTAGGTAAATATTTTTATAGAATGAATACAACTTTGAGGCACAAACAAAATAATTTGTAGAGTTTTGTTTTTCCTTAGACCAGTATTATAATTTTGAGACGAGTACCTGACGGTAAAACAGGGCAAATAGAAACGACGGGGTGAATAGAGATGTAACTCAGAAAGTTTTTAACGTACATTTTCCAGACCTGTGAAATGCAAGACGTATTAAATTATTGTCTAATAACAAAAGTTGCGCGATCGCCAACTGTATCTCTTTTTTATATATATAATAGTAGACAAATAAGCGACGGGCCACCTGATGGTAAGTAGTCACCGCCGCCTATGGACACCTACAATACCCGGGGCATTGGCGGTGCGTTGCCTACCTTTGAGGATTCTATTCACTTTTCGCTTGAAGCAATTGAGGTTATATTTTATCTCGGCGTGTTAAGGTTCACGTTCTCATGATTTTCCACATTTCGAGCCCGCGTTAAGCAGTAGCCGTGAGGCCGTAAGGCCTGTACCCAGCAGTGGGATGAAGAAGGCTGTGGAAGATGACGATGAAATGAATATTACATATGTTAAGAATATCGCAAAAGAGATTCCGACGTCTTAATTTTACTGATTATATTAAGTTACATTAATTAAAACAAATAATTACTTACTTAAACTTGGTATTCAGCTAAACAAACCAATTAATACCCCATATGCTTAACACAATACGTATTTTTCTACTTTTAACCGTATATTAAATCTCCACCATTGTTGTTAAACAAATAGACTTAAGGTAGCATTCCAATCTTGGCGATCGCGACCGGCGACAGCGACCGGCGAACAATGACAGCGACCCACATGTCACGAGACGCGGCCGCTTGCATTGTTTAGCACTCCATATAAATTCATACTGAGCAGTTGGTCGCGCGACGCGGTCGCAGCCGCTGGTCGCGGTCATCGGTTGCGGTCGCCAAAATTAGAATGCCACCTTTAGTATTATCTTTACTTAGTATACTACTTGCGTATGTGTGCGTGCGTATGTGACGTCACACTTGCTAATAACTTGTACCTATATCTACTTATGTAAGTTTATTTTTAAAAGCTAGAAATCTCTTGAATCTAATATGTTAATAAATGTTACATCTAAACACAATACATTATTGTGTTTGGATTAAGGTTGTTTTTTTACTTACCGGATTCCGTGGCTTTTCTTGTAAATTTATACTGTTCTAGTTGATTGAATCAGGCGTTACTTTGCGGAAGTCCATTTTTAATTTGTATACTTATGACGAATTTCTAGTGTAATTCCGCTTCTACGTTGTTTCGAGTACAATAAGGATTTTAGGTTAAACTATTTTCTCTATAGTACCCTAAACTACCCTCAAAAAATAAATAAAATATAAATAAATGTATCACACTTAAAGTCAAATATAATATTAATAATCTCTTCTCTACATAGTATAAATTGAAGTCGCTTTCCGCGTCTGTCTGTCTGTCTGTATGGCCGCTAACTCCTCCTAAGCCACGCAACGGATTTTGATGCGGTTTTCACCATCAGTCAGATAGATTTTCAAGGAAGGTTTATATAATAAATATAACTAGCGACCCACCCAGGCTTCGCACGTAAATTACACCCGTGCGAAGCCGGGCGGGCGGGTCGCTAGTAAAATAATAATAAATAAAAAAATAAAAAAAAACTGTTCATTTACTTCTCTTTTCTGTGGTTGTGACGCTTTATCGACATAATTTTGTTATTACAGTCGAGACAACACAGATACAGATCGGCATTCAACATGTTATAAGTATTACGTGCACGGTGCAACGGAGCAACGTGAACTCAGTTACGTGCTCTCCGTGCTAAAAGATTATCTGTGGAAACTTTTTGTTTTTTTCACACAACTTTGAATCGCTCTCGCGTGATCACGGTAAGACAGACCCAGTTTTTGTTAGCGTTAACGCCTCCGGAAAGATGAAATTGTATGAAAATGACATTGACAATGACATTAGCTTGGGAGATGTTCTCTCAAGCTAATGTCATTTTCACACAATTTCATCTTTCCGTAGGCGTTAACGCTAACAGAAAATGGGTCTTGTCTAACCCCCTGAAGTTAGTGAGATAATATTGCCTCCTGTAACCTACACAGTAACCTACTTGAGGTGGTTCGTTGCACAAATGGCGGTAAATTCAAATTTCAAACAGTTTTCTTGTCCTTGTAGCTATATAGGCCGGGTAATTATTGTAAACAACCATGATGTTTGCGCAGATTGATTATTATTCTTTACAAAATCATGTAAAGCTATTTATCTCTAATGCCCATTATTACTTACATTTGTGAATAAACAAATTTTTGATGTTTCAAACGGTTTATTCACAAATGTTAGTAATATGGTGCGTTACTGTTAAATAATTGTACATTATAATGTAAAGAACAGCCAATATTTTGCGCAAACACTGTGTTATTTAAAAATAATTACCTGGCCTGGCTACTAGGACCAAAAAACTGTTTAAAATTTGAATTTCCCGCCATAGGTAAATCGAACCACCTTAAGAGCCGTATTAGAACCCTAACAGACTTGTCATTGACAGACCGTCGTCAAACGGGAGAGAAAGAGATTATTAATTAAATAATTTATCTCCATTGCCTCCCGAATGGCAGAATTCATTTAAGGGCCAGAATATCAGGCGAAGGTATCTCGCTCGCAATTTTTTTTTGTTTTAAGATATAAAATGGCTGTCTACTTTTGAAAAATGTTCTTCGGTCATTTCACGACGGTAATATTTCAAAATATTGAGATAATAACCAGAATACATGGGAAATAGTACATTATGCAATTAGTGAATAAAGGACGGATTTAAAGCGAGGGCCATAGATGAATCACGAGCTAGTGAAGGATTATAAAGACTGAATCACGACCGTAGGGAATGATTCATAATTATTGACTCACGAGCGTAGCGAATGATTCAAGTGTTAGAATCCTGAGCGACGCGAGTGATTCACGGCCCTCGATATAAATCCGTTGCATACTATACTTTATACCATGACTACGAGAAAAAGAAAGGTTTAAGGAGTTTGTATCGAGCATTTTTTGCGTAAGGAGGTTGTATACCATTGAGATGGAGGTCGAATATAATGGTGTGATCTAAATTCAAACACCAAAATAGTGATTAAAAGTGCTTTTTATCCACTGTGTTTAATGAATAAAATAAACGTTTTAGAGGGGGAATGGTATAAAATTGTTTATCCCCATTTTTTGTGATCATATAAAAAATATTAAAATTACCCTCCTTCTTGGGCAGTCGGGTAAAAATGAGACCATTTTAGAAATGCCCTGTGACATGAATTATATTTTTGATTACCAATACCGATCTATTAATATCAAAAATAGACACCATCGTTAGAATTATAATAAAATAAACTAAACTCGTTCTGAAATGTCGTGCCGTAAATGATCCAAATGTATGTAAATTAAATCACATTTTCTTAATTACTTTTGTCAATCAATAAAATATCAGTAAATATATTATACAAATATATACAATAAACCAATAAAAGTTACTAAATGACAATATTTTTTTGTAATTTTCTTTATTAGTATTCGATTTTTATTTATGATACAACCGAAATATTTGATTAGGTTATATTGACAAATAATAATTATTAATTGGCCTTGGCAACAGACTGTTTGATAAAATAATACCTTATTGCTTCTGTGAAATTGTTATTACCTATTATGTGGTCACATGGCGAGTTTTTAATAATGATTGGCCATAAACATTCTACTATTGACCTCACTTAAGAAATTTCAATGTTTTTGATATTCTGTCAGTATAAATGACTCTATTTTATTATGGAAACTTTTTTCACACATTTTACCGGCATAGTTCTTAGTTATTTTATTAATATCAGAAAGATAAATGTTCCGGACCACCGCCTTTCGGTCAAGTCACTTGTTCGACTGAGTGGACTGTATTTGGTTGACGTGTATGGCGAAGTGACCGACCAAGGCGGGCGGCGGTCTTTGTCGGTGGAACGGTGCTGGGATTGGAAGAACTTCAAAGTCGTCGTTGTGAAGCGGGTCGTGTCGTGGTGCTTCTTGATGTAGAGGGTCCCGAGAGCGAGTTGTCGGGGGTCGTGTTGCTAGGTCGGTGTCTGGCGAGTGAGAGGTCGGTACAATGGGATACAAGTCTATTTATGCCAGCCGCAAGTTTATGTTGTCTGGAGGCTGTCGGCCATATAAACTTGCGGCGTTGGCGGTCCGCGAGCGCGTTCCAAGCGCTCCCTCTCGCACGGTGTCTCTCGCTTACTCGCGTGTGCGCAAGAGGGTTCGCTCAGCCGCTTTGTCTTGCCACATGTTGTCCCATTGTTTTAAGTCTACCTGCAGCTCGCCTCAAGGGACCCTTTCCAACGAAATCACCACGGACCGTCATTTATTTGGAATCTTAAAACTTAAAATATTTACACGCAAAGTACCTATTCCCTAGCTAAATCCAAAGTTATACAAATGTCTATCCTATAAAATGTCTACTCTATATAATGTCTATCCTATAAAATATAATACTTAGTCTAAACTTATATTGCTATGTCTGTCCGTCGCGAACATTCTCCCGCCGTGCAGCGTCGTCCAGGGCGCTGCAATCTTCTTGGTGAGCGGCGGGTGTCGTGGGCAGCGCTATCAGCTTCTTGACTGGTCGTCTCAGGATACCGCCCGTAGTTCGCACGTCGACTACCCGGGTGATGTTGTCAGTGCCCGGGTAGATGGCTTCGATGACCCCGCGCGGCCACGTATTGCGCGGGAGTGTGCCATCAGCAACGATGACGACGTCACCTGGCATCACCGCGGGCCCGCGGCAGTGGGGCTCCCGCCGGTGTTGCAGATCAGGCAGGTACTCCCGGAGCCACCGGCTCCAGAAGATGTCGGCGAGGCGTTGTGCAGCGCGCCAGTGCGTGCGGCCTATGAGGTCGGCGTCGCTGAAGGTGCCAGGCGCGGGTACTCGCGCCGGACCACCCAGTAGAAAGTGGTTTGGTGTCAGAGGAGCGGGGTCGTCAGCGCTCACAGATACGTGGGTGAGCGGTCGGCTGTTCACTGTGAATTCCGCCTCGGCCAGCAGCGTGTGGAACACTTCCACTGTCGGGTGTCGGGGCTGCTGCGTGGCGGCAAGAGCACTCTTCACGGCACGTACCATGCGTTCCCATGCTCCGCCCATGAAAGGCGATCCAGGTGGGATGAAGCGCCAGCTGATGAGGTGACGTGAGGCTTCTTTTTCGGTGGCCCTGTCTAGGGCCCGTCGCAGTTCTTTGTCAGCGCCTCGCAGGTTTGTCCCGTTGTCAGACCATATCTCGGTGGGCGTTCCGCGGCGAGCGATCATGCGCCGGAGGGCCATGATCGCTGAATCGGCACTGAGCGAGGCTGTCGGTTCCAGGTGTACTGCGCGCGTAGTCAGGCATGTGAAGAGCGCCACGTAGTGCTTCTGAGTGCTTCGGCCAGTGCAGATGAGGTAAGGCCCAAAAAAATCCAGGCCCGAGTAAGTGAAAGGGCGCTGGTGGTGGGCCAGTCGACTCGGAGGGTGATTGCCTGTAGATGGTCGCGGGGGCGCATCTTTGCGAATGCGACACGGTAGGCAGCGGTGTATGACCATCTTGGTCACTGGTCGTAGTCGGAGCACCCAGTATGACTGTCGGACCTCACTGAGTGTGGCTTCAGCCCCGGCATGGTTCATTCGTCTGTGGATGTAGTCTATCAGCAACTTCATCTCGTGGCGGTTCCCGTCGAGCACGGCTGGTGACGTCACTAAATCATCGGCCCCCGTGATATGGTTGATACGACTGTTTAGTCGTATAAGCCCGTCCGTATAATGTACGGAGAGTTTATGTAGTCGACTGGCGGGCGTTATAGGCTTCCCGCTTTGTAGGGTCTCTATTTCATTGGTAAAAACTTCCCCTTGACTATTGCGCCATATTAGCGTCTCAGCGCGTCGTAAGGTGTCGCCGTCGAGCTCTAACAGGGGCGGCGACTGTTTTTCGTTCAAGTCGAAGCGGGGCGTAGTTGTCTTTGAATTCTTCTTGTTGTAAGTTGTCCACGTCGGGTCCCGCAGCTGGTTGGCTCGCGTGCGCTTGTAATGAGTGCGCTCACGCTTACGACGGCAGAGTTCAATGAACTGTAGAACGCGTGCGGTGGCTCGGACATAACGTTCCCATCTAGAGAAACGTTCGGCGTCGGGAATCGCTTCTTTGATGCACGCTCGGGCTGTAGTCAGCGTGTTACATTTTTCTTCACCGGTGTTGTCGATGCACATGACCTTTTTCTGGGTCGGCCACGTCTCCTCCGGGGCTCGAAGAAATTCAGGTCCGGTATACCATCGATGCCTGGAGTCGAAGTCGGCTGGAACGTCGCGAGTGGCGTCATCAGCGACGTTAAGTTTCGTGGGTACCCATCTCCACTCTGATAGTGTAGAGTTTTCTTCTACGGCGGCTATACGGTGAGCGACAAACGGTCGGTAAGAGCGTGACCCAGTACGCAGCCAAGTGAGAGCTGTCATGCTGTCTGTCCAGAAGACCCGTGTATCTGGTTTTCGTTCGTGCTCTTCTGTGGCGGCGGCTGCCATGCGACTCCCCATGACCGCTGCTTGTAGCTCTAGTCGTGGGATCGATGATAGCTTCAGAGGAGCGACACGTGCTTTTCCGAGCACAAGTGAGAGTCGTACTTCTCCATCAGGCATCACCGCCCGCCAGTATAGGGCGGCGGCGTAGGCAGATTCGCTCGCGTCAACGAAGGTGTGGAGTTGTAGCGAGACGGCATCGGAGTACCCGGTGTATGGGCGTGGTACGGAGACGTCTCGTAGTCGTTGTAGATGCTTCATCCAGTCTCGCCACTGTTTGGCGAGGTCATTGTCTATGTGTGCGTCCCATGCAGTCCCGCGGCGCCATAGTTCTTGTAGCATCTGTTTTCCTTGTATAGTGACAGGCGAGGCAATTCCCAGCGGATCATAAATGGACATGACAATACGTAGAGCTTGTCTTTTGGTCGGGGAATCGCTCTGTAGTACGTCCTGTGGTACCCGTGCCATGTCAAGGTTAAAGCCGAGGGTGTCATCATCGGGCTTCCAGATGAGCCCCAGAACTCTCTCGCTAGCTGCGCCGGCTGTGAGGGTAACGTCTGTGGGAGGCTCTTCGTCGGTCAACAGTCGTCGGACCTTGTCGCAGTTAGAATTCCATTTTCTTAGTTGGAAGTGCCCTTTTCGATGTATGTCGCGTACGTGAGAGGCGACTCGGGCGGCGTCTTGTGTTGTTCGGTAACTGCCCAGATAATCATCCATATAGTGGTTCTTGATTATCGCGTCGGCGGCTTCTGGGTAGTTTTGTCGGTGCTTTTCTGCGTTCAAGTTCTTCACGAAAATAGCAGTGGCTGGCGAGCTGGTAGCCCCGAATATGACTGATTTCATTCGGAACTCCGTCGGTGGCTGTTTAGTGTCGTCTCGCCAGAGATACCGCAGCGCGTCTCTGTCTTCCTGTCTGATGTTAATCTGCATGAACATCTCGGTTATGTCGGCCGTGACGGCCACGGCGTGTTGTCTGAAGCGCATCAACACGCCCGGCAACGACTGAAGCTGGTCCGGCCCGGTCAGTAAGTAGTCATTTAGACTTCGCCCTCTGGTCTTCGCTGCAGCGTCGTGCACGATGCGAAGCTTTTCCGGCTTTGTCGGGTTCGTAACGCCGAAGTGTGGTAAGTACCATGTTTTGTCAGGAGTGCGTGCTGTCGGCGCGCGTTCGGCGTACCCCTTATCTAGAAGGGCTTGCATCTCTGTTTTGTACTTCTGGGCCATGGTCGGGTTTCGATGTATCTTCTTTTCAGTCAATTTTAGACGGTTAAGCGCTGCCTCATAGTTGTTGGGCATTTTAGCGTTTTCTTCTTTCCACAGTAGAGCAGTTTCGTAGTGCGCGTCGGGGAGCTGTCGGGTCGTCTTCGTCAGTATGTCGAGCGCTCGTTGATCAGGGTCACTTTGTGGATTCTTCGCGACGACTGTCAAGCTTTCTAGCGCGAAGTAGCGGCGGAGGTCTTCTTCCATATTTTTCTCCGGTGTGGCTTCCGTGAGATGAGCCACGAAGTTGACCTGGTGGCCCAAAGCACGAGTGTGTGTGCCATGTAGCACCCAACCGAGCGGCGTGAGTGAGGCGACGGGTTGGTCGCGGCGGCCCCTGCGCGTCTCTGTGGCTAGGAGAAGCGGCCAATTGTCTTGTCCAATGAGTATCTTCGGGCGCGCTATGTCGACTGGCAGCAGCGATCTTAAGTTCTGTAGGTGATGACAGCCTTTCAGATCTTGTTGTCTCACTTGTTGTGGAGTGAGGCGTAGTCCGTCAATCGTACGCAGTTGTAGCTGTTGAGGTTGACTATCTCGTCCGCTCAGTGTGAGTGAGACGCGGCGTGAGTGAGACGAGTCGATCTTCTTGTTACCAATGGCATTTATAAAGAGTGGGTCAATGGGGCCCTCAGCGCCGACCTGGTTGGCGAGCTCAGTATCGATCAGTGAGACGGTCGACCCGTCATCGAGTAGGGCCCACGCCTTCACCTCTCCCGCCGGTCCAGTTACGGTAACTGGCGCCATCTTCAGGTAGGCAGCTGGAACGTGCGATGTCCATGTTGATGCCACTGTCTCTGACCGGTCATCGGGTTTCTGCTCTGTGTCCATCTGGTGGAGCAGATGGTGGTGAGGATAGCTGCACCCATCGATTCCGCACCTGCGTGTCTTGCATGTGTGTATCCTTTTGCGGATGCGGAGGCACTTGAAACAGAGGCGGCCATTCTTGGCGAGGTCCCATCGCTCGTTCACTTCAGCTTTCTTGAATTCGGGACAGGCTGGTACGTCATGGCCCACGCCTTTGCAGGTGGCGCAGGTCTTTTCCCCACTCGTTTGAGTCGCATAAGCGCGTTGTATGTTCTGGCGGCGGTGTCCGTGGGACGCGTCTTCTTTCGGCGTGGTCGTCGGTTCGGGCTGTGCATATGGGCTACACAGATCGGCTTCTCGTTGTAGGAATTTCGCCATCTTCATTAAGTCGGGTTCTCCCGCCGGTTGTGAGGCGGCGTAGTCAAACCACCGGTGTCGTAGTGTAGGCGGGAGCTTCTCTGATGTCGCTGTAGTTATCTCGGGGTTGTACATATAATACACCCGATCTAGAGCGTTGAGTGCGGCGACCACGTTGCTCACTTTGTTAGCAAACACGCAGATGTCTCGGGGATTGTCGGTCAACTTCGGCAAAGCTCGTAAGCGTTCGAGCTCTGCCGCGGCGATCGCTTCGGGGCGTCCGAAGCGTGACTCTAGTGTCCTCATGATTTCTTTGGGTTCTGTGTAATGTAACAACAGGTTTTCTACCGCTTCTTTCGCTTTCCCTCGGAGATTGCGTCGTAGCCGAGCAGTGTTCTCGACGTCGGTGAAACTGGCGGCTGTTTCATTGTACGCCGCTCGGAACGACAGCCAGTCTTGGTGCGACCCGTAGAAAGGCGGCAACTCTATGTAATACCGGTGCGGCAGAGAGGGCTTAGTACTTCTTGAGGCAGCGACGATAGCGGCAGCGAGCTCTGTAAAGTTAGAGTTCGGTGTCGGTGGTGGCGCGGCAGCGCCGGCGGACGTCGCGGCTATCTCTTTGGATGCAGGCACGCATACGCATGTCTGTAGTGTCGGCTGAGGCAGCGCTCGTTCAGTGTGCGGCCTGTCAGTCAGCGGCGGCGGCTGTGGTATCGGCGGTGGCTGGGTCGAAGATTTGCCACGCTCCTCTGTAGAGGACTTACCAGCGATTGCAATCAATTGCGTCTGATGTTCGTCAAGCCACGTGTCTACACGTTGCGTCTGTGCAGCGTGATCTTCGTAGAGTTCACTGCTTATGTCGGATTCTTCTTCGGCTTCTAGACGCGCGATGCGGGCGCGTGAAGCGGCAGCCTTGGCCCGCAAAGCGACAGCGTCAGCGATCGCGGCGTCAGCCTCGGCAGTCGCGGCATCTTCTCTGGCGCGGAGGATGGCCTTCTGTCGTTTGGTTCTTGTCGTCGTGGTAGAGTGCGGTGCGCGTCGCACCGGTGCAGTGGTAGGCACGACGGTGCCTGTCGATGCGTCGTCGTTGGTAGCGGCGGTGTTGTCCGCGGGAGTGCTACCAACTGGTGTGGGCTTCTCGGCAAGTGGGGAGCGGTCGAGCTGTGTCCCACTGAGATGCTCCGTCGATGGTGCGGCGTTATGGGAGGGGGACCCCGTACTTGTGGGGTCCCGCGTCACTCCCGCGAAGTGTGTGGCGGTGTCAAGGGAGGGAGACTCCGTAGTCGTAGGGTCCCGCGTCACTCCCGTCGAAGCCACGCTCTCCACGCTCTCCTCGTCTGCAGGTAGGCCAGCGTCTCTGTAGTGACGCGGCGCAGTCTGCCCGCCCTTAGCGGACCGTGTCAGGACCATCTTGTTCTTTCTTGAAGTCTTCAAAATCCGGCTACTGAAGGACCAATGTTCCGGACCACCGCCTTTCGGTCAAGTCACTTGTTCGACTGAGTGGACTGTATTTGGTTGACGTGTATGGCGAAGTGACCGACCAAGGCGGGCGGCGGTCTTTGTCGGTGGAACGGTGCTGGGATTGGAAGAACTTCAAAGTCGTCGTTGTGAAGCGGGTCGTGTCGTGGTGCTTCTTGATGTAGAGGGTCCCGAGAGCGAGTTGTCGGGGGTCGTGTTGCTAGGTCGGTGTCTGGCGAGTGAGAGGTCGGTACAATGGGATACAAGTCTATTTATGCCAGCCGCAAGTTTATGTTGTCTGGAGGCTGTCGGCCATATAAACTTGCGGCGTTGGCGGTCCGCGAGCGCGTTCCAAGCGCTCCCTCTCGCACGGTGTCTCTCGCTTACTCGCGTGTGCGCAAGAGGGTTCGCTCAGCCGCTTTGTCTTGCCACATGTTGTCCCATTGTTTTAAGTCTACCTGCAGCTCGCCTCAAGGGACCCTTTCCAACGAAATCACCACGGACCGTCATTTATTTGGAATCTTAAAACTTAAAATATTTACACGCAAAGTACCTATTCCCTAGCTAAATCCAAAGTTATACAAATGTCTATCCTATAAAATGTCTACTCTATATAATGTCTATCCTATAAAATATAATACTTAGTCTAAACTTATATTGCTATGTCTGTCCGTCGCGAACAATAAATTTCAAATACACGTTAAAAATGAACTTAATGATTACTAAAAATATTTTTTTTTTTTTAGTTATAATACAATTCTTAATTAATAACTCCAAATATTAGAATAGAAACAAAAATAAAACCTAAAACTACAACCCAAAATAATTAATTAAGCGCGTAATTACATTTCATGCATTTTTTGCATAATCTTACGTGAGTAATTCCCGTGTAATATAAATAAATTACTCTAGTTTTATTTTAAACTATTATTAAAGAAATTAATCCAATAATATCCGTCTTTAGTTTTACCCATTTAATATTTTCTGTTAGAAGTGTCATCAACCAGGATTACCTCTTCTTTAAACAATCTCGCCATCTCCTCCCTCACCGTTAATGGCAAAATTGCCCCAACAACCAATGGCCAAGTTAAAAAAAAAAAAAAAAAGACTCATGGACTGTTTATTTTTTATTTTGACCAGAATGAAAGTCATGTGTCTATGATTGCATCAACTTTAAATTAATGTATTTTTTTTACTTAAAGATTTTGGGTAGTTTTGGCGCCAACGTGAAAAAACAAGACGTCTCAATGTATTATTTTCCAAAATATTTTTGATCCACAGTAATTTATTTTAGTTACTGGCAAGTAACTAAGTAACTGAAGTTCATTAGCATATTATGAAAGTATAGCAGTTTTTTTGTCAAGAGTAAGCTGAAACTTGAAAATACGAGTGAGTGAGCGAATGAGGTTTTTATTAATAATCATTAAAAAGGAACTAAATAAATATAAAGGCTTTAGTCCTTTATTTTTATTCCCCGTACTATGGCTTTTGGCTCCGCGTGATTGACGCAGTTGCCAAGTATCAAATAGCATGGAACTTGACAGGTGGTTTGACAGTACCTACGATAGAATGTAACGTGATTCGTAAATATAGAATGTGACGTCACAGAACGAAATTAAAGATTTACATTTTGCGAATAAGCGCAACTATGAAAACTAGTGGTGAAAACTAGCTAATTAGAGGTGGTTTTAAAGTGCCATGCTATTTAAAAAGGACTATATTAAACAATACACAAGGTATACATACATCGGTCCAGAGGTTGCGTAAATAGTTGTCGAAAGGTCTTCAGTTCGGACTAAGGACAGTTCGGGTTGAACTACTTGTTTATTATGTAGCTGAATCAAATTTAACAGTTTCGCTTCTTGTAATTATTTACGTTTCCATGTATGGTCAGTGGGAAGTTGGACAAATGAAAAGAACATCAATTAGTTTAGTTTTGGCTTCTATTCAACCCACTCATACAAAAGACTACAGCAATGAGTCAAAGAGTGTTTTGCACAACGTTTAATAATGTAAAATCGAAAGTTTGTCGGTTTTTGGCAATACGTATGTCACTTTCAAAGCTTGCATCATATCCGCTCAATTCATTTTGACTGAAATTTACACGACTTTTTTGCGTAAATACCTATGTGAATACGTAAAAAGAGGAGCTTCACCTACCCGACACCGCTTTATGGTTGATATTCCGAGAACCCGTACGAAGCGCTTTGATTCCACATTTATTGTGCGAACTGCTAGTCTGTGGAATTGGCTGCCTGAGTGGGTGTTCCCCGATGGTTACAATCTGGGTGTCTTCAAGTCGAGAGTGAATAGGTTTCTTCTAGGCAAGCATGCTCCATCGAAGGCCGCATCATCGCTTAACATCGCTTAGCAGCTAACGCTGAAGGGAAGGATAGATAAAGATATATTATTTATGAAACGGATGCGACGCCTATAATGAAGTGAGAGCCTATAGAGACAAGCTTATACGTTAGAGTAGTGTAAAAAACTTAGAAGTTTGATTTCGCACCCATTTCATACTTTCGAGAATTTGTATTGAGGTTCCGCAAGACTGTGGCTAAGATAAAAAAAAAAAAAACAGTAAAACCGTTTTATTTCGATCTCCTTTGAAATGTATCAAACCTTCATTTTCAAATGCCTATTTAATGATACCACACAAGTCGATACATATAGCGAATAAAATTTGATTAAAAATAAACGTATAAAAAATTAGCTTTGTTCTAGACCAACCACATAAAATGCAAAATTATATTTTTTTAACTTTTATAATTTAGACCTATAATAAAAATTGATTCTGCAAAGTTTCATGCACTTATGTTTACAACTATAAAGGTTAGAAGGTTCTAAAAAATAAGGAAGGACGGTCAGAACGAATATATAAAGGTTCCTAGTAGAACTTACTACGGAACCCTAAAAGGGGGGTTGTGGTCAACGAAATTAATGAAGAGGAAAATCCTACACGATTGTGCAAAAAAAAGTATAGAATTTAAAAAGTTTAAACATATAAAACGTATAGATATGTAACCAAGTAAGTAATTGTACTGGAATTACCGAATCTCGACTAGTACGTGACGAATCTCTAAATATAGGACGTAGTGATAAAATACATTACACAGAAGATAGCGCATGTCATTCTCTACAAATGATAACCTTTTTTATTCATTAAAAGCAATTTTTTAATCTAAGTATGTAAGGAAATTATTTAATCGTTCTCACCAGATATGTACACAGTCGCCAGAGTTGTACCTACATAGGACAAAATAAGACATAAAACAACCTAAAATCAAATATAATTATACAAAGTCACAAACACTTAATAAATAATAATCCACATAAAAATAATAGTTACATATAATAATTAATAATTACACTTTAAAATTCGAAAATACACAAGTTTAAGAAAATATTACAATCAGGCGACGTGTTTTTTTTTCAAGTTGGCGACAAAATACTATCTGTGCCGTCTGTTTTTCTTTCCCCATAATAGTATTTTGGCGTCACAAGTTTTGTACATTTGCCAATGTCAAGTATTTATTAATATCAAGTTTTATTAGATAACGTCAAGCAAAACATAGTTATAACCACATTCAAGCAAATTAATTCACGGCTATCTACTTTCATCTTTTTTATTTTCCTAATTCTGGTTGAACATAATATAGTCTATCCTTTTCTTCCTAGCGTGTATTGCATCCCAGCAAAAAGAGTTCGTTTTCTGTTGTTTACTTCTGCACAGTCTGTCATTACTCATTAGTATATTCACTGAAAATGTAGTTAGACTGTTTGACGCTAAAATAGGAGCCAACTAGTAATCTAGGTCAGCCCTTGCACAAAAACTGCGCTCGCGCGGCGCGCACTCGACCGTCCCGTGCTTGCGCAGCGCCTTGGCCAACAGCTTGGGAAACAACCCTGAACGGGTGGCGTTAATTACTCTATTACTACCGAAATATTAGCGTTAAGTGAATAAATATTAATTGGGTTAGATAGAATCAATGATGATTCAATAGATCACTTTTTCTATGTAAAAAAATAACCTAAATCATATATATTTCCGAAAGAATAGCACATAAAATTCTTAAAAGACATACATATAGAAAAACACAAAAAAGGTCCCAAACTAGGCTTAGCCTGTATCTTGAGTACCCGAAAATATCAAAGCATCCATAATTCCAGATAAGCACTGACAGTGTTTAACTGTTTCCATAGTAATTAATTATGTTTACCAACAGGTATTTCAGGGTTAATTTCGCATGTAACCTTGACGTTTCGATTATGGCCACGAAAGGATTTGAACTGTTGAACTTTGGTGGCGTTGCCACTTACATACATGATCTATTTTGGGGTTTGTTTACGAAAAAAACAATAACGAACCACAACAGAAAAAAATATGTACCAATAAGAAAAGATAAAATACGTAATGAATACCTAACCTATTTAAAATCAATATCAATAATTTACAAACTAATATCTCACATTTTAATGCTTAAACAAATTACAACAGGACGTAATTATAAGACATGTTTTATATAGCTTATTTTAATCATGGTATCATTTTAACCACTATAAGGTAGTATGCACATGGTCATTGTTGTAGCCGGCGGGGAATTTTGCGCTCGGTGACAAATGAACCCAGCTGGCATTTCTTCTTTAGAATTTTAAATTGTTTTTAAGTCATTTAGGTTGCTTTAAATTTGAAAAATACGCAATAGTTGATTTATCAGTTTCAAGCTGAAGAAAATTTCTCAAAATCCCCCAGTCTTCAGGGGACTAGGACTCCCAAAATTTTTGTGCCAGCAATCATACTTGGACCCGGGTATATCCTAAAGCTGCGATTAGAACCACCAGAGGATGGGCAGCATCGTCCTATTACTAGGTACACAGTGAACGTACTGCGATCCCCAAGCCGCCTGCCAAGCGTGGGGATTATGGCAAAAAAGTTGCCGGCAAACATATATTGTTAGACTTATTAACACTTTTTCAAGTAATGACTCATTCCCACATCTCTACGGTCAAAGAGTATCTTCACAGAGGGTCACGGAGTGTCAAGAGGTCGCCACCGAGCGAAAGCGTTGCAACATAGATTCAATGCTGTTAAGAAGCTCGTTGCATTACAAAATTATATTAAAAGGTCGCTTATTATGTAATTTGCATGTGCATGTTTATATAAGGCTAGAAAAGCACTTGCCGTGCGATGTTAGGTGATCCGTGATCTCTAACATCAAACGGCATAAATGAAATTAGTACACGAACAAAATATACTATCAAGTTGTTTTTACCACACGATAAGCCTCAAAGCCAAGTTCTTTAACTGCTAATTATTATTCTGTGGCTTCGGCCGTAATTTTTTTTGGTTTTCGCCTTTAGTGAGCAGATTAAAGTTATTAAAACCGACTCGTCTTCCGTATTTTACTGACATAAGTAGGTATGACAAGTAAAGTAAAGTTAAATATATTTATCTGTCTATTCCTCTTGGGATAATCAGAGCATGTAGGCGTGGTATGCTAAGTTATGCATAATTATTTTACACACCCAGATAATATTTCGTTATAGTTGCAGTTTTCAAAGGCGCATCGAAACGGCACAAAACAAAAAAAAAAAACTTGAAAAATAAACAAAATTCTCAGCACACTCGTTCGTCCGTCGCTCTCTGACCGACTTCTTAGTAATCGTAGTCACCGAAATATAAATATTTACACCACTGCATGTAGTCCCGTACAGCGAAATAACTGTTCCCTATGTCATTGACTCTTTTGGAACCTTTGGCTATTCAGGAGCATTGTACCTTTGAACGCTCCTTGAATGTTTGAATGGGGCTGTCGAAACGCGAGCTTGTTTACTACTCGTACCTGTTTGCTATTATGGTTGTCAATGTCATTTTGTTTTTATCTTTAATGTAGTGTGGAGTTTTGGTGCCAACGTGAATAAAACTTGTTGTCTCATTGCATTATTTTCTTAAACTCGTGTATTTTCGAGCTTTAATGCGTAATAATGGTGGGTTATAATTTTATTAAGTGTTTGTGGACGTTCTTGAGTGTGGGTAAGTGATATAACACGGTGAAACATGTATTTTTGTGTGAATTCCAAAGCTCCATAGAAGCTTCTTAGAAAGTCTCCACCACTTCACTAGGGCATGACTTAAACTTGACCCTGACTTACTTTCTGTGACTATGACTTGTGTGACGACAGTTCATCAAACTTGATAGTATGTTTAATACTTGATACTGGCAAATGCACAAGAATTAAGTGCGCCGCCAAAATCCTCTCAGAGAAAATGGTAAGAAATGTTTTCGAGTTTTCCTTCTGAGCTAATTTTGGCGTCGCGCTTTTTGTGTCAAATATTTTAACATTACTTTCAAGTTTAGTGAACTCAAAACAAGTCAAAGTAAATCACGGCCAAGTCCAATTCATGCGCTAGTAAAGTGGTAGAGGTTTTGCTAGAGGCTTCTTGGCATTTTGAAAACAATACAAAAAGAGACGTTCCACTGAATCATATTACTAGCGCACACTCGAACCCTTTATAACTAATAATCCACCAAATAATAATTATTACTCGAAATACACAAATTTAAGAAAACAATATAAGGAGGCATCATGTTTTTTTTTGCGTAGGCGCCAAAACTTTGAATTAATCTAAAATATTTACTTACCTATTCATTTTTTTGCATTTTTTTTCGCGTAACTACATTTTGTGTCTTCTTAGATAGGTTAGGGAAATGAGTTCCTATAAAATCATTAAAAATAAACGTTGCATGTTGTTTTCAAGCATTAAAAAATCAATACAATACCCACAGTATAAAAGAAATAATAATAATTAATTCTTTAATAGTTATATTTTTTGTACGTCTATTGTATGTGTGATGTATTTTAACAATGCACTTACAGCTATAACTTCAGTGAATAAAATTGTGTCAAGTAGTTTGACAAACAGGTTGTCGTTCTGTCAAGTGTAACGGTGTCTAGAATGCTGCCGTGCGCATACGCAATGTTTTGCGTCATTTCTCTGATAATAATTAAGTGTAAAGGTGCTGTGGTGCAGAATCATTTACGTCACAAGCTCAATATGTTTTTGTGACAAAAAAAAAGTTTGCGTGATTTTGGACCTTCATATTTCATCGGTTGTCAGATGACAGACGATGTTTTGCGACCGTTTTTACTCGACTGCCCAAGAAGGAGGTTTTCGGTTTTATGTATGAACATTTATTAGTTCTATGTTATTTTCTGTAGCCTAAATGACTTGTCAGATTTTGAAGTGCAAGGTTCGTTAGATTCTTCTTTATCTCCAGTAGTGTCGTTGGTTATATTTTGCAGTTGTTTTTCCGCAATAGTCATAACACTTTACATTACCTAATTGAGATGAAAAAAACTGTCTCTGTCCCTTTGTTTGTTACTTTATCATAACTTCACTACTGAATCGATCTGGAAGAAATTTTGCAACGAAGGTAAAGACGGAAAGACAATGACATAATATTATATTTCTAAAGATGCACATGGAAAATAAGCTACCTGTAATTCTTTTTTGGCTGTTTTATACTTATTTTGAGTGTTTCTTAACAAACTCACAATTACACACATCATACTACAGTAGGTAAGACTGTATGATCTACATAATTATTACCTACTAGCGGTCCTCCCTAGCTTCGCACGGGTATAGATTATAGCCTTATGTCACCCGGGGGCAGTGTAGCTTCTCAACAGTGAAATAATTTTTCAAATCGGTTCAGTAGTTGCGGAGCCTTTTCAATGCAAACAAACAAACAATCAAATCTTTCCTCTTTATAATATTATTATTATAGTATAGATAATATATGTAGGACCCGGGTATGTCCTAAAACTGCGACCAGAACCACCGGAGGATGGGCAGCAGCGTCCTGTTAGTACACGTTGAACGTACTGCGATCTCCAAGCCGCCTGCCAAGCGTGGGGATTATGGCAACACCCCTCTCTAAGAGGGAGGCCTTGTTCAGCAGTGGACATTTAATGGCTGATGATGTGATGTGTGTGTGATAGATAATATATACTCTATGGTCTACTCACACGTATAATCAGACACTTCTATGGAGACGGCCACTTATCTTGACATAACACTCACTTGAAATGCCAAGTTTATGGTTTTTATCATCTCAAGTATGAAGTCGAGTCAAGAGGGCTAATTCTCTAGCTGTTGTTGTCTATGGTTAACGGAATGTACCGGTTTGCTGTTAGACTCTATTAGACTCTAATGTTTATTTTTCACACATCTAGTGCTTGGATATGTGATTAGTTTCTATTTTTGAAAAATAGGCTTGCTTTGAATGCCATGTCACTTGGATGTAAAGCTACAAGTTGTGGTTGCCGTACATTTTTATGGGACAAAAAGTATTCTATAACTCTTCAGTCCTCCAACTATTCTGTGAATCACGTCGTTTTATAGCTCTGTTGCTGCGTAAAAGAAGAACAAACAAACCAACCAACAAACTTTCATGATTGATGCATTTATGACGAAGCATGCTTGTCTAGAAGAAATTGACTTGATGACCTAGATTATAACAGGGAAAACCCAGGCATTGGTAGGGTGTTTAAGTAGGATTTTCAAGTATTGGGAGTTAGTTCTTAATTTGAAAGAAATAGTTTTAGAATTCTTGTTTTCGCTATTGTTGTCCAGTCCAGAAAGGTATGTTAAATACTTATCTGTAGATTTGAACTTTGTGGTCTTATATAAATGTATACAGGGTTATTTTTAATACATTTAAAAAAAAAATTGAATGCTTCCCTACATCAGAAAAAAAATATTGGTAAGGTAGATTTTTTAATGATGGCGTATTTTTTAGCTTTATATTATTTTTGTGCAAGAATTGACTCTTAAGAATCACTGGGGGCAAATCCGTGCGTTTCTTTTCATTTCAGACGTCACGTTAAACTTATGTTTTTTTACGTCGAATAAGTTCGCCTTTGACCACCAACTCACCTGTTAATAAGCAACGATGTGACGACGACGTATTACACCCATCTGTTTGCGTCGGGGGTTAATAATAACCCTGTATAGAGCAAGTAAACAAGTTAGTACGTACCTATATCAATTTAATCGTGGCAGCAACATATTATGTATTATATGTTATGTAGACATTACAGAAAATAATAAATTACATACATACATTCATTAAAACATAACTAATGTAAACTACCGGAATAAACAAAGCTAGTCATGTGCATTTTAATTACAATAATTATGTAAATTATTATAAAATACGATAAAGAAATTATTAATCTACACCCTACCGATGTGCTTGTATAAATAACACCATGATCTAATCGGATGGACCGGTTTTGATAATGTTTTTCCCTAATCGAGCCGTCTTTAGGTTAAGATATTATTTAAATGACACTTTTTCTTGCGAAAATAAGATTATGCTTGAATTCGGTCATAGATTAAGAATGCGTGGATGTATCACTAAAAAATAGATATACCTAAACAAGAAATGAAAATAAATTTATATTAAACTTCTTTAAAGCTAAATTAATATTAGCGGCGCGCGAGTTTTAATGAGTTCCTGTTATATACATGACAAACATATTTAACAAATTTGATGTATATAAACTGCTTTGTCCTGTGGGGTGTCCCGTTCTTGTTCCCGGAATAAAAAGTAAAGTCCTGCGTTTTATAAAATTCCGTGCAGCTATTTAGCCGTGAAAAAGCTACACAGGTAGAAAGAAATACATAAGGGTTAACAATTAAACTAAATGTGTAAAGAAATACATAGGAGAGACAGGGTTAAGAATTAAATTATATGTGTAAAATGCAATAATTATGTGGAATGAGCTCCTCCTGCGGCATTTCCGAGTCACTATAATATGGAGTTCTTCATTGGGTTTAGGTCGGCCACGTAGCTGTGTTGCCCTTGGTGTTATAGCTATCCATAGGTGACGGTGATCGCTTATCAGGTAGCCTGATAGCTTTTTTGCCCACCTACATGGTATAAAAATAGCATTTACAATATTTGTAAATGCTATTTAATATAATAACATTTAGTTACTTCCTATGCAGGTAAGGGTTAAGTGAGTGGATTTAGTAAGAAAATCTCTTAATAATCACCTTGAAACTGCACAATACCGATACAAATAATTGATTTGTAAACTTTTAATTTAATTGAAACTGTCGTATCTGATTGCCAATTATATTTTAATCTTTGTCTCAAGGGTACTTGTGCGGACAAGTCCAATGTTAGGTATTTCCGTTTTATTCCACTTATACCTTTTTGGGTATGAGAGTACGTAAGAAACTGGTCAGTCACGTGTTGCGGCTTTTCTCGCTACAGGTGGCCTATCTTCGGATATTAGGTATCACTGATTTATTTAAATGTTTTTATTTTTACACACCAATTTTGTTGATAAATCACATTACTTAAAAGTAAGACATACTTAATTATTATTTTCTTTGTGACTGGTTTGTGGGTTTGAACCACTGACTAGGTAAAGCTACTAAGGAAGTCTTTGGCTTGAACCATAGCTATGGTTTAAAAGTATAGTCAAATCATCCAAATCCAACCAATGAAAAAGTCACATTGCATTTTCCTTTTTTTTATTTGTCAACTTCATCGTCAACTCTTAGTTTGTGGCTCCCGTGAAGAATGAAGATTCTTCAACTCCTCCAGTGTCCCGGACTGTCAAACGCAAGGTTTTTGTACAGTTTTGTACTGTTGGTCGGTAAATAATAATGCAGAGTTTTTTTTTATTTTTTATTTGTCTACATCCCCTTTGTCTCGCAAACAAATCAGGTATCAAAACTGATTAACAGATTTCTTTAAATTTCCTTCGGTCGGAATAATAAAAAGGTTTACAATGTATTAAGTAACATCAAACAAGTCATAGTCACAGTCAGAGTCAAGCAAAGTAAGTCACAATCAAGTCGAAGTAATACCCTAGTGAAGTGGTGGAGACTTTTCTAGAGGCTTCCTTGGAGTTTTGAAAACATCATGAAAAGACACGTTTCATCTCGTTATATCACTTTCCCACACTCCAGCACGTCCACGAACACTCACTCACTAATAATAATAATCCACCATTATTACTGGAAAATACACTAGTTTAAGAAAATAATAATTATATACAATGAGGCGATATGCTTTAATCACGTTGGCGCCAAAACTCTAAACTTAACACTCCTGACATTAATATATTTTTCAATTCTTTATTTTGGTGTCACACGTCATGTGCATTTGCCAGTGTTGAGAGTTTACCATAAATATTTTGAACCTTCCTTTCTAGAGTCTTGCCTTGCTATTGTGTAACGAAACTTATCGCTAACATTATAAAATATAAGTCAAACTCATTTCGACCATTTTTCAAGTCACGAGAACGCACTTACACGCAATACTGGACCCTAATTTCGCTTAAAATTGTGCAGTTAGAGTAGAAAATTGCTTGATATGACCCCGTGTCAGTAAAATTGTATAACTGAAGGCTTGGGATTTTTAATACAAAGAGATATTAAAGTTTTATGACATTTCCTGGTTCATTAGGAACTGCACTAGCAAAACGAAATCGCTGCAATGTGTTATAGAAACCCGTGTGTGTAAGCCATTTTGTAATGATTTTTAATATAGAATCCGGTATATAGGTAGATATTGCGTACCTACTTTATCTATATACATAAAATTGAATCCCTATTTACATTGGTCACGCCATAACTTGAGAACGCCTTTACCGATTTCATTCATCTTTTTTTAAGTTTTCTAATACTTTGTAGAAAGTTTTACGGAAAGAAATGTTAAGAAAATTGCGCAGAAAATTGAAAAATTTCAGAAAATTTATCGACGATTCTAAATTCGCTCGTTTGACAGTTCTAAGACAGGACAACGTCTGTCGGGTCAGCTTTGGGTCAGCTAGAGTTAATCATAAAATTTGTTTTACACTGGATATTTATTTTTATCCTACGCTAGTTTTGATTTGTCGATCAATATTAAATTAATACTTAAGTGGTTTCCAATATATTTTTATGCCATAGGTGCTAAAATTAATTAGAAATTAAAATTCATTTATTTCAGGTACTTCTAACCCATACACAGCAAAACAGTAGACAATTTATAACATTCAGATTACATTTCACACACGAATAAGTCACAAATAAAAAACAATACATCAAAATAAATAGTTATGTCATCAGAAATAAAATGTCATAAAAATATAAAAAATCAATTAATTTAAATAGTAAATTTAATATTCTAAACAAGCAGAAGGGCCGCCTGATGGTAAGTAGTTACCGTCGCCTATGGATACTTGTAACACCAGAAATATCACAAATACTTTACCGACCCTTAAGGACTCTATTAACTCGCCTTTTGAAGAAAGATATTGTAGCTTCTCGGAAACACCTATATCCTATATTTTTAAGGTTAGGTTAAGGTTAGGATTTTTTAGGTCCGATTGCTGTTAAATATATTTTGCGGATAATTCTTTACATATCTAGTATTTAATATTAACAGCCTATAGTCCGCTTTACGTAGAAGATGTTTGCCTTTAGACGTAACATAAAATTAATTGAAAATGAATAAATATAAAAAAAATATCCTCCTTCATCTTAGCACTTTCCACACCTGACATATTTATTTTTTATAATTTCTTCCTTAAAAATTTTGGTGTCCCACATCTTGTGCATTTGCCAGTGCCAAGTATTTAAATGTTTTAAAAACCTTACTTTCTTGTCTCCCTGTCCGTTGGCCTTGTCTTCCGTTGTCCAGTCTTGAGATGCTATTGTGTAAGTAACCAAACATCGCTATAGCGTATTAAAATATACACACAGTTTTATATATAAAAAAGAAATCAGTTTAAGTAATGCTATAACAGGATTAAAAAAGTTAAGTTTTCAAGTTTTCTAAAGTTATATGATTATTTACGGGATATTTACGTACCTTTTTTTTGTAACTGCGCCGAAATATCGGGAGCTCATTCCACAACCTTACCACGGTAAATATCCCGTAAACAATCATATAACTTTAGTGAACAACCGTGTTAGTTTAAAACAGTGATTTTCCAGTTTTGGCGGGTAAAAGTTACGTGAAAATTAGGACCTTGAAGAATTCTCCTAATTTGTTAAGAGCTAACATCATAAACCAAAATTTGCTCTAAATTCTCAATATGACGAAGTAGTTGTGATTTATACGACGTATAAAGCAATATCCTACCATCATTGAGCGCAGTGCAGCGATCGGCCGCGTTGCGCAGGCGCAGAAAGTTGGCCACGTGACGTAACACCCTACTTCCGATACACTACGACACTCGCGACCTTAACGTTGTGAAATAAAGACGGAAATATGTCGGCTAGTAGAATAATTATTAATTTGTTGATAAATTATTTTAGTAAATATTTAATGATTCTTGCGTCCTCTATCTTGGTCCCCACACTTTTTTTTAAATAATGCTTTTAAGATTTAAAAAAAATTACTGGCAAGTTCCTTTATTAACTAAATAAAATACAAGCTAACCAACCAAATATAAGCATTGCCATTCAGCGTGGTAACACCGCCAGCATGTTGGATACGCTGCCAACTGGTAGTGGGCTTGAGCATTTGGATTGTCTTTAGACCTTCAACGGTCTATGGGCAGTCTAACTGTATTTGTAGTGTTAGTGTAGTGGTAGTTACTAAAGAAACTTGCCACAAAAAACTAACACTGAAAACATAAACTAAGTAGCACGTACTACCTTTTATACAAAAACAGTTGGACTGTCCATATACCGTCGAAGGTCTAACTAAGGACAAAGTGAATTATTGAAATTAGGTTTCACTCTCAGAGCAAATAAAAATACAGAGTCCCTACGGCGCCCTGCCAAAGTGACGCCAAATCGCTTCCCAAAACTACGTGAATTCCCTACAAATACACGACTCACGCACACATACGCATTTAATACTACGTGAATTTCTTGTCAGAACGTCGTACTGAAAACATCCGTTTTAAAAAGAAACAATGACTTTTTGTAAAAACAACACAAAAGTAAATAAGAAGAGAGATAGAATATTTCCACACTTAAGTATTTATATGATCACTTATTTATTTTTATTGATGAATTACACGACACGAACTTCGACTACGCACACATGTTTCAAAAAGTGGCTTCACTTTTCGTGTTCGCGGTAGTCCCTCTGTATTTTTGTTTGCTTTGAGGTTTCACTAAAGTGCAACCGGTGAAATAATGTCTCTGACAGTTGGATGGATTGGATGAGAAAATTGTGTCATCCAAGTAAACACATTTTACGGTTACTCTGATTTAAAAACTAAACTACTGAACCGATTTTGATTAAATTTCCATGGGACCAATCTGAAATATCCCTTAGAATTTTCCAAGTCGTTTAAAAAATTACTGAGTTCTGAGGTAAGAGACAACAGAAATGATTCGAGAACCCCCTTGTTTTTTGAAGTCGGTTTAAAAACATGCGTGACATGCGTCAGTCCATGTTAAAATAGGGTCATTCTCTACTGTTGCGTGATACCCAAATATTACCTACTGTGAAGTGAAGATTTTATTGCAAATGAGTAAAAACCCAATCATACTACTTCCGATTCATTCTTACGACCTTTGAATTTATGCTAGTGAAACGGATGGACAGACGGATACGGAAAGTTTCCTTTTAAGGCCCTCTTTTAAGCGATTCTGTTTAGGTGATGCGAAATGTTGCGCGACTGCAAACCATATCATTTACGTTCGCGTGATTTCCCACTCTGCGTTGTTTAGATCCCGCGTTAAGAGATAGCCGTAAGGTCTCAGTTGACTACCAGCCGTCGAAAATTAGGACACTTGAATATTTACGAATTACCTTTATGTAGGTGAATGCATAATTCAGCTACAGATTCTGTTACTGTTGGTTAAATAAGAATGCGTGCATAACTTAGAATTAATAAGCTAAGATGAATCGGCTGATCGCACACCTGCGAAAAAATGTGGCGCCTATATAATACTACTATACGCTATATACATGAAATCGCGAGGAAAAACAGTCAGCTGTTCCATACATTTTGTCAAGTGTGAATAATGTTTTTTCTATGAAACAGCTGATTTTTTTTTCGCTTTTGCTGGCCAATCTGCTGCTGGCTGGTTCAGACTAAGCTTCTTAAACTTGTGCATCGGCGCATAGTTTATAAACTATCGGTTTTTTATCGTATACATTTCAGAGAGTGTGCATCAGATCTGCATGATTTGATTTCCCACCTGCTCATTTTTCTATCGCACGACTGGGCACGAAAACTCGACACCGCTTCATGGCGAACCCGTAAAATGCTAGGATTCCACTTTTATTGTGTGACCTACTAGTCTGTGGAATGCGCTGCCTGAACGGGTGTAACCCGATAGTCAAAATCTGGGTGTCTTCAAATCACGAGTGAATCGGTTTCTTTTAGGCAAGCGTGCTCCACCGTAGACCGCATAGATGGCGGTCAAAAGCAAGTTTATTATAGAATAAAAATAAATATAAATAAACCAGCCAAGTGCGAGTCAGGCTCGCGCATTGAGGATTCCGTACCACCACAAAATAATAAGGTCGTCCAAGTAACCGAATTACCAGTTATTATAACGTCTTCGAAAATAGTCCAAGCAATTGCTACGCAGCTACAGTTAATTATTTTCTACAGGCGCTCGAGTATAACATAATTATAACTTGGCAATGAACAGAAATTTGTCACCGACTGCACTTGGCCATTATTTTTTATTGTTTGTTATATTTTAGAGTGTGTACTATAATCATGCCAAGTTAGACGCTTGTACGTATTACCGTTTTTACATTAGAGCTAATAAAAAATACATTAAAAAAGTTAGTAAAAGTTGTTCATAATTATGAGTATAATGAACCCCTTTCGTCTTAGTACACCTTTCCTTATAACTTGTGAATTAACATGCATAGACACAAATTTATAACGGGTGCAGTTTGTGCACATCACATTTTTGTTTCATCATAGATGTGGCTCAGGTGTGCAGCCAGCTTTAGCTGTTTTTTTATAACGTGTTTATTATAGCACTAGTTATTGTTACGTTATAACGTTTACAATAATTACCGTACCTAATTAGAATTCAGGTTATTCTGGTATCTCAACTAACTTGTAACTTGTGACCGCTTTCTTTGTGGGCAGTTTTTGCAAAAAGTGATTACAAGCGTCGATTGGTTAACTGATTACAGCTGTTTTGTAATAGTTATCTGTGTGTATGTTGCTTACATTGTAGGTTGGCTATTGAAGTTGCAACATTGCCTTTAACTTTCTACTGTTGGACCAAGTTATAGTTATATGCCTCCTAACGCACGCGAGTGATCTCGGTCGGCAGTTCTTTGCAACCAGTTTTCACACGCCGTTTAAAGCTGGAAACAAATTATTGGACGCGGCTGACGGACGCGACATAAAGGTATCTAGATAATGAATGTACACTGAGCTTTGCAAGCTATCGGACGTAAGTCGTGGACGTAACCTTGGGCTGACCTTGAACTTTCGGACGTCCGATGTGTTTTTGTCAGCCGAAACCACGTCTCAAAAGACTGTGTAACTAGTTGTGCACACTTATCAGTCGCGTCCGTCAGCCGCGTCCATCAGCCGCGCCCGATAGTTTGTTTCCAGCTTTACACAGGTCGTCATTCCTCCTGGCCGCAAGTTCCACCAGAATAAAATTATAAGTGTCTTTCATTTTATTACCACTGATTAGAGTAACACGAAAATAAAATATTTTCTTATAAAACTAAGCCACTTGTTTTTTTTTAAACTAACGCCTTAAAAAATGTCTGGAATTATCAAATATATTTTGTCACAATGCATTTATTTACTTTGGCCTCTTTTTTGTCTACTAACTAAACAAGTATCAAGAGAAGTTTTGGCGCCAACGGAAAACCATCTCGCCTCATTGTATTGTTTTCCTAAACTTGTGTATTTTCGAGTGTTAATGTGTAGTGGATAATTATTTATTTAGTTTTCGTGGACGTGCTTGACTGTGGGAAAGTGAAATTACGAGTTGAAACATGTCTTCGTGATGTTTCCAAAACTCCATAGAAGCCTTCAGTACTCCACCATTTTGCTAGGACATGACTTTGACTTGACTGTTAACTCTGACTAATAACTAATATGTAAAACTACTGCTAATATATATCTGCAATATCTAAGTAATATGTATTATTTGATGATATCTAATAAAACTTGAAAATATTTCAATACTTGACACTGGCAAATGCACAAGACATTTAAGCCAAAATCCTTATAAGGGGAGAAAAAAAAGTTCCCGCCGTTTTCTTGATGTTTGAAGATAGATACCTAAGTAATTATTTTTACTGATTCGCAAAAATAAATCGTATCAAATGGGAAGTAACAAACCAAGACGGATCATCAATCTTCGCTATCGATCAGCGAAGCGACGAGAATTGATGTCCACTTTTTACCAATATTATCTTCGGCGAATTGCACAACGCGGTCGACGGCCGCTAACAGATGTGCGCTGCGCAGAAATGTTGCAATTCCAATGCAAGTTATAACAGCTGCTTGTAAATAGATAGCTTGCGTAACCGGCATTGTGTGGCGAATGAAGAGGAGTCATCGTTTATTGAAAGCCTTTGGTTTTGGTCTTGTTTTGATGTAGTGCTGTCGTGTAAATCAATTTGGAATATTTTTTGCAAATCTGTGATTAAAATTTGTTAGTGTAATGATTATTCTGCGTTAAATAAAAAATAAATAACTCTTTCGCATTTTATCATAGAACCCGCATTGTTTGCATTGTTGCGATAAAAACTTGCTCTATAAGAGTTGATTTGAACATATTCTATTTTAATGAGCAATTCCAATGCAAGTTAAAACCGCTTGCTAGAAAATGGATAGCTTGCGTAACCTGCATTGTGTAGCAAATGTGATGGAGTTATTGTTTATTGAAAGTTTTTGGTTTTTGGCATTAGCTTACAGGGCTGTCACGTGTAGGTAAATGAATATGAAACACAACTATATTTTGATTTTGCCTTTTTAAGAATTTTTTGATCAGTTTTTTTTAACTATCTTTATGCGTTACCTACATTTTATAAAAAAGCTGTAATAATATGTAGCGTACATTTGAAGTCTTTACGTTTTGTTTAACGCGCGTCGAGAACTTTTCTCTTACGCCGATAAGCGGTGCGTAACACACTTTTGGGTTCAAAACTATTTTAACTCATGACCGTAGTCCGTAGACCGTCATAGTATCAACGCTATATGAAACAGAGTAATCATAGTTTACCTTTTTTTTTTTCTAATAAGCATGGTTATAATGATATTCGCTACTTGCAATCATAGTCAAAATAATAGCAACTTTGACGTGAACTTCCGTTGATATACAATACTGAAGTTATATAATTATTTACGGGATATTTACCGTGGTTAGGTTGTGGATAGAGCTCCCGATATTTTCATGTTCACTATTAGATTACAATACTTATCTTTGTTGACTCTGACAGTTGAGCGTTTATTTTTGTTTACGATTACTGCCACTGATTGCTAGTGGTGCTAATGTCTATGTCTGTTTTATTTGTTCGTTACAACATCTACCACAATAAGCCAAGCGGTTCACTTTTAATCGTTATTACGTTTTTAGCTCTTTCTAGCTTTAAATAGAATAATTCTGACGATATGAATACTAAAATAGGTGCCAAAGTTAAGCTTTCACAACTACAAGGCTAGACCGGTATACGTAAAAAACATATAAAAAACATATTGTTTTAATTCCAGCCGTGGCATTTTAGTTTTTCTTTTAAAAAAACTATCTCGCAATGCTAATTAGCTGCAATTTAAGTTCATGGTTAATGATGTTTCGACATTTGCAAATTTTGTGAAATATAGTTTGGCTAAGAGAGAGGCATAAGAAATCTTGACGATTAACTTCGATGATAATGGAGTTTCGACCGTTTCAAATTACGTTGCTAAATGTAAATAGTATTTTGTTTGTTTGATTTAGATCAACTTACAGTGTAAACTGTATATAGCAGAGTTACTTAAAGCGACCCCAAAGGGGTCCATAATAAGAGAGTCGGGGGTCCATTTTTTTTTGACTTACCTATACTGTTGGCCTTTTGGCCTCTACAGCTTGACCGGAGGGTCCACAGTACCGGGGTTTATTTAAATGAATTCGTTTGAATTATGCAGTTATTTAAATTAACAAAACCTAAAATGAAGTAATTTTCAAAAAGCACTGTTTTCTTATTCGAAAATTCTAGTCACCAGGGGTCTGTAGTATTTTTGAAATTTTGAAAATAGTTTCTGAGTTGTTTCGTTTGTTGAAACTTCAAAAAGTTTCAGAATCATTGCTATATAGCGACACTCGATTTAACGACCAAGTCCCTAAAACTTCTAAATTACTTGACTTTGGTTTCACTTGTTTTCCATACAATGTTTCACTCTATGTAGCATCACATCCACTCTAAATAACAACAACATTACGTCACTATTAAGTAATAAACAGTAATTTCTAGCACCTCGTATTTTAAATAAAATAAAATAAAATAATGGAGCCATCGAGATACAATTCCTAAAAAAAATGCCAAAAAAAACAGTTTTTTACTGTGGGGGTGTAGATTTCAATGAAAGGGGGAAAATGTAGGGTGTATTACTGAAGCCCCACTTCAGGCGCGTCATACGGTATGCTGTTCGCGCCAATCCGGTTAGAGGTTCTTAAACTAAAGTCAAATAAAGGCCAAAAATTGGTAAATTTATTTTCTAATTTTATGTATTGTATCTCGATGACTGGAGCAGCAAAAAACTTCAGACAAAGGTAACAGGCTACACGCAATAAGCTTTGTTATTTGTATTAATATTAACGTTCAAAAACGTTGATATTATGATAGTAAAATAATATTGATTTTTCTTCTTTAAATTTAATGACAAATCTATCAATAACCCCATAAAATGCGCAGTCCCAAGTGTTGCTCCATTATAGAGTTTACACTGTATTTTAAATAGATGTTTTGTATTCTTTATTGGATAATTGTTTTTGTGGGATATTGGGTTGTGAGGTTGCAAAGGTTGTTAGGAAGAGATCGCTTATAGCGATAAGGTCGCCAACTGTTTTAAGTTGTTTTTGTCCTATATGTGTAATTTCTGGTGTGAACAATAAAGAGTTATCTATCGATCCCACACTCGACCATATTCACGAACACTTAATAAATAATAATCCACCATTAAACATTAACACTCGAAAATACACAAGTTTAGGAAAATAATCCAACTAGCCGAAATGTTTTTTCCACGTTGGCGCCAAAACTTCCAATAACGTACCTATACATAATTATCAAGTTGCCAGGTCAAAAATTTGTGATAATTACGCTCTAAGGTTGCCACTTTTTAAGGGAAGATTATTCTAGCAGTGTGTAAATGTTACATGGCTAACGATAATGATCTTTATCAGTCAGACTGAAAGTGCTTCGAAACAATCACCGCAAGTTAGCTTGACCTCTCCTACGACCACTCTAATGATTGTGTTTAGTCACTGTAATGTCTAGCTTAGACCATATCTCATGATGTAATGGACCATCTTCCGTGATGTAACTCGCGGTTGATGAGGAAATGTCAGGTAAGTAGGTAATTTAACATTAAAAACATACTTCAAACTAATAATATTATGAATCAATCAGTCAATTTATTTAATTGCCAAAAAATTATATGTACCTATATTTATCATGCTACTTTAGATTATAATAACACTTTGACTAATGGTCACACCTACCAGCCAGAGCTAATTGGCACATAAAAAAAAATTATGACAGATACACTAAGTAATAATTAAAAAAAAAAAAAACGATTGGGAATGAGAATTACATTGCAAATGGCAAAAAAATACGAGTTGATATTTTATAGGTTGGCGGAGTAAATTATAAAAAAACTCGAATATATATTTCCGAATACTTGAACTCCGCCAAAATAAATAGCATCAACTAAATATGACTTGCGATGTTATAAAAAAAAAGAATAATCGATTTATTTCTTACTTATAATTTTATTCGATTTATACAAGTTAAAAAACTTTTTAAAAGTTGGTTGGGACAAGACTTTTATGTCGAAGCTTGCACCAAAATTTGTATCCACCTACGACTTGTGTTTAACAGTAATGTAAACATCTTCACGATTAAAGTTTCATCCAAAAGAGCGTTAAGTATAATTTAAGCCAAAAACAACAACGAATTTGAAAGTAAAAGGTCAAATACGATGAATTTAGGAGCTTCTGTGGGCGGAAATTGGATTTGCTGTGTCTTTGATTCCATTTGTTACAAAATGTAGTGAGATGATTCAAATTCTTGCATAATAAGACGGTTTTGGGGAAAAATACGAGTCGAAATTGGACAAAACAGTTTTTGGCACAAATATTTCGTGTTTGGTATCTGAAAAAAGGTTTTTTAACGAGTTAACGAGTTTCGTAAAAAAAAGAATGTAAACTACGAATCTTAATCACTTTCGCAAAATTTATAAAACGGAAGACTAGCGGGTCCCAAATATCATTATCATCATCATAAGCCAGAAGATGTCCACTGCTGCACATAATTATATAGGCCTCCCTCTAAGCAGCACTGAACGGTAGTCTGCCATCTGCATCCACTGGGTGCCCGCTACTTATAATACCGATCCGATATAATTGAGTGACATATTAAAAGAAAATGTTTAAGTTCAGCTTTTTACAATGTTATTGCAGCTGTCAGAGCAAATAATTGCTTTGACCAAGTTTAATATGCATAACCTAACAAAGAGGTAAAGTTAGTAGGTTTACGTTTGTTTGTTTGAGGTAATCTCCGTAACCAAGAATCCGATTAGAAACAATCTTTCACTTATAGACAGCTACACTATTTCTGAGTAACGTAAGGTATGTTTTGTTCACAAAGCGACCAAAGTTGTAGGCAAATCCTAGTTGTCGTTATCCTAAGATCAATTTTAGCTTTTTTACCTATTACATTTCCTGCCCACGACATATTTTGTTTGTAGGTTATGGCACGAATACCTACTCGTTAAATTGCACACACCGCGTAGTAAAAACAATTTCATAGTACTATTCAATGCTCAAGGAAACTTGTTTTTATCACGCTACGTGTCTATGTGTGGGTGAGGTGTCTGTGTGTGTCAGGAACAGCTGATTCGCTAGCAGTTTTATGATAGGAAAACTAACCTACTTGTAAAATATGGTTAGGATCTAAAGGAAAATTTTATGTTACTTGAAGTCGTTGAAGTTAACAAAAACGTATACGATTATGATAATGGTAGGGAATATTGTCATGATAAGAACACAGAGAGTCGATTGTATTTAGTTAGATACTAATTATTTGAAGTTTTGGCGCCAACGTGAAAAAAAAAACATGACTTCTCATTGTATTATTTTCTTAGAATTGTGTATTTTCGTGTGTTAATTTGTAATAATTGTGGGGTAATCATTTATTAAGTGTTAGTGGACGTGCTCGAATGTGGGAAAGTGATATAACGTGATACATGTATACAATTTTCGTGTTGTTTCTAAAGCTCCATAGACGCATCTTGTAAAGTGACTTAGTTTGCTTGACTGTGGCTGAGTTTTCATCAAACTTAATACTAAGATTATACTACACTAGCGACCTGCCCGCCCGGCTTCGCACGGGTGTAATTTACATTCCTACCTTCATACCTTCTACGGTGTTTCCGAGAAGCTACAACATGGGGTTCTTCAAAAGGCGAGTTAATCGAGTTCTAAAGGGTCGGCAACGTATTTGTGATGCCTCGGGTGTTACAAGTATCCATAGGCGACGGTGACTGCTTTCCATCAGGCAGCCCGTCTGCTTGTTTGCCACATATGGCATAAAAAAAAAAAAACGCGAAGCCGGGGCGGGTCGCTAGTTATATATATAAACCTTCCTTGAAAATGTATCTAACTGATGGTGAAAACCGCATCAAAATCCGTTTCGTGGTTTAGGAGTAGTTAGCGGCCATACAGACAGACAGACAGACGCGGAAAGCGACTTCAATTTATACTATGTAGAGATAGAGATACTGGAAAATGTACGTACGATGCTTAAATTCTCACAGAGGAAAGAATTAATTATACTAATTATTTTGTAACGAATATTTATTACTAACGTAATTAAAATCGAATCGAAAATAACAATGAATGCTACTGCTGCAATAAACATTATGCTAACAACATTTTATTGCTGTTATTAAATTTTTATATTACCAATACCTTTCACATAGTTCACATGCATTCTTCTTCATTGAATTATGAACCCTATTGTGAAGTAATAAAACTTGAAAACGTAGTAAGAAACATAATTTTGGGCGTCTACATCAAATCTGATGCTCCTCTCAGATTCTGTCATGTGATTGTTAGTCGTATTAGAAGGTAATAAGGTATTAAGTTGGTTGTAATTTCGGCGTCCACATTGGCATTTTGAGTTACTATTTGAAAAGGTCATGCAGTAGTAACTGGTTAATTGCAGCAATGGGTCATCTGTTGCCATATTATGACCTTTTTAGGGATCTCTAATGCTTCATTGCATTAGCCATTAGCAGTTCGCAGGGTAATCATGTGCTTACGGATTGGTTTGTTATTATTATTTCTACTAATCCAAGTAGTAATCACCTTCGTGAAATCTCATCTTTTCCGTTATTAAAGAGCATTGTCCATTATAGGACCTGAAAACAGCAACTTTGGAAGAAAACAATTACATTGACAGAATCTGTCCGTCATCAAATACAGAATAAATAAAAAAGCCGTATTTAGTATTTTTAGAATCTTCAGGATCAATACAATCTTTAATCTAGCTATGAATCATTTATGATTTTTCAGTATAGTGCCTTTTTATAATAAAGACCTTAGTCTTCACTATATTTTTTTTTATCTTGCTTAAATTCTTGATGGTAAGAGTAACAAAAATGCAGAAGATAACCTTAACAGATAAATACTAGATTTCAACACTATGTATTGTGATATAGGCATTATCAAATAATTTATAATTACTCGTCTAATGAGCTAAATATCACAGAATATGATCTGAGAGTCTTCATTTCAATCTCACAGTTAATCCTCCAAACATGGAAATCGGTGCAATGCAGCCTTCCACTTGGGTAGGCTCAACTTTCTGTAATTAGAATGATACTAAATACGGTAGCAATTATCTATATTAGGAATGAGATCGGTCTGAGATAACTGCCTTGAGGGACACTCGCACTATCATACATGATCTTTATTATATGTGATGATAATTAAAACTACATTTCCGATATTATTTAGATATAAAACATGCAGTTAAAACGAAGTCACGTCTCTTCAATTAGTATTATCTTCGAGATAAAACATGCGTGATTCTTTATCAAAAGCCTTATAAGGGTATTTTGTGCATATTTCATAACATTTCGATTCTCCATGGTATAATGTGTCTTTTTTATTGCATTCTTTCAAAAGTTTTAATACATTTTAATGCAGAATCCTAATAAAATAATTAATGTGATTTTATTTTATTTGCAGGTAATTATCAGAACTACAGATGTTAAAGGTGGGAGTTATAAGGACTTATCTACTTCGTATTAAAAGAGACAACAACAAAACCGTTTTATGACATCGCCAACTTGTTCAGGTGGATAGAATTGGAACTATCTAAGCTGTTAACAGCGGAGTCAGTATCGTGGTTTCAAAATTGTATCTTTAATGGCCAAATCCAAATTTCAATAAATCTGTTTGACCTCTCGAGTTCATTCAAAAATCCCATAGAATCACTTTCAATTTTAGCAAATTTTCAAAATTTTCTTTACCTAAAAACTACTGACAATAAGAAACTTAAAAAAAAAAGTTATCGGTCTACCCGTCCGTCAAAAGATGCGCGTATCAACAGCATTTCATTTATATTTATGTTTAGAAAATAATGGACAGGCTTCAATCTGAACAAGATGAAGGTTATAGGCAGGCCTGCGATAACTAAATCGCTTCACAGGCGATAATTTATATGAGCACAGGCCATAGATGTATTTCGGACGCTACATAAATTATCTCTTGTAGATGGATATAGACATTATAAACCATTGGAGCTATCTTGTCACATTGCATTTAATTCGATAATCTATTAATTGACTATTTAGTACAAGTTTTGATAGTATTCGAAAACTTTTTTCGTTTTCGTATTGTTCCATACATTGCTGGGCTAAAAGTTATTCGAAAACTTTTTTCGTATTAGAGTGAAGCAATCTATACCGCCGCTTACTACCGATCTTAGTTCCTCCACGGTTCCGAGAGAGGCCCTTTACTAAAATGTATGGAACAATACGTACACGAAAAAAGTTTTCGTAACTATCAAATCTGGGACTAAGCTTACTGTAACTTTCAACCGACTTCCGAAAACGCGGTTCTCAATATGGCAGTTTTTTTGTGTATGTTAAGCAATAACTTCGCCAGTTGTGAGCCATTTAAATGTTTTTATTATTATTTTGTTTTGAAGAAAATATTTAGCTTTTAAGGGCGGACACAATTAATCCTGTTTATAGCACAATCGCTGAAGTAGTTTTTTTTTGTAAAAATGTATTATTTCTTCTTTTTTCCTGCCAACCTCTTTAACAATTTTAAATAGTATTTTTAGGGTTCCGTACCTCAAAAGGAAAAAACGGAACCCTTATAGGATCACTTCGTTGTCCGTCTGTCCGTCTGTCCGTCTGTCCGTCTGTCCGTCTGTCAAGACCCTTTTTCTCAAGAACGCGTAAAGGTATCAAGTTGAAATTTATAATAAATACTTGGGTCTATGGTTTCTTTCGGCTGTAAAAAAATAAAAGTTGTAAGTTTACTCAATCAAAAGATATGGACGTTTATGTCGCATATTTTGCGATTTCACAGGGAAATCAAAACCTATAGGTTACTTTCCGTTGACCTAGAATCATGAAATTTTGCAAAAAGTAAGTTCACATAGCACATATAAAGGAATAAATCCGAAAGTTACAAATTTGAAGTTATATCATTTAAAAATAATTATTTTACTATTACAAACTTACATATTGTAGTTGGAATGTATGGAAGAGCCAAATTGTCAACTACAAAGTTAAGTTTGTCTTTTAATATTTCAACTTCAGTTCGTTTTTAGGGTTCCGTACCCCAAAAGAAAAAAAACAGAACCCTTATAAAATCACTTTGTTGTCCGTCTGTCTGTCTGTCTGTCTGTCAGTCTGTCAAGACCCTTTTTCTTGTATCTTCGATATACAATGCGGCACTATTCATTCCTTTTTCGTTCACCACCTACAGATTTGGTTCAAAATTAAAACATAAGCAATTAATCAAATAACATTTTTATTTTTAACTTAAGTAATACTGCTATAGAAACTAACCACAATAAAATTTCAGCTATACTATAATTATAATTATCAGCTACACTATAATAATCTTATCTACTAATATTATAAATGCGAAAGTTTGTGTGTGTGTATATTTGGCTGAAGGCACCGCCGAAACTACTGCTCCGATTTAGATGAAATTTGGTATGGAGGTAGCATATTCCCTGAATAAACAGATTTCGATGAAATTTGGTATGAAGGTACCATATTCTTTGGATTATCACATGAGTTATTTTTACCCCGAAAAAAAATTATGGTTCCTGTAGGATAATTTCAATCATTCAACTCCGTAACTGTTTAACAGATTTAGCAAGCCGCAAGTGGCCCGCGAGGGTTAGTCAAGCACAAGTGACGTAAAAAAAGAAAAAAAACTTTCTAGGCCGCAAGTGGCCCGCGAGAGCGAGTGTCAAGCACAAGTGACGTACAAAAAAGAAAAAAAAAACTTTCTAGGTTGCTTGGTTCACTGGGCCGCAAGCGGCCCGCGAGGGCGAGTGTCAAGCACAAGTGACGTACAAAAAAGAAAAAAAAAACTTTCTAGGTTGCGTGGTTCGCTGGGCCGCAAGCAGCCCGCGAGGGCGAGTGTCAAGCACAAGTGACTTACCAAAAAGAAAATAAAACTTTTTGAGGTCGCGCGGTTCGCTGGGCCGCAAGCAGCCCGCGAGGGCGAGTGTCAAGCACAAGTGACGTACAAAAAAGAAAAAAAAAACTTTCTAGGTTGCGTGGTTCGCTGGGCCGCAAGCAGCCCGCGAGGGCGAGTGTCAAGCACAAGTGACTTACCAAAAAGAAAAAAAAAACTTTTTGAGGTCGTGCGGTTCGCTGGGCCGCAAGTGGCCCGCGAGGGCGAGTGTCAAGCACAAGTCACTTACCAAAAAGAAAAAAAAAACTTTTTGAGGTCGCGCGGTCCGCTGGGCCGCAAACGGCCCGCGAGGGCGAGTGTCAAGCACAAGTGACGTACAAAAAAGAAAAAAAAAACTTTCTAGGTTGCGTGGTTCGCTGGGCCGCAAGCGGCCCGCGAGGGCGAGTGTCAAGCACAAGTGACGTACCAAAAAGAAAAAAAAAACTTTTTGAGGTCGCGCGGTTCGCTGGGCCGCAAGCGGCCCGCGAAGGCGAGTGTCAAGCACAAGTGACGTACAAAAAAGAAAAAAAAAAACTTTCTAGGTTGCGTGGTTCGCTGGGCCGCAAGCGGCCCGCGAGGGCGAGTGTCAAGCACAAGTGACTTACCAAAAAGAACAAAAAAAACTTTTTGAGGTCGCCCGGTTCGCTGGGCCGCAAGCGGCCCGCGAGGGCGAGTGTCAAGCACAAGTGACGTACAAAAAAGAAAAAAAAACTTTCTAGGTTGCGTGGTTCGCTGGGCCGCAAGCGGCCCGCGAGGGCGAGTGTCAAGCACAAGTGACTTACCAAAAAGAAAAAAAAATCTTTTTGAGGTCGCGCGGTTCGCTGGGCCGCAAGCGGCCCGCGAGGGCGAGTGTCAAGCACAAGTGACGTACAAAAAAGAAAAAAAACAACTTTTTAGGTTGCGTGGTTCGCTGGGCCGCAAGCGGCCCGCGAGGGCGAGTGTCAAGCACAAGTCACTTACCAAAAAGAAAAAAAAAACTTTTTGAGGTCGCGCGGTCCGCTGGGCCGCAAACGGCCCGCGAGGGCGAGTGTCAAGCACAAGTGACGTACAAAAAAGAAAAAAAAAGCTTTCTCGGTTGCGTGGTTCGCTGGGCCGCAAGCGGCCCGCGAGGGCGAGTGTCAAGCACAAGTGACGTACAAAAAAGAAAAAAAAAAACTTTCTAGGTTGCGTGGTTCGCTGGGCCGCAAGCGGCCCGCGAGGGCGAGTGTCAAGCACAAGTGACTTACCAAAAAGAAAAAAAAACTTTTTGAGGTCGCGCGGTTCGCTGGGCCGCAAGCGGCCCGCGAAGGCGAGTGTCAAGCACAAGTGACGTACAAAAAAGAAAAAAAAAACTTTCTAGGTTGCGTGGTTCGCTGGGCCGCAAGCGGCCCGCGAGGGCGAGTGTCAAGCATAAGTGACTTACCAAAAAGAAAAAAAAAACTTTTTGAGGTCGCCCGGTTCGCTGGGCCGCAAGCGGCCCGCGAGGGCGAGTGTCAAGCACAAGTGACGTACAAAAAAGAAAAAAAAAACTTTCTAGGTTGCGTGGTTCGCTGGGCCGCAAGCGGCCCGCGAGGGCGAGTGTCAAGCACAAGTGACGTACAAAAAAGACAAAAAAACTTTTTAGGTTGCGTGGTTCGCTGGGCCGCAAGCGGCCCGCGAGGGCGAGTGTCAAGCACAAGTGACGTACAAAAAAAACTTTCTAGGTTGCGTGGTTCGCTGGGCCGCAAGCGGCCCGCGAGGGCTAGTGTCAAGCACAAGTGACGTACAAAAAAGAAAAAAAAACTTTCTAGGTTGCGTGGTTCGCTGGGCCGCAAGCGGCCCGCGAGGGCTAGTGTCAAGCACAAGTGACGTACAAAAAAGAAAAAAAAACTTTCTAGGTTGCGTGGTTCGCTGGGCCGCAAGCGGCCCGCGAGGGCGAGTGTCAAGCACAAGTGACGTACAAAAAAGACAAAAAAAACTTTCTAGGTTGCGTGGTTCGCTGGGCCGCAAGCGGCCCGCGAAGGCGAGTGTCAAGCACAAGTGACTTACCAAAAAGAAAAAAAAAACTTTCTAGGTTGCGTGGTTCGCTGGGCCGCAAGCGGCCCACGAGGGCGAGTGTCAAGCACAAGTGACGTACAAAAAAGAAAAAAAAAACTTTCTAGGTCGCGTAGTTCGCCCAGCCAGGCCAGAAATTTAACTTTAGATCTCCTGCTCATAAAGCACCGTGTACCTACCGACCATCAATATCCAGGATGAAATACATAAAACGTATTTAGTAGCATCCTAAAATAAAGCTTTTTGCTTAGTACTTCATAATTTTTCCCTAGAACAACGCGGGCAAAGCCGCGGGCGGAAGCTAGTAGTTACATAAAACGTATTCAGTAGCGTCTTAAAATAAAACCTTTTTGCAGAGAACTCCTTAGTTTTTCCCTAGAATAACGCGGGCGAAGCCGCAGGCGGAAGCTAGTTGTAATATATGTTTTTGGGATACTTAATCGGAAAAACGGAATTAGTCTTCGATGGGCGAACTATTGAACTTATAATACTTGGACAAGTTTGTACGGAACCCTCGGTGCGCGAGTCCATCTCGCACTTGGCCGGTTTTTTTATGGATTAAAGCTCTGACAATAATTATATAGATTGGATCTACCTTAGACTCGACTATCTAGTTAGTACCAGGTAAACACATATATTACAGACACTGACATATTCTTACTAGTTCTAAACGCACACTTCAATATTGAGCGGCACACAACTGCAAACGGTTATGCTCAAAAATATCAAAATGTAATTAAATTGACGACCAAGGGTTGTATTTGCTAAATAGGAAACTATGGGTAATTTATACTATTTGATCTGTGCATTACAGTTTATACTTCCAGGTTCAAATAACTCTCATTTCATTTCATAGTACTCATAAATTAATAGAAAAAATCCTTGCACCCTCTTTAGGCCCTTCCGAAGTAGTTGTATCTCATTCGAAAGAGGCAATGAATGCTTGGAGGCTTGCTTGTCCAAATACCGATTTTCCCAGGAAGTTGTCTTCCCAGAGACTGTGGGATCGGCCGATCTGCGAACTAGCACGGAAATCGCTACTAGATACGTGTCCTAGTGTTGCAGATCGCGCTCGTATTCTTGCTGTCTCTGTTTGGGAATCGGGACTTTGGTTGCAAGCTATGCCCTCTTTTAACACGGGTAGCCTTTTAGATCCAACCGCATTTCGTCTAGCTGTCAGCTTACGCTTGGGTGCAAGGTGCTGTGAGGCCCATCGCTGTCAGTGTGGTACTGCTGTTGACCAGCTCGGTCACCATGGTCTCTCTTGCTCGAGAAGCGCTGGTCGTATTGGCCGACACGCTAGCCTGAACGACATCATACGCAGGGCTCTTTCCACCGCCAATGTCGCAGCTGTGCTCGAACCGAGTGGTCTTGCGCGCGACGATGGAAGGAGGCCTGACGGTATGACACTTGTGCCCTGGAGGTTGGGGCGGCCCCTTGTATGGGACGCAACTTGTGTCGATACTTTGGCGCCGTCACATCTTCCTGAGACACAGGGTAGGGCTGGCGCGGCTGCCAATTCGGCAGAGCAGCACAAGCGACGCAAATATGCTAACCTCGGCAGTGGTTATATATTTGAGGCGTTTGGGGTCGAGACATTGGGCCCTTGGGGACCGGGAGCTCACCTCATTTTCAAAAATCTTTCAGAGCGCCTGGTTAATGCGACGCGTGACCAAAATGCTGGCGTGTTTCTGGCTCAACGCATAAGCATTGCCATTCAACGTGGTAATGCCGCCAGCATGCTGGGTACGCTGCCAACTGGTAGTGGGCTTGAGCATTTAGATTGTCTTTAGACCTTCAACGGTCTATGGGCAGTCTAACTGTATTTGTAGTTTTAGTTTTAGCTTGTATTTTGTTTAGTTAATAAAGGCACTTGCCCAGAAAAAAAATAACTCTCGATTGTTTTCAAGATGTGCGGTTACTTGCCAATTTTCTATTCCGATATTAAATTGATTCTGTTAAGTTTTCTCCGTTGTCGACTGGCTCGTGATTTATCTGACAATTTGTTTGTGTCATGCTATAGGAATTATGGAAGTGTCAAGTATTTAGCTATCATTTCCATAATTCGTAGCAATTTTCCTTTACGAGACTTTATGTATATGTGTTGTATGTATGTGTGTTTGTGTGTGTGTAATCTAAGAGAAAATATTATTTTATTGTACTGGTTAAAATATAATGCTCAGAGATATCTCCTAACTCTCGTTGCTCGTTGTTTGTTCTTTGTTGTTCGTTTTCGTGTTGTTGTGTCTATGTTTATTTTTGTGTATTTCTGTACAAAACATCTGTTGCTCTGTTGCTGCGAGAAAGAGGAACAAAATAACCAATAAACACACTTTCGCATTTGTTATATTAGTATGTAGTCATCATCATCATCAGCTTATTTGATGTTCGTCCACTGCTGGACGTAGGCCTCTCCTAAAGAATGCCACAAGGCACGATCTTTGCTTTTCGCATCCACTAGCCACCAGCCGCCTTCCGCAGGTCTTCACTGTACCTGGCTGCAGGGGGTGGTCCTACTCTAGGTTTGCCGATACGCTGTCTCCACTCTAGAACCCGTCTATCCCAGCGGTTGTCAGTTCTTCTACAGATATGGCCAGCCCATTGCCACTTCAGCTTAGCAGCATTAGTATGTAGTAGGTATGATTAATTCTCAAAATACCACAAATTTGCAAAGGATTACAATCCTGCGACATAACTTTTTCACGTTGGCGCCAAACTTTCCTTACTTAAGGGATTGTAATAATGCCCCTAATAATTATGCTCATGAAAATTTTTCATATCACCTCTTAACAATGTTGTTCTATATCGCTTCTAGTAACTGTATATCTGCATGTTTATCTGTCCGCTTCACTTCCTAGCGCTGTGCCACGCACACAGATACACAACACGTGCTACACCCCACACGTACACGGCTTGTATGTGTGCGTATTACGTTCACTTTCGATTGCTGTGAAGTTTAGTTTGCTGACAAAACCACCTTATGTTGTAGCACTTAACAAACCCGTAGGTAATCAGAAATTAACGATAATCTAATTTTTAATCAGAAATAGGTTTCCTAATTTTCACGTTTTCTGCATTTTCCCGGGATAAATGTTCCATAGATATCATTTGTTTTTTTTCATCTGAGATAATTTTGGCATCGCACCTCTTGTGCGTATGCTAGTATCAAGTATTTAAATTGGTATATTATTTACTTCTTTAATTTTGTTCTCATGATACACAATGGCGTCAATTCTGTCATACCACTCACTAAACTAAACCAATTTGACAGGACTAAATTTATCTGCGTCTTATTTCATTTCTATATATGAGAGAAATGACAGTTGTTTCTTTGCGCGATAGAATCCGAAACGTGGATATTCATCAAAGAACCAGAGTCACTGACATAGCTATTAAAATTTACAAGTTGAGGTGGTAATGTGTAGGCGACATCACTCGAAGAACCGATAACCGATGGGGAAGAAAGGTTCTTGAGTGGAGACCACGAACCGGAAGACGCAGCGTAGGTAGGCCTCCCACTATATGGACCGACGACATTGTGAGAGTCGCTGGCATCCAGTGGATGCAAAAGGCTGATGATGATGATCAGCATTCTACTTTGAAGAGGCTACCTTGATCGCGTTTCAACTTATCGGCTGCGTTCTTGACATTGTGACCTAATTTGACATCTCAGTAATTTTGCGAATCTAGATTTTAGATATCTACGTATTGTATTGTAACCGAGTCAAAAATATCATAGACCATCACAGATAGAACATAGAATACACCGTAAAGCGCCAAAAATACACTGACATGAGAACTTGCGAAAGTTGAACTTTTGCAAGCGAATTCCTTCAATCTGCGTGAATGACAACAAATTAGGTTCTGAAAACTTCGTTAGCTTGATAATTTCAGTCTTAGAAACGTCAAAAATTAGCTCAAATTAGTCAAATAAATACTTAGTTCAAAAAATAGTCTCGTTATCGCACGTGGCAATTTCCATCGGCGCATTTCGTAGAGTAGCTCTTCGCACAATAAAAGTGGAATCAAAGAGCTTCGTACGGTTTTTCGGAATATCAAATTTGAAACGGTGACGTCATTTCGTGCCCTCTCTGGCAGTCCCATAGAAAAATGGGCAGGAGATAAAGCAAATCAGATGCACATTCTCCAAAATGTAGACGATAAAAATCCGATAGGCTAGCATCTTCATGATCATACAATACATTGTGATAAAGTCTTGCTAGTTTAAACTGGGCTTAACGATATTATCCAACATGTTATTGTCTGTGACGGAACCCAACAATACTGGTAGCATTCCTCGGTAAATACATAGAACCCATTGTTTTGATATAACAGTTTAATATCCTTGCATGCCATGCTCTATTGTCTTAGTAGATTTGGTATTGTGGTATTAATTAATTAAGATTGCAAACAAACAAACAATGCTATTCTTATAGACATGTTTAAAAATCACGATTGATATTTGAAGCAGGGTAAAATATGTGAATATTCTTTTTAAATATAGTACTCTTAATTAAAGTCCAACCGTATATTGTCACAAAACGGCGGGAAATTGTTTTTTTAGATGACAACACTGAATGTAGGCCATAAAAAGCTTAAAAAACTATGCACCTAGTAGTCAATAAAAATAAATAAAAAGCAGAAAAAAGAGTTTTGGCGCCAACTTGGAAAAAACATGTCAGCTCCTATATTATTTTCGTAAATTTGTGTATTTTCGATTGTAAATGTGTAATAATGGTGGATTGTTATTTATTGAGTGCTCGTGAACGTGCTCGAGTGTGGGTTAGTGATATAACGAGGTAAAACATAATTATCTTTCCGTGCTGTTTCCAAAACTCCACAGACGCCTCTATATTGTTAAGCCTCTACCACTTTACTGCGGCATGACTTTGACTTGACCGTGACTTACTTTGTTTGACTCTGACTGTGACTATGCTACTTTTTATAGATATAAATGATATTTCATCAAACTTGATAGTAATTTAATATTTGAGACTGGCAAATGCACAGGAGTGCGACGCCAAACTCCTCACAGAGGTATGAATAAAAAGTTTATAAAAATCTCAACAGTCACTACAAAGAGAATACAATACTACGTAAGAAGTCACTAGGTATATTTTCCATTGCAAAGATCTACTTATTTCACGCCTAGCTGCCCCCAGACCTAGATTAAGTACATTTCTTTAAGATTATCAACATTTTCGTCACCAAATTGCCGGCCAGATGACAGCAATATATTGCAATATTTCCTTCCTCAAGAAGACTTCAAGCGTTTGTACAAACAATGCAATGAGCATGTAGGTTACGGACGAATATAATTGTAGTTGATTATGGTTTCACATCGGGTAGTTTTAACGCTGGGCGATTGAAATCTTCGCAGCTTGCGTTTGGTAAAAAATACTGGTTGTTTGATGATTAAACAATCTGTTTTTTTTACCATTGATGTGAAAGTTGTTTTTTGTTATAATTTTCATGACCGTGGATTCAATGTCCTTTAGTCGTATCATTTAACATGTTTACATTGTCTTAATAGCGTCAAAAAAGTCATAGTCACAGTCAGAGTCAAGCTAAGTAAGTCACGGTCAAGTCAAACTCTAGCCCCTGTAAAGTGGTGGAGACTTTTGTATTTAGTGTTGCCCTGAAGACGGGCCAATATATAGAATCATCATCATCAATCACAAGACGTCTACTGCTGAATAAAGTCCTCCCCTTGAACAACAGCCTGCCATCTGCATCTGATCTGGGGGGTTAGACAAGACCCACTTTCTGTTAGCGTTAACGCCTGCGGAAAGATGAAATTGTATGAAAATGACATTAGCATGAGATAACATCTCTCAAGCTAATGTCATTGTAAATGTCATTTTCATACAATTTAATTTTTCCGCATTAACGCTAACAGAAAGTGGGCCTTGTTTAACCCCCCTGGTAGAAAAAAAAAAACTTTATTCTTTTACAAACCTACTTGCTTGAAACTTATTGCATACGATCTTCTTTCGTCGCAAGTGTGAAAGTTCTCGTTTTGAATCCGAATCGGAACAGTGTTGCAACTTCCCTTCTGAATTATTGCTCGCCTTCAATAACTCGTAAATAAATGGCTTTGGCTGCTTTATGACATGAGCTTTTTTTACTCGTACAAGTCCGCGTTGGACTACCATATCGCCTGTTGGTAGACTTAAAATATATCTAAGTACCTATTTAAGCTGAGTTTCAAAAAGAAAGCTGAGTTTCTGAGAGAAAACATAGATTGACAAACAAGAAAGCCGTCAAATTGAAAAAGTTGTCCGGAAAATTGTAAAATTTAAGAAAAAAATTCAGCGCTTTTTTTCTATGGGAACTTTGTATGACGACCATAACTCAAACAAATTTATTTAAATTTGGACAGGACAACGTCTGTCCAGTCATCTTCTTTCTTTTTCTTATAGATAGTAAATATTATCTAAAATCACTTCAACAAAACTTGCGTGAGGATTCATTATAAATTATTATAACACCAGCTTGCACTCACGATTATGTTATGTTTTTTATGTTTTTGTTTTTTTAATATATATTTAATAGATTATCGAGGATTTCATACTATACAACGTATATCTTTGAAGATTATACATATAAAAATAAATTGCTGTTCGTTAGTCTTTCTAAAACTCAAAAAACGGCTTAACCGATTTGTTTTTTATCTGTTTTGTTCGCCTCAATACCGTATTAATCGAACAAAGAACAATAAAATTTGCATTTTGCATTTTTTTCTATGACATTTGAGTAGGACAACGTTTGTCCACTCCTAGCTGATTGGTGTTCTAAAATCTCTTCAGATACCTAATTTAAAAGTTTTGGTCCTCTTTTCCATTTGGTCGTGGACTTGTTTCATTTTAATTTGTCATTGTGCATCTCATGCTATATTCTATACAATAGGAATCCCTTTTGTCAGTTATGTAAGTTGGTAGAGTATAATAAATTACATCTATTTAAATGTATTAGGTTGTCAGATTCCTGAATGGAGATGACAAGCACGTGGCACAATGGTGCCTGCCCACGCCATGCGCACGCAGGGGTGCTCCACTTGACACTGAAATTCAAACGTTATGTAGGTACCAAATGAAAAAAAAAGTTGTAAGGAGTTTAGGCGCCAACACAGATAGTGGGCGCCAATGTGAAAAAACATTTTCCGTCATTGTATTACCTTCTTAAACTTGTGTATTTTTAAATTTTAATGTGTAATAATGGTGGATTACTATTTTTAAGTAGGTACTCTAGAATTATTAATGTAAAATCTAAATAAGTAAGAACATAGATCATTATATAATTACTACTGACTACCTATAATTTTTATTTTGTATTTTTAATGACAGTGATTTGCCTCTAGTTGAATATTCACTAAAATAATTGTAAAATATTATGTCTTTGACTGTATCAATTTTCACTGTCGGTCGAGTTGACCCCTAGAAAAGTAGGTAAAATAAAATAGGTCCAACTCGGCCGCGTGGTCGAGTTTATTACCACCGAGTTGACACCTAACTCAAATTATAGCCTTGATTAAGTTACTGAGCTAATGGCATCGATTCTGATCTACTCTGAACTAAACTAAATTTGACAGCTCTAAAATTGTTGCCATCCTTCTCTCACATATTAAAATGAAAAGAGAGGCAGATAACTTTAGTCCTGTCAGATTGGTTTAGTTTAGTGAGTGGTATGACAAAATCGACGCCAACAAGTTTTTGCCAAAAGAAAAATACAGAAACATATTTTAGGTTACCTAAGTACTAGGTAATCTGTTGTAAGAACTATTTTGTTTTTCAAGAAAATTGCTATAAATAAACATTTGTATTAATTTGTAACCGTTGGTTAACAACTGTTTAAATGCAGAGGCCTTAAGAATCTATAATCACGTACAGTCAATATTAAGTAAGTAAATATGCCTACAAGGCAAACCTTCTTGCAACATTAGCTTACAATCAACACCTACGGGACAGTGACCAGTTGCAAAACTTCGTTTAACAGCTAATTTATAACCGCTTAGAAGCAATGGCTTAGGGCGCATTAACGGCCGGTTAAAAGCTTTGTTGTAATGCGCCCTAAATTATGTAACATTTAAAACCTTAAGTAGCCTGTATATCGTCTGGGGATCTTTCGCCCGCGTATTTTCACATTATAAAAGATATAAAAAAGAATTTGTAAAAAGTGACGAAACCTGACCTTTTGTTAACTATCATAGCATTACATTTTTTTTTGTTTAGATACCTTTTAATTTGACGGAGTAAAATGGTTAAAAGTACTTTTTACCATTTTACCATTTTTTTGTATTTTTTTTTTGCTAACAAGCTAACTATACTGACGGGAAGGGTGAACTAATCCGAAAGGGGTCCATAGAACCTACCCATCATTATGAACAACTTTTTCCTATAGGACCAACCCTGAAATAGCGGAAAAAATATCAGCTGTTCCGTACTATTTGTCGAGTGTGAATGACCGTTTTCTATAGAACAGCTGATTTTTTTTTTGCGATTTCAGAGTTGCTCCAATAGTAAAAGTTGTTCATAATGACTATGGACCACTTTTAGCTTAGTACACCTTTTCTGCCTAACCCAGTATTCTAAGTGTAGGTAAGATTAAATCGGATGGAGGTCCTGTTTCACTAACTTAATTAAAGGTTACAAATAAATCATAGCCTTAACCACAAACGCTGACATAACTAAGATAATTCGTTAATGCCATCTCCTAATTGGTCTTTCAATAGAAGAGATATAATTTAAACCACATAAGGATCTGATACCTAGATTTGCTTATGTAGATATAGCAATATAAATCAATTTATATTGATACTAGCTGCGCCCCGCGGTTTCACCCGCGTAGTGATGAAAAATGGTGATGATGATGATGATGATGAAAAGAAGCTTATTTCACTCTCTGGCTCTTGAAATATATACCCATGCATAAAATCAAGTCGATCCGTTGTTCCGTTGCAGCGTGAAAGAGGAACAAACATCCATACATCTATACATACAAACTTTCGTGTTTATGATATTAGTAGGATTGCAAGACATTTAAGACATGATTTTAATCTAATTATGGGCCAGAATACCGTGTGCTGCGTACTCGCTCTCGCATTTGATGGTTTTCTATACTAATATTTTAAAGAGGAAAAGGATTTGAATGTTTGTTTGTTTGTTTGCATTGAATAGGCTCCGAAACTACTGAACCGATTTCAAAAATTCTTTCACCGACGGGAAGCTACACTATCCCCGGGTGACATAGGCTATAATCTATACCCGTGCGAAGCTGGGGCGGACCGCTAGTTTTTAATAAATATAAAACGAGTGTCTACTTTTGAAAAATGAGCTTCGTTCATTTTGCGACGTTAATATTTAAAAATATTTAGTTTATTTTTATCTTATATTTTTTATAATGACCAGAATAAATGGGAAAGCCCGTTTATGTCATTTTTAGGGCCCTTATAAAAAAATGTTCTTAATATTTTGAAATACTAAAAATGTACGTAAATTGACCGAAGCAAATTTTTCTAAAGTTGACTCATCATATATCTTAAATAAATATCGAATGCACTTGCAATATCTTCCAAGTGTATTCAATGTTATACTTCAACTTTTACTATGGGACCAACCCTGAAATCGCGGAAAAAATATCAGCTGCTTTATTCATTTTGTCGAGATTGAATGACCGTTTTGTATGGAACAGCTGATATTTTTTCGCGATTTCAGGGTTGGACCCATAATAAAAGTCACAGCCTGTATTAGATTTGAGAGGGATGGAACTTCACTTAACAGAAACCACAGATAAAAAACTATAGTTCTAAATGCAACACTTTAGACCCGTGCTGCATCTGTTCTGACAATGCGACGTTCAAGCAAAGAATAAATGATAGTTTCTACGTGCTCAGACGCACTTTCTACGCTTACAATGGAGGAGTACCTACTCTAGAGAAAAAGTATGGATTGTGAACATGTTAGCAATAAGCGATTAGGGTTTTTGTACTAATTGGAAAGGAAGTAATGGCGGAGGAACAGTGACTAGTTCTGTGGCAGCGGCCTTCGATTGTCACCTGGCGACGTTGCTGGTATTTTTTTTCGGTTTCTTGCGCAAGTTTTTATTTAAATGTTTTTAATTTAAATTAATAATAGGCTTGCGTTTGACCGTCAACTCGCCTGATGTAAAGCGATGATGTGGTCTACGTTGGAGCACGCTTGCCTAGAAGAAACCGATTCACTCGTGATTTGAAGACACCCAGATTGTAACTAACGGAGAATACCCCCATTCAGGCAGCGCATTCCACAGACTAGCATTTCGCATAATAAAATTGGAATCATACGGGTTTTCGGAGGTGTCGATTTTTAATGCCCGCTCTGGCATTCCGATAGAAAAATGGGCAGGAGGGAATTAGACTTTGCTGGTATTTTTTTTGTTTCTTGCGAAAGCTGTATTTGGCCAAATAGTTTGATTTCTGGATAAACGCTTGCCTGTACTTAACGCTAACATAGGCAGCGGTGACCACTTACCATCAGGTGGCCCGTAGCTTGTTAGCCAAGACGCAGATCAACGAGAGATAAAGTTCAACTGTTAGATTTTCTGCTTGAGCATTCTCTAAAAGTGGTTCATAATAATGAGTACAATTACCTTCTTTTGGCTTCGAGAGTGTTCCCCTTACACCCCGTATACTATTAGGCTGTAAGTTTCCCTAAAAATGCAAAATAAAAATAAAAATTATGATGATATAAGACATGATCTTGACGATATTAAAATACCGTTAAATTAAAATGTTTTACTCACCTTCCTAATTCCATTTAATTTCATTCTCAAAAACCCGCGGTACCTAATAAAATAACACGCAATAAAATTATACGCCAAAAAAAAAACCATCTGGTTTTTCCAAAAAATCGAGTATCTCAATTTCCAGAAATCTCATTGACTCGTAAACGGGTTCTAACGGGACCCCATCGCGACTTCTAAACTTATGTGGGAACATTACTTTGTAATTTTACTACCTAAGGCGTAAGACACACTCGTAAGACGAGGCCCGGAAGCAGGCGTTCTCCTTCAAAGCAATATCGACCTACATAATCTTCTACTTAAAAACTCCACTAGGTCTTTCGCACATTGCGCATTCGAAATTTCGCACAAGTTCCTTTTTATGGGGCAAGTGCCTTTATTAACTAAACAAAATACAAGAATTAGCTTTAGTATTAAATAAAGTTACGACTGCTAGTTAGAGTTCCTTATACAACTAAGATGAATACTGAGAAAGGATTTTTTTTTAAATTAATCCCTTAAAAGAGTTAAATATTAAATATAAATTTCTTTCAGCAATCCCATGGGGATCAAAGTTTGTATGGAAGTCCGTAATGTTTGAAGTTAAAAACGTGAAAGTTGGTACTTACTTAGACTTTTGTTTGTAAGTAAAAGTTAGTTGTATTATAGGTTTTTTTGGAAACTCATACCGTAATAGGGTTAAATAGAGGATGAAAGTGTTTCTTATGTAACGTAGATGAGCATTAAGAAAGTACATATAGGTCGTTGATTAAGAATTGATATTTGAAAATTACACCTATGCTGAAGGCGGAACAAAGTTGCAAGCATGTAGTCGCGTTCTTTTAATATAAAACTAAATTTATAAAGTCGCGCCTGCCGCCCTAGATCACGTTCATGGCGCTGGCGCGCGATGCGTTTCTTTATTAGTATCGTATTAAAAGGACGCTAAAGTTAAAATTGCTTCGAAGAAGGGGACCCGCGTTCGCGGCCTGTATTGTGTGTCTTGCGCCTTATTCTACTAGTAATATTGTAAATATTTGTTTGTTGTTTCACGAAGCTACAAATCAACGGTCGACGTGATTTGCATAGAGATAGTGTGAGGGCCGATTTTTTTAAATCATAAACCACTATGCAGGTTTTTATTTCGGTTCCTGACAGGTACATAATTTAAGGGTATATCCTGCGGGAATATCCAAATGTGTAAATTAATGTAAAACCACGAGAGCAGCTAGTAAGACATAACTGTTCAACAAAGTCCTTTGCACTAAATTCTGGTACTTGCAAAATATCTACAATCAACAGTACAAAGCTAATAAACCACTCTGTTCCTTTGTCAAATTAAATAAACGTCACTTTAGGGTCCTACTCTTACTAATTGTCAGTTTTTATATAGTAATAAAGTACTAAAACATAAGTAAGAGGCAAAGGTAGTTTTGAAAACAGGTTGGTTATTCGATATCTTGAAAAAAGTTGTATTTCGGAACCTGCAGCGCGTAATTTCCGTAAAAATATTATGTAAAAACCTGTGGAAAAAGTAACTGTGTTGATTTGACCTAAATTGTTAAAAATTGTGTTGGATGTGATGTAATATCCCTTAATGAAAGGAGAATGGCAATTAATGTACGTAATTAAATATAAAACCTTTCAGATCAAGTTTTATTGACTTTTTATTTATTATTTTTTAGTTAATCCTCCGTAACATTACATATTTCAACTAGCTATCTATTACGGTTCGAAAGATAAACGAACAGACAGACAGACATCGTAGGCATAGTAATAAGGTCCCGTTTTTACCCTGTGGGTAGGGAACCCTAAAAATCATTAGCGGTAGGTACTAGTATATGTATGGTAACATCAATGACAAAAAGGCCAATACCGTCACCTCTTTAACGCGATAAAGTTTTGGTGACTACGAAAAGTTACGCGACCGCATACCGTATCTCGGCGCATTATGGTTCACGGTCACGTCATTTCCTGCAGTCACCTAAATTGAATCGATTTTAATAGGAAACGGTACTGCCTCAGCAGGCATAGCACGGGCCGTGGACTAATTGTCTTTCCACCGTTTTTATCCCGTGAGAAAAAGACAAACGTATCCATATTCTAGCTTTGTCGCGTCTAAGCGTGGATAAAAACGGTGGAAAGACAATTTATCCACAGCCCATGCTAGGCCTGCAGGGGGTTAGTAAATCTAGGGTTCGATTATTGGCAACCTCAGAAAGATCATAATCATTTCTACTCCTCGACTTTGACAATGTACATCTCCCCGAGTAGCAGCTGCTTCTTTTGGCAGTAACGAAGCTTGGCAGCAAAGTCTATTTCATTCACAGATTTCATTTCAACAATACCTATGTCACTATTGACAATGGCAGTTTTACTAAAAGTTATCAATTCTCTTTCTCTTTGTTCTCTTTGAAAGTTATTTCAGCAATTTTAGGAAAAATCATAAATATGTGAATGTAGTAGAAATTTCTTCATTTCAAATATTAAATTGTGACAATGAACGGCACAGCGTATATCTGGTGTACATTTTTGCCGGGGTGAGTTTTGGTTATCAATTTATTTACATAAGCTCTGTGTACGCGTGCGTGCTGCCAAATTGGTTGCACAAAAGCGCACACCAGGTGAGATACTATCTAATTAGAGCTGTATACATTTTGTTGGCGGCGGCGACTGGTTGCTCAGCCCAAAGATTTCATAATGTCTGACGCCTATGGCTCAGCCATGGCGTCCTGGTGAAATAGCACTCTAAAGTTTTGATCTTTCGATCGTTACGTACAACGCAGCGTCTGAGCGCTGCGTCAAGCTTTGCTCCTTATCGCTGCCGCTTCGACGGAAGAACAGAGCACTCTAGACCTTTTTCATACGATTATGTGCCCGACACCGCAGCGTAGTGCGTTACGATCGCAAGACCAAAGCTTTAGACTCCGGCTCATGGGCAGGGTTTATCATCATTCATCGTAAGCTACCATAGAAGACGTCCACTGCTGAACATAAGCCTCCCCCTTTAAGCTCCACACTGAACGACAGCCTGTCTTTTGCATTCACTGGATGCCCGCGACTCTCACAATGTCGTCGGTCCATCTAGTGGGAAGCCTACAGGGCTACAGGCAGGGTTAAAGGTGTCTAATTCCACAACTCCAACGCCACCGTCTCTTTGCAGGATCGGCTCATTCCTTTCCTTGTTCGGTAGCTTCCTTCAGTGAAATAACTGTCACAGAAGTCCACCTTCGCCTTCCAGTCCTTTTAGTCTGAACAAAATAGCGTGGTTGTTTAGTTACGTTAACGTTTAGAAAGCGAACATAAAGTAATTCCCTCGCAATCTACCTGCCATAATAAGTTGAGCAAGAGTTATATTATTTTAATCGTGTTTTATACCGTTTTTATATACATGAAATAGCCGTTCTTAACAGATTAGGGATGTTTAAGCAACAGACTAACCGTCAGTTTTTGGATGAGTGCGCAAGTACCGTGAGAGTCGCGGGCATCCAGTGGTTGCTGATGGCAGGCTGTCGTTCAGTGTAGTGTTCTAAGAGGGAGGCCCATGCTCAGCAGTGGACATCTTCTGGCTGATGATGATGACTGCGAGTAGCATTTAAAACCGCGCGTGTTTTGGATAGTGCGTCTAACTGTCGGGCAATTTTTTCACGAAAAATAGTCGATAAGCTATGCTAGAAGTTTTCAGGTAATTCGGGCAACTGAAAACTCTTGACTGTTCCTTAGCGTCATCCACACTCCAATCAAGCCAAGGAGACTGTTATAACAGCACCCCAGAGCATTACTCTGGCCGCAGCAGAAGCTGGGTTGGCTCGGGTAGATGTTACTTACTTGTGTAGCGAGCATTTTCCGCAACTAGGTCATTCATTGGCCCATTTTGCGTCACCCGGCTGCAGCTAATTCAGCCAACGGGTAGATGTTGTTATGGGAAGCAAAATACTACCCAAGCGGGGCAAGACTTATTGCCCCCATCAACAGTAATCTGCACTAACACTATAAATATGTAATGTTTGCAACTTTGTGTGTCTGTATGAGGTAATAATCTCTTAAGCTACTGTACTGATTACAAAACATATTTTACTGATTGAAAGCTAAAATATCACCAAGTGCCATAGGCTATGTTTTGTTTGTAACGCATGTGAAGCCGTGGGTAAAAAAGCTTGTCTCGAAAATTATAAGCTCTCGACGTGACTGGCGAAACAATAAAATTTGGTTAAAAATGAAGACACGCAAATTTAAACGAAGGCCGTTTCCAATATGACAACGGATAATTGAGATTTCCTATTACAACCAATAAAACTGCTATTTCCTATCGTTTAACTGGCAAGGTCGACATGTCACAAGGGACATATTGGCTGTATTTCTTGCATGCGTTAATAATTTACTATTTTAACTGTTTTTGGGCAAAATACTACATGTTGAAACATTATTGCACTCAATGACTCATGTAGAATGACTGAGCGGAGGTCTATACTAGACCCAAGTTGTTTTAAGCTACGATAGCTGCAATCACATCGTAAAAAGTCGAATGAAACATTTTGGTTTATTTTTGTGGTGTATCGGCTATATTCAATCTTACCTAAAACCTAGTTAAAGTGATTAGAATTTAAAGTAAAAATCTGAATATTTTTGCATAAGGATTTCATGTTATCTTTTATTGGTTAATAGATATTTTGGATAGGCTTGCCCGTTAAATACTAACCACTTTCCGCATGTTTTAAATGTTTATCGGAACTTATGACGTATTACTTTATTTAGGTAAAAATAGGTACCAACCTTTCGCTCGACGTTTCTACCATTTTACAGGGGTCACGAGCTGACTGAAAACTGCGGGTGACGTACTTACGTGATAAGTCCCGATAAACATTTAAAACATGTGTTCAAATCACGAAAGTTTAAAAATCACTTTCCATCAGGTTCCAGTTATGAAGTCAAGTGGAAAACCTAGATTACTTGTCTGGTCCAAAAAATACGATGACGTTTATTCCAAATAGACATTCTTGAACACGAAAAGTACTTACTGAAAAAATGCACTTTCTAATTCTCTATTTTGTATGCAAACATGAAAGCAATACGCAAATGCGTTGTTTACGGTACAAGTCTGGTAGCATTATTTCATTACTAGCTACTAGACTTTGTACGCGTAGAGTTACATAATACAGGGTAATAAGAAAAAAAGAAGGTAAAAGACAGAAAAGGTCTAAATAACAAAACTACCAGTTATAAATTGGTAATGAACAGAAATTTGTCACCGACTCGCACTTGCCAATTTTTATTATTTGTTGTTATAGTTCAGAATGTGTACTATAATCATGCCAAGTTTGACGCTTGTACGTATTACTGTTTTTACATTAGAGCTAATACAAAACTACGGTTTTTGTATGCGTTGGGTGTATGCCCTTTTATTCTTACTTCTTGACTTTTTTATTATTTGTTAGTCAATCCGCCCTAACGTTACATATTCTGTGAAAATTTCAACTGGCTATTTATTACGGTTCGAAAGATACAGCCGTTAATAGGTAGGACAGACAGATAGACGGACGGACAGACAGACATCGTAGCGGCTTAGTAATAGGGTCCTATTTTTCCCTTTGGGTATGGAACCCTAAAAATATTTTTAAGAAGATTTTTATATACCTGCGGCGCACCTTTATGGACGCCTATGGCGCCCCTTTTTATCTGGCGCCCTTGGCGGTCGCCCCGCCAGGCCCTACCCTAACGCCGGTACTGGTTGAAGCCCTTTGAAAGTAACTGTCAAGGTCTTCAAAACCTTGAAAACCACTGGATTAAACCACTTCTCAATGACACTAAAATCTGACACCAATCTACACAAACTTGACTAATGTCAACACCTGTGTTTGCTTAACATTTAGTGGGCAGCCAATTGAAAATGTAATCCGCTGGACTTGTTTCCACATTGCGCAATTGACTTACATAATAATACGTATATATTGTGCGTACTTGCCGTAATATGTTTGCGGGTCACTGACATTAATAGCGGCTGGTTGGCGTTTGCGCCTTAAGGGATGAAAACTGTTTGTTTCTCACCCCTAAATGAAATATACTTTGGGAGAAATAAATAGTTTTCTTAAGCCTTGGTAGCCCATTTGGGAGACCGCTAGACTTGAAAGCGTGAGGTCGCGGGTTCAAACCCCGGGCTCGTACCAATGAGCTCTTTGGAGCTTATGTACGGATTTTCATACCACTGGCTTTTCGGTGAAGGAAAACATCGTGAGGAAACCTGCATGCGTACAGAGAAGAAATTCAAAGGCGTATGTGTATCCACCAACCCGCACTGGGCCAGCGTGGTGGATATGGCCCAATCACCCTTTCGGGGGTAGGCTAAAAGTCCAGCAGTGGACTGTTAAAAGGCTGAATATGATGAAATAGTTTTTAGCCTGTAAGGCGCAAAAGAAAATGATTTAGCACCACAGACCTATATCTAAATAGACTTCACAAGCGGTCCCAATTGTATGAAAACTAGGCGTGTAATTTTTCGTACATAAAAGTGAAAATAAATATATTTATTCTGTCTACCAACTCTATTTGTGGTATTCTTACAAATCATTATTGCGGAATTACCCATTTTTCAAACTGACACGTGTTGTCGCGGCACCGATGGAGCAGACTGATTTTAGTCGGACTCAATTATGACGATTAAGGGTCCTGTATATCCTCTGCAGCTCTCTCGCTCGCACATTTTCACATTATTGAAGATATAAAATCAATGAGTGTGAATTTCCAAAAAGTAACAAAATCATGTCATGGTGTCTATTGTAACATTACAAACAAAGTGACGAAAATTTTGTGTTTGTTCTATATCCGGGTGTTAATATCTATTTAAGTATTTTTCTATTTATTACATCAGGCGAGTTGGCGGTGAAACGCAAGCCTATTATTAAATATAAAAATGTATTTAAAAATATATATACCTATGTATGTATATCAGTCTCTGGCAGCCACAGTACAAGCTTTGCTTAGTGTGGGGTCAGATGACCGTGTGTGCAAAAATTTACCGAATATTTATTTATTTAATGCATAGATGTAATAAATATGTTTTTTTTTTTACAGGTAAGTTGAAATGAGAAAGAGTTTAAAACACTAAACCATTGGTAAGAACGTATTTTTCCGAAACGAAGCAAAAATAATTATACAGGGTTACACATAAATGTAATAATAAGCTGAAAGGAGGAATATACTTAACGATTTCATTCAGGATTATTACCAGGGTAAACGTTTTTTTTTTATCGCGAATAAATCCGCGTTTGACCACCAACGTGGTATTTAAAATAAAATAAATAAAATTCTAAGTAAAATTGCCTCCTTTCGGTATATTATTACTGCCGCTCTTTATAACCATAATTATGTACATAATTATAGTTAAACAGTGAGGTAGTAAAAAAAATATTGTGAGAGTCGCGGGCATCCAGTGGATGCAAAAGGCAGGCTGTCGTTCAGTGTGGAGGTTAAAGGGGGAGGCCTATGTTCAGCAGTGGACGTCTACTGGCTGATGATGATGATGAAAAAAAATATTGGACCTTCTTAACTTTGCACTCATATCAAAAAAAGTATCAAACACTGTGGTTTAGAAATTGGTATCGAGAATCGTCTATAGCGAAATCGCCCTTTAATATTTTGTACCTATTTTTAATTCTACGTAGGAATACTAGTTTTTATTTTATTTTATTAATGTAAGTACTAAACCAACATTTTAAAAACTCATTTATCAGTCTCATGTTTCCATTACGGCTGCCCTTTAGCTAAATACAGAAAAAAATTAGGTAACCGGCAATTTATTTCATGTCAATTTTAAAAATAAATGTAGTAGCACATTTAAGGTTACGGATTTGACACGTTATTAATTACAAATAATTAAGTATTTAAAACCTAATCAACAATCAAGTAGCTATTCAAAGTCAAATGACATTAAACCTTTGTTTTTTTTTTTCGTTTGTTAATGTAACCTACTTATGAATAGTGTTGAATTGAGGAGCCACTATAATATTTCTTTAAGTAAATTTGACAATATTTTTAGTTCAATCATTTGGCTAACTCTAAATATAAGATGGTCGCTCTGTGAATGCGTTTTGTTTCTGCACGTGAAACATAAACAACAATTGTTTTTTTTATGTAGTGTTGCCAGCTTGGTATTTTGCTAGAGCTTTTAATTGATTAAACTAATTTATCACTGGCAACAATCCATACGAGCAATAGTGGCACGTCATTTATAAAAAGTTTAGTGTAATGTGAGAACACAAGGACCTTAGTTTTTTGTTTCGTCGAATAACATGAAAAATAACCTAAATTGACATTTTAACCTTTACGCGAATCATACATAGTCACATTTTATTCTGGGTTCCATGGCGTTTTTTTAAAGCCAGATTGTAAAATCATTAGCAAATTATTGTATTTAAAGCACGTAAATAAATTAAAAAGTATGTACCTACATTGTCTTGATCAACGGGTTAATTTCAAGTTTTATCTGTTTGACGGAATATTCAAAGGATTTTTATACTTCAGCGTAGAAAATTTGAATTCTGCTGTAAAAACGAATCCGTTAATAGAAAAGTTAGCGTTTGAAATAATAATTGATTGCACATTATTAAATAACTGCATTGTTTTTACAAGTACTAGGCAAGTCTTTTCTACAATTTATTCAAAAAGCTTTCACGAAACGAAACGTCACAAGATAGAGAACAAAAGTGGAAGAAAGTGATCTGATTCGCGCCAAAACTGGCCATTTAGGATTCTTTACACGAAGCGTTTTCACATGTGTGTTCCCGCGTCGAATTATTATAAATTCTATCGTCTTACAGAGCTGTGATGGGAATCTAAAATGACGGCTTTCTTACAGGCAAGAAAGTGGATAAAAAATATGTCGAATTTGGTTGCGTAATCCAAGTTCAAAATATAATTTCTTTAGAGCAGATACACTAGACGCGCGAGGCCAAAAATTTTAACGAGAAAGTACCAAAATCACAGTTTACATTTAGAGGCAAACTATTTTTGTAAATTCACTACCAAAAAGAAAAAAAAGAGTAAAGAGTTTATATCTATACATTATCACCATTCAGAAAAATGCAATTATAGTTAGCTTTTTTAGTGTTTTTTTTTTTTCAAAAATAAAAATGGTGCAAATATTTACACGCGCGTTTATCTCAAGTCTAGCACATTTCAAAACAAGAAAATATTTGACCCATTTCGCGCCATTGATGAAACGTTCCGTTTTACTCAATAACGTTACCAGCATTTAAAATCATATTACATGCTTATAAAGTGCTTAGGCCGTAAATTTTCACCCTCACAAAGTAAAAAAAAGGTAAGCTGTATGGATGTGCATTTGCAATATTGCCGCAAAAAGTTTAAAAAATTAAAATAATTGAATAATGAATTTGTGATCAAGGAATATTGCGTTTGGGGTCGAGATATTGGGCCTTGTGGACCGGGACCTCAAACTCATTTTCAAAAATCTTTTAGAGAGCCTGGTTAATGCGACGCGTGACCAAAATGCTGGCGTGTTTCTGGCTCAACGCATAAGCATTGTCATTCAGCGCGGTAATGCCGCCAGCATGCTGAGTACGCTGCCAACTGGTAGTGGGCTTGAGCATTCGGATTGTCTTTAGACCTTCAACAGTCTATGGGCAGAGTATTAACTTGTATTTTGTTTAGTTAATAAAGACACTTGCCCAGAAAAAAAGGAAAAAAAGGAATATGTATGGTAGTTAGAGAATTAACAAACTTTCATATGTTTTAAATGTTTATCGGGACTTATCACGTATTATTTAATATAGGTAAAAAATATGTACCACATATGTTTGCTACTGCTTTCTTTAGGAGTCAAGATAAGTTGAACAGACTTCAATCACTACATACTTAGTATAAAACAAAGTCGCTGTCGCTGTCTGTCCGTCCCTATGTATGCTTAAATCTTTAAAACTAAGCAACGGATTTTGAAGCAGTTTTTTTAATAGATAGAGTGATTCAAGAGGAAGGTTTATATGTATAACTAGCGACCCGCCCTGGCTTCGCACGTAAATTACACCCGTGCGAAGCCGGGCGGGCGGGTCACTAGTATGCTAATATAAGAATAATTATAAAGTTCTTATTGTTATTTTTTTATTATTGCGCAACGGGACACGTTCGAGAACGTTCATTGAATTTTATCAGAAGGTCAAGAAACTTATAACGATGGCGAAACGCAAACTGTGGGGGGCAAACGTTTCGTTTCTGTACACTTTTTTTTAAGTTCGATACTTTTTGCATTTTTAATTGTCAGTTATTGCTTTGGTGGTCGGATGGTATTAAAAAAATAAAAGGAAAAACAAGACTTTTACTTACCATGGATATTGGTCGTGAACAAACCTAAAGTAAAAAAAAAAACTTTATTTTTCTTTTGGTCTGATAGACTGTAGTTAGGTATATACTATAAAAGAGTACAAATATTTCTCATAAAATTCGAAAAGTGATTATAAACGAATCACCATTTAATACAATACAAAAAAAAAACCTTTATCACTTCCTTTTAGAAATACATTTCAGTCTGTTTTCTTCCTGACATTTTCCCTTTCAGTCTAGATATTTTAAGTAGAGAAAACGACAGTCTATTTTCAACTACATTTAATAAAACACTGTTTTAAACTATCACGGTTGTCCACTAAAGTTATAAGTCGAAAGTCATTTATTAGTAAATTTAAATTTACAAGTCAATTAATAATATATATTGAACATGGTATATAAAAATTATATACAACAAACGAAAAATATAACATTAATATTTGTCTGTTGTCATTAATTATTATTCTTATTTCTTCAGTCTTCCCGTGAACATGGTGCATGTAACTGCGCCAAAACTACTAAACAAAACTACTAATAAATTTCTTAAAATTTTTACTTGTAAACTACACTATTGTATTAGGTTAATCCTGTAAAAATAGTTATAATGAATGAAATAAATAAAAAATTAAAATTAAATCGGGAGGTCGTTCCACAACCTTACCACTTTACGTTTCATAACTTTTACATAAATTTATGTTTTAATAAACGTGACAAAATCACGTGTAACTTGAATTACTTTATTTAGGTAGAGCCTGTTTAAGTTGTTTTAAGTCATCTTATACTGTAATTTTATTCAAATAATATGAACACCTGGCCATTTTTTTTTGTATTTTCTTTAACTCCAAATCCCATCAATTTAAGATCATAATACGTAACCAATTAGTGTATTTCTATATGTTAAAATAATTATTTAAGTGTATAATTTTGAGGATGTTGTCAATTAAAAAAGAAGTTAATGACATACATAATGAGTGTATTTTTTCTGTGTTTAATTAATTTCTAATCTGGTTTTAAAGTATATAAAATTGGATGAGAAAAAACTTGAGAGTTTTGTAATAAAATTAGAACTGGTTTAATCTAGATAATGAATGGTGTTTTTTTAATAGAAAAGTCGTTGATTTTAAAGGCAACATTTCGTTTTACATGTTGCGATATTTTGTGAGATGACAAGCTATAGACGGGTGGACCATGCATTTACTATGATCTCTTCTCTTCTCTACATAGTATAAATTAAAGTCACTTTCCGCGTCTGTCTGTCTGTATGGCCGCTAACTCCTCCTAAACCACGCAACAGATTTTGATGCGGTTTTCACCATCAGTTAGATACATTTTCACGGAAAGTTTATTTATATAACAAGCAACCCGCCCCGGCTTCGCACGTAAATTACACCCGTGCGATGCCGGGCGGGCGGGTCGCTAGTTTCTAGAAATAAAACACTAAACGGGATACATAAATAACTAGTGCGAGTTACGAATACATTTTGAGATACATGGGCAAAGGAGCCTGCAAAGAAGTGTTTTTTTTTTAAATTGGTTCACTAAACTGGCCGTAACATCTTTAAATATTATTTTTTAAATACATATAAATATATATATATATATACACATATAATGTATATATATACATAATATATGATTCATAAGCCACTCTTGCCTATGAACCTATGGCGATACGGTGTTTTATTGTGCCTCATCATCACATCGCATCATCAGCCAGTAAACGTCAACAGCGTTTTTTTTTTATTTTTTTTTATTGACAATGTACTGTTGGCCTTTTGGCCTCTACAGTTTGACCGGACTAGTTAGCGAACGCAGAGTGCGTTCGGCATAACTTGGTGATGGCGGCCACTACTGAACAAAGGGAGGCGCTTAGAGAAGGGTGTTGCCATAATCCCCACGCTTGGCAGGCGGCTTGGGGATCGCAGTACGTTCACCGTGTACTAATGGACGCTGCTGCCCATCCTCCGGTGGTCTGGTGGTGGTGTACCTCATTTAAACCTTTAATAAGAAGCATCAACATCTGACCCGCACAATTTTAAGATAAATAATAGGTACTTAAAAAAATATTATCATAAAGCAAATACATACATTTTAAAAGTTATATTTTTCTCAAAAGTGCTAGCTCAGATTTTGATGGCTTCTTGCATAAGGGTGTTGATATACGGGGTGTAAGGGGAACACTCTCGAAGCCAAAAGAAGGTAATTGTACTCATCATTACGAACAATTTTACTATGGGACCAGCCCTGAAATCGCGAAAAAAATATCAGCTGTTCTATAGAAAACGGTCATTGACACTCGACAAAATGTATGGAACAGCAGATTTTTTTTCGCGTATTCATGGTGGGTCCCATAGTAAAAATTGTTCATAATGATGAGAACAATTACGTTCTTTTGGCTTCGAGAGTGTTCCCCTTACACCCTGAATATCTACACAAGTATACAAGGGAAGGCATATGAAAGGCCTAGGAAAGGGGGAGGCCTATGTTCAGCAGTGGACGTCTTCTGGCTGATGACGATGATGAAGTATACAAACCGTATTGCTATTGGTTTATAGACCACATCCTTTACAAATTTGCCCAGCCGCTTCCGCCTTTGCTCTGTTGTAGGCAGAAATAGTTTTCTGAGAAATTGACCTTCCTTAAGATCTCACAAGTTCGCTAAATAATTAAAAAGGCCTTCGACAAACCGAATTGACCACAAATCATATAATGATTCAACGATAACTTATTTCTCTAGAAGTGACGAAACATTTATTTTGATACAACTCTTTGACATTTCAAACGTGTTTTCCACAATGACATAATTTTACAGGAAGTCAAGTTACACCATTGTATATTGTCTAATTTTTTTTCTTCGTGTAACGTATAATAATTTATATATTTCCGCAAAATACCGATAAGACACAAGGACTACAAGATTAAAGCATTAGTTTATAATTATTATTTTATTAAAATGATTTTGGCTAAATCATCGGACCTTGATTACCGGCGATGTTATTTTGACACATCATAATGCTAAAATCTTGTAAATTTTAATTTATTGGTCGTAACTTTGCTGTTTTCTCGATATTTCTTGATAATTATTATGCTAACAAGTTATGATAAAACTATTATTATTAAATTCAAAATCTCACCAATTTAGTACTACTTACTTATTTTTTACGTTCCATTTTACTCAGTTACACTTTTTTCCCCTATTGATGGGACTTTTGGATGCGCGCGATTCGCGCATTTGCCATTTTCAAGACGTGGTGACACTTTTTGTAGAATTTGACATACCTTCCGCAAAAGTTCAGTGTCCCTTGAAAAAGAGCAAGGAACCATTTATCTCGTCCAAGTAATCGTCACGACCGAAGAAAATTGTGTTACATTTAATGTCGTTGACGTTCTAAAAGCCGACAAAGCTTATCTGGCCGCCAATTAGCGAGAAATGTGTTCGTTTGCCGAAAAGAGTAAAATTAAAAAGTTAAATTTGCGCGCGTAAAGAACAACATTTTCGGGATTGGAACCCACTGAACCCGGAAAGAGATTGAATACCATTAAAAAAAAATGCAGTTGTGTGTTTATTATTTGAAGATCACCCGTCGAGGAAAATTATAATTAGTTTTCTATTTTACAATGAAATCTGAAAATTATCCTAAAATATTTGTGATGTAAAAAAATTACGTAAAGCCTTTCAAGGCCTTAGCGGCAACTGGGAATATAAGGACTCAAGTATGATGGCATAGGATACGCCTCGGAAAAATAAAAAGTTTATCTGTATACATATTTTCGCCGTTGTCTATATGCCATATTTATATTTTTCATATTGTAATATATATATTTTTTGTTTGTGAAAACTTTTAAAGCTTGTTTATTCTTATTTTTCTTAATATATTGTCTTATGTTGTTAAAGCTGCTTGTTTTCCGTAAATAAATAAATAATGCCTTCGTTGCCAGATGCTGCAGAAATGTACTATTTCTGAAAATTTCTTATACGTTTTAGTGAATCCCGTTACTCTACAGGTCAGTTTGAGGTCGCATTGCTGCAAAGCCAATTTTCACCCACTGTTTTGATTTTGATATGGATGCCCATATCATGTTACCAACTTCGTGGGTTTCGATACTCACCACACCAGATTTTAGGTGACGATATACCGTGTCGGCAAATTTTTATAGCTTTGAAAATTATTTGAAAGAGCCGCTCCTTCTTTATTAAATTAATAAGCTTCGCTGCCTGATAGTGCGATGAGGCAGAAAGTGCGATGATGTCAGAATTAAAAACGCCGGAAACGAGAAAAAGGCTTTGTACCTCCTTAGGTAGGTGCTTCACAATATTACTGGCCATTGAGAATTTTTACTTTTAATTCTAAGCGGCTGTATCAAGATGGCGCAGATGTTGTTAGTGGTAATATTGCCACAAAATTAAAAATATAACAAGCTTAGTATACGCAAATTCATAAAAAAATATTACGAATCACGTGATCGCTAATGTGATGTCAAAGTATATTGACTAATAAAATGGGAAAACTAAAGTGGATCACGAAGATAAAATCCGATTAAATATTTCCCTAATAAATTAATTTGACAATGAAATACTGACATAATTATATTGTAATACCTTTTTGCTCATAATATTTTTAATTGAATAAGTTATTATTTAATTTTAATTATGTACTCATAATAATATTATTAACATATACTGTTTATCTATACTAATATTATAAAGAGGAAAGATTTGATTGTTTGTTTGTTTGTATTGAATATGCTCCGAAACTACTGAACCGATTTGAAAAATTCTTTCACTGTTGGGATGCTGCACTATCCCCGGTTGACATAGGCTATATATCCCGGTTTCGCCTGTGCGAAGCAGGGGCGGCCTACTAGTATAAGTATATACATCGTTGTAGAAAGAGTACTGGAGAAGTTTGACTTGTAACTATGGAGCTATTAATGAAGAATTGTATTGTATACATTCTTTGCCTATGAGTACCTACACATCAACTACCGGAACAGAAACTTCTGTTTCTTTTTAATTAATTGAGTAATAGCGCTAAGTGGTAATGGCAATCAATGTATAGCTGCATTGATTTTTTATTTACATTAATAATAATAATAAATAGGTAAGTGATTGTAACAAATTACGTTAACAATGTAACAGTTGATTTAATTTGACTTACCTCATCATTTCAGCCATAGGACGTCCACTGCTGGACATAGGCCTCCCCCATCGATCTCCAAAAGGGCCGGTTGGAAGCGGCCTGCATCCAGCGTTTCCCTGCGGTCTCTTTTAGGTCGTCTGTCCATCTTGTGGGTGGACATCCTACTTAATTTGACTTACCTATAATCTCTTAATTATAATTTAGTCTAGAGCGTTAATCTAATCACAAAAATACATTAAAAAAAAATATTATAAAAGGACCAATAATCTTCAAACATCTGAACAGAATTTCTTGAATTATATCGTTTGAAAACTTTTGATCAAGCCACCTTTCTAGCAAAAAAATAACGAAATCAAAATCGACAATTTAGACGTTTAGGCCCTACGATACCACAGACAGACATACATACATACAGATATTACAGATACACATGCGCGAGTAATATAGCTGCGGACCTTTAGGTTCCTCTTAATTTTTTATTATTATTTAAGAATAGAGCTCCAACTACAACAATGTCCGTCGAGTTAAATAAACAATCACAGCGCAATGTTACCACAAACTTGTTTTCATATTTGGCCGCTATGTGTGCGAAGTTGTGTCAACATACTGTGTCTAACAGAAAATTATTGTGCATTTCGCAAAATTGGACATTAACACTTGTGCAATAGCGCCGAAGTTTATTCGCACGGTGGAGATGGGAAATTTTGTAACTTTGTCGGTGTGGTCAAAGTTGTAATTTGTAATAACGTTTTTAAATTAAAGTGGTCACTAACCTGAAGCTATTTAGTTAATTCACATGCAAAGGTTATTGTTGAAGTGAACATAAATTGTAGCTAAAATAAGAGTTAGTAGCACAAAGGATTAGACGGAACGGTGGTACTAAGCCTATGGAGGTCATTGTTTAGTTTTAGGGGTTGATTCCTAGCTTGCGTAACAATGCTCCTCAACCTGGAGTATTATTGGAACAAACTCATTGTAAAAATCTATGACCGACAACTTTTACTGAAAGTTTACGTTTACACCAAATAATTACAGTGTAAACTCTATATAATGAGTCTGCACGGTTGCTTGGAAGAGATTGCTTTTAGCGATAAGGCTGCCTGTTACAAGCCTAGATTTTTTTTATTGTAATGTTTATGCTATGTTTTGTGGTATTTTAATAAAGAGTTATTTTATTGTATTGTATTGTATATAGCGACACTTAAGGGACTTGCGCATTTTATGGTGTTATCTCAGAGCAAATAAAAATACAGAGGAACACGAAAAGTGAAGCCACTTTTTGAAACATGTGTGCGTAGTCGAAGTTCGTGTCGTGTAATTCATCAAAATAAGTGATAATATTATAAATACTTAAGTGTGGAAATATTCCATCCTTCTTATTTACTTTTGTGTTGTTTTTACAGTTCACTGCAAAAAGTCACATAGTTTTGAATGCGTATGTGTGCGTGAGTCGTGTATTTATTGGGAATTCACGTAGTTTTGGAAGCGATTTTGGCGTCACTTTGGCGGTGCGCCGTAGGGACTCTGTAATTTTATTTGCTCTGAGGGTGTTATTGAGAATTAAGAAAAATTTATATTATTGTAATGTAATTATTTTAACTCTGTTGGCCAAGGTTGTATGCTGTAGAAGGAAGGTTTGAGGGTTCAAACCCCCCCTTGAAATTTAGAAATAAAACTTACGTAGGTAATCGAGGATTTGCAAGTTGAAGTGGCAATGGGCAGGCCACATCGTTCGAAGAACCGATAACCGATGGGGAAGAAAGGTTCTGGAGTGGAGACCACGAACCGGAAGACGCAGCGTAGGGAGGCCTCCCACTAGATGGACCGACGACATTGTGAGAGTAGCGGGCATCCAGTGGATGCAAAAGGCAGGCTGTCGTTCAGTGTGGAGGTTAAAGGGGGAGGCCTATGTTCAGCAGTGGACGTCTTCTGGCTGATGATGAGGATGATGACGTAATCGAGTGAAACCGCGAGACAATTCTAGTGATAATAAAACAGTGTAGAGAAATATCAAAATCAGGTAAATCATTCAAAACTAACTTCCGCTGCGGAATCAGCTGCCCAGTTGTTTTGTTATGACAACAGGTTTGCGTCGATGGAAGAGGTAAACATAAATAATACACATTTCCTGTATGAGACACGATGACAGAGCCGTTGATTACGCGCTACTAATTATACCATCTTGGCAAATACATCTTTATTATAAGACTAGCGACCCGTCCGCCCGGCTTCGTACGGGTGTACTTTACGTGCGAAGCCGGGGCGGGTCGCTAGCTATATATATAAACCTTCCGTAAAAATGTATCTAACTGATGGTGAAAACTGCATCAAAATCCGTTGCGTGGTTTAGGAGGAGTTAGCGGCCATACAGACATACACACGCGGAAAGTGACTTTAATTTATACTATGTAGAGATAGAGATGGACAGACGATCTAAAAGAGATCGCAGGGATACGCTGGACGCAGGCCGCTTCCAACCGGCCCTTTTGGAGATCGATGGGGGAGGCCTATGTCCAGTGGACGTCCTATGGCTGAAATGATGACGATGATGATGAAAAATCTCAACCCTAGGAAGTATCATCTTCAGTATCGGATAAGGGCGTAACGAGAATTTTAATGCCACAGAAAAGAATGTTTTTTTGTTTATTTAAGAACGGCTGTCAAGGCATTTTGTAAGTGTTGTAGCTAGTTGCACAAACGAAACATCAGTCATTCGAAATTAGTTAGCAACTGTGATCCGGACAAAGAACTTTGAGACCTAATCCAAAAAGGTAAGGGCCAAGTTCTTTGGATGCGGAGTTCGACGCGTTGGCATATATAAGAATGTTCAATCAAAGTTCTGTCATAATGCCTGGCGACAGATTTTCCTTCTCATTTCCGTTCTATTTACTTCTATTTTCTGTGGGGGTGGCAAATGCAACCTTGCTAAAAGTATTTACTCCTCGGTTCGGATCACTCCGAGGGAAAACTTACTACGCCTTTGCTTATTTTATTTTAACGATAATTTAAAAAAAAACGCTATTAGAGCTAAAAATAATCTTCAAACGGCACAAATAATTTTCTTGAAACACTTTCATGGTTGTTCAATAAAGTTATTATGATTATTTACGGGATATTTACCGTGGAGCTCATACCACAACCGTACCACGGTAAAATATCACGTAAATAATCATATAACTTTAGATTTTCTTGAATCGTATCTAAGAAAACTCTCGATCAATTTACCTTTCAAACTAAACACATGTAAATAAATACGGATTTCTTTTAATAAATTACTAAAGAAACCTTGAAAACCACAACGCCTAAGAGCTGAACAGTGAACCCGAGATCTTCTCTGTCTTGTTACTTATCTGAGTTTTTTAATAAATAGGTTTTTAATACAAAAGACAAAGTTAGTCTAACCTAATAAAAATGACCACATAAATAAGCCCCGATATCCATAAATCTCAGAAAACATCTCAATTCTAACTTTCAAGGTGAATTGGTCAATTAATTAAATTAGACAAAACAAATTTAGCGCATGAATTAACGATTCTGTCGTATTAAATTGTGCTTAGCAACAGATTTCCGCACACATGGCATTATGTACCTAATTTATCTGTGATTTACATACTGAAAATAAATTTAGGGTGGCAACTCTGCTCCTTAAGAGGCCTATTAGATACAAAATGAAGCGTTAAATTTTAAGTATTTGTATTTTCGAGTATAAAACGAATAAATAGAGCCGTAATTTTAAAGATAGATATAAAATAAGTAAACCATAACATATTTATTTTTATTTTATGACAGTAATTTAACGAAATCCATTCTCAAACTTTCCCTAATAAAGTTTTACGAAAAACTACTCAATTGTAAATTGGAGGTAACAAATGGATATGTTGAGTTTTACCAAAAACTGAAGCCGCTACATTCAATAAAAAATACAGATCTTTTTAATACAGCAACTGAATTTTCTACAGATCTTATTAGTTGTAAGAAAAATTATACTAAAAATCCAGTTTTCGATGCTTTTTTCGTCAAAAAATGTGACAGGACCCTTAAAGTACACTTGCGTGCATCGCGGCCGATCGCAGGTGCGCATGCGTCTAACGCGCGTGGCTGATGCGTTTTGAAAATGTATAGCGACATCAGTCGTCGATCGCACGTTTCACTCAGACCTCGGAAACGGCGCCATACATTTTCATAGTGCAAAGACTTGTAACAGCCGCGCACGTTAGACGCGTACGTGAGATGCGCCATTCAACCTTACGAATTTTTGGCGTCAATGAGAAAAAAAACGAGCCGATTGTACTATTTTCCAAAAAATAAAAAAACGAGTGTTAAAGCGAGGTCGTACCACTTTTAAGCAATGCTTGTTACTACAGTACGCTTAGTCCCAGATTTGATAGTTTTCGAAAACTTTTTTCGTTTAGGTACGTATTGTTCCATACATTTTAGTAAAGCGCCTGTATCGGAAACGTGGAGGAACTAAAATCGGCAGTAATCGGCGGTATAGATTGTTTCACTCTAATACGTTTAAAGTTTTCAAATACCTTTTAGCCCAGCAATGTATGGAACAATACGAAAACGAAAAAAGTTTTCTAATACTATCAAAACTTGTACTAAGGGTACAGATCACCATAAGGCTCAATATATTCTATTAAAGTCGCATTAAGTAGAGAAAGACCATGGCGCTTACACATAATCGTGTGCTACGTCTATTTTTGAGGATTTTCTCATATTTTTCGAAAATTATAGGTGTAATGTAAAATGTACCTTCACAGTTCCCACCATAATTATGAAATCTGTATATTAAGATTTTGGATTTGATGATGATAGGTAATCAAGTTCACAATAGTTCTCCGTATAACATCCCTCACTGATCAGCATGGTAACGCTCTACAGGTTGGCTTACATTGCCATTACGTGGCTCTTACGCCAATCTATTTTGTAACAGTGACGGAATATACTATATATACCACTGAATAAAGGTGTGATCACAACCGATCCGACTGCTCCTTGCAATAGGAAATATTCAGTTTTTGGTACAGGCGTCGGTTACCAGAGGCACAAACACACACAGCGATCCCGCCGGCGGGATCGTAGACCTTCAGGATCTGTTAGAAGATCGGTTAGATTCTCTCCAAATAATCAATCAGTTCAACAAACCGCTAGGGCTCCAGGGCACTTCTTCACCCCTTCTGGGGTGAAGAAGTGCACTCGCTGAGATTACGCGTATGGCAGTTGCCATAAAATTGTAAAAAAATTACGAAAACATTAAGTTCTGATAATTTTTACTAGTTTTTCGAAAGTAAGGTTGTAAAACACTGTTTTAAACTATCACTTTTAGTTATTTCATAATAAATAGATATCAAATGTAGGTTGCGAAATAATAAAATGACGTCACACTTAAATCGATATGGTGAACGCTTGAAACCTTTTTTTTTTTTTTTTTTTTGTAATAATTATTTAGTCTATGCTACTTCGTACAGTTATATTATATATTCTATATTGACGTATACTATATGAAAAAACTGCAACCTCTTCCGCAAGGAAATGCTTTCGTGTTCTGTTACAAATAAATGATTTGATTTGTATCTCCACGCCATTTTTCATTTAAATTAATTTGATTTTGGCCATCATGGCTTTGAGTGCGACATAAGCGATGAATACATAGCAATAGTGCCTGGAAGAGATCGCTTTTAGCGATAAGCCATCTGTTAAAAGCCTAGATAATAGTTTCATAGTAATATATAAAAAACGCAGGGAAACGCTGGATGCAGGCCGCTTCCAACCGGCCCTTTTGGAGATCGATGGCGGAGGCCTACGTCCAGCAGTGGACGTCCTATGGCTGAAATGATGCATGTATAAATACGTTAATCCTTTTTATTGTGGTCTTTTAATACCCCTCCAAGGTCAATTTTGTACACTTCCGAACTTGTCCATATCCAAAGTTGTCAACTTCCTAACTTGTGTTCTTCCTAACTCGTGCATTTCCAAAACCGCCCCTTCCTATTATGCCCATTTCCAAAGTTGTCAACTTCCTAACTTGTCTCTTTCCTAGTGCAAAGTTTCAAATACTGTTTTTTTATCGCATCGCGCTATTTTGCTGTACGAACTCACCTTTATACCGTAACATGTAGGAAACGCGAAAAACCACCAAAATCTATGCTATTCTCTTACCCATGAGAACCAGGGCTCTCATCAAAAATGGCGATTTCGTAATAAAGAAACAATACTCCATGACGTAGAATATAATTTCGCTTGACACACATTTGGTCTGCATTTGAGCATGAACAATTGAGCATCGTTGTAGTGCAGAAACTCTATTATTTGGAGTTAGGCTTTTGAGAAATACCTAGCAGTAAGTATGGTTAATTTACTACATAGGTTGTTTACTACCAGCGTTGCCAGTTTTTTTTTGCCAAGGAGGGATTTTGGAACTTTTTGAGTGAAGAAAGCGAGATTCTGTCGTCGAAAGCGGGACACAGTAAAAAAAAAACGTATAAATTAAAAGTTTTAAATATTTTTATTTTTATTTGAGTTCAAATTATGTTTACGTGACAATAGATAGCAAAAATAGCCATAGAAAATGTATTATAATAAAAATATGATATTTTAATTCAGATTTATGTTACATAGTTGTTACATGACCCTATCGTTAAATAGTTGAGTCTTAGCGCTTATATTCATTACGCGCTGGGCGGGCGGCCAGTCCACACTTTTCCAGGCGGGTGCCCGTGCTTCCTCAGCACGCTGCACGCATGGTCGAGTTATCCCCGAAAAGCGGGACTGAGCCTATCCCGCGCGGGACGTTTAATTTTATTTAATAATCGGGACGTCCCGCCAAAATCTTGACGTCTGGCAACGCTGGTAGGTACCTATCTCAGATCAGATTTCAAAGGAGATATGGTAAGGTAGCGTGGTGGGTTATGGCATCAGGCTTAAAACAGGCTTGATGTTTTAGTCAAACTCATCCTGCAGACAACCTTACCTACTGGCCTTTTTACATGTAGTCTATTGGTTAGTTCAATGGTGTCGATGCAAGTCTTAGTTCTTAGATATTAATGAAATGGCAATGCCGCATAATACGTCATTTTTAATAATTTTTACCGTCAAACACCCTAACTTATGCTCGACACTGGCAAGTGCACAAGAAGTATGACGCCAAAAAAAGGAAAAAATAAAAAAACCTGCACAATACTAAAACGACAGACTAACACACATTTTTAATTGCAACTTGATCTGACATAATAAATAATAATAAAAACTTATGCGATGGTTAGGTTAGTCCTTTTTAATGATTGTGAAATGCAAGCTTAATGTTTATTTAGTAGATAAGTTCTTAATAGTTTAACGGCCTCTTATACCAAATTTGTCGGTTTTGAATTAATTTTATTCAGTTAAATTACAATATTTGAGCTGGAAAAAAATACATGTCACAGATACATCAGTTTGAGTTTATGCATTGGTTCAAATTTTGATAGAATAAAATTTCCTCGATCAAAAAAAATCTGAAGCAAAGTCGATTTAGTTTATTTTTTTCGTTTTATGCTCTAATGAAAGCTCGTAACAACCTGGAAATTGCATGTACTGAAAGGCAATCCTATTCAACAGTCCAGTCAACAATGTTCATCAGTCCATTGGATAGATTTTTGATAGTGAATAGTTTAGTTTTTTATTGAAATTAAAAGCGTAAAAAGGTCGCCATAATTTGCGCGCGCTGCGCTCAGTCCCGCGCCAGCCGTAATCGAGGTCGGACCTATGTTATTTTTTGTCGTTGCACTCCCCCCGCGGGCCTCGTGACTGTTGCGTGGCAAAATACATCGTCGCTCTAACTTGGCGGGGGCTGAGGGAGCGTTTTGTTGCCTACGCGACTCGGATAATAAGCTGTTAACCGGATCTTTAACCGAGCATTCTGAAACAATTTTCCAAGGATTACTGAAAAGTGAAAACTGCGCACTTAGTTAAATTTACATGCACAAAGTAATAATACCACTCCACTGTTCCTATATTTGAATCATCGGGCTAAAGGGTCGGCAACGTATTTGTGATGCCTCGGGTGTTACAAGTATCCATAGGCGACGGTGACTGCTTTCCATCAGGCAGCCCGTCTGCTTGTTTGCCACATATGGCATTAAAAAAAAAAAAAAAAAAAAAAAAACGATTAACATTCTCTTTCTTTCCTTTTTATCTTAAGTCTTAACATTTTTAACCTGTGAAAACCCATTAGGCATGTGTTAATATACCGCACATTCAAGTGAACACCCTAAATTAGCCGCATAACTTGCAAATAAAGTGGTAAAGCAATAAAAGTGAAGCGAAGGGTTGATAAATGCCATATTGCCTCGTAAATACACTATAATGGAACCTTTTAGGCATAAATCTCGACCAATTACTTTCGAAGATTCGAGTCAAAACTTAGGACCTTTTTGAGTTGCTAACTCTTTGGTGACGTGATGACCTATCTACCTGTATATTTTTTCATGTTTTGGCTACACACATTTCGTCTATTTATCTTGTCTATTAATTTTTTCATGTTTTGGCTCAGACTTCTTGTTAAGTAAGTCTTATAGGTTTTTCATGTAGGTAGTTGCTAATTCAAGTTAAAGTTATTAAATAAACGCGGAACTCTGGTTATTGGTCCATTCATTGCTTATCAAAAGTACGAAATATAAATAAAAATAAATAAATATCTGGGACATTTTTGCACACACGGTCATCTGACCCCAAACTAAGCAAAGCTTGTAATATGGCTGCCAGAAACTGATATACGTACATATATATTTTTAAATACATACTTAAATAGATATTAACACCCAGACATAGAACAAACACAAATGTACGTATGTATGTATGTGTGTATGTATGTGTATGTGTAATATACTGTTTCTTCGGAGATAAATTAGTGATTTGTACTGGTGTAGGTACTTTCTGTATAAATTTTGATCAAGCGTTAATATACGTTTTTAAAATATAAATAGCACGAGTAGCATTTTTATTTATGTGTCGTACAAAATATTATCGTCTCATTACCGAATTCAAATTTCGAAAATCGAATACGATTGTCGCAACTGGCCAGTGTTAACACGTTTCCGCGTTCCCAGGACAAAAAGTCTTGTTAGCGTTTCGTTGGTTCCTTTTCTGAGAAAAGACATTGTACCGCACGCTCGAGCGTCGACCCCGCGCTTTTTGTTTGTTTATGTTTGGCGGGAACGCTGGCTGGAAAACTTTTTTAGTCTGTGTCCTGGAGCTTTTAATTTTTATTGTTCTTTATATAACGGGCAACCGATTTAGCCTAAAGGTTAAGAGCTTGATTTATTAACATCGAATTAAATTGTTCTCATAAGTAAAAACTATAATTTTAAGACAGGACATGATTTAATGCTCTATTTCGGAACTTTAATCGAATTTCACTAATCACGCTTTCGGTTAGGTGATAAATTCACAATTTTTGGGAGATTAGTCAATATTTTACCGTTTTATGGGTTAACTGTTTTTTTTAAATGTCTGTCGGCTTAGTAAATTGAACTGCATTATTTATGTCCATTGCAAGGAAATTGGGGAAGGCATAAGAAATTAGTTATAAGATGTCGCTAAGATCGCGTTTTTTAGTTCGGTTCATGATTTACTTCCCAAAAATAAGCGACTGATATATTGTTGTAACAAAAATGTGTATAAACAGTAAAAATATATTTTAAAGTGGAAGTAACTGTGTGTGATTAAATAAAAGGCTGCGTCGATTAAGATGAAATTTGGCTTAAGATAGTGTAAATTTCTAGGATGGGCATAAAATATCCCTACCCACCTTTCAGAATTAAAATGCGATTCAGAAGTAAACTTTAGAGAAATAGGCAATTTAAAAATTGGCTTGCGTTTGACCGCCACCTTGTCATGATCATTATTACTAAAAACGCTTACCTACCAACCCATAGTCCACAGATAAGATTTTTTCCCCCATATTTACGACTAGCGGTTCGCCCCTGCTTCGCACGGGTATAGATTATAGCCTATGTCACCCGGGGATAGTGTAGCTTCCCGTCAGTGAAAGAATTTTTCAAATCGGTTCTGTAGTTTCGGAGCCTATTCAATGCAAACAAACAAACAATCAAATCTTTCCCCTTTATAATATTAGTATAGATGAGTTTTGTATGACAAATAGCTTATACATGACGTATGTATGACTTCAAGAGATACATGGCACCTTTTGGAGTAGCAGCTGTTTTGATGTAGAAATTAAGATGAATATTTTGAAATATTTGTGATAATTTTAAACTATCGGTTAGGAGATACGTAATACGTCATAGTTATGGAAGACAAAATTATTTTTCGCCACTAGCGGTCGGTCATTGATAACTCAAAATGCGGGCGGTAAATATCACTTTGCCTCCTTAAGGAGGTTAGGTAATTAAAAAATCAAACAAGGCACATGACAAGAAATACCATTGAGCTTACTTTTTTATTTTCTTCGACCATGTAGGTCCGTACCATGTTGGAAACTTTTTACTCTGTGAAATTGGGCTACAGCATTAATGTAAAACATATTTGGAACCTGGAAGATTTGTTTATCTGTTTTATGTTTATTTTCGACCAGTATATCAAGATTGTTTTTATTTATTTGCCCACAGATACATAATGGAGACAGCATCACATGTATCGTTGCAATGGCTGTCAGCTTGCGTGCTTCTCTGCTCATTCTTCTCTACGCACTCGCTCAGTACTAAGGTAAGTTAAAAAAATAGATTGTCTACGATCAAGTCAGTACTATATTGCTGGACATACGTGATATAAGGTAGTCTAAGGTTTTTTTAAATAGTTTCTCTATGGTCGAGTCTATATTGTTGAAGATACGTTATGCAAGGCAGCTTAATAAATTTATCTAATTTAGTTCCTTTTGATGTGGTATCAATAAAGTTAAAAAAAAAAAACCATTTCTAAGAACCAATTAAGTTATAGGCACATAGAGTTTTTGTAGAGACAGGTAGTTATAGAACCAGATGAAAACCTTATTAAAATTCAAATTAATGTAAAAATATATAATGTCCACAGAACTTTGAATTCGCACGATTGTAAAACCTCTTTTGATCAACATAAAGTAAAATTAGCCTCATAAAAATGAACGCTATTAAAAAAAATACTCACGACCGAAACGTGTTAATTAAAGATTTAATTTTTCTTGATAATTATTTAAAACTTGCGAATCCCCGAACGAACACCTGTTGGTTTGAAAAAGTGTTGTAAAATCATTAACATAATATCTTCTCTGTTATTTTTCTTTACCACGCGCTGGGAATATTAGCAAGAGTGTAAAGCCTCTTTGGTACCTATTATATTACGTTTGGATTCTCATAAAAACTTCTTTATAATTAAAAAAAAAACTCGTTAAATCGTTGTGTAATTCTTTTTGGTGTCTCTCCAGCGCGTTACCTTTTTTCAGTTTACGGTATGTTAGAAAATTCAACCTTATTGACCTATTAAAGACAGTCGAGTTGCGACGCGGAAACGCAGTGGGAGAATTTTGAACCGGGAAAACTGGGAAAAGTTGACTCTTTTACGACGTGTCGTCGTGGCATCGGGTGTCGAGCCTTTGTATGTCAGCTTTAAATAGGCTTTACCCGACAATGAGTCCCCAGACAACATTAAATATTTCCAATATTGGAGAAATGGAGAAAATAGTATAAGAAAACAAAAATACGAAACGCGGGAAAATATTTATAATGACAGCTGTCAATTTGCTCGGCGCCATTTGCAATTAGGTTCAAAAACACGTGCCAGTGTTGTTGTAATTCCCTCGGTTGTTTTGTTACGCGGATGGAACCATTTATTTGATCGCTATTCAGCCGCGCACATACACATCAATAATTCATTGCTGTTACAGCATTACTTTCACCCTGATCTGTTGTTTTTTAACCTTAAATTCTGTGACCGTTGCAAAGGATAAATTTGGACATAAAATTTGGCTTACTACCCTGGATTTAGACAAGGGCAACTGTTTCTCCCGGAAAAATTTATGGGATCTGCAAAGCGTTGCAAGAATTTTGTGTAAATTATTGTAATCATCATTCGAATTACGAAAACTATTTTTGACCATGAACATTTTTATCATTCCGCCCGGATATAATAAACTTAACCACAAACAATATAGTTTAAACTTTTGCAGTTTTTATTCCAGATCAAATATTTAAAAACACTTCACTGCGCCATACTTATACACAAACATACCTACTTGACTTTTTGTGAGAAATGTATGCAAATGAAGTTAAACAACATTCAACCCATCAATTTACAAACTTCAACAAAACCGCAAAAGGATCGACTGCAAGTAGGTTTATTACTAGAAGAATAAAAAAACTTACGAAAAAGACACCTCGCATTTCAAACTCTTTAAAAAAAATCTTTTCTCATCATCTCATGGTTTTGGCATCGCACGTCTTGTGCATTTGCCAGTGTCAAGTAGGTATTGATATTTTCAAGCTTTATTTAAATATCGTCAAACAAGTCATAGTCAGAGTCAAGCAAAGTAAGTCGCGATCAAGTCCTAGTCCTGGCCTAGTAAAATGGTGGCGACTTTACTAGAGGCTTCTGTGGAGTTTTGGAAACATCACGAAAATACATGTTTCACCGTGTTATATAACTTTCTTACACTCGAGCATGTTCACAAACACTTAACAACATCATCATCATCATCATTATTTCAGCCTATCATGTTCCCACTGCTGGGACTCAGGCCTTCTCTCAGAGAGAGAGAGAGAGAGAGAGAGAGAGTAACAAACAATAATGCACCATTATTACACATTAACAAAACTCACGAAAAAACACTAGTTTAGGAAAATATAATAATAATATTTTTTTCTCGATTGCAGGGTTAATAAATATTCAGGGTAAATTTTTAGGGTTTGTCCATAAGTAGCCACCTACGACCTTTCCGTTCCGTGGACCTACGTAACCCTGTAAATAAGTACTAATTATAATCTCAAACCGCTAGACTTGAAAGCATGAGGTCGCGGGTTCAAACCCCGGGCCCTTACCAATGAGCTCTTTGGAGCATATGTACGGATTTTCATACCACTGGCTTTTCGGTGAAGGAAAACATCGTGAGGAAACCTGCATACGTACGGAGAAGGAATTCAATGGCGTATGTGAATCCACCAACTCGCACTGGGCCAGCGTGGTGGATATGGCCCAATCACCCTTTCGGGGGTAGGCTAATAGTCCAGCAGTGGACTGTTAAAAGGCTGATCATGATGATGATAATCTCAAACAATATTATTTGTATTGTCCGTGAGTATTTGTCACGATGAGTCAACTATTTTAAATAACGATAAATCAGATTAAATGGACGGTGCTCGTCCGTCCATGATGATGGTTTGACGTCACAATCCCATCTGTAGCGTGACGTCATATACAAACTGTTTTTTGGAAATATTGGTGTCGATTCTGTCATAGTAATATGAATCCCAGATACCCAAACAGACTTCGAAGAGTAGCCGACGTCACTTGTATCGTAATTACTTTAAATTAGTAAAACGGCCTATTAAACTATTACTTTTATTTATAATTGCGAGACTTAACGTTACACTGTTACCTTTTTTAGTTACACCAGAAGAGAGAGTGATCAGTGATATCTTTTATAATTTTAATTGTTGCAACATTCGTAGGGGTGTGTGTGGTAAAACCATAGATAATGAGGCCTATTCTGTCATACCACTCACTAAACTAAAGCAATCTGACAGGACTAAAATTATCTGCCTCTCTTTTCTTTTTAATATGTGAGAGGATGGCAACAATTTTAGAGCTGTCTAATTTAGTTTAGTTTAGTTTTGAGTACACCAGAATCGATGCAAATGGCGTTGAATAATTTGATTGTGTTGCAAAAAGTTGAGTAAAAATTAATTAGCGCATTAATTTTCGGGAATGTTAGGTAAAAGGGTAACAAATTTAATATTAATTGTTTTTTTTAAACCATCGATAAAAAAGCTGATAATATTAAACGGCTAAACAAATTTTCTTGGATCATAGCTAAAAACACTCCGTCAAATCGCCTTACAAACAAATCATAACGTTGCGACGTAATTCACCAGAATTTTGGCAGATAGCCATCGAGATACAATAACTATAGAATCACAAACGTGCAAAATAACATGTCTGAACCAAAACTCGGCACACGCTACGCATTTGCCGACTATTTGGTTAGTTGTAAGGCAACCGCGATCCGACTACAACGCCGCGCGATGCCAGTGCTATGACATAGCGGACAAGCGACGTTGAACACTCTTATTAACTCTATGTACGACATAATGTTTAAATTGGAGTAAATGAGGCATTGTGAAGTATATAATTGATACAATGTAGTAGTTGATTGAATCAGGCGTTACTTTGCGGAAGTCCATTTTAATTTGTAGGTAGGTATATGACGAATTTCTAGTGTAATTCCGCTTCTACGTCGTTTCGTCACTGCAGGTTTAAATTAGCATCACAAATATCTATAGAGGAAAATAGTTAATCCCAAAATCCTTATTGAAGCGAAATTACACTAGAAATTCGTCATATACAAATTGATACAATGTATGTGCAATGACGCTCGGACGTTTTTTTTGATCTCAAGGCAGATAGCGTAATTTTTTCAAGTATTTCTATTTGAATGAAGTTTCGATGAGGCATCAATGATAAAGCAACTAAAATGCAGTAAACATTTCCCACTTGCTTGCATTATGAAATAAGGCGCGGCTGTCCTGTTGAAACACATTTTATGGCCCATTCCCACAAATACGGGTAATTCTGCATTATATTATGATATGTAGATACATTTCTGTGAAGTGCAAATTTACTGGGTCATACTAAAATATTGCAAAATCAAGCTTTCTGTTCGCTGTATCAGCTGTGTTATTTTACGTGCATAAAGGGCTTTATGCATTCTTATTTTGGAGTACTTTTACTAAAGAAGTTTTTATTGGAAATTAATTCTACACTGAAAACGGCACAAAAACCAGCAATGCGGCGGAAAAGCGGTTCGAAGTTATAAGCGTGAAAACAATTGTAAAAGTTTTTAAGGCTTGCAGGCTTCGATCAAGCTTGCTCAATTCTTGATCAAAGCCTGCAAGTCTTGCAGGTCACTTTCTTCTAATGCCAGCTAAACCTGCTGGCTTCCTTGTTTCCTGAGAGATATAATTTAAATAAGTATTTTCCAAATCTGCGTGTTTCATCTTCTTTTTATTTTATTTATGCCATAGGTGGCGAACAAACTAAAGAGCCGCCTGATGGTAAGCGATCACCGTCGCCTATGGACACCTGTTACACAATTGGCATCACAGATACGTTGCCAACCTTAACAGCCCTTTTGAAAACACCCATATTATAGTTACTCGGAAATGCCGCAGGAGCGCTCATTCCACATATTGCAGATGTGGTTTAACTGAGAGATTGTGACTCTATAGAAATTGTATATCGATGATATTTCCTTTAAAATTATTGCTTAGAATGCGGAATTGATATCGCAGTACGTTTTGGCAACAAAGTGCGTCTAATGTCTTGCATTTTAACCAGAGTAAAGATTTATTGATGCCAAATTCAGGCACGTTATTTGCATGCGAAATGTTTTACTGTTTTAATACTTTAAATAGAGAAAATCTGCTAACAGGTTTTAGACTAAAGGCACTTGCAGACGATGCGTAGTACATGTGGCAAGTAATAGTTTCAAGTAGCTACTACGCATCGTCTGCATCGTTTATAGACAATAGACAATATTTTATTTGTAACAAAAATCCATTATATAATACACATAAAGCAACACACAAATATAAAGTTAAAAACGTTGGACTTTTGCCACAAACCGGCCCCAGCTCAGCATAATGCCGTTTGCTGTCAAACGGCGCTGGTCTTCCGATGAGGCCGACAGGTGACGTCACGCACCGCACAGATGCGTTTAGCTTAGTGTAAGTGGCAGTGGAAGTACTATAGCTACTTGCAACTTGGAATTGCACTACGCATCGCCTGCAATCGCCTTTAGTCTAAAAACATCTTAACTGAAAGTAGCTACTACGCATCGTCTGCATCCATTTGCTTTGTGCAAGTGACAGTGGTAGTGGTTAGTAGCACTTCCACGGTCACTTGCACTAATCAAAACAATGCAGACGATGTGTAGTAGCCACTTGTTACTTGTACTAAGCATCGTGTACACGTGCCTATAGTCTCAAAACGTATTAGCTGAAAGTAGTTACTATATACGTATCGTCTGCATCTTTTTGCTTAGTGCAAGTGGTAGTGATTAGTAGCACTTCCACTGCTACTAAACAAAACTATGCGTTGTAAATACTTGCAACTTGCACTTGCTACTTATACTACCCATTGTCTGCAAGCGCCTTAAAGCTATTTCAGAACCCTTGCACTTTGAAAATAACTACTGAAATTACAGACCATAAATCACCTACCCACAAATTTTATTAGTGGTTGTGATATCAACCAAACTCCACCTACAAGGAAGTTATTTGTTGGGAAAGTAAGCTTTGATAAAGCGTAGGACCTTGTCAGTTACTGAGACATTTTGCAACGCAAATAATTTAGTTTCGAAACCCGATAAGGTTACCAACCGATAAGCTGGGAGCATTTTGTTTATTTATGAAAAGCCTCAATCATAATGAGTTTCGATACCGTATACACGGTTAGGGGGCGTCCATTAATTAAATGAGGTGTTTTCGGGGGGGGGGGGGGGGGTCGAGCCGAATCTCACCCAATCTCACGTGGGGGTAAGGGGGGTTCTTGGCAAAATATTACGTATATTTTTTCCGCAAGAGAGTAACATTGCGAGAAAGCTGTTTCTCCACTAAAATATGGCTAAATCGTAAAAATACGCATTTAGAATATCTCACGGGGAGGGCGTGAGTCAAGCCAAATCTCGCGACATCTCACCAAGGGGGGCCGAAAAATTGCCAAAATAACCTCACGTAATGAATGGACACTCCCTTATACAAACTCAGCTGAATGAGAATAACAGTGGCGTTTATTTTGCAAGTTTTCGTGTTTCATGCCTTTTGAACCGACTTCAGAATTGCATCGTTTTTCAATTCAGTTCTAATTTTTTTATCTATGTACACCGATCACTCCATTTGAGAACCGATTTGCGTGATCCTTTTTTTATGTAGAAGGAATTCTCGAGGTCTCACAAAACTTTCATTGACTTTGGCCAAGTAGTATTTTATCATAATAATTAGGTCGCAGACGTCCGCAACTGAACATAGATCTTCCCCTTAGAACTCCACACTGAACGACAGCCTGCCATCTGCATCCACTGGATGCCCGCGACTCTTACGCTAAATACTTTAGTTTGAGTGTCTGTTGATTTAGCAATATCAGTAATTTAACATAAACAACAGTAATTTAAAACAGTGTTTTATAAGTAATTTAGTTCAAGTGCTTACTAATTTAATAGTCGGTTTACATTGATAACTTTGAGATTATATCAATAATTGATAATTATTACCTTAACTTGAGAAGTAAGAAGAGAAGAACTTGAACGTGAGTGCTTCTAGTCTGTGGAATGCGCTGCATGAATGGGTGTTCCCCCATAGTTACTTATAGTCTTTTTAGGCAAGCGTGCTCCATCGTAGACCGCATCGTCGCTTTACATCGGTCGGAGTTGGCGGTCAAACGCAAGCCTATTACTACTAATAATAGATTTAAAAAAACCTTAACTTGAGATAAAGTTAAAAAATAAATAATCTATACCAGACTATTTATTGTCAAATTGTACATAACAATTAGTGCATACAGTTACAAATCACAGTTTTTTTAATATCTGCTCCCATTGGATAATGGACAGCATAAGCGCTAATTTCAGTTTTGGAATCTATTAAAAATTCAATTAAAGAACTCATCAAATGTTTGATTTTATTTATTTATTTATCTCTGTTAAAAAACATACATATTAGAGTTACATAACTCTTGCAAATTTCGTTGCAGTTGTGGTAGAAATAGAATATCTAAGAATAGCAGTTAAATATCTACGTTATGTAGTCTTGTAATCTCGCTATAATCAGCTGAGAACTTAACTGTTACGTAACGTTTTTTTTTTCTTTCCTCCAGAAAGGATTTTGACGCCGCACGTCTTGAGCATTTGCCAATGTCAATTATTTAAAGAATTTAAGTAACAATTTTGTTACATATTAATTCCATTTCACACAATAATCTATACTATTATTATAAAGAGGAAAGATTTAATTTTTGTTTGTTTGTTTGCATTGATTAGGCTCCGAAACTACTGGACCTATTTGAAAAATTCTTTCACTGTTGACAAGCTATACTACCCCCGGGTGACATAGGCTATATATCTATACCCGTGCGAAGCCGGGGCGGGCCGCTAGTATTAAATACAGGAGAAATTGCAACACCAAATCGATATTTAAAATTCGTATGATTCACCGCCAATATGGTCGCTCACAAGATCATCTTGACATTTCGCACATAATTACGGGCAATTTCGATTAATTTAAAAAAGCGCATTGCGTTGTATACCATCGCATAAACCATTCATTGAGGACGCGATCGACCCAATTTCGGTCGGGTTTTTATTGATGGGTTTACGCAAGATCCATTCACGCATCGAATGTCACATAGCCGCCATGTTGGTTTCATTGGAGATCATCGGTGTGCGAAATTCGACGCTCATAGAACTAGTTTAGTACACTGTATTACTATAAGAGGCTTTTTGGTTTGTTAGTTGTTTGGCCCAATCATCATAATCAGTCTTTTAACAGTCCACAGCTGGACTTTTAGCCTACCTCCGAAAGGGTGATTGGGCCATATCCACCACGCTGGCTCAGTGCGGATTGGTGGATCCACATACGCCATTGAATTCCTTCTCCGTACGTATGCAGGTTTCCTTACGATGTTTTCCTTCACCGAAAAGTCAGTGGTATGAAAATCCGTACATAAGCTCCAAGAGCTCATTGGTACGGGCCCGGGGTTTGAACCCGGTACCCAATATATTAGCCTAATTATATATTTACCTGAGAATTAGTTCGCAGTTACAGAAAAAAAGCAAGCAGTTACTAAAACCATGTCAAATGAGTAAGGTGACATCATTTCTGTAACATGGGGTCACTCAGCGTGATTGAGACGAAAACAATATTAAACCATTGATATTGATCGCTCTGGGATTCTTTGTCCTATGACTTGCCTGTTTTAAGCGGTTTTGTTTAGGTGATGCGGAAAGTTGCGCAAACGCAAACCGTATCTCAGCAGTTTAAGGTTCACGTTTGCGTGATTTTCTGCATTGCGTTGTTTGAGCTCGCGCTAAGGGTCTGCTTACGTAGTCTTAAAGTAACATTAAAAACACGCAGTTCAGAAAATCACGCCAACGTGAACCTTAACGCGTCCAGATAAGGTCTGCGGTCGCGCAACATTTTTTTTGAAATCAAATCAAATCAAAATAATTTATTAGCTATTTTTTCAACACCTTAACTGGATTGCTTTAAACAGCTAGCCGTAAGGCCCCTGGTGTCGAATGGCGATCAAGCGATAAAATAATCAGTGATCACTGACGACAAAAAAATCTTGCTTATTGTATGTTGTAGGCGATAAGGCCGCCCATTATACTGCCGTATATTTGTTTTTTATGTTAGTTTAAGTTTCATTTGTATTTTCGGTGTGTAATAAAGTAATATTGTATTGTATTGTTGTATTGTATTCAAATCCAATCAGAAGATCAACTTTGATAAATTTTGGTGCCAGAATATAAAAACTTACCAATGCGTAGATCTGACGATTAACTAATTGGATGCCTGAATAGAAGCCCCGTTGTACCGTATGCACCATCAATGGTGCAGATGCAACTATAATTAGTTTTATTTGCTCCATTAATCGTGCAAACGCACTAGCGTTTGCATTTCGTAAAGTATGCACCATTGACTAGCACTATCAATGGTGCAGAACTGGAGATGCAACTAATTAGTTTTGTTTGCTCCATTAATGGTGCTAGCGCACTAGCGTTTGCACTTCGTAAAGTATGCACCATTGACTTGCACCATCAATGGTGCGGCACTGGAGATGCAAGTAATTAGTTTTCTTTGCTCCATTAATGGTACAAACGCAACTAGAGTGTGCACCTTGTACCGTATGCACTATTGACTTACACCATCAATGGTGCACATGCAACTAATTAGTTTTGTTTGGCCCATTCGACACTGATTGTATCCTTTAGATAAGTATAAGTTTTTGCAAAGGTGTCGAATAAAATGTATTTTCTTTCTTTCTTTCTTTTCATTAATGGTGCAAACGCAACTATTTATTTATTTATTACCTAGATGATATTTAGTTATTTTGATTTAAAAACCAAACTACTAAACCGATTTTGATAAAAATTATATTGAACCAATCTGAAAATATATCCTGTCTCCCAGGCGTCTTTCTTCGGATTTTCAACGTTTCATATTTAGTCAGTCTAGCGGTTGGATAAGGGCCAAAATGAAGATAAGTTTTTAGGACAGCTCTACCGTGATCTAATTCCATTTAACCAATAGAATGTTCATAATGACTCGTGTTCACAGACCATTAAACAAGATAGAACGCTCGTAAAAGTATCCCGTTGACTTGATGAGCAAATGTAAGTGGGATGATGCGTTCAACCTTGGACGGTGAATGAAACTTTCAGTTGCCAAATCGGACCGAAATGTCAGCCAGTACCGGATCAGCTTAATGGTGGTTTGAGAGGTTTTATATACCTTGTGATGGTAGTGGTGATCTGCTTAAGTTTATTCCAAATTGTCTCCACATTATTATTCCATAATTTATACAAAAATCAACTGCTGTTCGTTAGTCTCGTTAAAACTCAAAAGCGGCTTAAATAAAGAAAAAGTTTTTGAAGTTATACTTCTTATGCGACTTACAAACAAGGTTGCGTTAAACGTTTAACGCTACCATGGAGGGGGAATTTTTCTCTCTCGTATGGTTGCAAAATGCGTATCCTTTTTTGGCTTTTTTACTAGCAGACTCGGTAGTGTAATGGTGTCGCTAATGGATTGAGAAGCCTAAGGAACTAGGTTCGAATCTCAAGAAAGGCAAATTTTAAATTGTTGATATTTTTGCCCTAGTTATAATTTTAGGGTTCCTTGTTGAAGTATAACTTCTTCCGCGCGGAGGGACTCCACGCACAATTTTTTTTTTTTGTTTAAATTGGTACGTCTGTTAAGGCATTTTTGTAAGAAATGTATTGTAGCCAGTTTCACCCATATAAACGAAACGCAGTCATTCGAAATCAGTTAGCAACTGTGATGCGGACGGAAAGAACTTTGAGACCTAACTCAAAAAGGTAAGTCAAGTTCTTTGGATGCGGAGTTCGACGCGTTGATCTAAATAAGAATGTTCAATCAAGGTTCTATTATAATGCCTGGCGACAGATTTTCTTTCTCATTTCCGTTCTGTTTACTTCTCTTTTCTGTATGGGCTTGACCGATTTTTTTTGTTCACGTCAATATGTTATTATAATAGTTTGGAAGAAAAATAAAATTGGCAAATTTTCTCGGAAAATTCGGGAAAACGGACAGTACTTTTTTATATGAAATTTGGACAGGACAACGTCTGTTGGGTCAGCTACTGTGCATATAAAAACTAGATGTCAATAAATAAAAATTAAAATCAGTTTTTTTTTTTTTATATTTATGTTTCGACTGTAGTTAAGTGGTGATGCGGTCTAAACTTATTTCAAATTATTAACTAGTGTGTGAATGATTGAAGTTTTTGTTACCTTACCTCCGAAACAGGAAAAAAGGAAAAGTTTTTAAAGTTCAGTCATCATCATCATCATCAGCCAGAAGACGTCCACTGCTGAACATAGGCCTCCCCCTTTAACCTCCACACTGAACGACAGCCTGCCTTTTGCATCCACTGGATGCCAGCGACTCTCACTATGTCGTCGGTCCATCTAGTGGGAGGCCTACCTACGCTGCGTCTTCCGGTTCGTGGTCTCCACTCAAGAACCTTTCTTCCCCATCGGTTATCGGTTCTTCAAGCGATGTGGCCTGCCCATTGGTACTTCAACTTGCAAATTTAAACAGCTATGTCGGTGACTCTGGTTCTTTGGCGAATATCCACGTTTCGGATTTTATCGCGCAAAGAAACTCCGAACATAGCTCTCTCCATTGCCCGCTGCTTTCAAAGTTCAGTATTTCCTGGCTTTTAAAATGATGTCCCTCAATACATCAAACTACGGTGGTCCGCGATAATTCATTTAAATATTGACATCGCAAATCCGCAGAAACATTTTACCAACCTGAAAAAACAATTGAAATACACAACAATCAACTTTAAATTTGCTACCTTAAAGGTCAAACAAGTTGGTCGTTAAGTTTGTCAGGAACAAAGCTGAAAATACAGCTGAAATATACGAAAGTCAACTTTAATCGGACTTTTATAAAGGTTAAAGTATTGGGTTTGTTAAGTTTGTACCTAACAAAGGGTACAATCGGCAAGTCGTAAAGTTGAAGGACAATGCTTTCTTGTGACTTTTGTTTGGTAATATTGTAATATATGTGTAAAGGGTTATACGGAAAGATGGTGCTGAGCTGAAAGGCATTGCACTCATCATTATGGTCCAACATTTAGTATTTTAGACAGTAGCTTGTCAGACAGAGGGTAGCTTGTCTAGGGCCCCTACTCTACCATTTATTTATGGCCGGCCGGAGCCGCGCGCGGTTTTTAATTGTTTTTTTTTTCTTTCTTTTTATAGACGAAAGAAACGTAATTAAATTAACCATTTTTTTTTATTGTTACCATTTTTGTTTTCCAAAGAGCGATGGAGCGCAGCGTCCTAATAATCAAAAGGACAGACCGAGTCCGAAACACGACGCTGCGCAATTACCTACGGGAATCGCTGATATTGGTGTCAAAGCTGCCAGATTAAAGTGGGGTTGGGCGGGACACGTGGCCAAGATGCACCCTGATAGATGGGCCCAGAGGATCACACAGTGGGTGCCTGAAAACGGACGAAGGAGCCAAGGCAGGCCTAGAAAACGCTGGCGCGATGATCTCAACACGTTCCAGATACAGTGGTCGAGTCTGGCGGGTGATCGCACTGTCTGGAAAGAAATGGGGAGACCTTTGCCCAGGAGTGGGACAGTATAGATAAAAAAAAGTTACCATTTGGAGAAACGGAACGTAATCGGCCATTTTGTTTTGTTTTTGTTTTGTTTCATTTGTTTGGCTTAGCCTCGTAGAATGTTGCAACCAAAGAGAATATAACCGCTAACACTAAAGAGGTGGAAACCATTTCCATAGAGAAAAATATTAGTGAAACGGGTGCAACGCCTATTGAATTGATGCGAGAGACATAAGCTTAATGTTAGAGTAGTGTAAAAAAACGTAGTTTGATTTCGCACACGTTTCATACACCGATAATTTGTATTGAAGTTGCGACTGGTTGCAACTTCAGCAGATGCTGATCTTCCTCGTCTAGAAAAGTTCGCAATTTACAAGTCACATCCAAGCAATAATGACGATGTTTTCTTTTCAACAGAACCTCATTTCTGAACAGAATTGCTCTGGAAAAGTATAATGCTCTTAACCTTCAACTAAACGTCTCATTTCGTTACTTGTTACGAGCCCACTAGTTTCTTTGTTTACAAAATGTGTTCTTTTATTAAGCTGCCAAGTTAGCGTGCTCACTCAACTGACAATTTGGGTCAATGTGTTTTCTACATGCCATTCTAACTTTAAATACACTCGGTCCATTTTTTTTTGAGATGACAGCTGCAAAGATTTTGAAAAAAAAATATGCATATTTCATTGTAATCGTTCTGTAGTCGTTCGCAGTCATCGTATAATATTGCCTTCCGTTGCACACTCTCCGAAATGTATCCAATAAAAAACCGATAGACTAGCAACTTCACGCCGATGCTCAAGACTAAGTAGCTTAGTCTGAACTATAGGGATTAGACTCATGAGCCTCTTGACACGTTTCTCAATAAACTCCAACGCTTCAAGCTGGACTTCGCTGATCCATCCATCAGGTGACAGCAGTGCTCCATGCACGACCGATCCTCTGCTTGGTGGAGTGAAAGCAACTGTTCCGACGTGAATTACCGTCGCACCTTCGACAGGATACCCAGCTTTTTGCAGTCAATTGAGTCTTGTTCTCAATATAAGAGCTAAACTTGAGGGTAGATGTCAGAGCAACGCCCAAAAGCTTAAGCTGGTCAGTTATCGGAATGGATTCATCCCGGAAAGTAACTTCCGGCCTCTTTTTTAGGGTTCCGTACCTCAAAAGGAAAAAACGGAACCCTTATAGGATCACTTTGTTGTCCGTCTGTCAGTCTGTCAAGACCGTTTTACCCAGGAACACGTAAAGATATCAAATAGAAATTTATATCGAATACTCAAATCTACGGTTACTTTCAGCTGTGAAAAAATCAATTTTGTAAGTCTACGCGATCAAAAGATATGACCGGTTATGTCGTATATTTTGCGATTTCTTAAGGGAATCAAAACCTCTAAGGAACTTCCCGTTGACCTAGAATCATGAAATTTGGCAAGAAATAAATCTGAATGTCATAAATTTAAACTTACATCATTTAAAAAATATTGTTTTACTATCACAAACTTACATTTTGTAATTGTAATGTATGGAAGAACCTTATTGTCCACTATAAAGTTAAGTTTTTCTTTCAATATTTCAACTTTTTTGTTTATTTTTTTTTTGGACTCGTGCTGTGAGGGTTCCATCTAACGGAATCCACAGAGCGCGAATCTTACTCGCACTTGTCCAGTTTTTTACTTTGATGGGTGCCTTTAAGGAAGTAAGTAGACACCTTTATCTTACACCCCGTATAGATTCCGCTCGGACTTTATCTTTTTGCAACAGTAAATTATGTTTATCAAACCGTTATCTTCAGACCACAGAGTTCGCAAAGTTCATTCCCCAACCTTTCATCGCATTCGTCGACCAAAAACCCAAGTGAATGACTCAAACGATATTTCACAGTATTTTAACCGTTTGACAACCATTTAAATCATTTCATATTAATTATTGACTAAGATACTATATAAAAGCACAGCTGGCTTATAAAAAAATGAAGCACTGGTTTATATTTGCATAAGGTGATAAATCTCCTCGGTAAAGATTTTTAGTTAAGGCGGTGACTCAGTTAAGTTTTGCACGACATAACTTTGGTTCATCATAGTCAGCCTTTTAACAGTCCACTGCTGGCCTTTTAGCCTACCCCGAAAGGGTGATTGGGCCATATCCACCACGCTGGCCCAGTGCGGATTGGTGGATTCACATACGCCATTGAATTCCTTCTCCGTACCTATGCAGGTTTCCTCACGATGTTTTCCTTCACCGAAAAGCCAGTGGTATGAAAATCCGTAAATAAGCTTCGAAGAGCTTATTGGTCGACTTTGGTTACCCAGAGCTTAAAACGTCTATCAATATTTGTTTTATTGTCTTGTCAGTAACATAGGATCAGGCGGTAAACTAAATAAGGGTACGTCACAGTTGCCATAACGTTGTAAAAACCTAAACGAAAATAGTAAATTTTATAACATTCACTAGCCTTTTTAACGTAAGGTGGCCAAGCAGGCAGGTGGCCAATTTCTTACATGAAATTTGAAATTTGCAGCTGACTCTTGTCAGCTCTTAGCGATCAAATTTGTAGATCAATAATTATATGATGGGATGCTTGCTGGTATAAGGCGAGAGCGTAGATGTAAATTTTTTGCCCCAGATAGATAAAAGTAAACCCAGAGCAAAAAAAAGAATCTTATATTTTGCATTAACCAAAAATCCATGATCAGCTAAAGCTAATAAGGTAACAGAAAAACAAAAAGCTACACTTTTCAAGTTCTGGTTGGCTAAAGTTGTATGAAGATTAAAAGTCGAGATATCACCTTAACTGTCGAGCCTTTACCAAGGGGAAATGAATAAAGTAATTAATTCGATTGGTGACCACTGAACAATAAATATTGTGTACGTACGTTGTTCTGCGGCAAATTAGCAATATATATTTAATTTATACATTGGATATTTAATTTGACGGCAGTTTAATTGATGATGTGGTTCACGTAGAAAAAGAGGAATAATATAGGGAAATAATATTTTTAAGCACGTTTGAAAGTTAGGCGACCAGTTTGGCTCGGTGGTAGCATATTATGTCTGCCGCATACTCAGAGCAAATAAAAATATATTTGATCTATAGGCCTCATAAGCAAGGCCCGGGTTTGATTCCCGGCCGATGTTTGAATGATGAAATATCAGGTGCTCTTGGTGTTGGTGTAAGTTATTCTTGTCTTTGTGTTTTTAATTTTAATTTTCTGGACATGTCAAAGCTTTTGTCCGAGATACGGGGAGAATTCCAAAACATACGAAATTCTAGAAATGAAATGAAAAAAACCGCCGCACGAGTTCATTATGCCGCGAAATATGAACTTTTACCAGGAGGTTTTTTAAATCTGGTAACCCACCTATTTATATAGGGAGCTATGAGTGTGCAGCGTTATTAACTTGCAACAATCTAATAGTGGTAGGTATTAAAGCTTAACTTTCGCCTATTTCTAAAATAAATATGAATAACAAAATCAGTCCAGTATTTTAGGATGGTTTTGTTGGTATTGACTATTGAATCTACAATAATTGAGACAAAAAAAAAAGGAAATTACGTTTAATTACTGGAACCCTTATTTTAATGATTTTAGTGGACAAAAACAGAGCACCAAATTTTAAGATAACTTTGTACCACCAAAAATTTAAAAAGAATTCCGTTGACATACATTTCTTGACTCTCTGGCTTTAACTGTGTATCAATTCATGCAATTTAATTTACTTTAGCTTGAAAACAAAGACACGAAAGTGAAAATATCATAATAATATGTAATTGAAACTGGCAAATGTACCAGACGTAAGACGCCAAATTTCCTCAAGAAGAAAAAATCAGCTTAGCTTGAAGGTTATCTACTTTCTTTTAGATTTTAAAATTAGCTATTTGACTGGCAACTATGAGATTGTTGCTCCCATGACCACACCTAACCAATCAAGATAAACCATAGACAACACTAATAAACTTTTATTGCCCAATCTGTCTTCAGGCATGTCAAATGTCATTTAAAAGCTGTAAGAAGTATAATGACCTTACACCGCTTTTGTCGCAAAACTGAATCAGTTAAAGACTCAGGGGTCCTCTATTAGTCATCACGTGACGAACAGGAAAGGGTGGAGAGGGGGTGCAGAATAGGTGACACACATACATGATACATGATGATGGTGGGGGTACATGACCTTATCCTGCCATCCCCTTTCTACTACAGGACAAGTAGGAAAACAGCCCACTGCCCATATCCTGTACCCACCCACCCATTCTACGTTTCTAATCCGTACGACCAAAGTTTGAAACAACCTGCCAGCTTCCCTGTTCCCTGAGAGATATAACCTGGGCCTGTTCAAGGCCAGAGTGAATAGGTATCTTCTAAGTCTGCGTGCTTCATCGTCGCTTACCAACAGGCGAATTGGTGGTCAAACGCAGACTTATCAGCGTTAAAAAAAACAAAAAGTACATAAATAATATTATTAAAATAATCCCAATAAGAGGGTGTAACGACCAGGTAACAACACGTATTTTTGAAGTGAAAACTTCTATAGCCGCGTTGAGCGATTTACGATAGGGGCAAAACTTATGGGTTCAAGTCACCGACATGCTAATGTGAGTTGACTCACCATTAGCAGACATAATTTTTATTCCCATTCAGAGAAATTTCCACAAAATGGGCGAAATAGATAGATGATAGATGTCCTAAACTTCATGTTTCGGTTACCAACAAAAAAATACACGTGATGTTTAAAATATGAATAAGGGTATCAAAATTTTACGTAGAAAGAAGAGTCAAGATCTAGATATATAAAAATGAATACCTATTTACCTTGGTCACGCCGTAACTTGAGAACAACTTTAATGATTTAGTTTATTTTTTTGTTTTCTAATTATTTATAGAAGGATCTTAAGGAAATAAAAATTAAGAAAATTGTGCAAAAAATAACAACGATGATTTTAACTTCGCACGTTTGACAGTTCTAAGACAGGACAACGTCTGTCGGGTCAGCCAGTTATCAATAAAACCTTACATGATTAATGTACGACCCTAGTAATAGGTTTCTTAAAATTCTGCGTCGTTTTTAATACGAGACAGACGTTACCGTTAAGAATTGTCCAGATTATAATCAATCATAATGAAGAGATCTCGTAATGCGATTCAAATTTTATGCAACTAGGTTGAGGGTTACGACATTTGTATAATGAGGGTGACGAACTCTCGTGCTGCGGGCTGATTCTAGGGCAATCGACACGCGTCCCCGTCAGCTCTACGTCCAGCTAAAGCAATAGACCAATAGCAGTATTGGGTCTATTGCCACGTGGGTTTGCGTTCAAGCTGTGCTGCTATTGATAAGTAATATCTACAGGCTGTGAACAACGTCGCTGTTTTAATGTTGAAACTTGGAGGTTTTACTCCAAGTTTAGCTGATCTACTTTTGGCCACCAACTTGCCCGATTGTAAGCGAGGATGTGGCCGAGAATGGAACACGTTGATGTAGAAGAAATCTATTCACTTTAACCTTGAATATGGCGAGATTGTAGTTCTCAGGAAACAAGGACGGCAGGGAGTTCCATTCTTGGGCGGTATGTATCGTAAATGTCAACCCAAATCGTTGTGTTCGAATCTTTGGAATTTCCACGAGGAGGGGGTGGTAGTGTGCAGTCCTTCAACTAGTCCTGTAGTAAAAAACATGTTGTGTATACATATTTAGGAATATGGTTTAGTTTAAAATTGTGTAGTCTACTCTAAGTTTAGATTGTTTTGACCATATTTTGTTTTGTGTGCCAATTAACTAAATTAGATAAATAAATAAATAAAAGGGGAGAGTGGAATAAGGTCATGAAGCCCTTGTGCACACTCGCCGAAATGTATCCGGTAACATACAGACAAGCTACTTTACGGCGGTGCTAGAGGCTTAGCAATATACCTATGGCATAAAAAGAAACCGTGGTCCATGGTAGCCCATTTGGGAGACCGCTAGACTTGAAAGCGTGCGGTCGCGGGTTCAAACCCCGGACCCGTACCAATGAGCTCTTTGGAGCTTATGTACGGATTTTCATACCACTGGCTTTTCAGTGAAGGAAAACATCGTGAGGAAACCTGCATACGTACGGAGAAGGAATTCGATGGCGTATGTGAATCCACCAATCCGCACTGGACCAGCGTGGTGGATATGGCCCAATCACCCTTTCGGAGGTAGGCTAAAAGTCCAGCAGTGGACTGTTAAAAGGCTGATGATGATGATGATAAAAAGAAAACTGACCCAGTGGTAAATAATGTGGCCAAAAATTTACATACTGTGCCCACAGAGATCCACAGTCTGTTGTTTTTTAAACCAACTATGTGAATAAAGTTGAATAAACATAGTGTTTGTCGACCAATGACAGCTCTGTATTTCCTTGCAACTCATTGGTTGCTCGTCAGTGTTATAGTTTTTTTGTATAGTTAAGCAAATTTTATCAGATCTGAAAAAAACAGATCGTAGCTTAACATCTATTAGAATTAGGCAGCCAATAGAATTATTCGGCTTCCTGATACGTTCAAACTTACACCAATTTTCCTTTCGTAGTAACTATTGTTTAATATGTAGCACGTAGGAGGAAAGTCTTTCCCAACGGAGCTGAGTAAATGTGGCAACACCTACCGCAAGTGTAACAAGTCGTGAAACTGTTGATCATTGCTAATCACCCGACCTCACCGCAAGGGCGCGCGCTCGCCTGAGACGGAATGGGCTACACAGATTGTAAAATATAGTTTGACGTTTTGTTGTTTTTAGACGAAATGTACTACACAGATTATAAAATGTAGTCTGAAGTTTTGTTGATTTCAGATGAAATAGGCTACACAGATATATTATATAATTATATTTTATTTGTAAATATTACACGGGAATTACTTAGGTAAGAGTAAAAAAATAAAATTGCAATAAGTTCTATCACAATAATTTTGTTAATAAAACAGGATTAAATAAAAGAAAAATATTCCCACCATGACTCGATAGCAGATACCATATACTAGGATAGCAGAAACGACGGAGAGGTATTTCACTCTAGATTCACAAAGATTGTGATCGCGGGTCACTAACTCGTGAGGGGAAACCTCTTTATGGTTTATGCATTCCTGGTACTTGGACTTAGTTAAAAAATTTGATAGCATATTCTCAATTTAGTTGACCGCCTGAGGTGACCGAGCCAAGCTGCCGTTGTTTCACCCTGACCTGCCGGTTCCACTTCCTTGCCCTGGTGACACGCCCTTGCCTTACTTGTTAATCTAATGATGAAAGAATAATCGCAGTGAAATAATTGTATTTTTCAACTAAATGTAAGGTCTCTTCCCTACAGGAAAAGGTCTCCACTAAAAGGTTGCCTACAGAATTTTTTTCGTCAGTTAAAAATAGACAAAGGCGTTAGCGTCACTAGTAACCGGTGGCAAAACCAAGTCGCGCAATTCAAATTGTCGAAAAAGCTGTCTTTAATCTGAAGTCAAATTTGCGATTATAGCTTTTTTGACAGATGATCGCAAATGGCGCGTATCGTAATCATCTTCATCAGCCAGAAGACGTCCACTGCTGAACATAGGCCTTCCTTTTTTAACCCCCACACTGAACGACAGCCTGCCTTTTGCATCCACTGGATGCCAGACTAACAAAATCGAAACAACAGTAATCGCAGTACAGTAACAGTAGTCGCAGTATCGTAATAGCTTTGCGGTATACATCTATCAGAGATCTTACGTTTTAAATAAACCGTAAAATAAATCAATCACAGATATTTCATGCACTACAGCCATAAATAATCGCTCCCCGTCTTGACCTAGAGTTGTTTGCGAAAAACAATATCATGAATATTTAAAAAAACGTGAAGTTGCGCGCACGCACCACTATTCATTGTTGCAATTCTACTATTTAGTTTACGTAAGTTCCGATTTCATAACTTATTTCTGACTAGCGACCCGCCCGCCCGGCTTCGCACGTAAATTACACCCGTGCGACCGTGGGGCGGGTCGCTAGTTATATATATATATAAACCTTCCGTGAAAATGTATCTAACTGATGGTGAAAACCGCATCAAAATCCGTTGCGTGGTTTAGGAGGAGTTAGCGGCCATACAGACATACAGACAGACGCGGAAAGCGACTTTAATTTATACTATGTAGAGATAGAGATAGAGAAGAGATATTAAAGTGCCGTATTTTAATAAATTTTTGTAACAACAACAACAATATTATTTAAGGCGAGGGGGTTATTTAAGGGGGAGGCCTATGTTCAGCAGTGGACGTCTTCTGGCTGATCATGATGATTATTTAAGAGACCACAAAATAAGTAAATGTTTGTTTTAATATTTAGTATAGCAAACATATCATCTCTAGCATATAAAGGCTCATTCGTATACCTAACATACTAAGTCCAAACAAGAACACAAGACAACTTTTGTGTCACAAGAAATGCCTTGTGACATCATCATCATCATCATCAGCCAGAAGACGTCCACTGCTGCACATAGGCCTCTCCATTTAACCTCCAAAATTATACTAATGCCGTGTGACAAATTATATTAATTTGTTTTTTTTTCTTCCGTGATCTAACTGATTAAAAAATTATCTAATACTAACCTAATGCAGAAAATTATAATGACTGATTCCACCCGAAATCGTCATTAACAACCTGATAAAATTAATTGAGGAAAAAGAAGCAGATGATAAGACAAGGTTTGCGATACCTCTCGATGTTAATCATTAATTAAAATTAGTGTATCCCGGAAAACCCATGCCACTGTAAGTGCAAAAAACTGGCTACGAACTGTCAGTAGGGTTCCGTAGCCATATAATATTGTAGTAGACATATAAGACAGATATAAAGATGGAATGGACTCCCTGCCGTCCTCCTTGTTTCCTGAGAACTACAATCTAAGCATATTTAAGGCTTTAGGGAATAGTTTTCTTCTATTTCAACGTGTTACATCCTCGGCCACACCGTCGCATACCATCAGGTGAGTTGGTGGCCAAAAATAGACTATTTAGTATTAAAAAAAGGTAGAAACTCTTTATTGTGAATTCTAGAAGTAAAAATTATACAAAGTTAAAGAAACTTACGACCTTGATTTTGAGTTTGTTGTTTCAATCTAATGACATATTTTGGTTTAATGATTTCTTAGCATTTTTTTAATAAACATTGACAAATAGACAAATTTTTATTTACATTGAAATTGAGTTATCGCGTGTATTTTAATATATTTTAATTCCTGACGTTTCGAGCTCTGCAGTGTTAGTGGTCACAGGTCGACTAGATAACGGATGTTTATAGAAATGTTATAAAATTAGTTATATAAGTACCGCCAATAAACCGAACCGGTATATAGATATATAGGTATAAGAAATGTAGCATATTCTGGAACCCCAAAACATGCAAAAACAACTTATTAAAGAAGACACAAACACTTCTCGGAAGAGTTTTATTGGGCAATTAATTCAAGCGACTTTTATAGCAAATGAGTATCCTTTTACTTGTCACATTTAGTCATTTACATAAGTTACTGCGTTTTAGAAATGATTAGCAGGTGTAATACATTTTACATATTTTAAAGAGCATACCTATTCATGAAAGCAAAATAACAAGTTGAAGATGTTACTAGCTTTCCCCGCGTCTTTGCTCACGGTTTGAACAGTGGGAAGAGTACAAAATGGCATGTTTTCGATCCCAATCCCAAATTACGATTGAAATCGAATGTCAAGAGTAAGCCCACAGATCATAAGAATAAACTAAAGCAGAAACAGTAACACTCAGTTATAGAGTAGCTGTCTATCAGCAAAATTATTTTTTGAATCTGTTCGGTAGTTCCAAAAATTTTACGTTACGGGAGCGCTTTCGCAGTCGTCCGTTCCCCGGCGGCGCTGGAGCCCTGGGACCTTTCCATATCAGAGGTGGAGCTGCTACCCTCCACCTCTCTTTCCTTGAGGGGCGTGCGAACACCGCGCGCGCCACCTGAGGAGCTACGCTTGTCGGGCGGCGGACCCCCCGGAGTCCGCCGCCCAAGGCCCCTAGGCCCCTGTTATGGGGGTCGGAGGAGAGCGTGGAAGATCCTCCTCCGACGCCCAGTTCTCCGGCGGCGCATGGGGAGCTCCGTGAGGCTCTCCCTCTCACGCTCCGCCGTTTCCTTCTGGAACATGACTTGTTCACAGAAGGAAACTGCCGACTCCCAACAAGGAGAAGCCCTAACACAACCTCCGAAATTTTACGAACCCAGTAGTAAATTCATGAGGTACCTCATAAATCATCCGCTGTCGTTCATGTTGTAAAATTAAATTTATTGCTCCATTTATTGCGATAAGAAACATTCGGGGGGGATTAATAAGTTATTTATAGCGCGTATGTTTATGGGAAACAGGTGTGATTAAAGTTCAAAAGCCTAATACGTCAACGTTTGAATTGGCTGGGAAACTACCAGACCGCAAGATCATCAGTTAATGATGTAGGACTGACCTCCGATGACCGATGTTCATCAAGTAAAGCGGAGATTAGCTGAGACGTAAAGATGAATAACGAAAGAAGGTAGGTATGATTATTGACCAAGCGAAAAGAGGTTTCAGATGCTTATGGGACAAGTGTGTTGTATCCTGTTCACAAATTCTTAGATTTATGTTATTGTAATTCTTTTGACTAATTCTAATTCTTATATTCATGATTTAATTACTCTATTGCATTAGGAAACAACCTGTAATGATAGATGTAATGTTTTAATAAATAAATAATAATAATTTGTCAATTCTATGTATATTGTATACTTATATTTTTTTGATGTAATATGGCGTATCGTTGATCCGACCATTATGAAATTTTGTAAGTTAATAGTTTTATTTTAATTGATTTTTTAACATGAAATAAGGGCAAAATCAGCCGAGGGGTTGCAAAGATATATCATAGACATAGACATAATTTATTTGTGCTAAAAAATACAATAACACAATATACATGAAAAATAAAATAAAATAAAACTAATTAAGAACTTATTATATTTTTTTGTCACAAACCGGCCGACTCAGCCGTCATGAGGTCTCAATTCGAGTCGAAAATTCACAGCTAGTTGCAAGAGCGATGGTGGCCAAGCGGTAGCAAGTGCACTTTATAATCTGACGACACCCGGTTTGATCCTCGGCCCTGAACCAATGACTTATTTAGTACTTCATGTGCCGTTTTCGATGCCATCGCTCAAAAACGGTTAAGGAAATAATCGCGAGGAAAACCGGTATGTCCAAGAACCTCAAAAAAATAACGCAATTATGAAATTCATCAACATGCAGCCAGCATAGTGGATTAGGGCCAAAGGAAATCAAGAAAGAAGTTGGGTTAGGAAGGAAATTAGGGGAAAATTAACTTTAAAAAACTCTACCAGTCAAAATATCCTATAACAACGGCATAATACCAAAAATTAATCGCCAAAAATGTTTACTATAATACGTATGTATATCAGCTGTTAAGTTCATTGACTTCTCCTATTAAGCCTCTAATATAAACAATTATATGTAGAGGTGGTGAAATGAATGAACTACAAATTACCTTCGCGAGGTAATAAAATTGTGTTGATATAATACGACCGTGGCTCCGCTACTGAACCTTACAGAATTTGGTCGCATTGTATCTGTATAATATTCCACTGGTTTTGGCAATTTTCGTGTGCAATTTTTCAAGCAATAATTGAGTATTTTGACACGGCTCTTGCGTACATTGCCTAAAATGCTGCTTTGGTTGATAATCTGAATGGATAGCAAGAGTCCCGCCCGGTTTCGCATGCGTTATAAATTATGCTTTTAAACCTGCTTCTTGTCGTTAAAAACTTTAGTAACATCTTTTCAGATTAATTACTGTGTTGTATTAAAAGTAGGTGTTACATTAAAATAAGTTCATGTATTTTAATTTTTTCTAGTTATAAATATTTTATCCACTCGTGTATACCCAGTTGCATTCGTAGCTGTCAAAAAACGAATAATTTTGTGCTCGTAACAAATTAAGACGATGGATGCGACTAGCGAGAGACCGGGGAGAGTAATAAATATATTTTACAAAAAAAAAAACAACAAGGCTACATGTGAGAAGCCCATTTGCAAAACTCGCTATGTGCGTCTTTAAAAAAAAGGTAAATAGCGAAGGTAGCCAGTTTTGCAGGAGTAGTCGAACTTTGATGTTGATTTGTACAAAGTATAGCCAGTTTTGACGCAGTATCGTTAGTCTGTTTCATGTTATTTTAAATTCTAAACCGTTATCTGTCAAAATCAAAAAATCACAAATCTTATGACATAGCGGTGTTTGAAAGTGGACTACTCATGTATTGTACAAACTTAAACTAAAAAGTTTAAAATGACAGTTAAAACAGTGATTAAAAGTCCACATCAGAACTTTTGCTGAAGGGACCCAAAAAGGTCATCTGTGTATAATTTTTTGGGTATTGTTGATTTTTCAAAAAGCGCTGAATCAATTCCGATACACATATGGGACCACTTCTAAAGTATGATCTACCAAACTACAAAGAATTATCAAAATAAATTCGTAATTGGTGGAATAATCACGTAACAAACTTACAAAAAATAACACAATTTAGACGTAGCCGGAGGTAGACGTGCTACGAGTTACGATTGAGCCATATCTGTGGACTGTGATTAAGTTAAATTGATTACCCACCCATATTATATTTTGTTCCCTTCGACCTGTATTTAAACACGTATTAGGTGAGACACAAAAAGGTCCCCAGATAAAATTTTATTGCTTAACTAAATGTGCGTTTTTTTGTGAAATCGCACAATAATTTTAACTTGTCAAGGGATTAAACCTTTTTCTTTCAAATATTTTATAGTATTTAGGTACAAATTGTACCTATTAATATAATTATTATCGTTTTTAGGGTTCCGTACCCAAAGTGTGAAAACGGGACCCTATCAAACCGACTTCAAAAAAAGGGTTCAATTCAGTTGTTGTATTTTTATGTCTGAACTCTGTCTTTTATAAACCGATTTGGAAAATTCTTTTTTGTTTGAAAGTATATACTTTCACTTTAGTTCTAGAGAAATTACAACAAAATTGGTTCAAACAGATTGTATTTAAAATTAAAAATAACTGGAAAAAATATGTCATCATAGGAAACGAAATAGCGTTTTACTAACTTTTGAAGTCGGGTTTTTAATTGATTAGCTTGTATTTTGTTAAGTTAATAAAGGCACTTGCCATTAAAAAAGTATTGCATTGTCATCCAAATTACACAAGTTTGCAAAATTTCAGCTCAATCCGAAAACAGAAAGTGGGTTTTTAACTTGCCAGATTACACCGAGAAAAGTGAAATTAAATAAAAGCTTGTAATAATTGGCAATGGGCAGGCTACATCGCTCAAAGAACTGATAACCGATGGCGAAGAAAGGTTCTGGAGTGGAGATCACGTACCGGAAGACGCAGCGTAGGTAGGCCTCGCACTAGATGGACCGACGACATAGTGAGAGTCGCTGGCATCCAGTGGATGCAAAAGGCAGGCTGTCGATCAGTGTGGAGGTTAAAGGGGGAGGCCTATGTTCAGCAGTGGACGTCTTCTGGCTGATGATGATGATGATTGTAATAATAAATTTTTAGAAGAAAAAAATATTTGACTTCAAGTCTATACCTGCATAGTTAAAACAGAGATTGAAAGTTCTCATCAAAACTTTTGTCATTTGTGTATGTATTTTTGTTTTTTTTTGTCGAATTTTTCAACAAGCGTTGAATCAATTTTGATAATCTGTATAATTATGGAACCACCTCTGAGGTATGAGACCTACCAAACAAAAAAAGAATCATCAAAATAAATTTAAAGTTAACGGAGTGATAGCCCGTTGGTCCAGTTGGTAGTGAACCTGCCTTCTGCGCTTGGGGGCGTGGGTTCGATTCCCACCTAGGACAAACATTAATGTGATGATTTGTGTTTGTTCAATATCTGGTTGTTAATATCTATTTAAGTATGTATTTAAACCTATATATGCATGTATATCAGTCTCTGGCAGCCATATTACAAGCTTTGCTTAGTTTCGGGTCAGGTGACCGTGTAAAAAAAAAAAAAAAGTTACAAACATACATAAAAACATACAGTCGAATTGATAACCTCCTTTTATCGTAGGTTGAAAAAGGACATTGTTCATCAAACATTTTGTCAGTTAAAATCGACGTGTGTACGTATGTATATCTGTGTTTCAATAAAGATATCATACTTCACAACAATAACAATTTGCTTAAACATCAATAAAGCTAATAAGTTTTGGCATTAGGATGAATTTTGACGTAAATGACATATCGAAGTGATGCCTTGTTGAATGTGATATTTTGTCCCCGTCTAAGTTTGCAACATTTTAGTGGCCCCATTTGTTGAAATTGTGGTCATTGAATATTAATGGCCTCAACATTGGGTTTATGTATGTAGGTACTATAAAATATGTCTTTATAATTTGACTCATAATTTTTCAAATAATAATGCAAAAAACCCTCTATTATTGTCTTTTGAATAAGCATTTTTAGTTTGACATGTAACTAAATAAATACCTTGAATCAAAATGCTGACTTATAATTTGCTTTTTCAAACGGTGAGAATTGCCAGTTACAACATGGTAATGGGGAATAATTCCTACTGGTAGCAGTTTAATAGTTTTTTTTTTTGCACTTTTTTGTACTGAATTCTATCCATGAAAAATAAAATGTGCACCTGTTTCGAGATTCTTCTTTCTACTTCAACCTCAGTACAAAGCAAACTACTAGCAGTTTTTCTTTATGGCATCAAGTATATCATCATAAGTTTGTCAACATCTGTTTTGTTGCTAAGTAATTTGATATGAATGAAATGATGATGATGACGAACGATGATGAATACCAGCAGCGGTGGATCGAATCATTCGAATAGAAATATCTATTTTAATACCATTACGAAAACCAATTCGATTAAACCGTAAAGCCTTCGGATTTGATCTTGGGCTCTCATAAAACGTTTTGTCATTTAGCCACGTGACCGACAGCTGTTACAAGAGAACTGATGTAATGTTACTTTTACTTTGATTTAGGACTTTAAAACTAGTGATAGAGAGTTTGGTTTTGTTTGCGAACGTATGGTATTTCTGGTTTGAATTAAGAATGCGTGCGCATGCGTTTTTCCGCTTTAATTCGAATTATGTAACGGTCACACCTTGTACAATTGTAGTTAGTTATTATGTTGGTTTTCATATCGTTTCTTTCATGTTTTGTCCGTCGTCCTGCTGCGTAGTTCTATTGGTTAGTACCAAGGGCATTTTTTTGCCCATGGTACTACCAGTCGGACTACGAACAAGTAGTACCTATTACGGTAGTTTTTTTTTTATCGGATATATTTCGGAGAGTGTGCATCGGATATGAATGATCTAATTCCCTCCTGCCCATTTTTCTATCGGACTGCCAGAGCGGGCACGAAACATCGGCACCAATTTATGGTTGATATTCTTATAACCCGTACGAAGCGCTTTGATTCCATTTTTATTGTGCGAACTGCTAGTCTGTGGAATGCGATGCCCGATAGTTACAATCTGGGTATTTTCAAATCAAGAGTGAATCGGTTTCTTCTAGGCAAGCGTGCTCCACCGTAGACTGCATCTTCGTTTAACACCAGGCGAGCTGGCGGCCAAACGCAAACCTATTATATTAAAAAAACAAGTTGCTTTTGATAGTAACTTCGTTCGGACATCACGTTTCGTCCAGTAACAGGTTCCGCTCTGATTCCTAAAATTGGCTCTAGAGCAGGGGTGTCCAACTAAATTTTGTGGCAGGCCGGATTTATTAACTTTGTAACTATGGCGGGGCAAGACAAGTTTTGTAACTGGGCAAACAAGACTAATTAATATAAGTAAAATGGTAGAATGGGTACAATTGTAACCTTTTGGCGGAATTCACAGCAGGTTTTACTTGTAACTGCATGCACAGTCACACTGATATAGATGATATAAATATGAATCTCCGTTCTTTAAAAAATTACGTCAAAAAAAAGTTAAAATTTACCCAACTTTTAACTCATTCGCGGGCCGGATTAGAAACCTTGGCGGGCCGCATTGTGGCCCGCGGGCGGTATGTTGGACACCCCTGCTCTAGACCTACGTAACGCGATACCTTTTTAACTTGCATTGTGCATTGTAAATACTGGAATAGGTTAATCTGGACTTATATTTAATTTATTTTGTATTTTTTCAGGTAAGGGAAAAGACGTCAAAAGTTATATCGTAAGTATAAAAAATCACTACACGGTTGTTTAAAAATACGGACATAGCCCACCAGATTAGCAAGTTGAAGTGGCAGTGGGCAGGGCACATATCACGCAGAACAGATAGCCGATGGGGCTGACAGGTTCTCGAATGGAGACCACGAACCGGTAAGCGCAGCGTAGGACGTCCACTCACAAGATGGACAGACGACGTAAAAGAGACCGCAGGGAAACGCTGGATGCAGGCCGCTTCCAACCGGCCCTTTTGGAGGTCGAGGGGGGAGGCTTTTGTCCAGTAGTAGACATCCAATGGCTGAAATGATGATGATGATGTTAAAAAATTAATTTAAAGTATTGTGATATTGTTAATACACTTTATGTAAATGCTGCGCTGTCTGTTTCGTATATTTTAAGAGACAAAAAATAGAAAAAAAAAGACATCATTGTCAGTCAGACGTCCACTGCTGGACATAATTATGCCTCTCCTTTAAAGCGCCTCACTGAATGACAGCCTGCCATTTGCATCCACTGGATACCAGCGACTCTCACTATATCGTCGGTCCATCTAGTGGGAGGCCTACTAACGCTGCGTCTTCCGGTTCGTGGTCTCCAGTCAAGAAGTTTTCTTCCCCATCGGTTACCGGTTCTTCGAGCCAAGTCGCCTTTAAAATCGCTAAGTAGGAATTAAACCATTAAAGCGATTGGGCATTTTTTTTAGAATAACGTTGCAAACGTTTCAAAGTAAGTAATTTAGTGTTAATATGTTGCATTTTGGTGGAAGAGATCGTAAAAAAAAATATTACAAGATTTTTCAATCTTCTCCGTCATCCTATAAAATATTAATATGAAAATTGCTTTATACTATTTACAATGTTATCCGAAAGATAATGCCCAATCGATTATTTTTTTCATTCGCTTATATTTTCTTCAAAAATGTTGAAAATTTGCGAAAGGGTGAGCGCGGCCTTAAAAATACATCTAACTCTACATAGTATAAATTAAAGTCGCTTTCCACGTATGTCTGTCTGTATGTCTGTATGGCCGCTAGCTCCTCCTAAACCACGCAACGGATTTTGATGCGGTATTCACCTTCAGTTAGATACCATTTTCACGGAAGGTTTATATAATTATATAACTAGGGATCCGCCCCGGCTTCGCACGGGTGTAATTTACGTGCGAAGCCGGGGCGGATCGCTAGTATAGATAATATATAGTTGATACACTGCATGTTAACACTACCCGTCCTTGTTGGTTATTCTCTGATCATATCACATGGAACAATCGAATCAAGAATCGATTACACTATAAGGTTCGATTGCGATTCTATCTCGATGGCCAACGAGTCTGCGATCGAGGTTTACTTCCGATCGGCTCGACAGGTTTCGATTGAAACTGATAAGTAGGTGTGATGATGATGAATCGGTTTTTGAACGACTGTTGATTATTTTTTGGGTAAGTCATTAAATATGCCTGATATGTATCATTTATTGCTTACAGGGCCAGGTTTAGCCATCAGATAATTATGTACTCACGACTTTATCTTATTCCACCAATTACCGAATTGATTTTGATATTTCTTTGTTGTATGGTAGGTCATACTTCAGAGGTCGTCCCATATAAATTTTATCGAAATTGATTCAGCGCTTTTTGAAAAATCAACAAAACCCAAAAAATTAAACACAGATGACCTTTTTGGGTCCCTTCAGCAAAAGTTTTGATGTGGACTTTTAATCTCTGTCTGGTAGTAACTGTCATTTTAAACTATTGTTTAGTAGTTTTTAGTTTCATCATCATAATCAGCCTTTTAACAGTCCACTGCTGGACTTTTAGCCTACCCCCGAAAGGGTGATTGGGCCATATCCACCACGCTGGCCCAGTGCGGGTTGGTGGATTCACATACGCCATCGAATTTCTTCTCCGTACGTATGCAGGTTTCCTCACGATGTTTTCCTTCACCGCAAAGCCAGTGGTATGGAAATCCGTACATAAGCTCCTATTAAGTTCTTTTTGATTACATAATTGAAAAATTATGACCTAGGACTTGTTAGTATATAATATCACACAGATGTTACAATAGAAAAAATACTGTTCTTAATTTCTTCTTTGGTACGTTTTTTATTTATTTTAGATCCGCTAAGAAAGTATTTTGCGAAAGGGCCGAATTAAGTAGGACAAAGGGGATTGAAAGTATATAAAAGTCCACGCTTACGAACGCGGGCAACAGCTAGTCTTCTATTAAATGTATTTTTTTTATTCAAATTACAGTTTTCCAAACTATTCAATACATATAAATAGTACAGATAAAAAAGTCTGTAATTGCGAGATAACAAAAAGAAAATCACACATATACAGCAATAAATGCGTATAATTAGAAAAAGTAAGAACTCTCCATTGATATGGGAGTGCACTTGACTAGAATGACTGTAGGTCCTGCGTTTGGCGGGAAAGTGGTCAGAGAGGTTAGACGGGATGCGAAGTCTACTTCGACGATGGGTGCCGATAGAAAAGTTATTATAAATCATGTTTTAACTAGTGGTTTCTAGTAGTTTTGTCCAAGTTTTTTAGCTCTTGAAAGCCGCAACAAAATAAGGCAATTGACCGATTTAACGATATTATTTATCTTAAATTAATGTTATATGATTATTTACGGGATATTTACCGTGGTAAGGTTGTGGAATGAGCTCCCGATATTTCGGCGCAGTTACATGCACCATGTTCACGGGAAGACTGTAGAATGCGGGTGGTTGGTCGAACAGTGAAAAATTTTGGTGCAGACATAACGATCTACCCTCTTTCTCACTCTTTTGCTACGGTTATCACTGGAACTCGAACACATTTAAGCCTCACAATTTTCAGTATTTGTGTTTTAAATTTGGGATGAATATTCAAATATTTTATTTTGACTTTTCACTGAAAACTTTTACAATTATATTTATATTTAATTCTATGTCCGAATATTGTTATGTCTGAGTCCATGGTTACTTAAAATAAACAATTTGAATTTAAATTCGTGTGACGTAGTTTTTATTGAATTTTCATCCAACATTAGCAGTATGCATATTTCTATGCCGTTGCACGCTTGCGAGTCTAATATTTAGTGGCCATTTTACAAGGCAATTCGTTATATTTTTGCATGTTTAGGTAACTTATCGTTTTCTCAATTAGCATGCAGTCACGACTTAGCACTTACATACGTAAAGCAGCTTAAAAACCCGCACGAGGGCGCAAAACAACCTTAAAGGGTCTATGGCCTACCTCACAAAACCAAATTATCTCTGCAGTTGACTGGTAAAACCTCCATCGTCTTTTCCGAACAAAACTTACAGCCGTCCGAACATTATTTTAGTACTTTTATTTGACCAACTTTACGGATAAGTTGGCCGGTCTGTATGTTTGTTGATAAATTGACCAGTGTAACAAGGTCTGTCGTGAATATGAGTTTTGTTTTATAGTGGAAAGAAAGAGCGGTCAGGTCAGGGTGGTCGTATCTTGTTAAACGTTTGACAAATATGTGATGCGGTATTGAAGGAATAGGTACAGAGATTGTTTGAAGAGCAATGCTTTGATGACAAATCATCGCTACAGGAAACAAGAAGGTCGTAAAACTTTTGACGTCATAAAATTTATACTTGCGGTTGAAGATCGGCAAGCCCGCAAAATATCTAGGAACCGTATTACATAGTGCAAACGTTCAATTAAGGTAAAGTTATATAATTATTTATGGGATTTTTACCGTGGTAAGGTTGTGGAATGAGCTCCCGATATTACGGCGCAGTTACATGCACCATGTTCACGGGATGGCTGTTTAAAACAGTGTTTAATTAAGGTATTTGAATTATCGGGCATAAACCGTGCAAATAAAGCCGTAATTGCCAAGACGAATATACAACAAGTAAACCATAACATTAAAACTGTTTATTTAGTGTCAGTAATTTAATAAAATCCACTCTCAAACTTTCTCCTAGAGTTTTACGAAAAACAACTTTTTGTATATTATAGAGGTCATTTTTTTCCTGGGCAAGCGCCTTTATTAACTAAACAAAATACAAGCTAAAACTACAAATACAGTTAGACTGCACATAGACCGTTGAAGGTCTAAAGACAATCCAAATGCTCAAGCCCACTACCAGTTGGCAGCGTACCCAGCATGCTGGCGGCATTACCACGTTGAATGGCAATGCTTATGCGTAGAGCCAGAAATACGCCAGCATTTTGGTCACGCGTCGCATTAACCAGGCGCTCTGAAAGATTTATTAATAGAGGTAATACTCGAAACGACGTAGAAGCGGAATTACACTAGAAATTCGACATATACAAATTAGAGGTAATAAGTTGATACATTGTGTTTTCCAAAATTTTAAGCCGTTATATTTTATAAACACTACACATGTATTTATTACAGAAATTAAATTTTCTATAGATCTTTCTATTTGATAAAACATAACTATATTTGTTAATGGGGATATTTGGAATAAGCCAGAAGGGGATTTCTGGACTTTTTGTATTTTAATCCCCTTCCGGCACGCAAATGGGACGCAAAGGGGATTTCTGGATAAAACATCCAAAAATCCCCTTTGCAGGAGATTGTCTAAGGAGATTTTTGGAATGAGCATATCAAAACGCGAAAAATAAAATTCCCGTTGCTATTTCGTCAAAAAAAATTGAGGGCTTTTAACTCGTTGAATGCAGGAGTTTTTTTATGGCTAAAATGGGTAACTTCACCTACCTTTCAGATAATATTTTTTTTTATAAAATACGTACATAATTATTATATACCATTGGTATTGTGTACAAAATCTTCTTACACAATACGCGCGTCGGAGCACTTTTCGCTTACGCATGCGGTGCGTAACGCATTTGGGGGTTAAAGTAGAAAAAAACTGCAGTAGGTTTTCTTTTAACAAGCAATTTTTTTTAAATAAATAATAGGCTTGCGCTTGACCGCCAACTCGCCTGATTTGCGTTCGGTCTTGTGTATAGGAAGTTCTAAAGCTTTGTATCTCACCTAGAACTTAACAAAAATCAGTGCTTAGCCTTGCTACACAAAAAGTCACTCAACAAGTTCAGTGTCACATTGACATTTGCCATTGTTGCATTATCTTATCAATAAAACAGTAAGAGATAATTGAAATATTGACTATTGCATTTCAAAATCCCGGAGCCGGATTTCAGGTACAGAATACATGATAGTTGGTACAGGATATAATCGCGGGGTGACCATTTCTGGCTGCATTCTGTACCATTATTATAAAACAAAACACAAGACCTATTGCGTAATCATAACTTTATCCTGTTAGGTTTGTATTTAATAAATTAATTCATATCCTAGTGGGTATTAGATTTTAATTGATAACATTTAATTCCTTTTTGTATAGATAGAATATTGTCGCCTCTGTAGTGTTCATGATTATAAAATTCTATTATAATTATTATGTCGGAGCGATAAGACTTGGACTGACGTTCCGCTTGTGGTGTTTTGTGCATTTATTTTCTCCTTAGTCTACACAAACTAGTCTTTCCTACGAGGGAAGTAACGCGGCAATTGTTTTTTAATTAAGTGGAACAGCTATTATAAATACGATTTCAATATAACTTTGTTTTAATGTATATTAATTTCATTTAAGCAATACAAAATATTTATTTATTAAATTCATCCTAAAAATAATTTATTTGAATTCCGACACTTTTTTTCATAAGGCCGACTTTGTTTGATAAAAAAAAAAAACTGACATGATGACAAATATATTTTTTAGTTTTGGCTCCAGACCTCTAATTTATTTAGCCAGTGTCAAGTATACTCGTTTTGAATTTCGAACTAGTCGAAAGTTTTAGGAGAAGTTTAAAACATGCCCAAGTAAATTTGGTAGTTTTATTAGAGGCACAGAATAAAAAAAATTACTGTGATTAGAGGCTTCTATAGAGCAATGGAAAAACCACTAAAATACGCTTGACTGCATTTTGGCATAATCCCATAATCCACTATGCATTAATACACTCAAAATAAAATAAATTTAGGAATAAAACAATAAGGCGATTTATCTACGTGGGCTCTAAAACTCTCTACTGTATTTTATCTATCAACAATCTTTATTTTTTGTCGATTATAGACTTCAATCGAAGAGTTTAGATGTCATATTTTACATTATTCATCGACAAAACCATGGTAGGTAGGAAGACTTTGGAGTGGCTGTTGCCATTGAATATGTATGAATTTGGCAGGTACCAAGTGTGGCCATATCGCCATATTATTCGCAGCATTTTGGAGGTTATAGTCGTACGAGTGGGTACAAGACAGAGAGGACAAATTTTCATTAAAAATCACTGTAATCATGTTACCTTTTCAAGATTTGTCATTATATATATCCGTCATTAAAAATATCATTAGATATCCATTTGGGTTCTCCCCACATTTGCATCGTCACTATAACTGCGAATTTAGTATTACTTTATTGCCCTGTCTAAGGACGTTTAAAAGATTCAGAGTTGATTTTTTAATCACTATGCACTCCTGACCTCCTCACTACCTCAAAAAAAAAAACTGCTTTATTACCTTGAAAACCAATTCGAACCTTTTCCCTTAACCTTTATTGTAAAAAAATACAAAACAAATCGATAAGTATACGATCTTTTTTCGATTCGATATCATGTATTTATCAACAAGGATCTTCCTTTGACGAAAATAACTTTTTTTCGTTTGGCTTAGGTCGTAAAAGCCTACAGTGATTAAGGTTTTGAGAAACGATAGCACCCTTCTTCTGTTCCTAAACTCGCTTGTGACGCATGCGCAGGGGCTCTAACCTGGCACAGTCGAAATCTCAGTCTGTCTCATTAGATATTACGCGAGTGAGAGTAAGAGAATCTCGATTGCGCCAGAATAGGCACAGGGTTGACATGAGACGGTTTAGGTACCGACGTCATTTGACCGGTTTTTGGGTAGTCGTTTGAAGATAGCTCGTAATTCATTTTTCACAGCATGATGCCGATGGACAGAGAGACGGTAATTTTAGCATTTAAACGGGGTATTCGATTTGATGATGACATACTCGAGGATATACTGTACTGATCATTATGAACAACTTTTACTATGGGACAACCATCTAATCGAAAAAAAAATGTTCCAAACATAGACTTAACCATCGGCGCAAGGTTGCTTGTCTATCGGTTTTTTATCGGATACATTTCGGAGAGTGTGCTACAGATCTGCATGATTTGATTCCCTCCTGCCCATTTTTCTATCGGACTGCCAGAGTGTGTACGAAGAATCGACACTGATTTATGGTTGATATTCCGAGAACCCGTACGAAGCGCTTTGATTCCACATTTATTGTGCGAACTGCACTTAGGAATTCGGAATTCGCTGCCTGAGTGGGTGTTACCCGATAGTTACAAGTTATAGTCTTCAAGTCGAGAGTGAATAGGTTTCTTCTAGGCAAGCGTGCTCCATCGTAGGCCGCACCATCACTTAACATCAGGTGAGTGGGCGGCCAAGCGCAAGCCTATTACTTATTAAAAAAAAAACGTTATTTATAAACAACTTTATAAATAACGTTTTTTTTTTAATTTGATCGAGATTCGATTCACTCGTGATTTGAAGACACCCAGATTGTAACTATCGGGGAACACCCATTCAGGCAGCACAGATTTTATATTAACTAACAGGTGACGTCATTAGTAGGTAAGTATATTGCGCTCTCTATCTAGCAAAACATTAAAATGCTTTTATCATTTTAATTTTGATAACTTGCCCAAGTCCGTTTCCTAGTCGTAAACCGAACCGCGATTACCGCGACCCATTTGAGTCGCTTTCCTAACCACTGACCGTAACATGTGGGTTCCTAGGTCTTAAACACAGATCTATATTCAAGTAGACGCCACAAGTCAACCTACCTTGCATGTCATATTTCCAATACAACTACGATAAATTGTCGTAGTTGAGTCCGGCTAAAACCAGTCAGCTCAATCGGTGCCGCGACAACACGAGTCAGTTTGATACGAAAACGGGTAATTGTGTAATACTGAGTTGTAAGAATATCACATATAGAGATGGCCGACAGAATAAAGATATTTCTTTTCACAGGTACTTTTAGGTACGAAAAATTAGACACGCTTAGTTTTCATACAGTTTGGACCGCTTGTGAAGTCTACTTAGATATAGATCTGTTGTCTTAAACCTCAACCAAGTGGTGCGTAGCGGTACCTGCGATGCACCTAATAAGAATTAAAAAAACGATGAGCCATTGTATTTATAATGACAATGCAAGCAATTTTTAGTTGATATTATAATAACACGTTTGTCAAATTTACAGAACACTTTTTAACGTCATCATTCTCCACCACAAAGAGTTTCTGTTAAATGAGATCCAGTGATATAAAAAAAAATAGGTACCAAAAAGCACGCACCAATGAATACGACACGTCCATTCTCACTTTCATGCATCAAAAATGCCCTTGACCTCTAAAAAAATCGATTCTACATCACCGGAAATGCGATAACACAGACAATGCCTTCCTATTTCCGTTTGCCGTGATGTTGGCCCGCCTGTCAATACTTTCTTTTGTTTGTTCGGTTGTCAACATTGTTTTTGCGTGGCGGGAAAATACTTAAGTTGGCAGTGCGTTTTTGACCTTGTTCAGGGTTTCATGTGAACTGTGAATAATTTAATTTTGTAGAACTAATTTAATTTCCTGTGTTTGTTTGTGACGGATGGAAAATTCAATGTTGTTTATGTTTTCGGTACATTTCATTGCGCTAGTCGAGTACATTTATGACACGATTACAACCTTTTTCGACTGAATTTAAATAGGTTGTAGCCAACGATCTATTATTACACTACGAAGGTTGTAACTAAAAAAAAAACAACTTCGTCAACATCCGACAGCCTTCGTTTTTCCACTGCTGGTTGTAGGTCATTTTAGGTATTGCAATCTGCCTCGTTCCTTTGATAATCAGATTTGACCCGCTATGGCATATCGTCGACCTATCTTGCGTCTCAATGACCATATTTTTTTCAGCGTTTACGCTAAAATAAGAAATATGTATGTAGGTTTGTAACAATTTAGGTTAGGACTTAGTATATTATGTCAATTACACGCAAGATATTTGTAGTTACTAGGTAACTAATTTGTTTACAAATCCTTTTGTTTCTTCTAAGCAAGCATGCTTTATCGTAGACCGCGGAATTTTTAAGCGCAAGCCAATTTTTCAATAAAAAAAATACAACGAAATAATTATGCCAGCATTTTGGGGACGATTCACATTGAAAAGTTTTTTTTTGTAGTTTTAGTATTTAATTTATTTTAATTTTATTTGTACCTACTTTCTTCTCTTATTAGGTAAAACTAAATTCAGGAGATTGTTGAACTAATAAATTTGTGAAAGCACTAAATTGATTACATTTTAATTGCATGCAGTTCTTATGAGTCATTTGCCATGTATCATGCATTTCGTGCACCTGTCACGCACTTGACCGGATTCACGTATCGGCCCAATGTCATGTTTCTAAACTGACACTTTCAATTTGAAGCTTATTTCATCATTGCTAGGTGCCCGTTTTTACCTGCTATTCTAAAAGCATTGTTAACCGACTTCATGAAAAGAGGAGGTTTTTAATTGGACTATATTTTTATGTGTATGTAACGCGTGTCTTTGTAGATTATGAGCCAATTTTATTGTTTTTTTTTTTAAATTGAATATTAGGTGACATCTATAGAAGGTTTTCCCATTGTAAATAACTTGATTATTGTATTAAAATTCTGATTTACTTAATGTTATTGGTATAACCGTATTAATTTTATTAAATTAAATAAACATAAATAAATAAATAAAAATAATAGTTAACTTTTTTTAAAATTTCTATTTATGTTTTTTTTTTACATATTACAGTATCTGTCATGGTCATAATCGTCAAAAGTATGTTTTCTTGCTTTCATTGGCTTCCTTTTGATTCTAACCCCATTACCACAGAAGAAATATTAGTAACTAATAATAAATATTCGGGACAGTACAATCTTTACTAGGCGCATCCATACGTTTCCTGCCTCCATGGTTTGCGACCACCTGTAAGCTGTACTTACTCGTAATTATGAAAGGTTCTTTGTGCGCACGCGCCTTATCCGTGTCACTGGGTAAAGGGCAGACGTGCTAAAAGCGGTCTATTAGAAAACCGCTGGAAACGTTCCACGGTGTCGCGATCGTGGTTTTCTCAATGAATCGCGGTTTCGAAGGCATTGATAGTTCCGTCCGTTGTGGCAAGATCCATTTGACACAAGAATTGCTGCACTCTTAGTGGTGCAAAATGAATGGGGATTGTTCATATTTTTTTAAAGATTGTAATTACAAAACCATTTTGTGCTTGTACCGAGACATCACCAAACGGCTCCAACGGAAGACCAGCGCTAGTTAACAGCTGGCATTATGCTGAGTTGGGGCCGATTTGTAACCTTATCACCTGTGTATTTTTGCCATTTTAAAAAACGTAATTTGGCCACAAATAAACTTTTGTTTGTTTCATTCTTTCTTTTCTTTCGAGCAATGCTTACTGATTACTGTACATAATTTTTTATTAAAAAATAAGCGCTGGTGATGAATATTTTTTATTAAAGATGATTGACCCTTATTTACCCTTGATTGACGTCACCGTTGGCGTTATATTGAATATTCTGCTATTAGGGGGGGAGAGAAATCCAACAAATCAATGATCATAAAAATGGGCCCAGCCGTTCTAGAGTTATAAATGGTGTAACATACCTGAATCTATTTTATTATGTGTAGATAGATAGTCAAACAAGTCATAGTCATAGTCTGAGTTTGACAAATTAGGTCACAGACAAGTCCAAGTCTTGCTCTAGTATAGTGGTGGAAATTATACTAGAGGCTCTATGGAGTTTTAGAAACTTCACAAATCACAATAGATATGTTTTACATCGTTATATCACTTTCCACACTTGGACACGTTCTAGTAATACCTAATTCTCTATTAATACACATTAGCATTCGGAATAACACAAGTTTAGGAAAATAATACAAAGAGGCGATATATTTTTTCATTTTGGCGCCAAAACTCCTAAGTCAGGTTCTTCATTGATGATTTTTGTTTGGTTTTTAATGTTGATATTTGACATTGGCGCAAAATACATTTTTTAGCTCTTTTAGTAAAGACCAAACATCTGTTTCGATTGTCGTGAACCGTGTAAAAATAGTTTCATATAAAAATTCCACTAAAAATCAACCCAGGATGAATGGAAGTCGTCCTGAATGACAGCTATAAAATAAAAAAAAATGCTCAGTAATAAAGTATCGCATATCAGTGTTAAAGTGCTGCCATTTTAGAATTAGATCTTAATGTGTCAATCGATATTCGACATTTATTACCCTGGTTTTGTAATAAAATACAGTTTACAACCCCTCCCCAACTTTTTGATGTGAAACATTTATTGGCGTGCCTTGGCAGAAAACCCGACTAGTATGCCGTGACGGAAAACAATATTACGCTCACTTATGCCGTCATGTTTTACATTTGCCGGGCGTCCCGTGCCGGGTAACTTTTTTATAGAGTTGGCTATATATAATATAAAGACTTAGTAGCTTTACCTGGTCTGTGTGGCCATATGATGAATTTTTTTAAACTGCTGCCAGTTATGTTGATAAAACATGATGGAGGGTAAAAAGGTCCCCACTTCAATTATACAGATAAGGTGTTTTTATTGCATCGGGTTTTGTTTTAGCTTTTACTACTTCAAACCGCAATACGCTGAATTGATATTATGAATGTTATCGATATTTGGAACGACTGCAACATTGTAAGAGAACCTGTCTGCAAAAAGTACTAAAACTGGAGCAGGATGTGAGTTTTATACGTCATAAGTGTATTGACTTGAATTAGAGGAATATAAACAGAGAGCAGACTGTTTTTAGAATAATGCCATACGACGTTGGGTGGGTCATCTTATATTAATGATGGTCGTTTTTGTCTAGGGTGAACTAGTTTATGGTTTGGTCGTCAACAAGGTGATCCGTTAGTTCCCATTTTCTTTATTTTCTTGACAAGGATCACAACTGTTATCAAATCAGCATATGTTATTTTGTCACAATTAAACGGCGGAAAATATAAAAAAATCTTTAGTTGGTAACACTGAATGTCAGTAAAATAAATTTCACATAAAAATTGTTTGATCTTAACTATTAACTATAAAAAAAAAAATACCATGACAAACACATGCGTGTGCGCATAAACTTCTTCACAAATAAAATTTTGTGTAGTAGTAAAAATGACACCCATGAAAATAATCTTGATATAACCAATAATACAGATGCTCTATATTCTGCAGTTATCGAAGAATGCTTATATCAATGTAAATTATAATCTTATAAACCAGTCTTAAATATCCTGAGGACCTTTTTCAAGTTTGCTCAAACTGAATCATTTACGAAAAATGTCAAATATTTGGAGAGGTTTTTTCCGTTTTCGTTTTAAGCAAGTTTATTTTTGGTTTGTTTAATTTGTGACGTGCTTTTATAAAGTTGTTTAAATTCAATATGCGTAAGTTTACATTCAGACAAAGGATTGGGTTTTTGAGGTTACTATATTGATATATTTTTTTAAAGTCGAGGCCTATTTTGGTTGTTTATCAAAAAGTTTCATAGGAATAGTTAATGTTATTTGTTTCTGCAAAGAGGCAATTTTTAAACGTACCTCCGTGAATCTCTTTTAATTTTGTATCAGCCGAATCTGTTATATCAACATAATAATCTTACTAATTTTGTACTTTCTTTATATTTTGGCGTCGCACGTCTTGTGTATTTTCCGTGCAGTTGCTTTTTTGTGCAGAATTAAAATGTATATTTTCATGTTTTTGCAAAATATATCATCAAACATGGTCATAGTCAAGCAAAACAAGTAACGCCAAGTCGAATTCATACCACGGTAAAGTAGAGGAGACATTATTTTGAAGTTACTATAGAGTTCTGGAAACAACACTAAAATACGACTAATTTAACCCTATTGCAACACTTGAGTACGTTCACAAACGCTTAACAATAATTATGTTACCATTACCCATTCCTACTCCACTAAATTTGTGACAAATTTGGGAAAATAATACAATGTCAAAACACAAATAAATAATAACCCTCATTTTTGTAGACAAAGTACATACCTCACCTCGATTCCACGAATCGCAGTAGTGCCAACCTGACGCAACAATGACATCGGAAGCGGGAAGGAACGTTATGTCACTCAGTTGCGTTCAAGTTACGTCTCTAGTGTGCACTCCCCTTAACCGATTGGACGAAAAAATGGAATGTGATCTGGGTAATGGAAGCGTGCCTTAAATGGAAGACTTCCGATTAGGTCATAAAAGTTTTTTGTTGGCTGATCACGTGTCGTAGCGTAAACTTTTACTAACGGCTACGACTTGAGGTACAAGTTTTTTTTAATACGTATATAATAGTTCTACGTTTTGCCACTAACTCGCCTGATGGTAAGCGATAGTGTGGCCGAGGATGAAACACGTTGATCTAGATCTAGAAGAAACTGGCACCATTGATTTATTTTGTACTCAAATAAATTATACGCAGTTTCTTCCTTTCCATCCTAAGGTTGCCTGGAAGAGATCGCTTTTAGCGATAAGGCCGTCAGTTGTTACATTAGTTTTTTAAGAGTTTTTTGTCCTCTGTATCAAATTTAATGGTGTGAACAATAAAGAGTTAATCAATCAATCAGTTTCGCTGCCATCGCTCAAAAACGGTGTTTTTTTCACAATTTCATGTTTGGTCACATATTAAAAGTAGTTTATAATGATGAGTACAATATCCATGAATATGTCTGTCTAAAGATACACACGGTATAATGAAGAAAAAGAAAATTTTCTGACTGTAGTACTCTCCGTTTATGATAAAACTGTATAGAAAATGTAACGAACGTGAAGTTTTTTTAATTTCTTTTGTTTGATCACTTAACAGGGTGAGATTTTAGTCAAACGCAACTATAAAAAAATATGATAGGTTATAGTCGATGGCAGTACTTTCACCGTGTACTAAAGGACGCTGCTGCCCATCCTTCGGTGGTTCTGGTCGCAGTTTTAGGACACACCAAGGTCCACGATACTGCGATCCCCGAGCCGCCTGCCAAGCGTGGGGATTATGGCAACACCCCTCTCCACGATGGATGCCTTAGTTCAGCAGTGGACGTTTAATGGCTGCTAATGTATGTATTATAGTGGAAGTCTAAATGATGATTGACCTTTGACGATCTTAAAAATTGTCAACAGGTACATTATAACATTAGGCGCAAGGCACACTTGTAAGACGAGCGCTCGTTTAGAACAATTTTAACCTTAATGGTCCTGTATACCCTCTGCAGCTCTCTCGCTCGCACATTTTCACATTATTGAAGATATAAAATCAATGAGTGTGAATTTCCAAAAAGTAACAAAATCATGTCATGGTGTCTATCGTAACATTACAAACAAAGGAATGTTTGCTTCGATATCTTGTAATTTGACGGAATAAAATGACACGAGAAATAAAAATCACTTGTTACCATTTTACTGTGTCAAATTAAAATATATCAAATTGACAATTTCTTTGTTTGTAATGTTACGATAGACACCATGACATGATTTTGTTACTTTTTGGAAATTCACACTCATTGATTTTACATCTTCAATAATGTGAAAATGTGCGAGAGAGACAGCTGCAGAGGGTATACAGGACCCTTAACTCTAGATTTTTGATGTCCCTAATATAGTAATTAATAATTTTAGCCCTAATTTTAGCTGACGTGTTTATTTGACGAATATTTACATTGAAGATAGACTTTAAGTACGAATTATACACTCGACTTTTCACTTTAATTACGAGAAATTGAATCAGTGTTATAGTAATATAATATATCTATTTAATTAAAATTAAAACTTAAATGAGTATTTCTTCTTCCTTATAATGTGCAATAAATTATTGAGTATTTAACAATGTTCTATTTTTATTCGACAAACGTCATATCTGAGCTATGGGTATTATTAAAGACCTAGGCAAACTTCCTTACATGAAATACATTACAAACTAAACCTCCTTGAACAATTTTAATGAGTATTTATTTTATACAATAGATTATAAAAATAAAATTTATGCACTAGAACGTAAAAAGCAGTTTTAGTCCGCTTATACCGTTCATTAACAAGAACTTTACAAGCATGAGAAGTGAAAAAAATATTTTGAAGACGAACTTTTATATTTTATTTATATTACAAGGGAATTAGTCACATAAGATTAAAGCCGTGTAATATAAATAAAATGTGTGAAAACCACGTCAGTTTCTATAATAGAACTTTTCTAAAGTTATACGATTATTAACGGGATATTTTCCGTGGTAAGGTTGTGGAATGAGCTCCCGATATTTCGGCGCAGTTACATGCAGTCTTCCCGTGAACATGGTGCATGTAACTGCGCCGAAATATCGGGAGCTCATTCCACCACCTTACCACGGTAAATATCCCGTTAATAATCATATAACTTTAGTGAACAACCGTGATAGTTTAAAACTGAACTTTTATATGTTTTGTATCGTATAATTCGGGACATTCGGGACATTCGGGTCATTTTTTTCACACACGGTCATCTGACCCCAAACTAAGCAAAGCTTGTGATATGGCTGCCAGAGACTGATATATATAGTTTTAAATACATACTTAAATAGATATTAACAACCAGATATAGAACAAACACAAACGTTCATCGCATAAATGTTTGTCCTAGATGGCACAAAACTAAGACTCAAATTGTTCTGAAGGAGAGTGCTCGCGTCTCTTCTCATGCGTGTGTCTTGCGCTTTATTCTCCAGGTATCACAATCTAACTATATTTAACAATAAAACATCAAATTAGGTATGTCATTAGTGCACAAATATGTACCGACGCGACAATTTACATGTTTTTTGTCGCCACAGATTGAATACATTTTAAAGCTTTTTCCATATTTATATGAATTGTAAAAATAAGAATGACTATTCTGGCGCCACGATGATTTGTGATTTTTAGTTTTATTGCATATTTTTATGATTTAAAATTCTAGTTGAGTTCAGTTTTTCTGGCGTGTATAGATTCTCTCAGGGGCCTTACGGCTACCTGTTTTAAGGCGAGGTTTTTCCACTTTTGAGCAACGTTTACTACAAAAGACTTAATATGTTGTAGAAGGCTTAATATACGCATTTAGTGAAGCAAAACTATGGCGCTTACACACAGTCGTGCGTTTCGCTACTAAACTTATATTTTTGAGGTTTTTCTCATATTTTTCGAAAAGTATAGCTGTAATGTAAAATGTACCGGTTTTCTCTATAACTATGAAATTTGCATATTAAGATATTCTAGACATCATTTAATAAATAGGAATATGAATGAATCAATCAATCAATCTGGGTGTCTTCAAATCACGAGTGAATCGGTTTCTTATAAGCAAGCGTGCTCCAACGTAGAACGCATCATCGCTGTGATGGTTGTCAAACGCAAGCCTATTATTTATTTAAAAACTAAATAAATAAAAAATCCAAAAAACAGAGAGAAAAACACACTTTCGCATTTATAATATTAGATGATAATCATATTAACCTGAATTTTACAAGTTAAAATAAATTCTTTGTTACGGTCATAATTAGGAACATATCAGGAATAATAATTTAATGGAATAATGGGCAGGATAATTAGTTTTTTAGCTTCAGTTTAAAAGCAGAGGTATCGGACAAAAGCGTTGTATCCCTTGCATGCCCTTATAATGAAAATTTTTGTACAGTTTCAACTGTTTTGTTTTGTACTGTAGGTATACATCGGTGATATGTTAGGACGACTGATTTACAAACAAATTAATCATTGCATTGATGAATTCGTTTGTGTTGTACCGTTGATAATTTGATAAATGTGTCTAATTATCCTAAGACAATATCGGTTTAACTTATAGTGATTTAACCTACACAAAGGTGACCGGTTAACTTATTAATTTTTCATCACGCATGAATCATGACTGCTTGCTACGTAAATATCATTTTAACCGAGTACAAAAAAGGAGGGGTTCTCAGTTCGGACGTTTTATTTTATTTTAATGTTTGTCTAAATTTGTGTTTATTTAAATAATGAATTTTAAAGGTTACATTAAATATTAAAAAAAAAGTTTTTACTTTTATTTTTTATTTTTATGCCTTAGGTAGTAAACAAACAGACGGGCTGCCTGATGGTAAGCAGTCACCGTCGCATATGGATACTTGTAACACCAGAGGCATCACAAATACGTTGCAGCCCTTTAGAACTCGATTAACACGCCTTTATAACTCGCTTTTATATAAAAAATCTTAAAAACTTTGGGGGATGATTAAGTATAATCATTATTAGCTGTTAAGTTAATAAGTTCGATTGTAATAAGAAATTATAATTACCATTCCTCATTTTCTACGCGTTAATTCTTAACAGAGCAATTAACAAATGATAGAACCCCGCAATTATCTCAACCCGCGTATTACGGTCGTGACATCATGAGTTACGATGGAGTTGCGCGCGCGCAGCGAAAACGAAAGTGTGAGACGAGATCGAAAGTGGAAGTGCACTGGAAGACAGTGTGCAAAGTTTGGGGTAATCAGACGAGTGGATTTGGTATGCTGCCGTCCGATTACTAAAAGACCGTTAAGTGACATTGCCACAGTGTCACAGGTCTTTTAGTGATCGGACGGCATTATGGCACGGCGAACCGACGAGGAGAGAAAAAAAAGTATTTTTGGGGTTTTTTTTTTATTACCTATTACCTTTTCAAGATGACTACAGTTGGTATAAGGAGCTAATCACAGAACACCGGGCAAATACATCTGGGAATATCAGTTGTTTTCTGGTCTGGTCTAGCATTTTTTATTTATTTATTTAAAACACATTGTACGTTACATTTTGAGGTAGTAAGTAGTTACATTCTGTACATTTGCCTTTCTTAAATTGGAAAATGTAACTCGTAATGTAAAATGTAATTACCCGGCCTAGGTAAAGGACAAAAAAACTGTTTGAAATTTGCATTTCCCGCCATAGGTGAAACGTTCCACCTTAATGTCAATAGATTTTTGTGTCTGAGAATAAAAGAGTTTGATATAGTTTGCAAGTTCATGTACTGTCAGTATGTACAGCGGCTCCGTGGAAGTGTGTCGAGCCGCCGGCATGGTCTGCTTTATATTACGTCTCTGACCGGGTTATGGCGTTAAATAACAATTATACTTTATTGAACGGTCGATTTCAACAGTCGCATCATGATCTTGATTCACGATTTCATGAGTAAGAGAAAAATAACCGTACGAAGCGCTTTGATTCCACATTTATTGTGCGAACTGCTAGTCTGTGGAATTCGCTGCCTGAGTGGGTGTTCCCCGATAGTTACAATCTGGGTGTCTTCAAGTCGATAGTGAATAGGTTTCTTCTAGGCAAGCGTGCTCCATCGTAGGCCGCATCATCGCTTAACATCAGGTGAGTTGGCGGTCAAGCGCAAGCCTAATTATAATTAAAAAAAAAAAAAAAAAAAAAGATAGACATGGTGAAGATGTTGCTGATAGCTGCATAAGCATAATCAGCCTTTTAACAGTCCACTGCTGGACTTTGGCCTACCCCCGAAAGGGCGATTGGGCTATATCCAGCACGCTGGCCCAGTTGCGGGTTGGTGGATTCACATACCCCATTGAATTCCTTCTCCGTACGTATGCAGGTTTCCTCACGATTTTTTGTTCACCGAAAAGCCAGTGGTATGAAAAGCTGTACATAAACTCCAAAGGGCTCATTGGTACGGTATTTGAACCCTGGACCTAACGCTCTCAAGGCTAGTGGTCTCCCTAATAGGCTACCACGGCTGATAGCTGAACGAGTTTAGATTCAATTTAGTATGTATGTTTTCTTTTACCTGTCTTAACTTTGACTTCTTTTTATCCTGAAAGAGCTCGTTGTTCCTGAAGAATAGCGGGTGAAACCACGCAGCGTTGATAGTAAGCTAATCTCTACATAGTACAAATTAAAGTCGCTTTCCGCGTCTGTATGTCTGTATGGCCGCTAACTCCTCCTAAACCACGCAACGGATTTTGATGCAGTTTTCACCATCAGTTAGATACATTTTCACGGAAGGTTTATATATATATATATATATAGCTAGCGACCCGTCCCGGCTTCGCACGTAAATTATACCCGTGCGAAGCCGGGCGAGCGGGTCGCTAGTCTATACTAATATTATAAAGAGGAAAGATTTGATTGTTTGTTTGTTTGTTTGTTTGCATTGAATAGGCTCCAAAACTACTGAACCGATTTGAAAAATTCTTTCACTGTTGGGATGCTGCACTATCCCCGGTTGACATAGGCTATATATCCCGGCTTCGCCCGTGCGAAGCAGGGGCAGCCTACTAGTAATCTATAAATTAAGTATAATATAGAAGTCGGTACCCCTCAAGACAGTTTTCAATGTAAAAGACATCAACGCGCTAATCTCAATTTGTGTCGATGTTAGATAGAGCGTTTTCGCTTGCTCGTACTGGGTACTCCTTCTAGTAGGAGCACGAGGACTAATATATCCTTGTTCCTACCGGTAGGACCATAAGGATATCATCGTGATCGTACTAATGGACTGTCAGTACTGTCACCTATAAAAGTCGTAACTAACTGTTAAGAGAAGACAAATACCTAACAAATCTATTCTATTAATGTGCACTAATTCATAAATACGTAATTATTGCAATACATAGTTAATTTTTTTCACTGCACTTATACTGAATAGTTTACTGTCATCTTAGAATAGAATAGTTATTAGTTGGTGGTTATTTATTATCATGTAGTTGCGTTAACAGAGATTTTACAAATGTAAAACATTACTAACACTTCTAGAAAAAAAAAAATTACTACTTCTACATGGACTCGTCAAAAAAATTACATCATACATAGGTTACTACTACTTTTCATCATCATCATCACGATTTTTCATCACCACGCGAGTAAAACTGCGGGTGCAGCTGGAGAAACATAAAGGTCGCGTCTGTTTTCCACGTTCTCTGTTGTCACGCGATTCAATTTGGATTCAATGGTCATTAAGGTTGAAATTGCTTTAAGGGAAATTGCCATGTCACCCTGTCATATGAGTGTGTTTTGCCCTTAAGATTTCTACTTCCGGAACGCAGTATTTACACTCAAATATCACGTGATAGAATTAAAGCCAAAGTTCGCGAATGGGGAACCTTGGTATTGATTAAATGGTACAATTGCATAGGAAGTTGTTAGCGTTATATCTTGATCGATTGTTTTCGCTTTCGATAATCTATGATTGAATGTGATATCGATATAATCGATTTATAGAGTTGGGAATTACTTTGCGGAGGCTTGCTGTTTTGAGAATTAAACCGAAAAATCTAATGAAGTGCAAGGCTACTTTTTTTCCGTCTATACTTTCTCCTACACATGCCGGAGACATTGTTAGATCAAACATTGCATAGCAGTTTAGCAAGGCTACTTAGTCAATCGATACCTTTGATTAAATCGAGTCTTTAAGGGGACAACTGAATCGGTTTCTTCTAGGCAAGCGTGCTCCATCGTAGACCGCATCGTCGCTTAATATCAGGCGAGATGGCGGCCAAGCGCAAGTCTATCTACTATAAAAAAAAAAAAAAAAAAAAAAAAAAAAAACAACTCTGCGCCTAATTTTAGTTTTATTTTGATTAGCCAAGATAGTTGTTTCAGGTATCCGAAGTTGTATGTTTACCATCAGTCTGTTTGCTTTGAATAAAAATTACACAAAAAAACTTGAAAACAAAATGCGATGAAAATTCAAATTTTATTAATTTTCAGTTGACATTACAGCCTTGGTTATGTTAAACTAATAATATAACAATAACAAAAAAGATAAACCGCAAAGTAACGTTAAAAGTTACTCAAAAACTGGTTTTGTCCGCTTCATTGTCACAGAGGCATTTGGATATTGAAATTTTGAACTGAGTAGAGAGAGCCCCACGAGTCCACCAGTACGCTAATCTTGAAGCCAAATTGAAATAAATCAGCTTTAACATGGTTATCTTAGTCAACCTCTAAAACACAAAGTTTTTTTTCCTACTTATTACTAACGCAAAGTATCTTTACCTTTTAGTTCGGAAAAATGCGGAAATTCGCGAAAATCCATGGGATGCCAAAAAACCTTTAAATAAAAAAAATAAAAAAAATGTTGGTACTTAAATTAACAACAAATTACTAGCTTTATTCTTCAGGGCTGCCAACCGCCAGCCAAAACACAATTTTAATTTAGCACAGCACCTAGAACGCAAGTAGAAGTGGAACGCAAATTACGCGAAGGTTGTTAAAAAATTCAACGCAAAAATTAACACGTCAATGCTGCCAATATAACCCAAATTAAGTCCTTGCCAGCATACCAAAGTTCCTTTCATTGTGCCCCATTGTTTGATAGGTCATTGTATGTGAATTGCATTCTCATATTAACATACAAACGAATGGTGTTCACATGTTGGTGCTAAATTAAAATTATGTTTAACCTGACGGTTGGCAACCCTGAAGATAGGGCGAGTAGTTTATTGTTAAGGTGGTACGTTTCACCTATGGCGAGAAACAAAATTCCACCTTAATAAACAATAATCCACTATTATTGAGCACATTAAAATTCGAAAATGCACAAGTTTAGGTAATAATACAATAAGGCGACATGTTCTTTTTCACATTGGCGCCAAAACGTTCACAGCTTTACTTTAGTTTCTTATGTCATGACAAATAACTTTTTAACATGACCTGGCATGACACGGTCGCGATATTCAGCATTGTTATTCACGCTACTTTATTTAACTTAGTATAACAATAGAAAGTGGTTATGTAAATAGCTTCAACGCCTCCACTTTGACTCTTTTTCCGGTGTTTAAATGCCAGTTGTCAAATCAAATAAATGTTATCGTTTAAACAAATACGACATGGTATTGTTTTTGAATGAAAAGAAACGTTTGTCTATGCCATATTTACAATAAAACTATTTAAAATTTCAACTAAAATGAGTACTTTTCACTACCCGTCTTCCGGCAAGCATCACTAATAGATGCTATTTTTAAAATTTTATGCAGTGTCATCTTCACTCAACAATAATCAACTTCAAGACATGTGCACAAAATATGCACTCGCTAAAACATCACCAATCCTTCCAAATCGACTGTTTATAAATAAACGCGGTGTCGCCACTTTATTCGCAATATCAAAATCAAATCCCGTAGTTTTCCACAGATATAACCGAGTACAATGGATTGGTACTTTTATTTTTTTCTTAATCGTCTCTCTCTGAAGCTCGCGTTGTAAACATCATATTGCTACATTGTACAGAAATGATAGCAAACCCTTCAATAATTGCACAAACAGCTTATACGAAAGCCTTCATACAGCCCTACTATTAAATTATTTGAATATAAATTGCTCCTTTAATATCATACTCGGACGTTTCGCAATCTTTAATGCATCGGTTCCGTGCAATAGAGTTCTTACCGGCGTAAGGTTTTTTCACACGCGAGTAGTAATTCCTGCGTCCGCCGCTCGACTCACACTGACCTTGTCTGTAATGCGTGTTACAAAACCTATGAGAACCATGTGAATCTTCAGACTCTCACTTTTGTTTGGATGATACACTTCTCTGTGTTAAAAGTTATACAATTTAGTAATAATTTCATGTTGTTGCAAAATAATAAAACTCCACGCCACTTCCAAATTACATAATTTAATTATTACGTTCCGCAATTTAGAGCAGTAAAAGCAATCAATAATTTAGTTTCATTGTCTTTGAAATCCAAATGAGAGACCATTTATTTTGTTTTCACATTACCACAGACTAAAAAGTTAAACTACTCTATGCTTACCTCACATCGTTGAGTAACAAAACAAGTTTTAATTACTTTTCAATCAGGCAGAATGACACGAACGAGCTGTGCCATAACATTTGAAAAAAAGGAAAAGCGCGAAAATCAATGACGTACGGTTTTGGCGCGAAAGCCTCTGACATTCGGTAAGCCATACTGTGGCGGCCATGTTGGATTGACCTTGCTCTACTTATGCACCGGTTTGTTTCGCAACGCCCGGTGGGAAAATTCGTTATTCTATCGATCTTTATTATTACTATTTTGGCATTATTAGAATAGATTTAGTGCTTATTTCGTGCTGGCAAAGACAGATTGCGAACATGCGCGAGTCTAATACTAGAATTGGAGCACGTATTCGTTCGAAAATGAATATTCATAAGGTTTGTTTAGATTGTTAAGGTCAGGTGTAGAGAGCGTAGGTTTAAAAGGTTTTCGTTTTATTTTAAGAAGTTATTTACGCTATTGCTTAGCTTGAGTTAGAATGATTTTCAAATGCTATATTTTGAAAGCAAAAGTATGCTGCTCAATTATAATGCAGTAACAAACAAACAGTTTTATGAAATGAACAAATACCAAATATAGTCTGTGGCGCAACGTTCTTTATAAATAACCATAGATTCAGCATTACTGTTGAAACCGTTCCTACTTAAATTATAGATTATGCTAGGTCCAAGCATTTATTTGCTCTGACAGCATCAATAGCTTTGTAAAAGCGCTTAATAAAAACGCCTTCTTGTAATATAACACTGAAGTTACAAATTACTTGCCCTCAAAAATTTTGCGAAAGTGATTATTCGCGGTTTTCATTAAACTTTTTATAATGTTATTGCAACTGTCACGGCAAAATAAATTGTCAAATGTTCCATAGAAAACTCGATAAAATGTATGGAGCAGCCGATTTTTTTTGCGATTTCTGTGTTGATCCGATAGTATAAGTTGTTCATAATGATAAGTGTAACCAGCGTTGCCAGATTTTTAGTCGGGATTTTGGAACTTTTTGAGTGAAAAAAGTGGGATTCTATCGTCGAAAGCGGGTTTTTTTTATTATTTATTATTTACACAACACAAATTACAATCTTACAAAACATTATATCTATTATCGGTCCAAATTTGGATTGTAACTTAAAAATATGTGTAAACATAAAAACAAAATGAGCAGACATGAATGAGGTTAGTGCATACAAACTGTGCATAAACCTGCAGAGCGCACACTGTATAAAAAAAACTTATAAGTTTTTAAATATATATATATTTTTATTTGAGTTCAAATTATGTTTACTTGACAATAGATAGCAAAAACAGCCATAGAAAATGTATTTTCATAAAAATATTATATTTTAAATCAGATTTACCCTATTGTTAAATAGTTGAGTCTTATTCGTTTTCTGAATATCGAGTTATCCCCGAAAAGCGGGACAGAGCCTGTCCCGCGCGGGACATTTAATTTTAATTTAAAAATCGAGACGTCCCGCCAAAATTGGGACGTCCAGCAACGCTTTCGTGTAACCCCTTTCGGCCTAGACCACCTTTTCTGCGTAACACTTTGTGTATAGTATAGGTACATATATATATTAAGTTAGTATATGTCCTGCTTCGAATGCAGTGAATCAAGATATCATTGTGCTAGTCCAATAGCTCCGTATCTGACCGCAGTATCCGTGTATTGTATCTAATTGTCGAACCTTTAGAATGTATTGTGCAACTTTAGGAACAATGTGGTCGGCGTCGGATCGTGATATAGCGGTTTTGTAGTGGCCAGTTATCGGACAAGTCGACATTTGGGTGGTGCAAGACGCCCGCTAGTTGATATTATAAAGGTACGAAACGTTAACCCCTTCGATCAAAAATCTACTAGATCAACGGTAACGGCTTTGAAAACGGCCAGTGATTTAAGAGCACAAAATATGTGGTCTTATTTAATAAAAGGTGGGGTAGTAAAAGTTTAAGATCTCTCTTCAGTATCGCGGAGCATCAAGTCCTATGTCAATGACGTGTTAGTCGAAACTTAACCATAATAGATAGAAATAAAGTTGATTATTATTAAAATACTTGTATAACGTATTATATTTTTCTATATATCTTAATAGGTAGCTACGATAGTAAATCGAGCCATTTTTCTTGCCTGTGTTTGGATGCCTCGCTAAATCTTGTACATTTAAAATCGAAGGGTAACCCCTTAACTAATAGACGTGGAGTAGCATTGGAATAGTTGCTTCGTCTTTTGTCTTTTTCAATCCAGTTCAATATTTGAAAGAGAGAAAAAGACAAACATATAGCTATTCCAAGACTACTCCTTTATTAGTAAGGAGGTAAGAATCTAACTCGGATGGGCAGCGTTCGGAAACTTACGTGACATCTCCTCGCAAAAATACCTCAGTGCTTTAAGGCAAGGGTCTTTCACAAGTATATGTTACCAGTGATGACATATTATACTGAGACGTGGTTAACTATTGATATTTTAGAAAAACTCAAAGTTGCACAGCGGGCAATGGCTATGCTCTTAGTTTCTTTGCGCGATAATCCGGAACGAAGATATTGGAAGATTTGCAAGTTGAAATGGCAATAGGCAGGTCATATCGCTCGAAGAACCGGTAACCGATGGGGAAGAAAGGTTCTTAGCGGAGACCACGAACTGAAAGACGCAGCGTAGGTAGGCCTCCCATTAGATGGATCGACGTGATAGTCGCGGGCATCCAGTGGATGCAGATGGTAGGCTGTCGTTCAGTGTGGCGGTCTAAAGGGGAGGTTAACGCTTAGCAGTAGACGTGTTATGGCTGATGATGATAATAAAAAGTTAAGCACTTTTTTGGTTCTGGCAAGTACACTGGGCTAGAAAAATAATTATTTTAGCCACGCACAGGCACCGGAACAAATATTTGTGAATTCAGTATGATACAAATATTTTTGTGAATACCTATGTAAACAAAAAATATACTACTTTTAAGCACAAGTAAATCATTTTAAAAAGGCCGTGAATGATTAGCCAATTTAATAAGAATTCACAACAAAAAATGTGGTTGTTCAATTCTACTCATACAAAAGACATCAACGCGAGCCGCTGGTCGTAAAAAGTACGATTTTTCGCGACCATCAAAAATATCCAAGGCTTTATGTTTATTGTATACCTAGCGGCCCGCCCCGGCTTTGCACGGGTATTGATATATAGCCTATGTCACCCGGAGATAGTGTAGCTTCCCAACAGTGAAATAATATTTCAGATCGATTCAGTAGTTTCGGAACCTATTTAATGCAAACAAACAAACAAACAATCAAATCTTTCCTCTATATAATATTAGTATGGATAAACTAACTGCGCCTAAACGAACAAGGTTTCAGCCGCGTTAAATATCTGAAATAGCGTTGAAGCAACCTTCTTGGTAGCGATAGAAACCTCCTTGGACAATTATATAGACACTTTCTATCAGTTATATAGTTCAAATGTCAGCCTATCTATACTTAATATTATAAAGAGGAAAGATTTGATTGTTTGTTTGTTTGTTTGTTTGCATGGAATAGGCTCCGAAACTACTGAACCGATTTGAAAAATTATTTCACTGTTGGGAAGCTACACTATCCCCGGGTGACATAGACTATATTATATATATTTTTTTAAATAGGGATCCTTACTAAAACTCCAATAATGTAACCAAAGGTGTAATAATTTTTTATTCTGAAATTTTTGTTAAATACCAAAACTACTGAACCGATTTGAAAAATTCTTCCACTGTTGGGAAGCTACACTATCCCCGGGTGACATAGGCTATATCTATACCCGTGCGAAGCCGGGGCGGACCGCTAGTTCTATCATAAAAGCCACTGTAGCAGTCAAAATTTCATGCTGGCAATATTTTGATTGGCAGAAGTGTCTAGTTATATGTCTACTATGAATTATTACATCTCAACAATCTCATTTTAAACATGTTATCAAATTCCTCATCAAATACATTACATAACTCAATTAAATTAACAGACACATCTGTTCAATCGGATTCGTAGAAAGTGAACCATAGACAATAGTTAATTTTCTCTCGTCTAACAATAGACAGTATGTCTATGGGTGTTTTCATTTTATGATATAAATCATTTGAATATTAAGCAGTCAATTTGTAGATTTTATGATGTGTTTACTATTATTGAGTTAAGTTAATTTAACGGTGTATATTGTTTAGAAGCTAAAATAAGGTTTGAGGTTAAATCTTTAAACAAATAAAATTGTGCCCTTTGTTATGAAATATACCGTAAACTAAAATAGTCTGATACGTATTAAAATATTATATCCATCACTTATCAATTCAACTTGTAAGAAAAAGATGGTATTCATTTGAAATCTGTCATATTTAAAAATTGTTTTATCTAACTCGTCGCCTATATCATTTTGATAGTTCCAAAAAAGGGACAAACAGTTTTCCCAATAATTTTAAAATGAAATCTAAATGGAGAGAAAAATCTCTTTAGATACATTATGGATCGTAGCAATGGATCTACCGAGAATGATCCATTTATTCTGCTAAAAATATAAAAATTAAAATTTGTTCGAAATTTATGATTTTTATGAGACCAATAAATATTCTTACATTTACCTTTAGATATCCTGTAGGTAAGTTATATCGGTGTAATTATTTCCTAAGTAAACACACCCAGTAATTAAGTCAGGCAACTGAACTTTATCTGCACTAACCGTCTAAATTACACTGTAAGTAACTAGTTAAATACTTTCTCTAAACGACCTTGCGCACTTCCGCTCGCAAAATGACTCATATCATGCTCAAGTTCACATGTTTCTATAACGATAAATTGAAGTACATACAAACTTGTTGGCGATAGCAGTCAAGTAGTGTTTAGATCAATGACGATATTATATTATCTTTGGTTTAGTCCAGTGGTTCTCAATCAGTGGTACGCGTACCCCCAGGGGTACGCGAATTTGCATCAAGGGATACGCGACGCGCGGCAATATCTTGACTATGATAATTTTATCAGTATCCCGGTACCAGTAGTTCATTTTTTATTTATTATTCCTGCAATAAAGGCTGGAGTGGACCAAATTCAGTTGCAGCTCGGTCCGGCGCAGACGCAGTTTTTTGAGGACCAGTACACAATTTTATGAAAGACGTCATACCGTATGCAGTCCGTTTGCATCCAACGGACTGGATACAGCGTGTGGTCTTTCCGTCTTTCATAGAATTTCATGCTTTACTGTTCTTCATACTTTCATACAAACTGAGTCTGCATTGGACCGGACTGCAAATGGATTTGGTGTGCTTGGGCCGAGCTCGAGTGGTACGCGAGTTTGAGGTCTTTCTTGAAATGGTACGCAAGAAAAACTAATTGGGAACCACTGGTTAGGGTGATAAAAATAGCTGAAAAGTTGTAGCCGGTTTTTCTTGCGGAAGCAACACTTTGATTATTATCCATAACCATTTTTGTAAGGTTTCGTACCGAAAGGGTGCGACGGGAAAACGGTAAACGGGATTCTATTACTAATCCTACGCTGTCTGTCTGGCCGTCCGTCTATCTGCCTGTCCTACCTTTTAACGGCTGTATCTTTCGAACCGTAATAGATAGCCCGTTGAACTTTTCACAGAATATGTATCATTACGGCGAATTAACTAAGAAATAAAAACAATAAAGTCAAAAAGTAAAAACTAAAGGGGGTCCATACAACAAATGTTTTTTTAAACGTATTTTTGTATTTGCTTTAATGTAAAAACGGTAATACGTACAAGCGTCAAACTTGTCATGTTTAATTGTTTATACTACTCATTTGAAAGTAAAACAACAAATAATGGTTAAGTGGGAGTCGGTGAAAAAAACTTCATAAACTCACAACCTACCTAAGGGGCTTTAAGCAGAATCTGTATGTAATCTAAATATATTATCCACTAAGATATGTGAAATGGGCCGAAATAACATCCTTTCTAAGCATTAAACAAAATTTCCTGGTAATAAATTTGCGAGATATTTGAAATGGGCCGAACAACATCTTCTCTAAGCATTAAACAAAATTTCCTGTGTTGTAACACTTGTAACACACAACGAACCTAACTCATTATAAACTCAGGCACTATCGATCATCTTAAAACATAAATCGAACAATAATCCTGCGCGTAACGCGTAACTTTCGCACTCATCCGTTACGTGACGTAACGTATCTGACACATGGAACAAAAACTAATCAAATCTAACAGTACTGGTTGCATAATAACTAGTTCACTCGACCGAGGACAAGCTGGCTTGGCAACAATACATACTTGATGGTGTTGCCATGTGTTTGATGTTTCCGTGTGGAGATTTTTTAATAAATGTATTAATTATGTTCATTCATCATAGGCCAGTGCTTATCCAAGCTGGACGTTTACGAAAATTATAATGTTTATTTAGGTTTTCACTGTTATATTACCTTCGACCAAAATAAAATGAATGGACGGGCCCAAAAGGAGCTCAGATTATAAAATGAACGCCGGCTCTTACTTCGTTTCAGTCGGTCTCTAGCCGTAGGAAGTACGACACAAGACTTGTTACATGATAACGAAACATCTGACTTGTGCCTTCAACAAATGCCTTCGTGTGCTTTCCCGAAGTGTAAATACACAACAAATCTATTATTTGTAACATATGTACTGTACATGGTTATAATTAGGTGTTGAAGAATATGTCCGACGGTTTTGCCTCGTTTTCACTGAGCAAGATCAATGATTATGGCCCGTCCATTCATTTTATTAAGAAAAGAGAGTACTGAGTAGGCCAAAAAGAGTATTTTTAGACCAAATATAAGAGAAGGCATATAAATCATGTCGTACAGGGAGGTAAAATTACTGCCACTAACCGTGGTGCCTATTTGGGAGACCACTAGACTTGAAAGCGCGAGGTCACGGGTTCAAACCCCGGGCCCGTACCAATGAGCTCTTTGGAGCTTATGTACGGATTTTCATACCACTGGCTTTTCGGTGAAGGAAAACATCGTGAGGAAACCTGCATACGTACGGAGAAGGAATTAATAGCGTATGTGAATCCACCAACCCGCAACTGGGCCAGCGTGGTGGATATGGCCTAATCATCCTTTCGGGGGTAGGCTAAAAGTCCAGCAGTGGACTGTTAAAAGGCTGGTTATGATGACTGCCACTAAAACTCCCTCGATGATACGCAAAAAAAAACAACACCGAGATCTAGTAACCCTGCGCTTATAAAATAGTTGCTCGACTGAAAGTAGGTAAAGTCAAAGAGGCGACATTATCGCTAATTAGTTCAGTCGGGCGAGGACAGCTACTGGCGCGTTACAATGCGACCCGACGGCATTACTGGCGTCCCACTGCTTCCGTGTAAACGCTCCTTTAGTACGGTTTGCGTATTCAGTTGATCGTTAGTAAAGTAAATCAATAATGCTACTTGCAAACGTAGCAGTTAATTAGATTCGTTTTTTAGGGTTCCGTATCCAAAGGGTAAAAACGGGACCCTATTACTAAGCCTATGATGTCTGTGACTGTCTTTATGTCTGTCCGTCTGTCTGTCCGACCTATTAACGGCTGTACCTTTCGAACCGTAATTGATAGCCAGTTAAATTTTCACAGAATATGTAATGTTACGGCGGATAAACTAAGAAATAATAAAAAGTCAACGAAATAAACGTAATAATAAAAATTAAAACGAATGGGCAACCCCATACAACAAACGTATTTTTGTATTTGCTCTAATGGAAAAACGGTAATACGTACGAGTACAAGTGTCAAATTTGGCACGATTATAGTACACACTCTAAAATATAGTAAGTCGTTCACACGTTTCTGTTTATTACAAAGTTATAACTGGTAATTTCGGTGCACCTAAGAGGGTAGATTGTTTTGTCTGCACCTTACTTTCAACCATTTGACCAATCATCCACATTCTTCAGTCTTCCCGTAAACATGGTAAATGTAACTGCGCCGAAATATCGGGAGCTCCTTCCACAACCTTACCACGGCAAATATTCCCACAATAATTATATAGCTGTAGTAAACAACCGTGATAGTTTAAAACAGTGTTTTGTTTCTATGGGTAGTTTATTCTTGTCAAATATAATCTAATGGATAAAATCAAGTCCCACAGTTTTTAAACCCATAGATTACGTCGAGTCATAGACAATAGATTCATTCTTACGTTCGGAAAATTAGCAAAATATGACGTTTTCTTTGATATTTTAATAATATTCAACTGCAGGTAATCTCTACATAGTATACATTGAAGTCGCTTTCTGCGTCTGTGTGTCTGTCTGTATGGCCGCTAACTCCTCCTAAACCACGCAACAGTTTTTGATGCGTTTTTCAGTTAGATACATTTTCAAGGAAGGTTTATATATATAACAAGCGACCCGCCCCGGCTTCGCACGTAAATTACACCCATGCGATGCCGGGCGGGCGGGTCGCTAGTATACATATAAGACAAAAAATATCGAAATAAAAACTGTCAAAAAAGAAAAAATTAAAGAAGGGAAAAGAGGTCGTCTTTAAAGGTTGGCAACGTATCTGTGATGCTTCTGGTGTAAACGATGGTGATCGCTAACCATCAGGCGGTCGTTAGCTTGTTTGCCACCTATAGCATTAAAAAAACATTGCTTGAGGGCTCAACTTAACCAGTAATTTTCACTCAAAATTAGATGACTTCTGAACCAATCTGGAACCAGGATTTTGGCGTAGCACGACTTGTGCATTTGCCAGTGTGAAGTATTAAAATATCCTTTTTTTTATAAGAAATTATTAATATGGATTTAAATCTGAAAGAAAACTATTTTATTTCGTTGATTGAATCACGCGTTACTTTGCGGAAGTCCATCTTTGAAATTGCATCTCTAGTGTACTAATTCCGCTTCTACATATTTTTTTTTTTTTTTTTTTTTTTTTTTTGTCACTTCAACTTCACAATCTAAAATAACTATATAGATTCTGGAAGCGGTCACCGACACCGGTATGAAAGGCTCGAAGTATCGACCTCAGCCAAGGATTTCAACTTACAGCGTGACATTCAGACCAATACATCCGTATTACTGAAACTGGACCTATATTCTGTTTGTTTTGGTTATTTTGTTCCTTTTTCTTTTTGGTTACAAATAACAGCTGTATGCGTCGAGATACATTGGCGTCTATTCTGGCATACCACTCACTAAACTAAACTAATCTGACAGGACTAAAATTATCTGCCTCTATTTTAATTTTAATACGTGAGAGAAGGATGGCAACAATTTTAGTGCTGTCAAATTTAGTTTAGTTTAGAGTGGATCAGAATCGATGCCATTACCTCATCAGCATCATCATCATCATCAGCCAGAAGACGTCCACTGCTGAACATAGGCCTCCCCCTTTAACCTCCACACTGAACGACAGCCTGCCTTTTGCATCCACTGGATGCCCGCGACTCTTACAATGTCGTCGGTCCATCTAGTGGGAGGCCTCCCTACGCTGCGTCTTCCGGTTCGTGGTCTCCACTCCAGAACCTTTCTTCCCCATCGGTTATCGGTTCTTCGAGCGATGTGGCCTGCCCAGCTGCCATTACCTATAGAGTCACAATATCTAAGTGAAAACAGTCAAAAATTGTCCTAGCGTCGTTGTACATACCTAGCCATCAATGATATAGTTTGCAATGCCACATTTACTCCAATTTAGAAGTTATATCGCTTGTATTGTGTTTAACGTCGATTGTCCGCTATATCATCGTAGCAATGGCATCGCGCGGCGTTAAAATCGGATCGCGGTTGCCTTACAGCTAACTTAAAAGTTAAAGTTTTGTTTCGGACATTTTTTTGTACGGTTGTGACTCTATAGGTATTATCTCGACGGCTGTAGGTCATTACGTATTGATTAAGTACTAGTAAAAAAAAGTGCCTTTATTTACTAAACAAAATACAAACTATTTCTCATTAACATCCTAAGTAGGTAGTTTTTAGTGGTCCAAGTATTTATTTGCGTTTCTATGCCTTAGGTGGTAAACAAGCAGACGGGCTGCCTGATGGTAAGCAGTCACCGTCGCCTATGGATACTTGTAACACCAGAAGCATCACAAATACGTTGCAGACCCTATAAGACTCTATTAACTCACCTTTAGAAGAACCCCATATCATTACTTCTGTTTCTAAGCTCTCTTTCATGTCTTGGAAAAGTTCTTAATATTTGCTAAGCGACTGTTTGAATTACCTAAAAGGTGACAAAAAGTACGACGTAAAAGAGACGACAGGGAAACGCTGGATACAGGCCGCTTCTAACCGGCTCTTTTGGAGATCGATGGGAGAGGTCTATGTCCAGCAGTGGACGTCCTACGGCTGAAATGATGATTATGATGACAAAAAATGGTTCTATGAATAACCCAACCAAAGTAATTAAGAAAAAGTCAAGCACGTGCTTATAAATATTCCCTAAGAGTTATCGGGTATAGGTACGAAATAAAAACTTAATTTCGAAACTATAGAGCTAATGAAAATAAGCCAATTCAAGTTCGAAATTAAACTTAAATAAATAATACATTTGAATCGGTCATTAAGATACTCGTATGTCAAATGTTTTTGTTAAAATAACACATCTGTATAGGTACATAGCATTTAAAACCTTTATACACTATACTTTTTAGCGGTTACGAACGACATTGCGATTGTCACAAAATTAGTAATGACGTTTTTTGATTTGTGGAAAAAACAAATCGCTCATTAGGCTCGCTCTGGGCAGGTTAAAGCCATTAAGGCCATACCGCCTCGTTTTATATAATATATGTAACTTATGCTAAAAGTATCAAGTGTGTAGGGACCTTTAAGGCTGTAATACAAACAAACTATGACTACAAAATGAAATAAAGTGCTCGAAGAACGATTAATTAAGACTGTGTACAAATTTTTGACATTTTAATAACAATAAATATTGTCAAATGTCCCTTATTTTTTGTAGATATATCTAAATTTTAGATATCGAATATTTTGTAATAAACATTGTTGTTATACAGATAAAGGTTCTTGGCTAGTCCATAAAGATACCGCCTATTCAATGTAAGAATATCGATAAATTGAAATTCTTTTTTCAAAAAGGTTTTTGACAAGGAGTGTTTGCTCGTTTTAAGTAATCATTCATTTTTCTTATTTTTCTATGAGATATCATAATATTTTGTTCTAAAGATCAAAAACCTTATGCTTTATACGCAGTAGAGTACCTACAGAAGATTTTTAGACAGCATTTCTGTTATTTTTACAAACAAGGGCAAAAATTTTATTCGTTGATCTAAAATACATTTTATGTCGGCTCTTTTTTCTACCGGACGGACCGAGTGGGCAGGAAAAATATTCCGAAACCCGTAAAAAACGCATTGATTACAATTTTATTGTGCGAACTGCTAAGGGATGCGCTGCCTGTTCCCCGATAGTTCCAATCTGGGTGTCTTAAAATCACGAGTGATTCGGTATCTTCCAGTGCGTGCACCATTTTAGACAGCATCATTACTTAACATCTGCTATATATTTTTGGTTTTTATTGATTATTCCAAAAAGTGCTAAATCAATTTCGATAAAATTTCTATGAAACCACCTCTAAATTGTGACCTATCAAATAAAATAAAAATCATCAAAATCAATTCATAATTGGCGGAGTAATCGCGTACCAAACATTAAAAAAAAACTCCTTTCGTCGGTTAAAAATAAACCATTAACTTATTTCTTAATTGTTCCAGATCCACGAGCACATGACCCCGGACGAGCTACGGAGCGTCTTCCACGTGGAGCATCACACCTTGGTCCCCCATTACCACATCGTGCAGCTCATCCACCACCTCTCCCGGCGGCACATCCCCACAAACCACCACACCAACACCATCACCCCCGATAAAATACCTCACGAGAAGAAACCACTAAAATGGAAAACAGAAACCAACCCTCCATCTTTACTGAACGATGAAATGTTCTTAAAGGCGAAAGAAAACATCAAAGACGTAGATTTAATAGGGGACCTGAATAACACAGTGTCTGTCCAGTTTAGTGTGTCTAATTCTAGTGAAAGTGATAGCGGTGATAGTGATAATCTAAGTGATAAGGAGCATCATGTCGAGGGCCAGGAGGATGACGTGCATAGGATGGAGTTTGAGGCGTTTGGGAGGCAATTGAAACTGGTGCTGAGAAAGCAAGAAGGGCTGGTTAAGAAGGATGGGCTGAAGGTGTGGAAGACGTTTACAAATGAGTCGCAGCCCCATGGAGTTGACTATGAGGAGATGGTTTCGGTAAGTGTTTCTTAATAACTATACGAACCTACTAACACCTACTTAACGATCAGTACTATAGACCTCTTTTGGCATAGTACACCCATTCCGCGTAACCTTATCTATGCGTGGAAAAAATCAAAACAAAGAAGAAAAAAAGAGGAGAAACAAACATTCAACCTTCGACTAAAATAAAATGAATGGACTGGCCCTAACCATTGAACTTGCTCAGTAAAAACGAGCCAAAGCCGTCGGACATATACTTCAACACCTAATAAAAAAAATTATAGTATATTTGTTACAAAAAATAGATACCGGTTTTATTTGTGTATTTACACTTCGGGAAAGCATACGAATGCATAATTTTGTTTGTTATTTTTCGTTATCACGTAACAATAGACTCGTGTTGCACTTCCCACGCCTAGAGACCGACTGAAACGAAATGAGAGCCAGCGCTTATTTTGTAATCTTCAAAAATGCGCTTCTACTGGGCCCGTCCATTCATTTTATTTTTGTCGATGCATTCAACTTCAAATTTTTCCAAAGAAAACGAGTTATAAAATCACCATAACAAAGTTCTAAAGACAATGAGGCCTATTCTGGCATACCACTCACTAAACTAAACCAATCTGACAGGACTAAAATTATCTGCCTCTCTTTTCATTTTAATACGTGAGAGAAGGATGGCAACAATTTTAGAGCTGTCAAATTTAGTTTAGTTTAGTTTAGGGTGCATCAGAATCGATGCCAATGTCTATCCATGCATATAAGTATTCTAAGTGTTACTTAACAAACCTGTTTCTCATAATCATAATACCTATTTGCATGCGCATCGAAAAACGAGAGAATGAAGATTAATCGTTCTGGAAACCTAAATTTCCATCAAGATCCCACAGAAAAATCAATCATAAGGAACAAAATATAAAGTTGAAAATGTTCTGAAAGTTCAGTGTGAAATGGTATACATTCATAGGAAAAGCTGAGAGTGTTTAGGGAACAATAGAGCGACAGTTTCAATTATATTGATCGTTTATCGTTGTACAGCCAGTGTGAATACTAGTGAGGGGATGGTTTTCAAAGTTATTAGACTTGCAAGACTGGAGAGCAATCTTAGTAGGTATTCCAAGACTCAGACCAACAACCCCATTTCGTTTGCTGTCAAAGTTCACATTGTTCTAATATTCATTTATTGTTCCAAATCTGATCGAAGAAATTTTTTGTCGAAAAAAGTTCTGCCAAATGTTGAAAAAAATATGTTTTTTCATGTTTTTTATGGTGAATATTGTACCTAGACTAGAATTTCTGAAAGTTTGATTTTCTCTACATTGCTATTGATTAAAAACGCCCATTTGATTATTCATCAATGATCAGATGTTACTTACACGAGGGTAATTTACCTAAACCTTTTTATGCTTGACACCACTTTTCAAATTAAAAGCCTCATATTTATTACTCCAGGCTTTTTAACGCTTGAGCAATAAAATCATTGCAACATTCATCATCATCATTTCAGCCATAGGACGTCCACTGCTAGACATAAGCCTCCCCCATCGATCTCCAAAAGTGCTGGTAGGTAGCGGCCTGCATCCAGCATTTCCCTGCGGTCTCTTTTAGGTCGTCTGTCCATCTTTTGGACGTCCTACGCTGCGTTTTCCGGTCCGTGGTCTCCATTTCAGAACCTTGTGCGTGATTTATGTGCCCTGCTCACTGCCACTTCAACTTGCTGAAACATTATAACTATTAATTTCTGAGCGATAAAAATTTAAAATATTTGTACGCCTTTGATTTGGTTTTACTAATCGCAGCAATATTGGTCCAGAATTACACTAGAGATTATTTAAAAGTTTTGCAAGACCAAGCCCGTTTAAATTAAGATAAGGCCCAGCACTAAACGCATATCATTCTCACTGCACATCGTGCAAAAACCGTAGCACCTGTCTCGAGTGAAAGCTATGTTCCCACGGCTCCCGTGCTCTTATCTAACCAAGCAGTCATGATGCTGGATGGTAGGACACGGTGCGTTGATTTATCTACTAAAATATGTATTTTCTGAAAGCTATTTAATATAAATAATGAAGAACCCTCTTCCACGAAAACTGGACTTTAAGCCAGTTGACAGTTGTTTTTATTATTTTATCTGTGAGGATTTTGGCGTCGCACTTCTTGTGCATTTGCCAGTGTCAAGTATTAAAATATTTTCAACTATAAAAAATGTCAAAATCTAGGACTCCTTGGTGTATCTACTTCCATGATTAGTTTAAAATTTTAATAATGGTGTCATATCTAGGATACCCCAAAGACCGAAACACGATTAAGGGCATTTTTCTCGATAGAAAAATACACTGATTTGAGGTTTACTAGCTGTTTTTTTGGATTAATTCAAATACCTATTTAATAAAATTAAATTATGTCTGCGATATCTTAATATACAGACTTTATAATTATGGAGGGAACATGATGTACCACGTATGTTACAATAAATTTCATTTCATTTCAATAGCAAAGGTAGATACATTTTACATTACAACTAAAGTTTTAGAAAAATATGAGATAAACCACTAAAATAGAAGTAGCGAAATGCACTGTTTTACTCCACTAAATGCGACTTTAATACAATAGGTACGTTAAGCCTTATGGTCATTTGTTGTAAGCGTTGATTAAAAGTGGGAAAACCTCAACTTAAAACTATTCAGACTAAAATAAACCTAGATTTTACTAATATTGTATAACACTATCTGTACCTGTCTGAACGACCTTGTCTTAGGTACGCCTTAAATTGTCTAAAGAAGGTATAAATTGGTAATAGGTAGGCATATAAGTAAATACTAGATCTTAGATATTTGGAATTCTAGGGCAAATCTTGTTTAAGATTATGTAATTGTCCTTTGGTTTGTATAACAGATCGTGATTTCTTTGCAAGAGTGGTGTTTAAAATATCTGATAAATTTTTATAATTTAGATACTTAACTACCGAGGTAAAATACCACAGAAAAGAAAAAGTATTTTTGTGTAAATTAGAACGGCTGTCAAGGCATTTTTGTTAGAAATTTGTTGTAGCCAGTTGCACCCATATAAACGAAACGTCAGTCATTCGAAATCAGTTAGCAACTGATGCGGACAAAGAACTTTGAGACCTAACCCAAAAAGGTAAGGTCCAAGTTCTTTGGATGCGGAGTTTGATGCGTTGACATAATTAGGAATGTTCAATAAAGGTTATGCCATAATGCCTGGCGACAGATTTTCCTTCATATTTCCGGTTTATTTACTTCTCTTTTCTGTGTACAATACAGAGACACAATCTCTAAGTGAAAACAGTAAAAAAATTACCGATTTTCGTTGTACATACCTGGGCATCAATTATATAGTTCGCAATGGCACATTTACTCCAATTTAGACGTTATGTCGCTTGCATAGTGTTCAACGTTCCGCTGTCATCGTAGCTCTGGCAACGCGCGGCGTTGTAGGTAGTCGGATCGCGATTACTTTTCAACTAACCTAAAAGTTTTGGTTAGGACTTTTTTTTGCTCGATTTTGACTCTATGGGTATTTGTATCTCGATGTACTTAAGTCTCAAAAAATGCTTTTAAAAAAAATATATATTTTAGTAGAATATAATATATATTTGAGGTGTTGGCCCACTCTTTAAGATTTACTGTTTATATATATTATTATAGAGTCAGATCAAACAAAGAGGGGAGATATACCTTAGTACAATCATCGTTCGTTTTCAAATGTATATCAAAAACTGTAAGTACGGTGCGAAAGAAGGGCGTCAAGGTCGTTTGCAGGATGAGTTCGACTAAACATCAGACCTGATGATTTAGGTCTGATGCTTTCGCACCCGCCACGCTACCAACCATATCTCCCTTGTATTTCTGATCACAATTTACTTCTTTAATTTTGTTACTCATTGATTTTTATCTTCGAAAACGTTGAAATGCGCAAGTGAGATAGCCAAGCATGCGCTTACTATCAGGTGAAAGACTTGCTCACACAGTTGCACGAACAAATGGAGCTCGGTCGCCCAGTTACTTATAACTCTAAGTAGGTAGGTACATGCGTTATTTATTCTATGCCATAACTTGCAGTCTTGTAAGAAATCGTACGAACTCGCGCGTGAAATGCTAAACCGTAAATGATGAATTATAGTGCAATTTATACCCAAAGGTTGTAATTGGCGACGTTGCGTAGCTATTCTGATTGTAATTGTAACCTTCAACACTACCAACTTACCTGTAGAGGTCACCAAATGAAGAAATTAAAATGTTACATGACTTTTGTTCGGAATATAAAATAGTGGCGCCCCCACTGGAATGAACAGATAAGTTTGTCGCACTGTTGCCTTCTACGGTTTGAAGGTTACGTGGACATCAGATTTGTCAACTAGAAGTGGCAATTAGGCATTCGAGGCGTTTGCGATAGTGACGTCACAATCGCACGTGAAATCGGGTTCTGGGGCCTTACGGCCAACTGCTTTCGCGGTACCAAACTAACGTTAAAACAGCTCAGTTCGAAAAATCACGCGAACGTGAACCTTAACGTGTCCAGATACGGTTTGCGGTCGCTCAACATTTTTTCATCACGTGGATTGCTTTACACAGGTAGCCGTAAAGCCCCTGGGGCCTTAATTGTAGGATAAATTCCTGCCTTGGAAGCATTCAGAGAACTATATACTAAACGCATTACCATCTGAGTCGTCAGGTCATAAATCATTGCTCATCTCGTCTCGCTCGCACCCACATGTCATATCTGTCTATCTCGCTCGCACTTACAGGTCTTATGGTATGACGTTTATTGCTCGACGACTCAGTTGGTAACGCGGTGACTATAGAAATTTTCCTCAAAATTCTTCAAATTGCTCATTCTTATTATCAAACCTGAAGACTTTATATTACTTTTGATCTGATAGTCAGAGTGCGTTCAGACACGAGTACCGAGGGTTCCTCAACTAAAAATGTTTTCTTTCATTTCATTCTGGGTTTTTAGCGCGCGCAACTCGCACTTGGCTAGTTTTTATTGTTTATTGTTTTGATTTAGAGTGTGTACTATAATTTTGCAAAGTCTTTCATCATCGTCATTTCAGCCATAGAACGTCCACTGCTGGACATAGGCCTCCCCATCGATCTCCAAAAGGGCCGGTTGGAAGCGGCCTGCATCCAGCGTTTCTCTGCGGTCTCTTTTAGGTCGTCTGTCCATCTTGTGGGTGGACGTCCTACGCTGCGCTTACCGGTCCGTGGTCTCCATTTTTTTTCGGCCCCATCGACCATCTGTCCAAGTCTTTACACTGAAGAAAAAAAAACTTTTATTTTATACCGACCATTTATTTTTTACTTTTTGATTTATTATTAAATTCACCTTTACACTTCCAAATTCTATCTATTACGGTTCAATGGATACATAGCTGTTAAAAGGGAGGAGAAACAGCGTAGATTTAGTAACAGGGCCCAGTTGACACTCTTTGAATACGGAACTCTAAAAATGTTCACGACTCAATTATAAAAAACATGCGTGTTTAGACTAATGGGCAAATAAATTAACTGCAAAATCTAGTTAATTAGGTCAATACAATTTTATACACAAAATCAATATTTGGTCACATATATGGTTCCAGGAAGGTAAAGTTTTAAGAAGAGCGGTCCACTATTCTAAATTACAAATACTATTTTGGGTACTAAGGAACCCTCGGATTAGGAAAAAACAAACCGGCCAAGTGCGAGTCGGGCTCGCGCACTGAGGGTCCCGTACTACCACAAAATTCAATAACAAAATTACCAGTAATAACTTGGTAATGAACAGAAACTTGTCATCGACTTGCACTTGGCCATTATTTATTATTTGTTGTTATATTTCATAGTGTGTACTATAATTGTACCGACGCTTGTACGTATTACCGTTTTCCAATAGAGCTAATACAAAAATACTATATATTTATAATTATGGTTCGAAAGATAGCCGTTTAAAGGTAGAACATACGGATGGACAGACAGACAGACATGATAGGCTTAGTAATAGGGCCTGTTATTACCCTTTGGGTACGGAACCCTAAAAATACGAATATTAAATACATCGTGAATATATCGTGAGAATATTTACCGCGCGCGATAAGCTTGTGGATGGAGCTCCCGATATTTCGACATACACCACTACTACCACTAGTAAGTAGTTGTTGACTATTTAGTAATCTGTGCACGGAGAATAAATTGTTGCAAACCAAATCAGACATGCTTGCAACATTTTTTTTTTATTTTTTTTTTTAACGCTGATAAGTCCGCATTTGACTACCAACTCGCCTGGTGGTAAGCGACGATGTGGTCGAAGATGAAGCACGCAGACTTAGAAGATACCTATTCACTCTGGCCTTGAAAAGGCCCAGGTTATATCTCTCAGGGAACAGGGAAGCTGGCAGGTTGTTCCAAACTTTGGCCGTACGGATTAGAAACGTAGAATCGAAACGTTTGGTACGTATCCAAGGAAAATCCACAATGTATGGGTGGTAGTGGGCCGTTTTCCTACTTGATTCGTGATTATTTTATTCAACACCCGTGAGCAAATTATCTTTGTCCGTGTGTCTGTTAGTCTGTTAATCTATAAATGTGATCAACAATTTTAAAGGCATTTTAGCCGACATAAAAAAACGAAGGAAAGTACTTTCTTATGTTTGTTACCTCTCAGAACTGTCATTTATAAACCGATTTCGAAATTAATTTGTATTTATAAGGATATACTTTCAGATAGGTCCCATAGAAATTTCATCAAAATCAGTTTCATCAAAATAAGATGGATATAAACTCTTTATTGTGTACATCAGAAATAAAAATTACTTCAAAATCAGTTTCATCAAAATAAGATGGATATAAACTCTTTATTGTGTACACCAGATATAAAAATTACTTCAAAATCAGTTTCATCAATATAAGATGGAAAGAAACTCTTTATTGTGTACATCAGAAATAAAAATTACTTCAAAATCAGTTTCATCAAAATAAGATGGATATAAACTCTTTATTGTGTACACCAGAAATAAAAATTACTTCAAAATCAGTTTCATCAAAATAAGATAGATAGAAACTCTTTATTGTGTACACCAAAATCAAAATTACATCAATTTATAAAACACTTACGAGCTAGTGCCACAAGTAGCGGCCTTAACACAAAAAAAAAACTTTATAAAAAAACACGGTAAAGTAACCGTAAAATAATATTATGTTTTTTCCTTCTTGCCTCATACCTGCAAAATGTGGAATGAGCTACCTTCTACGGTGTTTCCGAGAAGCTACAACATGGGGTTCTTCAAAAGGCGAGTTAATCGAGTTCTAAAGGGTCGGCAACGTATTTGTGATGTCTCTGGTGTTACAAGTATCCATAGGCGACGGTGACTGCTTTCCATCAGGCAGCCCGTCTGATTGTTTGCCACCTATGGCATAAAAAAAAAATTATGTACTATGTCTTCAAAATAATTTTGAAGTCGGATTCTTAAATTGATAATTATTTATAGACACATCAAAGTCACCAGCTTTTGCGTCTTTTTTTGTCACGTTTAAATCAAATGATCATAATTCAACCATTTAGATGATCATCGGCATGAATATTCAACAATGCGACACGTTACATACTAATGATCCGTCAAAATAAATAATAATTAACTAATGAACGAACAATATATTTACGACCGTAATTTTTAGAAGTATTGTAGTAATCTATAAAAGTGTCATACATATATTAACATAATGATAACTACCGTTCTCCCTAAATATATCCACTCAAAACAACTTTTGAAGGCTAGAGTGAATAGATTTCTTCTAGATCAACGTGTTCGATGATCCATCCTCGGCCACAACGTCGCTTACCATCATGCGAGTTAAAGGTCAAACGTAGATCTCACTCACTCATAATCAGCCTTTTAACAGTCCACTGCTGGACTTTTAGCCTATCCCCGAAAGGGTGATTGGACCATTTATGTGCGGGTCGGTGGATTCACATACGCCATTGAATTCCTTCTCCGTACGTATGCAGGTTTCCTCATGATGTTTTCCTTCACCGAAAAGCCAGTGGTATGAAAATCCGTACATAAACTCCAAAGAGCTCATTGGTACGGGCCCGGTGTTTTGAACCCGCGACCTCACGCTTTCAAGTCTAGCGGTCTCCCAAATGGGTTACCACGGCGGTCGTCGTTAAAAAAATACATTTTGCAAACGAATAAATATAAATATTGTTGTTATTTGGTGTAATGTACGGATACTAACAAAATCGGCATAAAAAAAAAAAGCATAGACAAGCGCTATAGCAAACCGGTAGCAATATATTTCTTTTCTTCTTTCGTACTGGGGCTTTTGGAGGTAGAGGTATGTAATGAGGTTTATCTCTCTCTCTCTCTCTTTTCCTAAACTTGTCTATTTTTGAGTGTTAATGCGTAATAATGTTGGATTATCATTTATTAAGTGTTCATGACGCTGCTGCCCATCCTCCGTTAGTACACGGTGAACGTACTGCGATCTCCAAGCCGCCTGTCAAGCGTGCGGATTATGGCAACACCCCTCTCTAAGAGGGAGGCCTTGTTCAGCAGAGGACATTTAATGGCTGATGATGTGATGTGAAGTGTTCATGGACGTGCTCGAGTATGCGAAACTGATAATATAACGTAGTGAAACATTGTATTTTGTCGTTTCCAAAGCTCCATAGAAGCCTCTTGTAAAGTCTCTACTATTTTCCTAGGGCATGCCTTACTTTGCTTGACTTTGACTGTGACTGACTTGTTTCATCAAATATGATATTATTTTAATACCTGACACTTGCAAATGCACAAGAAGTGTACAAGAAGTGTGACGCTAAAATCATCACAGAGAAAATAATAAAATAATTGGTAGGATTTTGAGTAAATTTTTACGCGCGATATTTATTTATTTTTTATCTCGGCCAGTATTTAAATTCACATGCGATTTTTGGCAGTCATGTAAACAATAATTAAATAGTGTTCAGAGTTATTATAAGATTACCGTCTAAATTTAGAATTCAATATTGTGTGAACAAAAAAGAAAACAATGATTCTAAAAGATATCCCACAGTTCTTTATCGAATTGAGTCTAATCAGCCGATTAATTATTAATCAAATCACGCCCGCCCAAACCATGTTAAATCGTTTGTTAATTTGCATTACCACAGCCATATAGGCGATACTGTACTCTACAGACCTAAAATGTTCTCCATTTTAGAACCCTTGACGCGTAATTACAGTCTTTTCTGTAAGAACTCTCAGGCATTGTCATATTTTCATTTTGACAAAGTGCGATAGCGTTTGTATGGCGGTATTAAAATAGATTTTAATTTATGACGTCGATACTCAAGCTGATCGTTGTCTATCTGTGTTTAGACAAATTTATCAAGTTGAATGTATGGATTATAAAGAGATACAACTAAGGCTTGGTTGCACCATAGTAGTAGTTAAAGTTAGGGTTTATGACAAATTTGACAATAACAGTAACGCTGACTTTAGCAGTTACTGCTAAATGCGTTGCACCAGCGTATTTACTATACTAAACGCATTACCATCTGAGTCGTCAGGTCATAAATCATTGCTCATCTCATCTCGCTCGCACCGACATGTCATATCTGTCTATCTCGCTCGCACTTACATGTCTTATGGTATGACGTTTATTGCTCGACGACTCAGTTGGTAACGCGGTGACTAAAGCATAATTTATGTTACCCAGGGTCACAAGGCAAATGAGACCTAATTTACCACAGATGCATAGCTGGAGCATCTGAAAGATATTTAAAATAATCAAACTTTACTAGAAGCTAAAGACTCATTCGCTAGAGAAGCTGCCAGTTTTTGTTGTGAATTTATTTTAACAAACACAAAACCGACCGTCGAGTTTCAACATGAAGCGTTTCAATAAGGGTGTCTACAACTACCTCTCTGGGCTGACAGAGCACCGTTAACACCGCTAATGTTCTAAGTGTCCATAGGCGGCGGTTTCTGCTTACCATCAGGGGGACAGAAAGATTGTGTGCCGTTCTTTTTCTTAATAAATAAATAAATTATTACCTAACACTTCATCATCATCAGCTAGAAGACGTCCACTGCTGAACATAGGCCTCCCCCTTTAACCTCCACACTGAACGACAGCCTGCCTTTTGCATCCACTGGATGCCAGCGACTCTCACTATGTCGTCGGTCCATCTAGTGGGAGGCCTACCTACGCTGCGTCTTCCGGTTCGTGGTCTCCACTCAAGAACCTTTCTTCCCCATCGGTTATCGGTCCCCTAACCTACCTATCGGTTATACCTAACACTTGAACAGTCAAAATTAGACTAGGAAAAACCAATCATATAAACGTCACAAATCTATGGTTTTCATTCATAATAATAAGCAATTGATAATCTGCCCACAGCTCGGGGGCTATTTAGCAATTTAAATATTGAAATTACATTTAAAATTTTAATAATCTGACCACTTTTATTCCGTTTTCGTGGCTCGCACGTGGTTGAGAATGATTCCAGAAAAAAATATTTGCATACGTTCTTTAGCGGTCACTTGGTGATCGTTTTCTACAAACTTGTAGGTATTAAAAAACCAAAGGTTGCTTCTAATAATTTTAATAATAGTGGCAACATTATCCGGCCTTCTGGAGGTGGAAACCGAAAGAGTTTATTAATTTAAAAAAAATCTTGCTTTAGTATATTTATTGACTACCAGCTACAATCTTACCGCGAAAAAGCTAGTAAATGTGACCAGAATTTTAAATTTTCGTTAGGTTTTTTCTATGTTATGGCAAATGTCAGACGCATATTTTTTTTATATAATTATTATGCTTGCTTTTGACTACCATCACGCCTGATGTTAAGCGATGATGCGGTCTACGTTAGAGCACGCTTGCCTAGAAGGAACCGATTCACTCGTGATTTGAAGACACCCAGATTGTAACCATCGGGAAACACCCATTCAGGCAGCGAATTCCACAGACCAGCAGTTCATTCTTTCAGCAGGCACACTTTAGGCATGCTGTAGACTAGAAAGATGTACAGAAAATACTCGTGAGAGGTTGGTTATTCAAATTCAAATTACCTGGTACATAAGCTACAAAAACATACACACATATATTTTAAAATTAACATTTTATCATACAAATTGTTAATTAACTGGCAATAATTGTATGATTTTGCATACATTTTTGACGGATTACCAGACGCGGGACTGGCCAGTGATAATGGAGCAGGTTTGTTAAAATCATGTTAGTTTAATATAATTAAGTATATTTTAAATAATTAAATATATTTACGAGGTATATAATACTCTATGTTTAGATTGAAGCAAGCATTCTAAGACTTATTCTTAGTAGCCGTAGTCTTTGGTCCTTAACTGTTGGCCTTTTGGAAAAATTCAGAGTCACACAGCGGGCAATGGAGAGAGCTATGCTCGGAGTTTCTTTGCGCGATAGAATCCGAAACGTGGATATTCGTCAAAGAACCAAAGTCACCGACATAGCTGTTAAAATTTGCAAGTTGAAGTGGCAATGGGCACATCACTCGAAGAACCGATAACCGATGGGGAAGAAAGGTTCTGGAGTGGAGACTACGAACCGGAAGACGCAGCGTATGGAGGCCTTCCACTAGATGGACCGACGACATTGTGAGAGTCACGAGCATCCAGTGGATGCAAAAGGCAGGCTGTCGTTCAGTGTGGAGGTTAAAGGGGGAGGCCTATGTTCAGCAGTGGACGTCTTCTGGCTGATGATGATGATGATGATGAAGCATTCTAAGCCCTTTCGAGTAAAGCCCGCACGTTCCCGTTCTTCAAAACTTTCAGGAACTTTAAATGCGCAATGCTGGAGGAACAATACAGGGCACCCGTTGCAATTGCTCAAGGAGCGTTTGCGTTCTACATGGCATTACGAGGATTTTCCTCTTAGAAGCCTCGACCAAAATAAAATGAATGGACGGGCCATAACCATTGAACTTGCTCAGTAAAAACGAGGCAAAACCGTTGGACTTATATACTTCAACGCCTAATTATAATCATGTAGATACAGTAAATTTGTAACAAAAAATAGATAGCGGTTTTTTGATGTGTAAATTTATACTTCGGGAAAACACACGAAGGCATAATTTGGTCAGATGTTTAGTTATCATGTAACAATAGACGCGTGTCGCACTTCCTACGGCCAGAGACCGACTGAAACGATGTTCGTTTTGTTTTTCGAAAACGGCGCTCATTTTGTAATCTTCAAAAATACGCTTCGTCTGGGCCCGTCCATTCATGTTATTTTGGTCGTAGCATAGAAGAAAATTTGAAGAACATCCACTGCAGTGTGCGATGCTTTAAAGTTTATTTGATCCATAGGCAACGGTGACTGCTTACCATCAGGCAGCCCGTCTGCTTTAATACCACAGATGGCATAATAAAAAAATATAGTAAAACAAATCAATACGTATTCTAAGCAAATTTAAATTAAAAAAATAACGTTTGATTGATTTCCTATGGGATGGGTCGACGATTAGTTTAACTAATGTAACTTTAATACTGTTTAGCATAATTATACGAATTTATAACTAAAGGTGAATCATTCTAAAAACTGGTAAAATTATATTCCAATCGTATACATATATTTTTTAGGCTCAATAAAAACAATATTTTTGATTCATTTTGAGTTGAAATTCCGTTATAATTCAAAATTGATTTGCACGAATAAGACATTGAAGTTTTATTAAGGACTTACTTAAAAGAAAGCAAGAGTAGGTAATTAACTACATTAAATTGGTAGGTATAAAGGTAACTATGATATTTTTTGTTTGTATAAAAGTTATTTGCAATTACTTATTTGTAAAAAAAAACTATCACATATACATAACGAATGATATTTTTTTTTGTTTTTCCGGCATAACGATGCAACTATCGATTCCAATTTCTATGAGAATAATATCGATGATGTTCATTACCGATTATACACTACCTCATCCTTACTGTAAGCTGTCAAATAATTGTTTTGACAAAGCATAGCTTCTTATGGAGAGGGCCTTTAAGGTGGTACGTTTCACCTATATCAGGAAATTCAAATTTCAAACAGTTTTTTTGTCCTTGTAGCTAGGCCGGGAAATTATGTTGAAATGACACAGTGTTTGCGCAAATTGTTGGTTGTTCTTTACATTATCATGTACAGCTATTTATTAGTAACGCACCATATTACTTACATTTGTATCCACCGTTTGAAAACAGCAAAAATTTGTTTATTGACAAATAATGTAAGTAATAATGTGCATTATAACTTTACACGATTTTGTAAAGAATAATAATTAATTTGTGCAAACATCATGATCGTTTACAATAATTACCCGGCCTACTTACAAGGACAAGAAAACTGTTTGAAATTTGAATTTCCCGCCATTGGTGAAACGTGCCACCTTAATGAGGAAAACATATTTTCCTGTGTCCAAGTTTTACAATGGAGTCGCAGAGTTAAAACTTTGACTGTGATTCCCTATTCGTAGAATTACAAAAAGTATGTTTAACCGACCACGTATTTTTAATCATAAGAGCGGCATCGTTCTCACATATAATACAATCTTTGTGATAAGTATCACACATACTTAAGTGTATGTTTGTTTGTACATCAAACAACGTTACAAAAATTACAGGGGACCAGAATGGTTTACGAATTGAACTACGAATTTATGATGGACGAACTGGCGAATTCTTTTTTCTATGTTTTAGTCACAAACTAGGTAAAGCTACTCTTTGATTTTAGTCATCTAACTTCACAAACTTTTTTTAAACGGCATTTTTTGTTTATCTATACTATCTATACTAATATTATAAAGAGGAAAGATTTTATTGTTTGTTTGTTTGCATTGAATAGGCTCCGAAACTACTGAACCGATTTGAAAAATTCTTTCACTGTTGGGATGCTGCACTATCCCCGGTTGACATAGGCTATATATCCCGGCTTCGCCCGTGCGAAGCAGGGGCTACCTACTAGTTATTTAATAATAGGCTTGTGTTTCCGCCAACTCGCCTTATGTTAAGCGATGATGCGGTCTACGATGGAGCATGCTTGCATCGTATGCAACTTCTGTAAGTTTAGTGCCTAAATTTAAGCGCCTGCTGACGATGCGTAGTACAAGTTGCAAATAGCTACCACGCATTGTCTGCATCGTTTTGCTCAGTGCAAGTGGCAATGGAAGTGGTTAGTAGCACTTCCACTGTCACTTGCATGACTGACGCAGTACTAGAAGTGACATATTATTATATTGTAATACAGTCATGAGGTTAAAAGTAAGTATGTATTTTTGTGTTGTTTCCAAATCTCTATAGAAATATCTAGTAAAGTGTCCATTGCTTCACTTGGGCATGATTGGACTTGACTGTGACTTAGTTTGCTTGGCTTTGATAATTAATTCTTTGACGAACTTTACTTAAACTTAAACATATTTAAATTTCTAGACTCTGGCAAATGCATAAGATGTGCGACGCCAAATCCTCTAAGGAGGAAAATAAGTTTAGAATGTTGAGTAGAATTGCAATTTTTATGAACATACGCTTCGCTCTTGTAGCGAGTAATCTGCTAGTCTCGTCAACTCGCCATAAAAAAAATATCTCTACCTACCTCTTTCATAATTTCTACTTAAACTTTCTTCCCGGATTAACTCTTTTACGGGAGGCAAAACGCGAGTGAAACTGCGGAACGCACCTAGTAAGGTAATAATAAAATTCCCTCACGTAGGTATCGTGCGTGAATAAGCACATAACTTACGTGGCCTGAGCTTAAAGCTGAAAAAACTGGCTAAGTGCGTGCTGAACTACGCTTAGTGTTGAGTTCCGTAGTTATTTTAATTTTCTGCAATAAAATATATATCAGAGCTTTTTAATCACATCTCATATAGTACATATAGGTCGTTACATCTCATAGTTTTTTTATGCAAAGAGACAAGCAAGTCGTTCGCCTGGTGGTAAGCGCCATGCTTGCTCATTACAGTTCCGTGCCATCCAGGATTTATACTCTATCCAAGGAATATAGAGTTCTCTCTTTTTTAGTTTTCTATGCAAGTGGTAGGGACAGATGACTGCATTTTGGAATCAGTGGGCGTAAACACTTGCCAAGAAAATATTATTATTGTTTATACAATAATAATAACTACCTACCTATTAGGACTGTTAAAATAAAAAAGAGGATTATCATTCTCACTGAGATAAATATTCTTCAGACTTCCCGTGAACATGATAGATAGATAGATAGATAAACTCTTAATTGTTCAAACCACAAATTACATACACACGATGAAACAGCATACAACTAGTGCAAAATCAGCGGCCTTATCACTAAGAGCAATCTCTTCTAGACAACCTTAGGATGGAGATGAACATGGTGCATGTAACTGCGATATCTTGATCTCCTTAAACAACCTTACCACGGTAAATTTCCCGTTAATAATAATTATGACTGTAGCGAACAATCGTGATAGTTTAAAACAGTGTTCTTAAAATCATGTTTATTAAAATTATTTTAAGATATTTTGGTTTAGTTCGTTGACTACCTAACCCTAAAAAGTTACATGAATTTTCGTCGTGTAAACTAAGACGTGAGAGATTGAATCTAATATGCTTGGTTAAAGATTTTTGCAAGTGGCAAAATGCGTGCTTGTTTGTTCACCTACTCGGATAATCTCAAGCGTTTGACAGTAAAGAGAATATTTAAAATACTATCCTAACCTTTTTGGTAATTTTATAATTGTTTTAATTTTATTGTCTTTGACGACGACAACTTCGTTTTTTTTTTCCTCCATCTCTGGGGATTTTGGCGTCGCACTTCTTGTGCATTTGCCAGTGTAAAGTATTAAAATATTATCATTTGGTGAAATGTCGTCAAACAAGTCAGTCACAGTCAGAGTCAAGTCAAAGTCATACCCTAGTAAAGTGGTGGATACTTTACAAGATGCATCTATGGAGCTTTGGAAACAACACGAAAATACAATGTTTCACCGAGTTTATCACACCCACACTCGAGCACGTCCACGAACACTTAATAATAATAATCTACCATTATTACGCATTAACACTCGTAAATGCACCAGTTTAGGAAAATAATAAAATTAAGCGAAATGTTTTTTCCGTTGACGCTAAAACCCTCATCTGTTTCCCACAAAGAACTTCAGAGCATTTTACTAGTTAAATGAACCTGTTTTTTAATCTTTTTTGACTATGAAAATGTATTAAATACAAAGATAATATAACCACTTGATCGCGCATGTAGTCAAAATTCCCTTTTGCAAAATGATGCCACGTCGGTCGCAGGGGGCAGCTTGTGATTGGAGACTCGACGCTTGTGATTGGAGTATCAAGTCATTCATTCAATTCGCGCCTAGGATTAGCCCCGCTCGAAATAGTTTAGGTTGACATGTTAGAACCTTTGCCTTATGCGGGGTAAAGGATAAGCAGTCAAGTGGTTATATTGTCATTAATTAAATAGGATGCACTTTACTTACTTAGTATTAAATAAGTAGTTTGTCATTAAAATATTTATTCTAGACGCATAAATAAGATTTTACGTCTGTTTAATAACATAACATTAAATGGTTTATGCATTTGCGCATGCAATCATGTGTAGATATCAATCAAGGAACCAGGAAGTAGACATCTTGTTTGTGACTAACATCTTCAAAGAGCCATTAGGTTTTTTTTTTAATTAAAAAATAAATTAAATTATTTTCATTTAATTTTCGGTAATAGGCTCGACGTGTATAGACAGTTTTTATGTAAGACATTTAAAAGTAATCAGTCTGGTAGCCCAATGTGAAATTCCTCTGTATCAGTAGGTTTATCAGGGAAAATGACGTAGTCAGGGATCACACTAAAAACTATTTACACATTGCATACAGCAATAATACATAAAACGTGCGAAGCCAAAATCATGGAAAAAAAATGCAACCAGTAAATACGTTACGCTTCAAATATGAAGCCTTTAAGAATGTGACCTTTAATCGTGATCATAGTTAAACAATATTGTAATTAACTTTTGATAAAAATGATATATGATCTGATGGGTTGGCTAACTTGCTATCGTTAGCGATGGAGATTAGGCTAAAGTTTTTGTGCCAACTTTGAATGCAGGCAATTTTGTCATAGCGCGTGGTTGGCCGTGGGAAAAAACTAAAACGTGAATTGAATTGTTATGTTTACTTTAAAACGTAGGTACTATAAGATGTTTTTTGAGGTTTTTAGTAGGAATGTCAAAATCAGAAGCTAACTAATTGATAAAGAAACAATAGAACCAAAGACGATTGATATAGGGTCAGAACTATGAATGACTAGATTAATCTTCGCTTCAATAAGTTTATGCCTATATTGCGATCTGATTTTACGCGGACTTTCGATTGCTCTTTTAAAGAAGAAGGTATTTTTTTTTTACAAATTTGTTAACAAACTATGCCATACAATGCCATTAGAATGACTTAATAACTTGGCTCTAAAATATTTTCTGCCGAAATTGTCTGGTATATAATAGCGATAAGACTGACCTTATATTTAAAATAGTGTGCATTCACTGGTTATCTCATTTTTTTTGTACTACCTATTTATAAATGTAGTGAACAGGCATGAAAGGCTAACCTTCTTGCATGATTGGAAAAGTAAAACGTAGGATTCGGTCGAAGTCAAATTTTTTATGAAAATGTTACTTGCTAATGTTATTAATGTTACTAGAGAAATTCAATTGCTCCAAATTCAATTCAATTTAAGCGTCACGCTTGCCCATAAAAATTTAAAGCCAACCCGAATTTTGAAATTGAAAAGTTCTGCGCGGCAATACTTTGCGTTGTCAAGAGAAACTGTATGTAAAATGTCTTTGTTGAAGAGCAATATTTGCCTGGAACGGTTGCCTGGAAGAGATCGCTTTAAGCGATAAGGCCACCTGCTAATAGCCTAGATAATAGTAATTTTTAAACTTTCGCGATTTGAACACACAGCTCGTGACCACGGCTATTGTAACATGGTCGAAACGTCGAGCGAAAGGTACATATTTTTACCTAAATTAAATAATACGTGATAAGTCCCGATAAACATTTAAAACAAGCCTAGATAATAGTTTTATGGTAATTTTTATGTTTTTATATATATATACATATAGATTATAATATCTCGCTTGTATTTGTTGATCTCTGGTCCCACCACATATGATGTTTTTTTTTTTTGGTAATTTTAATACCATAATCTTGGTTATTCAGCAATCTTTTCATTAACACACGAATATCGAGGCCATAAATAAATTAAATAATAGCTGTCCAAAAATGGGAAAATTATGTGCGGCAAGAAGAACCTTCGACTCCTTCCGTCCATTGTATGACCAAATTAAAAAAGTAGTCGCGAATACTTTGCGGAAAAATATGTGCAATTAAAATGTCCGAGATTTTTGTGAGCTTGCCTTCGTTGCGTAAATGTTTTTAATAATGACTCATGTATATAGTCCGTTATTGAATAAGGTGCGATAAACCTATTTTAGTATAATTAAACGCAATCAAGCAAATGAATGGGTTGAAGTATGGACTTTTTCCACTATGTTAATCGCTTATTGACGCTCATACAAAGTTGACGACATAACTTTGTGAGGCGACTTTCAAATCTTAACTAGAGGTTTAAATCTATGAAAAACCGTACCAGATTCCCGCGATACAGGCCCAGCCTAGTTCAGGAAACGCTGTTATTATTTATACTACCCAACTTTCTGATAAGAATAAGCCTTACTATATTGTTCGTTTGATGTACATACCTCATTTAAGTCTATGTTTATGTTAATAAATATATTTTTATTTTCATTTTCAATATTATATTCCATACAAATAAATAACTTCGATCTAGCATTACCTCTTTACAAGGTTACGTCAACTTGAAAGCCAATTTGCTTTCAATATGTTGTAAATGCCTTAACAAATTTGATATAGTATTGTAGATAATACTGTTATTACTTTTTTTTTATTATGTCATTAACAGAGTGATTGTCCACAGGAAGACGACGAGGAGTTTGGAGATCTGTACCAGGATGAGGAGAACGGTGCCGCTCTGCTGATCAGAAGACATCCGAAGCATGGGAAACTAGTGGTGGTAAGTATTCATACATATTACAAATTTGGCCAGGGAGGGCATGAAAAGGTGACACTGTTTCATCTCTATCTCTACATAGTATAAATTAAAGTCGCTTTCCGCGTCTGTATGGCCGCTAACTCCTCCTAAGCCACGCAACGGATTTTGATGCGGTTTTCACCATCAGTTAGATAAAATTTCACGGAAGGTTTATATATATATAACTAGCGACTCGCCCCGGTTTCGCACGTAAATTAAACCCGTGCGAAACCGGGTGGGCGGGTCGCTAGTGGTTTAAGTGTATTGCGAAAACCCTTGTGAAGCGCTTGGGTTTCTTTATTGTGCGAACTGCTAGAATGTGGAATGCTTATTTTTGAATGGGTGCTCCCCGATAGTTACAATCTGGGTGTGCTTAACTCACGACGAGTGAATAGTTTTCTTCTGGGCAATCGTGCTCCATCATGGACCGCATCATCGCTTAAGATCAGGCGATGTAGTGGACGCAAGCATATTATTAAATAAAAATTGCGAAATCCTAAGAAACCTTTTAAAAATGTGTATATATTTTTGTTTATATTACACGGGAATTACTGACGTAATTAATCCGGTTATTCAGTTTTTAGTTTCAAAAGCATTTGTCGGTCTTTTTACTAAAACAAATCACGGAGAAAATGTGTGAAAACATCAGTTTCTTTAACAAAGGTAGGTATATACTTTTAATTTTTATAGCTAATCAAAATTTTTATGAAAAATAGGTGTCAAGTTTTGCCCTAAAAAGCATTATGTATTCAAGCCAACATACAAGAGTTACTTCTTTCGGAAGTACAATGGGTAGAGCTCTTGTGCAAGCGGCCTTACTCCAAATACAGCCTTTATGTCTTGCTCTATGGTCGCACAGTCAGATGCGCAGATTTGATAACCAGATCGAATGGTGATTTAGCTTTGGAACCTGTTTGGTGACCAAAGAGAATATAACCGCTAACACTGAAGAGGTGGGACTTCCATAGAGAAAAATATTAATGAAACAGGTGAACTTCTACAATGAAGTGAAACGCATATAGAGACAAACTTATACGTTAGAGTAGGATAGATAACTTCGAAGTTTGATTTCGCACCCGTTTCACACATTCGAAATTTGTATTGAAATTACGCTAGTCTGACTTGTTCTGTCAGGCGATTTACCTCTATCTTTTTTTCCTTCTTTCATCTTGAGATAATTTTGGCTACACCGTTTTGTGCATTTGCCAGTGTTATGTATTTAAATATTATATGATTTTTTTATAATTTATCGCAAAATAAGTTATAGATACAGTCAGAACCAAGCCAAGTAAGTCACGGTCGAGTCAAAGTCATGCCCTAGTAAAAGAGGAGACTTTATTAGAGGCTCATAAGGAGTTTTGTGAACAACGCGAGAAGACTATTTTTTTCCTCGTTGTATCACTTTCTCACATTCGAGCACGTTCATTAACACAATAAATAACAATCCACCATTAAAAGTCACATTAAAAGTCGAAAATACACAAGCTTAGCAAAATAATACAACGAGCAGACGTGTTTTTTTCAAGTTGGTGCCAAAAACTCCCTAATTATATTCATGCCAATAAAAGAATTTGAATTTGGAACATCTGATATTTTTCGCGACTTCAGTGTTGGTCCCAAAGTAAAAGTTGTTGTTTTTTTAATAACAGGCTTGCATTTGACCGTCAATTCGCCTGATTTTAAGCGCTTATGCGGTCTACGATGGAGCACGCTTCATCATCATCATCATCATCAGCCAGAAGACGTCCACTGCTGAACATAGGCCTCCCCCTTTAACCTCCACACTGAACGACAGCCTGCCTTTTGCATCCACTGGATGCCCGCAACTCTCACAATGTCGTCGGTCCATCTAGTGGGAGGCCTCCCTACGCTGCGTCTTCCGGTTCGTGGTCTCCACTCCAGAACCTTTCTTCCCCATCGGTTATCGGTTCTTCGAGCGATGTGGCCTGCCCATTGCCACTTCAACTTGCAAATTTTAACAGCTATGTCGGTGACTCTGGTTCTTTGGCGAATATCCACGTTTCGGATTTTATCGCGCAAAGAAACTCCGAGCATAGCTCTCTCCATTGCCCGCTGTGTGACTCTGAGTTTTTCCAAAAGGCCAACAGTTAAGGACCACGTCTCAGTACCATATGTCATCACTGGCAACACACACTGGTCAAAGACCTTCGTCTTGAGGCACTGTGGTATCTTGGACGAGAAGATGTTACGCAATTTCCCGAACGCTGCCCATCCGAGTTGGATTCTTCGGGCGACCTCTTTGCCTAAGTTGGACTTACCTAACTGAACAATCTGTCCAAGATAGGTGTAATGGTCAACAACTTCGAGAGTATCGTTCCCAACGACTACTGGCACGGGTTCAACATGGACATTGGACGTAATTTTTGTCTTGTCCATGTTCATTTTAAGACCCACCTGTTGGGAAAGGCTACTGAGGTCGCTGAGCATCGTATTGAGATCCTCCAGCGACTCTGCCATGATGACTATATCATCGGCAAAACGAAGGTGAGTGATGTATTCGCCATTGACGTTGATGCCGAATCCGTTCCAGTCCAAGAGCTTGAAAACGTCCTCCAATGCGTTCGTGAACAGTTTCGGAGAGATAACATCTCCCTGTCTCACGCCTTAACATCTCCCTGTCTCACGCCTTGAATAAATGGAGCACGCTTGCCTAGAATAAATTCGAATACATCCGTCATCTAAAAGAACACGTATACTTTTAGTTATAAAGGACTTATATAGTTTTACAACATTCGTTAGCCGTTATTTATTTCACAATTTCATCCGCTTTAAATTCAGCATGTGGTTCACGTCCGAATTCGCCGGATCGCCATAAAGCAGCCCGCGACAGGCGTGACTTCACAATGACGGAGTGGGAATTTCACGGCATTGTGGCGGGCATTGTTGCTAGGCTCTAGGCATGACGGCGTTCACTTGTGGTGCGACTTAGTGCTAGAAATACGGGCTTACTAGAAACGATGTTACTAAACTTAAAGGAGGCCCTTATACCTTACTCATTATACAGGGTGACCATCGAGACACAATTCCTATACAGTCACAATCTCTGTGTGAAAACAGTCAAAAAACTTCGAGCGTTATTGTACCTATATATATTTTTTTTATTGTAGATAGGGTTGCGCTTGGCCACCATCACGCCTGATGTTAAGCGACGATGCGGTCTACGATGGAGCACGCTTGCCTAGAAGAAACCGATTCACTCTCGACTTGAAGACACCTAGATTGTAACTGACGGGGAAAACCCATTCGGGCAGCAAATTCCACAGACTAGCAGTTCGCACAATAAATGTGGAATCATAGCGCTTCGTACATACATTGTATCAATAAAATTATATACTTCACTATGCCACATTTACGTTATGTCGTTTGCGTAGTGTTCAACGTTAGTTGTCCGCTATGTCGTCGTAGGTCTGGCATCGCGCGGCGTTGTAGTCGGATCGCGGTTACCTTGTAAGTAATCAAAAAGTCTGCGCAATTCGTAGCGTGCGCCGAGTTTTGGTTCGGACATTTTTTGGCACGATTGTGAGTCTATAATATGTATTGTATCTTGATGTGGGTTACGCATAAAACGTACACTAAGCCTATATAAGTCCATTTTACTTATCATTATGAACAACTTTTACTATAGAGCCCAACTCTAAAATCGCAAAATATGGTTTCAAAAACAAAAAATATAAATTAAATATTTGTTACAAAGTACAAAGTACAAGTACATTTTACAAAAATAGGCAGTAATTTCATATTTAAAAAACCAGACAAGCACGAGTAAGACTCTGAGGGTTACGTTGTACGGAAACCCTTAAAGATCAACAAAATTATTTAATATATCATAATTAACCTAATAAATTTCTTCAACGTAGCAGGGGGAGCACGGATTCCTGAAGCACAAGCTAAGCTTAGTTTAGGGATCTGAAGCTCATTAGTTGATTAAGCCAAATTTCGAGAAATATACTAACCCATCTATTGTGCATGCATTTATAAATGTGTACCTATATGATATACTCGTGTTTCGTGCAAATAAATTATCTTATCTTATCTTATCTACCTATAAGGATTGTGGACTGAGGATCCTTATAGGATCAACGATCCTATACGATATTATTATTAATGGTTCCGTTTTTTTGCTTTGAGGTACGGAACCCTAAAAAAAATTATGTGTTAGTGAGATAGCGGCGCGCCATTATTCTGGGTCTTAAAATAACCCTGTAGAGACGAGTGCTCGCGTTGATGTCTTTTGAATTGTAAAGTAGAGAGGAAACTTTTGGCGCCAACATGAAAAATACACGTCGTCCCATTGCATTATTTTCTTAAAACTTGTGTATTTTCGAGCGTTAATGCGTAATAATAATGGATTATTATTTATTATGTAAGCCGTGGCAGCCTATTTGGAAGACCGCTAGACTTGAAAGCGTGAGGTCGCGGGTTCAATCCCCGGGCCCGTACCAATGAACTCTTTGGAGTTTATGTACAGATTTTCATACCACTGGCTTTTCGGTGAAGGAAAATATCGTGAGGAAACCTGCATACGAGCGGAGAAGAAATTCAATGCTGAATGTGAATCCACCAACCCGCAACTGGGCCAGCGTGGTGGATATGACCCAATCACCCTTTCAGGGGTAGGCTAAAAGTCCAGCAGTGGACTGTTAAAAAGCTGATTATGATGATGATTATTTATTAAGTGTTCGTGGAAGTGCTCGAGTGTGGGTAAGTGATATAACGCGGTATTTTGAAACATTTATTTTCGTGTTGATTCCAAAGCTCCATAGAAGCTTCTTGGAAAGTCTCCACCACTTTACTAGGGCATTACTTTGACTTGGTCCTGACTTACTTTGCTTGACTCTGACTGTGACTATGTCTTGTTTGACGACATTTCATCAAACTTGATAATATTTGACACTGGCAAATGCACAAGAAGTGCAACGCCAAAATCTTTATACAGGAAAAAATAAAATAAAAGTAGCGAGTGCAACAACTGTGGTCATAAAACTAAAACACCAATCAAAATAATATTAACAACAATGTAAAAAGTCGTAAACAGCGATGTTGCATTCATATTTCCTCAGCAGTATATATCTTTATGGGCACCGTAAACTTGGTACCGTTAATTGTACGGGTGGTCTATGGTAACCAATGAAAATGTTGCCAGGTGCTTGGGAGCTGTAAATTGTTATGAATGGAAAAAACATGGAAATTTCTTTAAAACTTTACGATGTTTTTGGAATGATATTTCAATGCTAAACTGCCTCACAAACTTTATCTACACAAGATCTAGCAACGTGTTCTGGGGGTTAGACAAGAGCTACCTTCTGTTAGCGTTAACGCCTGCGGAAAGATGAAAATATATGAAAATGGCATTAGCTTGAGATAACGTCTCTCACGCTAATGTCATTGTCAATGTCATTTTCATACAATTTCATCTTTCCGCAGGCGTTAACGCTAATAAAAAGTGGGTCTTGTCTAAACCCCCTTCCCAGCTCCACTTTAATTTCATTACCGCTATTCCGATGTCTCGAACCTTTGTCTTTCGTCCGATTTCGGTACTACAAACTTACTTACTAAATATTGTTACAGGAAGGCTCGATCGGTCACGACCTGGTGATCAGGCCGATACCGGACTCGATGAGCGCGCCGGCGGTGGACGATGAGGCCTTCCTGGACCCGCACAGCATGGCAGATATGGTCTCTATTGACACGGGACTGCCTATCGGTGAGTTGATGGTCATAACCTTACTGGGGTAATGACCTGGGGGTCTTGACAAGAGCCACTTTCTGTTAGCGTTCACGCCTGCGGAAAGATGAAATTGTATGAAAATTACATTAGCTTCAGATAATTTCTCTCAAGATTAATGTCATTGTCAATGTCATTTTCGTACAATTTCAACATTCCACAAGCGTTAACGCTAACAGAAAATGGGTCTTGTCATACTACATGTAGAAAAAAACACCTGTTAATAATCTTAACCGAATAACATTTTCATAAATTGTCTGGATTTAAAAAAAACAAATACAAATTACGCAACAAAAATAGCTTTTGAATTGAAGTACTCTGAATTTTCAGCGACAACAACATACTTTTTGTACGAATTGTATAGCCAGACTAGTATTAAAACTTTAGCCAGTTAATTGTTAAAATTTAATAAAAACCCTCAATATAATATAAACATAAGCACAACGTCATTTTCATCATCATCAAATATGATGATATACTATTTTCGACTTTAAACAAGGCCTTTTTGACAGTAAATAGATCATGGCGTGAGCGGGTGAAAAACAAAATTGAAATCGTGATATAACCGCGCCTTAAAAACTGTGTTATTTTATACTGTTGTTATTCTTATTTCAGTGAAAAGAAACAAAGAGCAGCAAGCAAGCCTGAAACAGGTGCTGAGCGGCGCACAGCACATAATCATTAAACGGGACCCGGCCGAGGGGGACCACTTGAGTGATTTCGGTGAGTAACGCCATAGACAAAAGAAATAGTTTTTGTCTATGGTAACACACAAAAAATGGACAGCCAGCAAAGCATAGCAAAGCATCGACAACACCGATAGTGTTGCAGGTTACAGGCGATGGTCACCGCTTACCACCGAGCGGACCGCATGCCAGTTTGCCGTCTTTTTTTCGGACTTCTAAAAAGGAAAGGTTCTAACCAGTTGACATTTTCACAGAATATGTAATGTACGGCATACGGCGGATTAACTAAGAAATAATAAAAAAAGTCTAAAAGTAAAAACGTAAGGGTCCCATAGAATAAACGTATTTAGAAACGTATTTTTGTATTACTTAGCTCTAATGTAAAAATGGTCATTTGTACAAGCGTCAAACTAGGCATGATTATAGTACACACCCTAAACTTTAGATTATTTGTGGTTATACTTTAGAGTCTAAAGTTTAACTACAAATAAATAATGGCCAAGTGAGAGTCGGTGACAAGTTTCTGTTCATTACCAAGTTATAGCTGGTAATGTCATCAGTCAGGGAACATGACATTTCAAAATTTTACAAAAGAAAATTCCATGTTTTTTTGCGCATTTTCAAAAGCCGTAGAAACAGAAGTTTTTGTGACAATATACAGTCGGCTGGCTTATTAAAATAACTTTATATATAAAGACCTGCCTTATGAACCAACTCGTCGAATGTCACCAACTCGTCGGTGTACAAACGCGTCGTGTGCACCGATGAGATCTCAGTCACTGGCCGGTTTCGCTAGTGGGCGGTTGCTCATATGAGAGATTTTTTTTTTTAATCTCAATTATAGTCAAATGTGTAGTACTTAAATAAAGCAGCTAGCTGTGATATTACTATGAACGGGCTGTACTTAGCGCCGTATCTCTACAGTTTCGACAGTTGGCGGTATTTTTTCAAGTATGAAATTTTATGTGAATGTATGTTCGACGAGGCATTTGTAGAGATATAACATTTCAATAATTCAAAGTCATAAATACGTCGATCAAATGTGAAGTCGAGACATCAGACTATATTACGTAATAAACAAGAAACGAAGAACAAACAGTCGGTAGCACGCGGAACCGGTATCGCGACAACGATTACCATAATCGATTTATCTCGATTGCCCGACGCATAATCGAATAATCGGATGTGCTAGCACGTGACTACGGCTGTACTCTATGAGACATGCCTATTAATTGTGACGTATGTCTTATTAATTATTGGTAAACACGCATAATTTTAGTACTTAAACGTAGAGATAAGTTTCCATTTGTACGACCCTGTTTGCTTTTTTCTGTTTTTTTTCCTATTTGTCTCTCGTTACCATGTTCTGTCAAATAAATAATTTGACTTGAAACATTAGTTTTTTTTTACAAAACGCGTAAATTGCATAATACTATTAACAATTTATCCTAAAGATTATGTTTTTTTTAATCTTTAAAAAGTCAATATATTATGATTAAGCCTCCAGTTTTATCTTCCTTTTAATCTGGCAGGGCTTAAATACCTAACACTAAAATAGTACATAATTGATTCAGTAATGCTGATAGGTAATTTTAATTTTCAAAAAATTTCTCCGCAAAAACTGAACGCAATTAGCACCTGAAAAAAAATTGTCTGATTATAATTGTCTGATTATAATTATTAGATAGGACGTGCGACCAAAATCACGTTCATTCGATTATAAATCGATCGCGCGATATCTCGAGATGGGTCACGTTTTGCGACTCCGGCTACGGACAAATATTTTCCTTCCATAGTCCGCTATCCGATTCGTATGTATGTTTTATAAAAATACCTAGTACAGGTAGACGAGAGCTGTATATTTATCTAACGCACTTCTATAAAGATTTTTTTTTAAATGGAAATTTCAACATTTAAAACATAAAAAAATCATAGATTGATGATTTAAAAAAAGTATTGGGCATAATCATTAGAATAACATTTCAAATGGTATAAGTAAAGCAGTTTTTGTGTTGATACATTTATATAGAAGTTCCAGGGATAGAAAAAGAACGAAAAAAACTCGAATTTTTTTTTTCTTCCCCAATCTATTCCATTACTTTAAAACGTTCGCAATGTTATTTGAAAAAGTATGATTGATTGCATTTTTTTGTTTTTTTCAGTGTTAGCGAATTTTTATCTTTTTAAATGTCAAAATAGTGCGAAAATGATAGCTTTGGCCGATGATCGCAGCCTTAAAATTACATAGCAAATGTTTGAACCATTTTTTATTAAATTTAATTTTTTGGCGCAGCTTAAAGAAAATTGCATTTTTTTTTCTTCGCTAAAGTAGGATAATATTAGGTACCTAGAAAACTGGCTTAATTTGTTGTTATCTTAATAATAATCCTCAAAATGCTTTTCAGAATTGAAACTACAAAAACCAAATCAATTCAAATCCTCTTAACTAAATTATAATAACATCGTGCAACCTGACAAGTTTATTATACTCGTCTACAGCGTATTATTAACGCTTCAAATGTTGACCATTTTATTATACAATAAATATGCAGACATTACAATAGACAAGTGGCGTCTATCGATATACCTAGCTCGTTTTATCGAATAACGTGCATCTCTGGATCGGTACATCACTATAACTAGAGTCACGTGTACCAGTACAGGTGACCTGAGAATTGACGCTTTTATAATTTTTGATGTTATCTACTTTGACACTGACTAAATGCATAAACTGCATTAAGCCAAAAAACTAAAACACAACGATGTTCTCGTAAAGTTTGTTGTGAAGTTTTGGCGCCAACTTGAAAAAAAAAACATGTCGCCTCATAGTATTATTTTCCTAAAATTGTGTATTTTCGAATGTTAATGTATAATAATGGTAATTTTTTATTAATTTGGACGTGCTCGAATAGGTATAAGACTTAGCGTAAGACTTGACACTGGCAAATGCACAAGTCGTGCGACGCCAAAATCTGGTAGTCTGCCCGGTGGTAGCTTAGCTTAGTACTTATTCTACGACCATCATTCTGTGACCGAGTTGGTCCACCCACCATTCGTCTTTCCTTCTGACCAAATGTCCCGCCCATCCCCCCACTTGAGTCGAAGTCAAATTTTATATTATGGTCTAGAAAAGATATTCCTAACGTGCAGTGTTCCATCCCCCTAAATTACCTGCATACAGACATAGCTATAGTTTTTACGTGACGGGTAATAGGTACAATGTCGTAGTTGATTTTATTTGTTTATTCCGAACAATAATAAAACAGAATATAAAACGAATATAATACCTAATTAGGTATTTTAATGTCAAATAAATCCTAAATATATGGTATTCACCAACAACTAAACAACAAAGCAATGGCCAACCTTTGCACCAGGAACAAGCCGGAGCGGGAATTGTCAAAAATTACACGAATCCAAAAAACGCGTACACTCATCCACGTTTCCAAACCGTGAGGACAGGAGTGCCAAAATGGTGACAAAGGTTTGAGATTTTTTAAGCTAAAAAAAAAAGAGTTTTCTAAGCGTGCGGACCCCTGCCTCTTAGGTATACGCCCGTGCCTGCATACAAATCAAGTTTAAAATTACTAAAGAGACTTCGAAATCCGTTTTCAACCATTTAGGGGCTAGATTAAAAGGAAACTCAGCTGAAGATTAAAACTCTGTGTCAGACCAACAGGCGTCTTTTAATTAACACTTAATTACCGCGTAAAGTGACAATCAGTAAACGTTTCCTGTCCAACGACTTTTAGACTAACCTGTTGTCCGCCATTTTGAATTTAACCACATACAAATAACACAGGTGGCTTTCTTGCACGTGATAATGTTTTCTCAGTGTATTTACCTAATGTTATATTTATCAGTAAATCAACCTACTATGAATTCAAAGAATGATCACGTACTCTACAAGCGCAAAAATCCAACCCTTAAGAATTTTTAATTTCGCTGCCTGAATGGGTTTTCCCCGTTGGTTACAATCTGGGTGTCTTCAAGTCGAGAGTGAATCGGTTTCTTCTAGGCAAGCGTGCTCCATCGTAGACCGCATCGTCGCTTAACATATATGTAACTGTCATTAGTGTAATTGGTTTTTGAACCGTGCTAGTTGAATAAATAAATACAAATACAAAATACAACATCAGGCGAGATGGCGGCCAAGCGCAAGCCTATTTAGTATAAAAAAAAAAAAAAAAAAAAAAAAAACCATTTTTAACCTTTGACGAGTTCAGTCAAACCTGCATGCATTTTCCGGGGTCGGTACTTCTTTTGAGTAGACTGGCCGAAGAACAAAGAGCGAGGTAGGCCAAGAATACCATACATAGAAAGGTCCAGATACAGTAAGAGGCAAACGATATGTCGTACAGTGGCGTTACTTATTAACGCGGGCTCGAAACAAAGCCGAAACAGCGCTGTGCGGAAAATCACGTGAACGTGAACCTTAACGCGCCATAATATATATAGCGAGTGAATCGGTTTCTTCTAGGCAAGCGTGCTCCAACGTAGACCGCATCATCGCTTAACATCAGACGTGATAGTGATCAAACGCAAGCCTATTATTTATTTTAAAAAAAAAGGTTTGCGGTCGCGTAACTTTTCGCAATCATCTAAACAGAATCGCTTAAAACAGGTTGCCGTAAGGCCCTTGAAAGGTGAATACGCTGGTATAAGACCGGACAACCTGGAAAATACTTTAGCGACATAAGCCACATTACATCTTAGATGATAAAAAATACTATAGGTTACCTAACTTTCAAAATAGTCATATCGGTACCTACTTAGCAATTTTTTTGAGTGGATAAATTTTAGCCAATGGCAATCGCTTAGACCGCTCTACCTGATTTAATAATCTGTGTATTCACTGTAGGTATCATATATTTTATTTTAATTATTAATTTGTGTTTTTCCCATTTAAATATTTGACATTTTGATTCTTCTAATTTAAGAAACTAAATGTCCATTCAACACGAAATTTTAATTGTGTTTTGATCTGACAACACCTAATATTTTTTAATGATTTGTGCATTAAAGTTTTTTCCATTACAAACTGATAAATGTATAGATGAAGTGGTTTTACATTATAATTATCATGTCAACACTGATCAATCTTTGCTTTAAAATATTTAAACAATTTGTAAAATAAGAATTTGCATTCATTAATAGAATAGAAATAGAAACACAAAATGCTGAGAATCGAATTTTTTTAACTGGTCATTGTGTGACGAGATTTTAATAGACACATTACTTATTATAGAGAAACTAAATTGTGACACCATGTCACAATAAAATTTAACTAAATTGATTTCTCGTGACGACGAAATATTTACATAATTCACTGTGACATAGCCCCAACGAGATCCTAGAAGAGGTCAGCTTCATATCTTGTTTTTTTTAATGAACATTGAGTATTGCGTCGCTTGGAGACCGGGGTCATAAGGTCAGGCTAAATTTACGTCACCTATTATTTTAAACGTATGTTTATTTGTATTTAAAAAAAACTTGATCAGTAATGCGAATTAAGAATTTGGTCTATATGGAAAACCCGAACTAAATTACTTTTTAATTTATTGATCAACTCTACCACTATTATGAATAATTTGTATCGCATCATTATAGACTCTATTTTAATCGTTAGAGATGAATCCGTGTTTGCTTTGAAATATTTGACACCAAAGCGAAGATCTCAGTTTCGGTTGCCTGGAAGAGTTTTAAGCGATAAGGCCGCCTGTTAAAAGCCCATATAATAGTTGTTTTGTAATGTACGATATGTGTTATCCTTGTTTTTGTGATATTTCAATAATAGTAGATTATGCACTTACCTTACCCCCCTATTAATAAACGTAGAGTAGCCTCGGAATCGTTACGCCGTGTTTTGTCTTTTTCTCTCTTTAAAATTTTGAACTCGATCGAAAAAGACAAAAGGCGGTGTAACTATTCCGAGGCTACTCTACGTTTATTAATAAGGGGGTTAGGGAATACAGCAGTGTCTTACGTCGCGGGCGGCATATTGAACCCTGAGCGTAACGAGGGACTCTAGAGTTATATAGAGCCCTGAGTGAAGCGAAGGTTTCAAGGTGCCCAAGACAAAGAGAGGCTTTATTCCAGAGGAGTATACTCTTCTTTTCACACCTTCTTCGAGACAATAAAAAGCCAGGGCTCCAAACACCGTCTTTTGTTTCACATTCTTTGTAAACACATTTTTTTTTTGTTTGAGTGCTGCTTATGGTGGCCAGTTCGATTTTCGAACAAACCTCTTTACAATGCCATATGGGCATATATTTTTTACTTAGAGTTTTCCACGAGTTTCCACACGAATTTGACGTTCCAAATACAAATCACTTCATTCTCTAGGGACTTTCATACAACTTTATATCCCTTAAGAGATACTTAATGCTTTTCTTTACGTTGAGGTTGCATGATTTGTAATTGGACATTGTCAAGCATATGGTGTGAAAAGACTTATATTACGGAGACAAATTAACGTTTGTACGAATATTATACGTACCTTTTTGTGTAGACATTTTTTTATGTTTATTTTACTTACGTACCGCTAATCCTGTCTTTGTCCATGTTTTTTTACGTTGGCGCCAAAATATTTTTGATCAACGTTTACATGCAAGTATTTACTTACCTAGATAAAAGCGTTGGGCGATAATATCAACCATGCCTCCAAGTAACTGTATTTGTTTTGATTTTCAGCGTTCATGGAGCCAGACCACCTGGGAAAGCGGTTCAGATCAAAGCGGTCGACGCAGCACAGTCGGCGGAAAAGAGACGCACCCTACGTTATATACCCGGAGATATTGGTCATTGTAGATTACGACGGATATAGGTAAGTAACAACAACTTCGAACTAGAGGCACGCACTCCGAACTTTAGGCATGAAGCTACAAGTACCCGACTTGTCGGAACTGCCACTCGATAGACAGATATAACGTGACAAGAGTTACGCGATAGACAGAGGCAACTTCTATGTTAATATAGCTGTAGGTAGTTAGGGCTCGCACGTCCTGAATTGCACTTTATTGTCAAGTAACAAGAGTCGTTACTTATTTAAATTATTTGCAGAGTTCTTCTGTACTTGTACTTATATAGTACTAGCTGCGCTCCGCGGTTTCACCCACGTAATGATGTAAAGTAGCATATGTCAGTGCTCTGGCTCTTGAACTATACCCATGCAAAAAATCAGGTCGATCGTTTATAATATTAGTAGGATTCTGTGATAGCCTAAGAGGTGATTATGTGGTCAGATGTTAATCTCGTTCTACCGAATCTAGCAACCCTAGCTCTGTGACTGACAGTAGGCACTGAATTCAAGGTTAAGCGCTTGATTCCACTTTTATTGTTCGAACTGCTAGTATGTGGAATGCGCTGCCTGAATGGGTGTTCCCTGATAGTTACAATCTGAGTGTCTTCAAATCACGAGTGAATCAGTTATTTCTAGGCAGGCGTGCTCTATCGTGGACCACATCATCGGACATCAGAGGAGTAGGCGGTAAAACGCAAGCCTATTAAAAAACGTTCGAGCCAAACTACTGCTAATATGCAGCTGCAGCTAATTATTATACTGCTGTTATTATCCTTCGCTGCGTCTTCCGGTTCGTGGTCTCCACTCCAGAACCTTTTTTCCCCATCGGTTATCGGTTCTTCGAGCGATGTGGCCTGCCCATTGCCACTTCAACTTGCAAATTTTAACAGCTATGTCGGTGACTCTGGTTCTTTGGCGAATATCCACGTTCCGGATTTTATCGCACAAAGGAATTCCGAGCATAGCTCTCTCCATTGCCCGCTGTGTGACTCTGAGTTTTTCCAAAAGGCCAACAGTAGGCATCCCACTAGATGGACCGACGACATTGTGAGGGTCGCGGGCATCCAGTGGATGCAAAAGGCAAGCTGTCGTTCAGTGTGGTGGTTAAAGTGGGAGGCCAATGTTCAGCAGTGGACGTCTTCTGGCTGATGATGATGATGATGTTATTATACGCTGTCTTCGTGGCTTATATTAAACACTAGCTGCGCCCCGCGGTTTCACCCGCGTAGTGATGAAAAATGGTGATGATGAAAAGTAACCTATGTCACTCGCTGGCTTTTGAACTATACCCATGCAAAAAATCAGGTCGATCCGTTGTTCCGTTGCAGCGTGAAAGATGAACAAACATCCATATATCTATACCTATATAAGTAAAAACTTTCGCGTTTATAATATTAGTAGGATTGTGGTGTTAGCGTAGAAAATGTATTTACAAAAAATTTAATTGTGCTTTAGATTACACGGAGGCGACAACGTGCAAATCAAAAGATACTTCGTCTCGTTCTGGAACGGCGTCGATCTGCGGTACAAGCTGCTCAAGGGGCCGAGAATACGCATCTCTATCGCGGGAATTATTATATCTAGGGTGAGTATTCCACCTTTACCTTTTTATATTTATAAAAAGAAAACGGCAAACAGGTACGCGGTCCTCCCGATAGTAAGTGGTTACTGCAACATTAAGAGTGAGGCTTATATTCAGCAGTGGACGTCTTCTGGCTGATGATGATGATGGCTGCAGCATTATCGATGTCGTCGAGCCCGGAAAGGTGGTTTTAGAGCAGCCTTACACAAAGCCACACACGTGACTACTCGTGGCCGCCACAAGCGTTGAACGAAACAAACGCAACCACTCGTGGCCGCCACAAGCGCTGGACGAAACAAACGCGACTACTCGTGGCCACCACAAGCGTTGGTTGAAACAAACGCAACCACTCGTGGCCGCCACAAGCGCTGGACGAAACAAACGCGACTACTCGTGGCCACCACAAGCGTTGGTTGAAACAAACGCGACTACTCGTGGCCGCCACAAGCGCTGGACGAAACAAACGCAACCACTCGTGGCCACCACAAGCGTTGGTTGAAACAAACGCGACTACTCGTGGCCGCCACAAGCGCTGGACGAAACAAACGCGACTACTCGTGGCCACCACAAGCGTTGGTTGAAACAAACGCGACTACTCGTGGCCGCCACAAGCGCTGGACGAAACAAACGCGACTACTCGTGGCCACCACAAGCGTTGGTTGAAACAAACGCGACTACTCGTGGCCGCCACAAGCGCTGGACGAAACAAACGCAACCACTCGTGGCCGCCACAAGCGTTGGTTGAAACAAACGCGACTACTCGTGGCCACCACAAGCGTTGGTTGAAACAAACGCGACTACTCGTGGCCGCCACAAGCGCTGGACGAAACAAACGCGACTACTCGTGGCCACCACAAGCGTTGGTTGAAACAAACGCGACTACTCGTGGCCGCCACAAGCGCTGGACGAAACAAACGCAACCACTCGTGGCCGCCACAAGCGTTGGTTGAAACAAACGCGACTACTCGTGGCCGCCACAAGCGCTGGACGAAACAAACGCGACTACTCGTGGCCACCACAAGCGTTGGTTGAAACAAACGCGACTACTCGTGGCCGCCACAAGCGCTGGACGAAACAAACGCGACTACTCGTGGCCACCACAAGCGTTGGTTGAAACAAACGCGACTACTCGTGGCCGCCACAAGCGCTGGACGAAACAAACGCGACTACTCGTGGCCACCACAAGCGTTGGTTGAAACAAACGCGACTACTCGTGGCCGCCACAAGCGCTGGACGAAACAAACGCAACCACTCGTGGCCGCCACAAGCGTTGGTTGAAACAAACGCGACTACTCGTGGCCGCCACAAGCGCTGGACGAAACAAACGCGACTACTCGTGGCCACCACAAGCGTTGGTTGAAACAAACGCGACTACTCGTGGCCGCCACAAGCGCTGGACGAAACAAACGCAACCACTCGTGGCCGCCACAAGCGTTGGTTGAAACAAACGCGACTACTCGTGGCCGCCACAAGCGCTGGACGAAACAAACGCAACCACTCGTGGCCGCCACAAGCGTTGGTTGAAACAAACGCGACTACAGCCACGAGTATGTAGCGAGTATGTAACGCAGCGTAGGTAGGCCATTAGATGGACCCACGACATTGTGCGAGTCGCGGGCATACAGTGGATGCAGATGGCAGGTTGTCGTTCAGTGTGGAGGTCTAAGAGGGAGGCCTATGTTCAGCAGTGGACATCTTCTGACTGATGATGATGACAATTGTGCAAACAGTGTTTAGAAAAGTCAAGGAAGTAATTTATTTCAAAAAAAATACTAATTTCAAGCAAAATTTACATTAAAACTACAACAAACAGCTATACAAAGGCATCAGTTAGACATCAGCTTAAACCCAACCATTTCATCAGTCTCTATACAGAGTTCTTCCAGAAAATCTTTTTTAGATTTCGGATACCCTTCTAAGATTGCTTCTAGCATGTCGTTGCATATACGTTTTCTTTTTCTGAAAATAAAAAGAGTTAAAGTTTAATATAAACTTTTCTGAAAATATAAGTACAAATTTTACAGTGTGACCAACCCTGAAATCACGAAAAAATATCAGCTGTTCCATAGAAAACGGTAATTGACACTACAAAATGTATAGAACAGCTGTTTTTTCGCGATTTTAGGGTTGGTCGCATTGTAAAAGTTGTTCATGATTATGAGAACAATCAAAGGCGTCGTCAAGGGGCGGCAGCTGCCCCCTAGAGATTAAATTAATGTAGCCAACTGCAAAGAAATCAAAGTCCTATTCTTATTACAATCGCCATAAAGGCAAAGAAAGAAGCTGTAGCTCGCGGTAAAAGCTGTAAAGCCTCCTTTCGGCTTAGCACAGCCTATAAGCGTGACCTGTATTTGCTAACCTGTACTCCTTAAGATATTTGTCATGCTCCCCCATCATTTCCTTCTTCTCCTCAGGACTTATCACCTCAGTGGAGTTCCTCAACACTTCTAGCTTGCTTTCAATAGTGGTAACACTTTTCTGTATCTCTTCTATAGAGGTTCTAGCAGATTCCGTAGTGGGGGTAGAGGTTAGAGCTTTAAGTTTTGACTCCGATGTTTTTAAGGAGGTTGTCTTTTCAGCCAGTTGCTGTGTTAGATTTTTTTGTTGGGTGTCGAAGTCTGTGGATTAAAATTAGTGTTAATATGATCAAGGAGTTTTGGCACCAACGTGAAAAAAAAAACATGTCTCATTGTATTATTTTCCTAAATTTGTGTATTTTCAATAATGTGGATTATTATTAATTTATTAAGTGTTCTTGGACGTCTTCGAGTGTGGCCAGTGATAACGCAGTAAAAATTGTATGTTCGTGTTGTTTCCAAAGCTCCATAGAAGCCTCTTGTAAAGTCTCCACCACTTTACTAGGGCATGACTTCGACTTGGCCGTGACTTACTTTGCTTGACTCTGACTATGACTTGTTGGACGACATTTTTTTCATCAATCTTGATAAAAATTTAATGGCTACTTGTGGCAAATGCACAAGAAGCGCGACGCCAAAATCCTCACAGAGGAAAAAATAAGTGCTTCAAAAGCAAAACCAAGTCTATGACCTAAATACCTACCTAGGTATATATTTTATATAATTGGTACTGGCGGCAGTAGGTAATAAGTAACGACCTGTCAGACCGGCTAAATTATCTGTACACCTACGCGAAAGTGGGAAAGTTAGGATAACTAAAATATTTCCGCAGCTTGTTTTATTTGAGAATAAAAATTTAAAATTATGTTTGTACCTTCAACATCGCCGTCTCCAGGATCAATTTCCAGCTGTATAGCAGCATAAACTTTCTGCTTTCCGTACAATTTGCATTTTATTTTGCCATTTTCGCTGAGCGCATCTAAAGCTTTTTGCACCGCCCCTTTTGAGAATGCGCCTCGTAAGTTCACTGTCACGTCTGCACACGAATACGGCCGATTCGTATCGACTAAATATTTTAGAACTGCTTCATTTGCCATTGTTTTAAGTGTTTTAAATAATACTACAAATCTGAAGCGAAATGCAACTAGTTTCCTTGCAATTTGCAAACTTTTTCTAATTTAGCGCCACAGACTACAAGAAAATTGGCGCCATCTAAATATTTTTTAAAGTTATTTTATGATCATGGATACATACTTCTTCAGCCGGAATAACAATGAGGCGTACGAGGTATTAAATAATGTCAAACAAGTCATAGTCACAGTCAGAGTCATACAAAATAAGTCACGGCTAAGTCCAAGTCATGCCCTAGTAAAGTGGTGAAGACTTTGCTTCTGTAGAGTTTTGGAAACATCACTAAACACAATATGTTTCACCCTCATTTGGGCGCCATATAAAATTAAAAGTTGCCAGTACAACTATAAAGAAATTACCAAGTTTTGATACAGACTAAAGAGAATAACGTTTCGACACACGTAAGCGCGTACTTTTCATTCATGTGTAGTATCTAGAAGCTAGATAGACATGCGGTAAAACGACAGGCCAAGTTCGAGAGATGAGATAGTAATTAGTAACATAAAAAGTAATTAATAGTTATAGGTATTGTTTTAGTAAGTATATAGGATGTTATAATATGAGTTTTTTTTTGCAAGAATGGCAAATCTATTTGCATAAATTAGCAACACCTGCAGCACTAATAATATGAATGGTAATTATTTCATTAGAATAGCTGTAATAATAATATCTCTACGCAAAACAACAAGCGACAAAAAACAAGTTTTATCTCACCATCTTGTGAAATTAGTGCCTAGCTAATTAAAAAAATCGTAAAATTGTCGTTAAGATGTCGAATTCAAGGTTAAGAAAGTCACTTTTGAACTTTAAGCCCTAGACAGGCCACGTGATGCAGATATAAAAGTTTCCTACGAACAAATAGTTAAATCATTTGAATGTCATTATGAATGAATTTATATTTGGTCGTATATCAATGGAACTGGTATCTGAGTTCATCAATTCAATGATCAATCTTATAAACAGTTTTGCAAAGCCAAGTTATCTATCAGCAGGGTTCAAGGCTAAATCAGTAGGTAGGTACCTACCTAGGTAACAGCCGCAGTGTAAGCAATGATAGTGGTTAGCAACATGAATAAAATTAATTAGGTGTTAAGTTTAAGTATGTTTGTTAAAACTCGTGTCAATATCCTAATACAATGGCCATTAAAAATTAGTAAATTTTTTAATGAATGAAAAGATTTTTATAGATACCTGTAGAAGTTAGATTCCTTTCCGTGCACGGTTGCCTGGAAGAGATCGCTTTAAGCGATAAGGCCGCCTGTTAAAGTCTGGATAATATTTTTATTGTAATGTTTATATTATACTTGTTTTGTGGTATTTTAATAAAGAGTCATTTTTGTTGTTGTTTCACAAATAATTTTAAAGCTGTCTTCGAATCCAAATGCTATTAAAACTTAGAAAAAAATTCAATGATAATTTTGATGCATAAATAGATCGCTCCGTGCCGACTATTGCTATAGCCAAATAGGGTCATATAATTTTTTTTTTTTTTTTTTTTTTTTTTTTTTTTTTTTTTTTTTTTTTTTTTTTCTTTATTAACTGATTTTTATAGTACACAGGTGATTGGTCTCTCCTGTTAAGTTTTGACAACCTGTGTTAGGATAATATTATATTTCTGTATTGAAATTTTTTAAAGAAACTTCATGTACTTCATGTACATGACCTGCAATAAAATATAGAGTATTGAGTATTATTCCTTTTGATTGTAATTGCTTTAACTACTGAACTAGACTATTACAGTTACTTACCTAGTTTTTTGTGCCCAGCCAATGGAAAATCTTGCATGGAAAATGGAAATGGAGGACCCAGACAGTGCCAGACACTTACCGGCCAAAAACCTTTGGCTGCCGCAAGCTACGTCCCTGAATATAATACGTTCAGGATTGACAGGGTTACCACTTTATCATTTTTACCACCTTAAGTCACATCAATGTGCGGATGGTGTTCCCATTTCGTCCATAACCAAATATAATACTTGAATCCCCGAATCTCCCTCTATAATGTTTTCATTATTAGATATAATATAATTATAATGTTATCCCTGTTATACCTAATCGATAATATTCAAAGCAGCTGAAGACTGAAAAATTAATGATAAAAGCATTATAGAGGGAGAGGGATTCAAGTATTATGATGGGTATGGACGAAATGGGAACACTATCCCCTCAATAATGTGACTATTAGGATTATGAAGTTGTAACCCTGTCAATCCTGAACATAATTATATTCGGGGACGTAGCTTGCGGCAGCCAAAGATTTTATGTAAATATATATGTGATTTCAAAGACAATAATACCTAATTATAAATTTTCTTCTTCAGGGTAGAGACGCCACGCCGTACCTAGAACGGAACAGAGTTGGCCGAGACGCCATAGACTCGGCGGCCGCTCTCACTGACATGGGCAAGTATCTGTTTAGAGAGCGGCGGTTGCCGGTCTACGACATCGCCGTTGCCATCACAAAGTAAGTTCTATTTCTAAGACGTTAAAGATCCTATTCCTTTTTCCAGTATTTTAATAAATTCTAGAATAGTTTTAATTTTAGCTTGTTTTTTTTCTCTGAGTGCCTGAGCAGCTACGTAGTATTTTCCAGATACAAGAAATAGATGGATAGAATCTCTTTATTGTGTATACCAGAAAATCATGGATCTAAAGTTCTAGATAGGCACAATTTGAAATGTGACGATGTAGTTTAACAGAGTTAAGATAATTATGAACAACGTCAAACATAAGTTAATACAGATCAGCCTCCTGTTTCCAATGAAAATGTGGATATTATTATAGTTAAAAATACTATGAGCTTTATTTTATTCGTCTGTAACAATGACGCAATCACTGAAGAATAACAGTGTTTTATTAGAACATTTTGAATTATAAATTAGAGAAAAATTGTATCATGCGTTACTCTACAGAAGTTGATTTCGTATAGGTAATAATCTAGTTAATCTGTATCAATATTGCGCCAAAAATAATAAGGAATAGAACTTAGTGCGGCACTACATAAACCTACCTATCTACATAATGTAGATAGGTACTCATACCCAATCATTCAAGTGGAAACCACAAATCATTGTATTATCAGACAAAAAGAATTCAAAGTCAACAAGTGACTTTAGATTCGGCTGCTTAATTATGATCGACCTCTGTCCTTTACTTAATACATTAGATTTACGACTTTTAAATAAACATTAAGTTGCATTATGTTCTTGCTGTGATAGCTTTGTCAATTTATACTGGGTGACTGGTTAGACAGTGGAAATATACGGGAATATCATTGTAATTATTCAACAACTTTTACTATGGTACCAACCAGTCATCTAGATTTGTAAGTAGGTATTATTATATACTTATAGCGTTTGAAGGTATCTCACGAGTTGTTGAAATATATTATATTCGAACAAACGATATGAATGTCAAAATACTTTGCCAGCAATATATTCCACGTTATGAAAAGCCTATTTCAAAATTGCGCGGTTACAATATATCTCGAGGAGTATAATAGTTATTCAAATTTTTATTACACTCGAAACACGATTTAAATATCAAGTTTATGCAAAGTGGAAGTTACACCACTCACTTTACCAGATTCAAAGGTAAAATTCCGATTAGTGTGAGCATGACAAAAAGCGATGCATTCAAATTCAACACACATTTGTATACTTTTTATGTGTTTCTTGACCATGATCTTGATATAACCAGCTGATTTGCATATGCCCTTTTTATTGGTGACCAGTTTTGGGCCGGTTACAATATTATCGATTACGTCGTGTTAGTTTAACTTATCCAATGATGGATGCATTTTACGGCCATCCACGTCAATTTTGTTGTGCTGTTCTCATCTCTAAAATTGTCTGCATTACTTCTCATTTCAATGTGTGTGAAGAGGATGCCAATAATTTTAGAGCTGTCAATGTATTTAAGGGTTGATAATGTCATATTGGAATTTACACCATTCGCTTATTTACACTTAAGTAGAGTCTGACTAATGAAAGAAGAATGAAAAAGCGCGGCGAATTTTGAAATATTAGCATTGAGACCTCAAAAATTAGTATGAAATGCCTGGAATAATCTTACCTGATACTTGTAAGTTATTAATTTTTATTTTAACATAGTCTGAATGTTTGCATTTCATATTAATTTTGGGGTTGCAATACGGATTTTTTAAAGTTGGCGCGCGTTTTCAGTCTCTTCTTATTAGCCAGACTAGTAATTTAGATAGAATCTATTATTGACTGTATCTTTTTTTTCTTACATCAAGCGAGGATTCACAGGTAAGATGGTAAGTATGGTTTTGATTTTCGTTTTAATTTAGCGCCATTATTCCAAGTTTTTTTTAGTTAAGTTAGTTTCCTAAATTATAACAAATCGCCTAAAAGGCTGTGGTCAAACGGCAATGATGGAACCACAATCGATTTGACCAACAGGTATGACATGTGCCGTCGACGCAAGGGTGGTCGCTGCACAAAAGGCACCGCGGGTAAATTCTTTTTGAGAACCATCCATGGACTGGACAGCATTTAACAGAGGCTTCAGAGTGAAACATTAATTTGGCTTGATAATTTTAATTCACGAGGTAAAGGATTTGGTAATGGCGCTGAATATGTTTTACCCGATCGGCATTACGCAACACCATTTTGTTAGCGCTTTCATAACGCGAAGTAATCGGCCGTTAGACCTTCCATTATTAGGAATCAGGTCGAGAGAGAGAGAGAGAGAGATGGATAAAATATTTGGGGTATATAATTGAGTTATTTCCATAAAATTTCAGACTAGACATGTGCAGAAGACAGTTTGCGAACGATGCGTGCAATAGAGGGACTGCAGGTAGGCGTGTTAACTTGATACTTAAAAAAAGCACGCCTTTTTTTCATCGTCCCTCCACCTTATTCACTTTGGGACCACTATCCACTTGAAACCTTTATCCAGTTCCGTGATATATCATATAGCACCTTGTGAATAATACTTCTGTCTTTTCCGCATTTTTTTTATATTCTTCCTATTATTGCAAGTCCTTTCCAGTATACAGAAACATCCTGTACATAGAGAAATGTCTTCATCTATCGTAGTTTAGCCATTCAGTGTTGTGTATTTTATATTTTCTTCGTCTCATTTTACTTGCCTGTTCCATAATTTATTATTGAATGTTTTCTAGATGTTTGCGATCATCGATTTATTATTTAAAAATCACGTGAGAGATTCGAATTATTTTAGTATTTTAAATATTTAATAATGCATGGGTTGCTTTTTATTTATATATTGAAATAACTTGCTAGTGTTTTTGGTTATTAATTAAGTTGGCGCTGCTATTATCGTTGTCGAAATTATGATAATATCAAATACTTAACTCCTTATAAGGTATCTTAAATTGATTCGATTGATAACAATCCTTTTTGTAATTGCCTAATTGCCTAGAGTTGCGCAAATACATCGAAAGGCTTGGTCACCATAAAGCATCACAAGGCCATTGCAATAATTTACCGGTAAATATTTTAATCCATTTGCAAAGTTTTATGGTGCATCTAAAAGAATTTCGTCGGCGTATGCCTTTTTAATAATTTTATCGTTTTACCATGCGCAGATTAAATGCATCTTGATTACTTAATTGCAATATTTACAACATAATTACAAAGTTATGTTGCGTATAACGGAACGCATTTCTAAATCGCGGCAAAAAAAGTTATTATTTTCACGTTGGCTCCGCGCTATTGCGATATTTTCCTTCCTCTTTTTTTAAATACAGATATGTAAGTAAATTATCGTGGCATTTAAAATTATCGCACACCTAATAAAATAATGCTTAGCACAAAAGGAAACCTAAGCCTGCTTTTGCATGTTCTAATGTAGATATGGTAACACTAACATTTCATATAAGTTTATTTTAAACTTTTCTATTTATAAGTACCTATTTACACTTCTCATCAAGCAACTATAAGTAAGTAGATTATAATTAAGTACTTACTTTTATCATATTCTTATTTTTCTACTGTTATTATTTCCTGGCACCAATTCATGTTCCTAAAGTTCCAATTTCATTATTGTGTTCCACGATCCAAGCTTTGAACCATTTAAATTCTATTGAAAAAACCCCTAAGGCTCTTCACTTTTGGGCGACAAGTTTGAAACTACTTTTCAACATAAGCTGCACGCGCACGAAGATTGGTTGATTCCTATCTCCCCGTGATCATTATCATATTAGGTATATTAACATGGAGGCAGATGATAACCAATCAACAAGAGAAATTAGTTATACTTATATGATCATTCCTTTTAAAAATGGCAGCGTATAATGATTTTTAAAGGCTACCTAAAATAATATAGGTATTGACCGTCGGGGCAGATGGGACTAAAGTATAAAACTCAATAGAAATCCAGTTTCAAATTTGTTCCACCATTGTGTGAAGAGCCTTATTTCTGAAACAATATTTTCTAAATTAATCTAGGTATAGTACAAGGCACAAGGAATATTGATTTTAAATCTACACGAAGTTTACTTTACACTAAAACTTATATTTTTTATGTTATTCGTGTTTTGTCACCTGCCGGATAAAATCACTTGTCCATTTGCTATGCCTATGTATCTGATTTATCATCAGAAATTATTTTAGTTCCCCGATTTCTATTCTCTATTTCTGATAGCAGATAGCGACAAATTTCGAAGGACCAATTAATCACAATATAGAATAAAAAATACTGTCTTGTAATTTGCTGTCTTTACCGTTATTCTTTCAAAATAACTATAGAATTTGGTGTTGTTATTGTAATAACTTTATTCAATACTCAACAGATGTCGCTACTCGATTAAACTGTTATAAGACAAACAAATCTTTACCTACCCGCATAAAATGTTTTTAATTTAGCTATCTGCTATCTAAAATAAGACTAAGCGCTGGTAAAAAAGGCGTTTTCTAAAACTGTTCTAATGTTAGGTTTCGCGTACGTCGGCGGAGCGTGCGTAGTCAACAAAAGATTGGAAAAGGTCAACTCTGTCGCCATCATTGAGGACACTGGCGGCTTCTCTGGTATCATCGTCGCGGCGCACGAAGTTGGCCATCTGTGAGTTTACTGGTTTTGATCTAGAGTTAATTAGGGCTAGAAATAAAAGTCAAAAAGTAAAAACGAAAGGGGGAATGTCCCCATAGAACAAACGTATATTTTTCACGTATTTTTATATTAGCTCTAATGTTAAAAAAGGTAATACGTAGAAGCGTCAAACTTAGCATGATTGTACACACTCTAAGTATAACAACAAATAAAGGCCAAGTGCGAGTCGGTGACAAATTTCTGTTCATTACCAAGTTATAACTGGTAATTTCGATATTTAATTTTGTGGTGGTACGACACTCTCAGTGCGCGTGCCCGACTCGCACTTGGCCGGTTTATTTTTCTATTAGTCTGACCCTGATTTAGGGTTTAAGCAATCGGCGATCATTCTTAGGCTCTCGTCATGCACAACTGATTCAGAAGGTCAATTCTAGATCTCGAGCACTTCTTAATTCAGGCTTAGGTTATCTGAGTTGGATTATCAGAGAGCGAAAAAGTAGTTCAAATGTCTACCTGAACTGATGTTGGTCGCACTGTATACATAAAATCATACTAATATTATAAATGCGAAAGTGTGTTTGTTTTTCATCATCATCATCACCATCACCATTTTTCATCACTACGCGGGTGAAACCGCGGGGCGCAGCTAGTAACATATACATAACATTTCCATAGGCATCACTAATTAAGGTATTCTTATTCGAGATGGGGGCGATAAGTCCTGCACTGACGTCCCGCTTGGGGTGTATTGTGCATTTCCCCCTACCAGCACCTACCCGAGCCAACCCAACTCCTTGAAATATCGGAGTGAGGCTCTGGGGCGCTGGCACAGTTGCTCCAGTGGCGTAGATGGTAGAGTAAATAATGATGATGAAAAGCAGTCTAGCTGTTGTGGTGACGTGGATGAAAGAAGCAATGGTGCCTCATGCAGCCCGGTAGCGTTTCTAGTTTCTTCTGTGGCTTCACAGTGCCACAGCACGTGCTCTACAGTTTCGTTCTCTTTCATGCAGCCACGACACAGTGGACTGTCTGTGGCTCCTAGCTTATACAAGTGACTATTCAAGTTGCAATGACCGGTTATAAGGCCTACTATCACTCACATATCAATAAGGTATAATATAAAAGTTGATCAACTAATAACTAAACAGTATACACCATATTTTATCTTCAAATTCCAGACTAGGCGCAGTCCACGATGGGAGCCCCCCGCCGTCGTACCTTGGAGGCCCTGGTGCTGAGAAATGCCGATGGGAGGACGGCTTCATTATGTCAGATCTCAGGCACACGGAGAAAGGGTTCAGATGGTCGCCGTGTTCGGTGCAAAGCTTCCATCATTTTCTGAAGTAAGATTTTTATTTAGGCTTTTGCCATATTTTTCTTTAGTTTAGTTTTACATTGGCAGTTCTTATGTGGAAGTCTGAAGAATCATTTTTATTAGATTGATTATCACAGTAACGGGACGGGACGGGATTTAATCACAGTGATGGTAATGGGAGCATCTCAATAAATATGGTATTGCCAGTGTTGCAGATGTCTATTGGAAGCGTTAGCTATTTACCATCAAGAGGAAGGTCCATTAATCACTTTTTTATCACGGATAAGTCCGCGTTTGAGCACCATCTCGTCTGTTGGTAAGCGTCAAGCGACGATGTGATCGAAAATGAAGCACGCAGACTTAAAAGTGTTAGAAGTGTGTGTTGCGAAGATACCCATTCACTCTGGCCTTGAAAAGGGCCAGATTATTATCTCTTAAAGAATCAAGGAAGCTGCTGGCAGGCTGTTCCAATCCTCGGCCTTATATAGTAAGGATTAGAAACTGAGAATCGCAACGTTTGATACGTATCCAAAGAAAATCCACAATATATGGGTGGTAGTGGACCGTTTAAAAAACCCATGTTTTATACCTCGCCGACAGCATTTTTGGGGGTTGTAGCTTCGATGGTTTATTTAGGAGCATTATCTATATTTTTTGGGACATGAGATGTGTGATAAAACTGGTCAAGTGGTAACTGCGAGGAATCGAGGACAAATTTTTCAAACTTCTTAACTTCTAACTTTTTTTTGTTTAGATAGACATGGATAGACTATGTACTTTTACCCCCTATTAATAAACGTAAAGTAGCCTCGGAATAGTTACACCGCCTATTGTCTTTTTCGATCGTTGAAAATTTTAAAGAGAAAAAAAGACAAAACACGACGTAACTATTCCAAGACTACTCCACGTTTATTAATAAGGGGGTTAATGTTTAATTTTGACCTTTCGAAAGTGTACTTGTACCAAATTGAAATAAAGATACTGAAAAAAAAAAACTACCTACCAACTTCAGCATGATAAAGCCCTATTTACATAATTCCAGCGGCGACACAGCGACGTGCCTGTATAACTCGCCGCACGAAGACGAATCGTTGCCGCGTGTACTGCCTGGACGATTACTCACATTAGATGCTCAGTGCCGGAAGGACCGAGGGACTAGGTGAGCATACTGTTTCTTTTATTGCTAAACGTTGCTTCATAATTTCAGCTATAGGACGTCCACATGTGGATTTCCACTGGACATAGGCCTATCCAACGATCTCCAAAAGGGCCAGTTGGAATCCTCATCATCATCATTTCAGCCATAGGACGTCCACTGCTGGGCATAGGCCTCTCCAAAAGCCAAAAGCAAAAAGGTTGGAAGCCTGCATCCAGCGTTTTCCTGCAGTCTCTTCTTGGTCATCTGTCCATCTTGACGTCCTACGCTGCGGTTACCGGTCCGTGGTCTCCATTCGAGAACCTTTCGGCCCCATCGGCCGTCTGTTCTGCGTGCTATGTGCCCTGTTCACTGCCACTTCAACTTGCTAGTCTGGTGGGCTATGTCGGTAACTTTCGTTCGTCTACGGATCTCCTCATTTCTGATTCGACTTCGTAGAGAAACCCCGAGCCCTCTCCATAGCTCGTTGTGCGACTTTGAGCAGAACGTTGCATATTACTGGTTTTATATAATAAGAAGAAACTTTTCCAATTTATAATAATGACCGAATTGAATAAACGATAAGCTGGTAGAAGATATCTGTGAATAGAAAGAAGTGTTGCTAATGGATTTTTAAGTTTTATTATCTTTTTCTTCAGTATTAATTGTATCGGTGGTAGCCGTGGTAGGTCATTGAGACGTTTTTTTTTAATATTATAAATAGGCTTGCGCTTGGCCGCCAACTCGCCTGATGTTAAGCGATGATGCGATCCACGATGGAGCACGCTTGCCTAGAAGAAACCGATTAGCTTCCAGAGACATCGCCCGTGAGCGGTCGTATTGGGTTCTAATTACTGATTTAATTATTGTTTTCAGCGCGTGTTTCAAGGACGAACGTGTATGCGCGCAGCTGTTTTGTTTCGATGCGGCAAGCGGGTACTGCGTCGCTTACCGGCCCGCCGCGGAGGGCTCTCCCTGTGGAGACGGACAGGTAACTCCTCTTTCAGTTATGTCCAACCAAATGTTGCCTGGAAGAAATACCTTTGAGGCGCTTAGGCCTATTATACTGCCGGTTTTTGTATTAGTTTTGAGTTACTTTGTATTTTTTCTTGGTGTATAATAAAGTGATATTGGCATCGATTCTGATGTACTCTTAACTAAATTTGACAGCTCAAAATTGTTGCCACCCTTCTCTTTCATATCATATCACATACTTCAAGATTTGATCAAACTGTCTAACGGTTAGACAGTTATTTATAGGTTAGACTCTAACCCATAAATAATTACATACATTTCTTATCATGTTCTAGTACTGCATAAACGGGCGGTGTATAACGGAACACGAGAATATAATACCGGACTACTCGCAACACACGCCGAGCTACGTACGTCCGGACACGAGTCCGTTCTACGGTAACATTACCAGGTACGTACCGTTGTTTGGAGGAATTGATGGATTTATTGGGAGATTAGGTGGATTTATTGGGAGATTAGGTGGATTTATTGGGAATTAAGAAGGATGTATTGGAAATTAAGAGGGATTTATTGGGAATTAAGATGGATTTATTGGGAGATTAGCTAGATTTATTGGGTATTAAGATGGGTTCATTGGGATATTAGATATTCTGATCTTTGACACTGCCTTGAGCAAATTCATTAAAGTTAGACAATTTTGTTACAGGTTTTTGTATTGTATTGTATCTTAGTAAATTCGTTGAGAGCAAATAATTTTATTGGTAGTGAAGATGTATTGGGAGTTTTGTTGTTGGGAAATCAAGGTAGAGTTGTATTTTAATTGATAGTAAATTGTTCATGTTAACAAATCAACATGGATGACCCATGAAATAATATCAAAAATAATTGTGTTTTACTAGTTTTTTATTTATAGCAAAGTACTCACACGATGCATATTCACATCACTGACAGCAAGGCTGAGAGAACAAACACACTCTCAACTATTGTCACTGTGCGTACAATCAACACATTGCACATCAAAATACTAATACAATTTTTTTTTACACACAACACAGTAACGAAGCGACTACACAGCCATACGTAGCTAGTACAACAAAACCGCCACAAAATTACTTTTACCAAAAGACAACTGCGAAACCAACGACAACTTCGACCACAACTCAAAGCGTGTTCAAATTCTACCAGTTTACGACAAGAAAACCTTACGTATTCACTGAGAAGACGCAACCGAGCAGCACTTTTTCGACCTACCCTCCTTTTAACAAATACTCGATTACCTCAACGAAAAGTCCGTACGACTTCAAAGATTTCGCCACAAAAGCTCCCAAAGATGAGACGAGCGAACCGAAAAGATCATTTTACAATAAGGAATTCGATTCCTACTTCAGATCTACAACGAAAAGTCCGTACCAGGACAAGGGAGTGAAGCCTGTATTCAAATTTGGAACGTACTACTCGCAGGCGAAATCTAGCGACAATTCCATAAGGCCAGATGCGAATTCACAGCAAGTACAAATAGAACCAGCGAGATTTCTGTTCTCTTACCAAAGGAATTTGACAACAGGGGAAATATTACAACATTAGTGCCATAATGACACTTATTGGTAAGATATTAAGGATTGGACGGCATTGGAGTCATTCTATCGCATCGTCACTCACGGACATTCTTAAGCATTAGTGGATCTCATGCATACATCACAGTTTCCTCTACTCAATTCTCAAACATTGAAAAATATGTGAAATTGACACACTATGACTGTTTTTCTTACTTTTCAGCCACGTTTCTCGGTCACATCCATATCTTACTCACACATAAACTCATGGAAAAGTATATATTTACTTGATTGTGTACATAGATTAAATTTCTACAACATACAACAATTAGGCCAGTCTTCCTATGCTAGCGAAGAACACTCAATACGGATTAATTTTGTTCATATCAGCACTATGCTACCGTGCGTTTGAATCTCATAATGCAATAGCGTTTTCCCCGCCCAATATACAATTCCAATTCCGCCGTGATTGAAAAACAACCACGGGGGACAGATGGGAATTAACTCACTGCTAGACCCTTTAACCATGGGAACAGATGGGAATTAACTCACTGCTAGACTCTTTAACCACGGGGACAGATGGGAATTAACTCACTGCTAGACCCTTTAACCATGGGGACAAATGGGAATTAACTCACTGCTTGACCCTTTCGTTCGTCGAGTTCGGCTCAAGAACGTTGCCAATAACCCAATTAGAGCAACGAGAAAAAACTGACATGAATAGGCGTCAAATTATTTAATGAGTCAGTAGCTTAACTCTTTTTGCTGTCGTTCCGTCTGTAATGGCATCAGATTGCTGGTTTTTCTACGATTCCTAGTCTACCTGCATATAAGCTCCGCTAGCTATGAAAGACTGGCCTATAAGCATTTCACACTTTGAACACTACTCATAAAAACCTATTACCTACCATGTATAAATTTCAGCATGTTTATGTACATAACTTTCTACAGCATTTTGTAAATAATTATGTGAATACTTTATTTTTATTCCTGATGTATATGTTTAATATTTAGACTTTAATATTCTATATTCCGTGCATGTAAGTGCATGTTTTTGTCATTTTGACTTCTAAGACCAGGGGCCTTACGCCCAACTCCTTACGCGGTCTCAACTAAAGGCCCGTTTGCACTTTGATTAGTGCAAGTGCAAGTGATTATTGATTAGTAATTTTGCGAGTGATTAAAGTATACAAACACGAATCAGTTATGGTCCAAATGTGTTTAGTACTTATCACTAAGCACCTGCATTAATCACTCGCACTAATCACTAATCAAAGTGCAATTGGAACTTAAAGTTAAAACAGCGCAGTTCGGAAAATCACGCGAACGTGAACCTTAACGCGCCGAGGATACGGTTTGCGGTCGCGCAACTTTTTTTATCACCTAAACTGGATTGCTTAAAACAGCTAGGCGTAAGGCCCCACCTCGATTGGAAATACATTTCAGCAGAAAATTTAGTAAATATGATATACAGTAGCATCTATGCATCTTTAATGAGTAATTTCAGAAAATTTAATATGAATACAGCGTTATTTGGAAAGGGTATGCCGAAAAGAGGTCATTATACTCATAATTATGATTTTCCATGACAATGTTACTTATATCACTAGTATAGACCTATTAATGGCTGTAATTTAAAATAATTATTTGAAACTATGTATATATTTTTGTGCTGTTGGTCTTAAATAAACATAAAATAAAATAAAAATAAAATAATTATTAACAACTTTTGCTACAGGACTAACATTGAAATCGCGAAAAAAAAAATCAGCTGTTCCATAGAAAACGGTCATTCACACTCGACAAAATGAATGGAACAGCAGATTTTTTTTTGTGTTTTGTTCCTATAGTAAAAGTTGTTCATAATGATGAGTATAACGAACCCCTTTCGGCTAAGCATACCCTTTCCTTATAAACATGTATCTTATAGATTTTTCAAATCATCGGTTATTTATTTGATAACTAATTCGCACTTTTTCTCAGCAGCCGCCACTAGTGAATCGAGCGGACCAATCCTTGAAGACTGCCGCTGGATCGACGAGACCCCCTACAAACGACCTAACTAAGACGACTGCACCGATCGCTCAGACGACATCAGCACTACTGAGTCGTCAGAATGTCTACCGAGCCGTCAAAATGTCTGCCGAACCGTCAGAATGTCTGCCTAACCGTCAGAATGTCTGCCGAGCCGTCAGAATGTCTGCCGAGCCGCCACTATGACTGTCAAGTCGTCAGAATAACTATGCAGTCGTCAGAATGACTGCCGAGTCGTCAGGGTCGACTCGTGTACGGGGCGATCCCGTGTCCAGCTTAAAACTACGATTCAGATTGTGTTTCACGCGTATTCCCTCAAATAAACTGATATTTTATAGTTAAATCTAATATAAAGATAAATCGTTATATCATAAAAATTGTGATTTATATTTTCGTACCTACTTACTATAAAACGTGATTCAGTTATAAGAGTTATAATTATATCTTATAATTATTTTGAGTTATTTATTGATAATATCTGAAACATAATATCAATATAAAATGAAATATTATCAATACGATATTGTATATTTAAATGGCGGAATTTTACCTCCGTTTTAATATACCTTTGCTTAAAATATATGTACATATTTAGAACAACGAACGAACAAATGAAATAAATACAAGCAGATTACAATTTTGCTGGTTTTTATTTATGAAACGGGTAAAGGGAATACGCGTTCAGTGAATAGTGAATGTGTCTAAAGACAAAACAGTGTTGGACACTGACTTTAAAGTGGGTGATATAAATGTGATTGTGTTTCTTATAAACTTTAAGTACAGTTAGTATATAATAGGTCTGACTATAAAACGGGATGAGAATCTCGTACACAGATCGCATGCGTTTGAAACTGGTCTGCGACTAGTCTCACAGTTTCATCATCTATACTAATATTATAAAGAGAAAAGATTTGTTTGTTTGTTTGCATTGAATAGGCTCCGAAACTACTGAACCAATTTGAAAAATTCTTTCACTGTTGGGAAGCTACACTATCCCCGGGTAAAGGCTAAATTATATTTTCAAAAAAAATAGGGATCCTTACTAAAACTCCAATAATGTAACCCAAGGTGTAAAAAAATAAGATTTACAATTTTAACTTTGCGTGTTTGACAGTTCTAAGACAGGACAACGTCTGTCAGGTCAGCTAGTAATTTATATAGCATTAACGTTTAATGCCCTTTGGGCATTGTTTTTATTATAACTCGCAATTGGCCGCTATTTTTGTGGCACGAACATGGGGGCAGATAGGAATAAAATCAAACTCAATCAAGTTTTCTTGAATAGAGTTGTTCGCTTGAAACAAACTAAACTTAAGTCGAAAACTGCTAGTTTCAAACGCGTCGGACGAAGTGTCTAGGTCTTTAATAATGTCCTCGAATATTCAGGATGAAAAATACTCCTCTATGTGAAATTGTTGTAAAAATATCTTTGTAAGGTTACATTAAAGAAACTGCCAAGATGTGCCTTTTATACACTAATTAAGGTAGTAAGTTTTGTAGGTTTTTTTTTTCGTTTAATAGCGACGTTGCGCGACTGGCTCGCTACTTTTCAATCAGAATAGGTTTATTATTTTAGTACTTAATTTTCAGTACATTTTTGTTCTATGCGAAATTTGATATCTTTGTTATAATTTAAACCTGTTTTTTATCTGTAAACTTATTTATGTGACATAGAATTTTAGTGTAAAGTTACCAATATTTAAAAGAATTATAAAAAATATATTTGGATGTATGAAAAAGAACCCTTCAAGGAAATACAACGTGATATTTATTATTGTAACTGATACATCACTTGCCGTTGATAATTATTTATTTTATTCAAACTATGTATTGAATTCTTTGTAGATTACTCCAAAATTACCTAATTTGTAAGAGAAAAATATAGAAAATAACGAATTGTATTATGTGTTTCATTTATCACGTATCACACATTAGAATAACATATTATAGGCTATAACGTTGTAGTAGCGAGGCCGAAGGCCGAGCTCTACGCGTACGAAGTATCGGGTTTCAGCTAGTATATTTATAAAAACAGTACCGATGTCAATATTGAAATGAAACCAAAATCTAAATACCAACACCCATTTATTAGTCATTTAATAAAAAATTACACCACTTTTCCCTAAACTAAATAATCAACAAAAATTATAAACTAAAAGGTAACATTTACGTTCAGTCAAAAAGTTTAATAAATGCAAAGGATGGTGTTTTGTGATTGTGCATTGAATAGTCAACATATTGATTATATTAAATAACATAGATAATTTTTTTATTGAAATGAAACTTATGCGACTTCCAACAAGGTTGCGTTAAACTTTTAACCCTACCATGGAGGGGGAATAGAAAGGGACAGCGAGAGTTTTAGATGCCATCTATGAGGAAATTTTGAAACTTGTATATCCTTCTCATAGTTTATTAGTTCACTAATATTTGCATAGATGGCAGAACATGCGACTTCCAACAAGGTTGCGTTAAACTTTTAACGCTACCACGGAGGGGGAATAGAAAGAGACAGAGCGAGAGTTTCACTTATTCCGCGCGGAGGGACTCCACGCACTATTTTTTGTATTGAGCAATATTTTGAGATAAAATTTAAGTTCAACGAAAAGCGCACGCAAAACAAAGGATTCTCTCGTATGCGTAGAACACAAAAGTGTTTTACTAATTTCGTTTACCTTTCTTTCCATCTAGATGGCGCTGCCCTTACTACATACAAATCGTATTATCGTTAACGCGATCAAAAAGGTAACTCGCACTTCGCAACACTCGGCTGTGGACTTCATGGAATTGATGTAGAAATGTAAATACTATAGATTGGCAAGTAGAACACATTTCATACCGAATCTATTAAAATATCGATTTAAACACTTCATCGGCAGAAAGTTTATGAAGAAATAAAAGTTAAAAAGGTGTATTTCATAGAAACTTCGAAGTCTTTCTTAAGCGTTGTTGATAAGGTAAACCAATTATTACTTATACATCTACAAGAAAACAAAACTGTATTACTGGCTGTTAGGTCTCTGCCGGACCAAAGGGGTACAAATTTCCCCCACTACGCCTCTACTCAAGATTTTTGCCGGTCAATATACCAATGTCTACATCTCTTGCACTCAAATTCTAATAAATGTCAACAATCAATTACATTGCAGTGACGAATAACACTCACTCAAATAACGGTGGCAGATGGGAATAAAACAAAAATAAATCGAGAGAGGAATGGCTCGCTCGCATCGACCATAAGAATTATTATTCGAATATTCAACTTATTTTTAAGTAATGACATTGGATATTTGTGTGTGAACACTCACCTAAATAATGGGGGCAGATGGGAATAAAACAATCTTAAAATAAGATTGATAGAGAGCAGAATGGCTCGCTCACATCGCCCATTAGAATAATTATTCGAAAATTAAACTTATTTTTAAGTAATGACATTGGATATTTGTGTGTGAACACTCACTTAAATAATGGGGGCAGATGGGAATAAAACAATCTTAAAATAAGATCAATAGAGAGCAGAATGGCTCGCTCACATCGCCCATAAGAATTATTATTCGAATATTAAACTTATTTTTAAGTAGTGACATTGGATATTTGTGTGTGAACACTCACTTAAATAATGGGGGCAGATGGGAATAAAACAATCTTAAAATAAGATCAATAGAGAGCAGAATGGCTCGCTCACATCGCCCATAAGAATTATTATTCGAAAATTAAACTCATTTTTAAGTAATGACATTGGATATTTGTGTGTGAACACTCACTTAAACAATGGGGGCAGATGGGAATAAAATAAGATTGACATCATGAGAGCAGAATGGCTCGCTCACATCGCCCATAAGAATTATTACTCGAATATTAAACTTATTTTTAAGTAGTGACATTGGATATTTGTGTGTAAACACTCAAATAATGGTGGCAGATGGGAATAAAACAATCTTAAAATAAGATTGATAGAGAGTAGAATGGCTCGCTAACATCGCCATAAGAATTGTTATTCTAATATTAAACTTTTAAGCAAATATATTGGTTATTTTGAGTGCTATCACTCCGATGTGATTGATTTTTGACAGTGTTTGCAATCAGGGTGCAGATTAGCTGCCCTTGATTGGCACTGGACTGGCTCCAATGTTTTTCATAAGAAGTTTGGTGAGCATACCAGCAGAGAGACAGAAGATTAGACCGGCAGGCATGAATTTTCCGCTGTTGTAAAATCTGAAACAATAATAACGGCTTGTTAATCTCTATCTCTTCTCTACATAGTATAAATTGAAGTCGCTTTCCGCGTCAGTCTGTATGTCTGTAAGACCGCTAACTCCTCCTAAACCACGCAACGGATTTTGATGCGGTTTTCACCATCAGTTAGATACATTTTCAAGGAAGGTTTATATATATAACTAGCGACCCGCCCCGGTTTCGCACGTAATTTACACCGAAGCGAAGCTGGGCGGGCGGGTCGCTAGTAAACCATAATTTAAAAAAAGCTGCCAATGTAGAGATTTCAATGAACAAAAAGCCCACCGACTTTTTAAAAAAGCTGATATTTAAACGTGAGAATTTTCGATTGAAAATTAGGGTGCTTTTCGATATTAAGTCAAAATAAGGTGAAAAAAAAAACTGACAAAAAGGTAAGTTTTCACAAAATTTCGTGAACAATTTTTTTGTAAAAGATAAAAATGAAAAACCAGAAACTTGGTTATTTGAATTTTTCACATACATTTTGAGGCTATGTGAAAAAAGTTTGTATACAAAAGTTGTAGATGTTTTTATTACCTACAGCTTTGCCATTAAACTTTTTTCCATTGGACTGTTTTGCCGGAAATCAAGATAAACCGTTTTTTACCCTAAAAGCCCCCTACCACTTCCCAACCTCAAATCGCCCGTAATTTTTTTTTCCTTTTATTTTTGTTATAGTTATTCGCTTACTTTTCCAATGAGTTTCATCCTACAATTTTTTTTACCATTTTCAAAGGCTTCTACCCTGGTTTATAATGTGCGCGTACCTTTAACAGCCTCTTATACCAAATTTGACGGTTTTAAATCAATTTTATTCAGTTGAATTACAATATATCAGCTGGAAAAAAATACATGTCACAGATACATCTGTGTTAAGAGTTTATGATTTGGTTCAATACACGATAGAATAAACTGGCCTCGATCAAAAAAAAATTTGAAACAAAGTCGACTTAGTTTATTTTTTTCATTTTATGCTCTAATGAAAGCTCGTAACAACCTGGAAATTGCATGTACTGAAAGGCAATTTTATTCTATTTTTTTTTTAATTTGGATAGATTTTTGATAGTGAATAGTGTCGTTTTTTTGTGAAATTAAAAGCGTAAATAGGACGCGAGAATTTTGGCGCGCCGCGTTCAGTGCCGCGCCAGGCGTCATTGAGGTCGGACCTATGCTCGTTTTTGTCGTTGCACTCCCCCCGCGGGCGTCCTGTCTCCAGCATGGCAAAATACACCGTCGCTATAACTTGGCGGGGGCTGAGGGAGCGTTTTGTTGCCTACGCGACTCGGATAGCCGCCCGTTAAGGATCGAGCACATTAGGACGGCCCGCAGCGGGCCTTCATCCTTCAGCGTTTGGTATTAGTTCAAATTACCTGTATCCCATAAGACCTCCGAGAGTAGTAGTGGTTCCAAGCATCAGGCCGTAGTTAGAAGGATCTTGGGTCAGTTGGTACGCTCCAACACCTGTAATTACCAAGGAAAGTGTCATCACAAAACTGTTTTTAGGGTTCCGTACCTCAAAAGGAAAAAAACGGAACCCTTATAGGATCACTTCGTTGTCCGTCTGTCTGTCCGTCTGTCAGACTGCCAAGACCCTTTTTCTCAAGAACGCGTAAAGGTATCAAGTTGAAATTATTTATACTAAATACTTGGGTCTACGGTTTCTTTCGGCTGTAAAAATATAAAAGTTGTAAGTCGACGCAATCAAAAGATATGAACGTTTATGTCGCATATTTTGCGATTTCCCAGGAAAACCAAAACCTATAGGGTACTTCCCGTTGATCTAGAATTATGAAATTTGGCAAAAGGCAAGGTCTCATAGCACATAATTATATAGGAATAAATCAGAAAGTTACAAATTTGAAGTTATATCATTTAAAAATAATTATTTTGCTATTACAAACTTATATTTTGTAGTTGGAATGTATAGAAGAACCTTATAATCAACTACAAAGGTAAGTTTGTCTTTCAATAATTCAACTTTAGGTTTTTTTTGGACTAGCGCTCTGAGGGTTCTGTCCAACGGAACCCTCAGAGCACGAGTCCTACTCGTACTTGTCCGGTTTTTTTTTTGTTTATTGATAGACTAGGCGAGCAGCTTACCGTTCACGGATAATTGCATTAAATTTTATGATAATTATGATTGCAAAGGTGGTTTCGTTCACAGATAAGAAAAAAAAAATGTTTAAATAAGAATTTTCACAGATATGTAATGTTAAGGCGGATTAACTAACAAATAAATGAATGTATTGTATCGTGTATATCAACCACAGTTTACGGAAGCGTCCAATAATTTATTAGCAGCAAAAATAATTATGAAATTAGCTTACCTAGAATTGATCCAAAAATCAAACCAGCGCCCAAAGAGGGTATAGAACCTGTAATTAAGATTAACGTCATGATTAGTTAATAGTAATTGATTATTTAATGCTTGATATAATTATAAGATAACACATGCACACTGTAATCAAGTGGCACTGGGCTGGATTCACACAATATCATGCAAAGATAATGATGATTTTCTATTGATATAAAGTGCTGTATCTGTATGTAGTTCAGTGTAAATAGTTTTAACATAAGTTTAGATGTAACCTCTTTTGTTACTTAATCTGTGGCCGAGGATTTGCCGCCATTTTCTGTTGGTATTTAATGGACATGCTACTTACAGAACATTCACAGTTATTTTACCTCTCATATCAATTCAGCATCTCCCTCTGCAAGTCTGCAAGTGATGTCATGCAACCAGACAGAGACAATGTCATAATGTCAGAGGTAAAATAACTGTCAATGGTCTGTAGCACAAATATACTGTTTGGTTAAAAGAAAGTTTTATTTGAAACCTCCTCAAGTCACGCCATATGCCACAATGGCTTCTTCAACCAATGTGTTCTGCCCACCATGACTTATGGTGCCGAAACATGAACCCTCACACATAAGGCTGTGCACAAAATCAGAGTAACACAGAGAGCCATGGTGAGATCCATGCTAGGCATCAAACTCCAAGATCGAGTTTGTAATACCGAAATCCGACAAAGAACAAAGGTTTGAGACGTCGGAATTGCCGTAATGAAACTAAAGTGGAGCTGGGTAGGACACATTGCTAGGCACAGTGAAGACAGGTGGAGTAAGGTTTTAACAGAGTGGTGGCCGAGGCAAGGTAAGCGGAGCGTTGGTCGTCCAGCTGCAAGATGGGTCGACGATATTGTTACTATTGCGGGTCAAACCTGGACTAGATTAGCACAGAACCGAGGCAGTTGGCATAGCAAGAGAGACCTATGATGATGATGATGATTTGAAACATTATTGCAAGCAAATTAAAATGGTTCAAACCACTCGTTGCGTTAGCAAGTGATTTTACAAAAAAAATTGACTTTTGTTTGGGATTTCGATAAAATCAGAAATATCATACGAGTGATTCAAATATAGAGCCTCTGCCCAGTGCCACTTGATTACTGGTAGAATTAAGAACGGAGCATTTTAATGTACACTAAAACAAAACCTTCTAACTATGCAACATATATACACATCGAAATACCGAAATAAATCTTGCAAAATTAGTGCAAGAACTTGGTATACACCGAGATTGCATTCCATAATTGTTACACCACCTGACCGCAGGGTGTCCTACACTATGTTTGCCTAAACGTGGATGATGATGCGCCTACTAAAATTTTGAGGTTTGTACTTTATTCTACTCTACTGAATGACAAGCCTTTCTACCATTCTACCATAGTCTGCACAAGGCATGAGTTTGTGGAGAATGAAAACACAAGAAAACTTCGTTATGGATGGGTATAACGTTCCTTGTAAAATAGAATCTTATTTTTTACATCAAAACGAGTCATACGCGATTGTTCAAGTTTTTTTGATAAGATTGGGTTAAAAGGCTTACCTGCTTTGGCGTAACCCATGATACCGCCGGCTGCGACGGTGGCTGCGTAGGCGAAGCCAAGGAAATCGACACCCATTTTAAAGGAAATAGAATTCTTCAGCTTATTTAAATCTAGAAAATCTAAACTTTAGAACCAATCCAATCACGGAGTAAAATAAAATGAAGTTTTTGTTTTTGAAGTATTACGTTATTACGGTTTTTTTTCTTCTTCCCCGTCCGTATTGAGGCTTTTGGCTTATTACATTTTATGTATAGTAGAGTAGAGTATGTCTTTGAACTTTGAAATGAAGTATAAATTTTTTTTGTTCATTGGGGATTTTTGGCACTAACTTGAAAAAAAACATGTTGCTTCAATTATTTTCTTTCATTGTGTTATTTGGAGTCTTTGATTATTTACAGAAATCAAAGTTTGGAGTGGTGTTTTTTTGGTTTGTGTTATCTGTAATAATATGGATTATTGTTTAATAGATTGTGTTCATAAACGTGCTCGAGTGTAGGCAAGTAATAGTGAGGTGAGACGTATTTTCGCGTTTTTTCCATATCTCCACAGAAACCTCTAGTAGTCTTTACCACTTTACTAGAATATAACCGGGACTTAACAGTGACTTTATTTGCTTAATTCTGACTGTGACTATGACTTTTTAACTTTCTTTTAGTCTCGTATAAACTGAATTATTATTCTGACTGAAAGTCTATACCCATGGTCATAAAATAAATTAAAGTTATAAAAAAAGTTAACAAAAATACTCTAGTGTCTTTGTCAATGTCAAATAATAAATTTTAATACTTACTCATTGTCAACATCAAAACTCTTGTTATATCAACGTCAAAGCCAAACGACATAACGTGTACATCACAGATCTACTGTGTATATCTGTGGTGTACATAGACTACATAGTTCTGAACTTGGGTATAAAATAATGTTCTGAACATTGATGGTCAATATATAGATCTATTGTTCTAAATGGTTCTGAATGACAACGATACGGCGAGTGCCTACCAAGTAGTTACGAAGTATCTTTCAGAGCGCCTGGTTAATGCGACGCGTGACCAAAATGCTGGCGTGTTCCTGGCTCAACGCGCATTGCTATCCAACGTGGTAATGCCGCTAGCATGCTGGGTATGCTGCCAACTGGTAGTGGGCTTGAGCTTTGGATTGTCTTTAGACCTTCAACGGTCTATGGGCAGTCTAACTGTAATTGTAGTGTTAGTTTTAGCTTGTATTTTGTTTTGTTTTAAAGGCGCTTGCCCATAAAAAAAAGTACCTACCTACCGCTGACTATAAGGACAACAGCGCTAATGAGAACCAACACAGACATGTCGAAATTTTCATATTTCCGTGTTGGTTCTCATTAGCGCTGTAGATGTCATTGGCGCCATTGGTGTGAACGGGAACGCGCAGCTGATTTTTTTGACAGAAGTTGAAAGAAAGAGACTTGTCTGAAAGAAATTCATTCAAGTTTCTGAAGTTTCAACTTTTGAAACTAATTTCTCATCCAAAACTCAATAAATTCCAGTTCAATACAAGAGCCACATGCCAAAACAGACTAAGCAATTTAGTTAGCCCCAAACGTAACAACGCAGTGATGATTTCATCGCCGTAAATATTTCGTCACAATTTGCAATAAGTCATGTTTATCTGCTGAATAACTAAGTACTATTTGAATAAAAAATTATGAGTTTCACACAACACCAGCATTCAGTCAGTCAATCGGAACAGTCGCTAGCGCTCAGTCGCCTGTTCAAATAAAAGTTTTTTGTCCAACCGGCAACCTTGGCGTACCACGAAAGGCCACACAATAAAAAACAAACATACCACGTTGAATCCAGACGGCCACGATGTCGAAGAGTGAATCTAAAGTGACAATAAACACGGGGAATGTGCTCAACTTGATCGATATCAAGAAGAAGGCAGGACAAAATGTTACTGAAGAGGTTAGTACTTAGATTATAGTTGACCTTGGTCTAACTCCCCATGATTTATTATTTTTCCGTGTGGTTTGATTTATGAAAACATTGGTTTGAGTAGGAAACTCATAACTTAGCACCATCTGTAATGACCGTGTCAAAATACATACCTACTAGGTAAGCTCTTGTTATTGGTGCAGTTTCCTTTCTTCACCATTCTTAAATGATTATTATCTTATATGATTATTAAGGTTGTGCAACCTTACCACGGTAAATATCCCGTTAATAATCATACAACTTTAGTGAACAACCGTGATAGTTTAAAACAGTGTTTCACCATTCTTTGCCAGTTTTTTGAGCTCCAATGTATACTTGTACCTCTTTATTATAGCACGGAAATCTATGGATAATCTTTGGACAAAAATTTGAACTGAAAACTTACAATCACTAAGTTTAGAATAGTTCTTTTTTTAATGTTAACTGATAAGATGGTAAGTGTTAAGATTTGTAGTAATAACAGTTTTGTTTATAAATATCAAACATACAATACTAATTTAAATTTGGGTGGATGCAGGCCGCTTCCAACCGGCCCTTTTGGAGATCGATGGGGGAGGCCTATCAAAGTACAAAATAGTAGATTTAGCAAATAGTTATGCAATTAAAATAAACCGGCCAAGTGCGAGTCACACTGAGAGTTCCGTACCACCACAAAATTCAATAACGAAATTACCAGTTATGACTTGGTAATGAACAGAAACTTGTCACTGACTCGCATTTGGCTAATATTTATTATTTGTTGTTATACTTTAGAGTGTGTACTATAATCATATCAAATTTGACGCTTGTATGTATTACCATTTTTACATTAGAGCTCCTACAAAAATATGTAAAAAAAATATGGGGACCCCTTTCTTTTTTACTTTTTGCCTTTTTTGTAATCCGCTGTAACATCACATATTTTGCAAAAATATCAACTGGCTATCTAATATGGTTTGAAGGATATAGCCGTTTAAAGGTAGGACAGACAAACGGACGGACAGACAGACAGACATCGTAGACTTACCCATCCTGTTTTTACCCTTTGGGTTGTAGTGTAGCAGACGGCTCCGGCTTCGCCTACCACCAGGCTAGACCTGCCTAAGCCAGGAGGACGCTAAAATCGCTTCCAAAACTACGTGAATTCCCTATAAATACACAACTCACGCATACATACGCATTCAAAACTACGTGATTTTCTTTCGTCAGAACGTCGTACTGAAAACATCCGTAAAAAAAAACAATGATTTCTTGCAGTGTTAAGAACTGTAAAAACAACACAAAAGTAAATTATAAGAAGGATGGAATATTTCCACACTTAAGTATTTATATTATCACTTATTTTAATGAATTACACGACACGAACTTCGACTACGCACACATGTTTCAAAAAGTGGCTTCACTTTTCGTGTTCGCGGTAGTCCCTCTGTATTTTTATTTGCTCTGAGGTAAAAACAAACAAAACTGAAGTAACAAAATAAATAACTAACTAAATTAATTTGGATGAGTAGTTACACCACCTAAGTCACAGGAAAACAGTTTAAATATTTTATGATACCTAATAGTGAAAAGGTGACCTATTCATCTAGTAGGAATGACTCGACAAAATTACTTATGACAGTGTACAAAATATGCTGCATCACTTCCACTAACCTTATCATGTTATGGTAAAATATATTTAGAAATAAAAGTCATCATCATCATCATAACCAGCCTTTTAACAGTCCAATGCTGGACTTTTAGCCTACCCCCGAAAGGGTGATTGGGCCATATCCACCACACTGGCACAGTGCGGATTGATGGATTCACATATGCCATTGAATCCGTACGTATGCAGGTTTCCTCACGATGTTTTCCTTCACCGAAAAGCCAGTGGTGTGAAAATCCGTACATAAGCTCCAAAGAACTCATTGGTACGGGCCCGGGGTTTGAACCCGCGATCTCACGCTTTCAAGTTTAGCGGTCTCTCAAATTGGCTACCACAGCTAGAAGTAAAAGTACCTTATTCTTATTCAAGATAAGGACGATAAGTCCTGCACTGACGTCCCACTTGGGGTGTATTGTGCATTTCCCCCTACCAGCATCTACCTGAGCCAACCCAACCCCTTGAAATATCAGAGTGAGAATCTGGGGCGCTGGCACAGTTGCTTTAGTGGCGTAGATGGAAGTGTGCATGATGACGATGAAAAGCAGTCTAGCTGGTGTGGTGACGTGGATGAAAAAGGTGCCCCATGCAACCTGGTAGCGATTCTAGTTTCTTCTGTGGCTTCACAATGTCACAGCGCATGCTCTACAGTTTCATTCTCTTTCATGCAGCCTCGACACAGCGGGCTTTTCGTGCCTCCTAGCTTATACAAGTGACTATTCAAGTTGCAATGACCAGTTATAAGGCCTACTATAGTAAACGCATTACCATCTGAGTCGTCAGGTCATAAATCATTGTCTGTCTATCTCGCTCGCACCCACATCTCATATTCTGTCTATGTCGCTCCCACTTACAGGTCTTATGGTATGACGTTTATGGCCCTACGACTCAGTTGGTAACGCGGTGACTATAGCAGTCGAAAGTCCTGTCATTGCAACTTTAATACACTAGTACCTATTCCATTCAGACGCACTAAGCATTTCGAATCCACTTTTTCAAACTGAACAGCACAGGAACTCCTTATCAGCATCTGTCTTTCCGAACAGGTACAATCCGAGGTTGTTCAAGAAAAAAGTTAATAAGTATATCCTAGGCAAGTGGGCCCTCTAGGCCCTCTCCATATCTTGATTCAATAGACATACACACTACAGTCACAATGTTGTCATAACAAGAATGATTAATGAAACTTGATTATCTGCCAGCACTACCTATTGTGTTCATTTCCTATTTTACGTAAGTTATATACTACAAGGTTATGCATATAGACTGTAGTAAGCCAAAAGGAGGTCATTGAGCTCATAATTATGAATAAATTTTACTATGGGACCAACCATGAAATCGCTAAACATCGCTAATCGCTTTTGTTTCTACTATGGCCATAGCCTCTACAAAACATACCCAGGAGCGGAAGGCTCGACGACATTCTAAAAAAGACATCTGTTGCAATCTCTTTTTAGGGTTCCGTACCCAAAGGTAAAAACGGGACCCTTTTACCTAGTAAGTATATGTTTATCTATGCTTTTACTAAGCCTGCGATGTCTGTCTGTCCGTCCGTCTGCCCGTCCTACCTTTAAACGACTGTAACTTTCGAACCGAAATAGAAATTTTCTTAGAATATGATATTTTCTTTGAATTGACTAAGAAATAATAAAAAAGGCAAAAAGTAAAACCGAAAGGGAAGGGGGAACGAAATCCGCTCAGTTGGAAAATCACCCGACCGCAAACCGTATCTGGGCGCGTTAAGCGTACTGCGTACGATTGCGTGATTTTCCAACTGAGCGGATTTAACGTTAGTTTGATACCGAGTTAGCCGTCGGCCGTAAGGCCAGGTATGTTAGTTAAATCTATGCTAGAAGGGAGTTATAAAAACTGCAATGTCATGTTTATGATGTCACCATTAATATTAAGGAAACACCTTTGTTATCATAGGACTATGATAACATTTGAATAATATTTGAAATATTATCTTTAGTTTATCATGTTTATTACTGTTTCATCACATAATTTATATTATACTAGCTGAAACCCGCTACTTCGTACGCGTAGAGCTCGGCCTTCGGCCTCGCTACCACAACCCGTCATAGCCTATGTGTTATTCTAATGTCCCATTCGACACTGATTGTATCCTCTAGATATAAGTTTTTTGTAAAGGTGTTGAATAAAATTTATTTTCTTTTCTTTCTTTCTTTCTTTCTAATGTATAAGCTATATTATTGTAAACTTTCATTAAAATCCATTCGGTAGTTTTTGCGTGAAAGAGCAACAAACATCCATACATACAAACTTTCGCGTTTATAATATTATAAGTAGGACTAGCTGCGCCCCGCGGTTTCACCCGCTGGATTACTACTTTAAATATAAATAAATAAATATTGTTTTATTATAGAAACTGACGTGGTTTTCACACATTTTATTTATATTAAACGGGATTTACTCACGTAAGATTAAGCCGGTCACTCCGACTATAGTTTCAACTGCATTAGGCAGCCGCGGCCGTGCATTCACCTTGAAAAAGACTGTGACAACTCGCCTGATGTTAAGCGATGTTGCGGTCTACGATGGAGCACGCTTGCCTGGAAGAAACCGATTCACTCGTGATTTGAAGACACCCAGATTGTGACTATCGGGGAACACCCATTCAGGCAGCGCATTTCACAGACTAGCAGTTCGCATAATAAAAGTGGGATCAAAGCGCTTCGGGTTTTCGGAATACCAACCATAAAGCGGTGCTCATTCCACAACCTTGCCTTACCACTGTGAGTATGTGTGAATAACATAAATTCTTTCATCAGCTTTCAGAAAGCATCAAACTGACTCTCTCGGAATGGGGTTCTCAAAATCGTGCTCCTCTTGTGAACGGCAACGCACACAATGAATTTCCCCGGACATCCGACGCGTCCGACTACATGGTAGTCCCAGCGTCGTCGGCCCCACAGGTAGGACTAATGATTCAAAAAAACTTATTTTAGTCTTAGTCTTAAAAAAAAACATGAAAAAAAAGTTTCTTTTCCCTGAAACATTAATATAAGTTTTTTTTTCCATAGATATTTGTGATGCAAATTTTAACCTAACCTAAAATAAAATATTAATAACATAAAAGTGAATAATTAATCTAACTTGAAACATAAATTTATTAAATATGTGACAAAAAAATCATTGTTCTAATGTTGTTATAAAGTTTCAAATATTAAAATTAATATCATTACTTAATACAATTTATTATAACGAATTTTTGTTACAGATTTAGTTAATTTTTGTTTTGGTTAGGTAAATTTTTCTCTTTTATGTAATAAATAATTATTTTATTTCATGTTAGGTTAAAATTAACATCACAAATATCTATAGAGTCAAATAAGTTATCCCAAAATCCTTATTGTACTCGAAGCGACGTAGAAGCGGAATTACACTAGAAATTCGTCATATACATATAAAAAATGGACGCCTGATTCAATCAACTCAATAAAACCGTTGTTTCAATATTTTTTCTGAATGTTTTGAAATATAAATGGCAACCTCGCAGGCGGTGCTAAACATCACCAGGCCCCATGACGACGTCCAGAACAAAATGGCGGAGGAAGAACGCAAGAACTTAAAGATCGGAGTCAAAATCTTCATCAACGAAGACAGCACGGCGGCTTTGAGAGAGTGCTTAGAAAATGGTGAGATTCTAACTGCTAGTAAATAATAATAATAATAACGATCATTGTCCCGATAGTCGTTACGGTGAACGGTCTTATAGCGAAGAGCCTCGACCAACACCTTAAGAGGCACTCGCTAGACAGTTGGGTCAAGGGTCAGATGCAGAAGGCGGTAATTCTTGACACGGCTCGCATTGTCAGGAGGTTCCTCACTCTGCAGCCCTAACCACCGGTAGCTTGGGTCTTGTCCCGCTGCCGGCGGCACCCTAGTTTTTAAGTTTTTTATATTTTTTTATGTAATTTTTTTATTATTAATTGATGTAAAAAACTTAAAAATTAAGACGGAAAATAAATAAATGTGAATAATAATAATAACGCAAGAGCTAAGAACTTAAGCTCCAGGGTGGAAGTGTTAAAGGGCATAACACCGACAGAATAAAGAAATTTATTTTCACTTTCAGGTACGAAACATTTGACACGCTTAGTTTTCATACAGTTTGGACCGCTTGTGAATTATACTTAGATTACTTAGATATAGGTCTGTGGTTTTAGTATATGATATCACACATAACCTGATTGAAGCCGGGTAATGTGGCCTTTAGAAAATTGTCCCCCGTTACCTAAAAAGGGCACCGAAAAAATGCGACCCACAGAGCCAGTGCAATACGAAAAACAATTCAACAAAGCGCTTATAATAAGTAATTTTAGAAATTAAATCATAAAGATGACAATCGAGCTAATAGATAATGAATACAAAATAATCTAATCAGTTTTATTCATAGTTTATAATCAGTACCCTGTTTATTTGATCGACGTAAGTACGTTATCAATCCCACACGCAAAGCGTGACTGGCGTGACGCAGACAGCGTGATAACAGTTGTTGAAGCTACTGTAAGTTGCTACCCTAAATTATACCAAGGTTTTTCCAAAACCTTCCTGTGTTATTTTCTTCATGAAGCACAATAGTCACGATATCAACCCATAAAAAAGTGCTAAGTTTGATACAGGTTGCTCAAGACTAAGAAGCTAATGCCCGTTTTCACTAACCCTAAATCAGATGCCTAAATATTTAGAAGTTGCCTGGGGCAAAAAAACTTTTCACCAAACTTTAGGTGATAACTAGTGGCGTTAGGCGTCACCTAAAGTTACGACACCGATTCGGGGTAGCCTAATGGTAGGCAACTCTTAGGCTGCCTGTCCACTGCAGCGGAGCGAGGTTGCGGAGCGGAGAAATATTAACCAATAGGACTGAATAAAATCTCCGCTCAGCTCATCATATTGGTTAATATTTCTCCGTTTCTCCGCTCCGCAGCCTTGCTCCGCTTCAGTGGACAGGCAGCCTAAAACTGACAGCCCGCGCCGCGGTCGCTCACTCCCCTCAAAACCATAGATAACTGTCAAACATTTAGGCAAACTTAGGCAACTCTTAGCTTAAGAGTTACCTATTAAAATTGGATTGGAGAAACAGAAGATTACGCTCAAAACTCTGCTTAGATTAGGAGTTCCTTACTTAGGCATCCCCTTGTTCGTGGTTAATGAAAACGGACATTAGTCTGAACTAAAGATTCGTTGCTGATGACCGTCTTAGCACGGTTCTCAACAAACTGATCCATTCCAAAGGTAAGAGCAGTAGTATTCCATCCTTCTTATACATTATATTTTTATATTCCAGTGTTTACAGCGCTTCAAACAGACCACATAGACAATGTAACACTGGCGTATAACCCGGACACACTACATAAAGATGATCTGAATGACGACACCAATCTCAAGAACAACCACTCGACTAAGGCGTCGCCAATCTCTTTGGGAAGCAGCCCCGGTAAATAAACTCTCTTTTTTATTAAAACTGATGTGGTTTTCACACATTTTATTTATATTACACGGGAATTACTCATGTTAGATTGAGCCGGTCACTCCGACTATAGTTTCAACCGCATTAGGCAGTCTTTTTCAAGGTGAAAGACTGCCTAATGCGACTATAAAAGAAACGCATATTCAACAGGTTGTGTTGTGAGGAACTGTTTGACCTGATGCCGGAGTCGCGATTTTACCATCGCACTAGCCGCCACCGCCTGAATCATAGATCAGTGGATCTTTCACGATCGCGATCTTTCTTGCCTCACACCTGCAAAATGTGGAATGAGCTACCTTCCGCGGTGTTTCCGAGAAGCTACAACATGGGGTTCTTCAAAAGACGAGATAATAGATTTTTAAAGGGTTGGCAATGTTGTTTTGATGCCTCTGGTATTACAAACATCCATAGGCGACGCTGACTGCTTACCTGCTTAAAATCCGAAATGAGAATATTCGCCGAAGAATCGCAGTCACCGTCATAGAATTTGCAAGTTAAAGTAGCAAGCCAACCGAACCGATAACCGATAATTACCCAATATTAACCGATAATTGATGGAAAAGAAACGTTTATGAGTGGAGACCACGAACCGGAAGACGCAGCGTAGGTAGACCTCCCACTAGATGGACCGACGACATCGTGAGAGTCGCGGGCATCCAGTGGATGCAGAATACAGGCTGTCGTTCAGTGCTGCGTTCTAAGGGGGAGGCATATGTTCTTATTCTTTTTTCTTCTACACAGAAAAAGAACAGCAAAATATCTGGAATAAAACAAAAGACTGTAAACACCCAAAAGCTTTCTACCCATCAATAGACAAGAGAGTGACTAACAAACTACTAAAGCTAACTAGGTCGGACCTTCGACTGATGATAGGTACTATCACAGGTCACTGTGACCTAAACTATGACTTATACAAAATTGGAGCCACAGACAGCCCTCTGTGCCGAGGCTGTCTACAGGAGAACGAGACCGTGGAGCATGTACTACTACATTGCAAGGCCACAGAAAATATACGATTAAGGTCGAGACTACTTGAAGAAACTCAACAACTACAAGTCTCCAATACCACAACACCTGGTGAAATAGGGGTTGAGCGGTTTAGTCAGCGACCCAAAGCCGTGCTTCGTTATTTTAAGGAGCTCGGCTGGTTTGTGTAGGTTGGCGGGGGCAAATGCACAATACACCCCAAGCGGGATGTCAGTGCAGGTCTTATCACCCCCACTTTGAATTAGAATTAGATGTTCTTATTCTTATTCGAGTTGGGGGCGATAAGTCCTGCACTGACGACCCGCATGGGGTGTATTGTGCATTTCCCCCTACCAGCACCTACCCGAGCCAACCCAACTCCTTGAAATACCGGAGTGAGGCTCTGGGGCGTTGGCACAGTTGCTCCAGTGGTGTAGATGGTAGTGAGGCATATGTTCTGCAGTGGACGTCTTCTAACTGGTGATGATGGGGCTAAACCGTTGGGCTAATCTTGCACCATTTGTTTATTTGTGTATCGTTGTATTCCAGGGCGCGTCTCGGATACGGAAATGGAGGTGGCAGACAGCGAAGCAGATGCGAGAAAGTGTGAAGCGATCCTGCCCGGGATCAAGGTGCTCTGGGCCGTGCTCGAGGAATATGTTAAGAAAGGTACACCTATTTTTTATTTTATAGTAGTTAGGCTTGCGCTTGGCCGCCATCTCGCCTGATGTTCAGCGACGATGCGGTCTACGATGGAGCACGCTTGCCTAAAAGAAACCGATTCACTCTCGACTTGAAGACACCAAGATTGTTACTAACGGGGAAAACCCATTCAGGCAGCGAATTCCACAGACTAACAGTTCGCACAATAAATGTGGAATCATAGCGCTTCGTATGGGTTCTCGAAATATCAACCGTTTTTTTTTTATCTTATCAGCAAACCCTGTAGGCAGGGCGTAGCCAATCGAAATATTCAAAGGAAATAAAAAACTGGCCAAGTGCGAGTCGGACTCGCGCACTGAGGGTGCCTTACCACCACAAAATTCAATAACGAAATTATCAGCTATAAATTGGTAGTGAACAGAACCTTGTCACCGACTCGCACTTGACCATTATTTATTGTTTGTTGTTACACATTAGAGTGTGTACTATAATCATGTTAAGTTTGACGCTTGTACGTATTACCATTTTTACATTATAGAGCTCATACAAAAATACGTTTAAAATATACGTTTGTTGTATTACAAAAAGTAGAAACGAAAGGGGGTCCCCTTTCGTTTCTACTTTTTGACTTTTTTATTACTTGTTAGTTAATCCGCCGTAACATTATATATTCTGTGAAAATTTCAATTGGCTATCTATTACGGTTCGAAAAATACAGCCGTTAATAGGTACGATAGACAGACAGATGGACAGACAAACAGACATCGTAGGCTTAGTAATAGGGTCCCGTTTTTACTCTTTGGGTACGGAACCCTACAAAGGAGAGCCTAGGAGGAATTTCATGACCATTTTTGTTTGATGACCTCTCACAGATACGTAAAACCAAGGAAGATATATTATTCCCTTGAAATGCTGCAAAACTTGACTACGTTACTAGCGCTACGGTAATTTGTAGAACCCTTTCGTACGCTATCTGACTGCAGCGCTTACGGAAGTTCGAGACAACCTATAGCACGCTCAAATTACGGCGCCATCTAAGTTTATATCGTTTTAGGCAAATTTCCGAGCTACGCTCTAATGTTCTGCTATTGTCCTTCCTCTTAATATATCTTCCTTGGTAAAACTTATAACACCCCTCTTTTTGGGTCGGGGCTAAAAAAAAATGCGCGAGCGAGATAGAGAAGCCACGAGGCATAGATTGTTAAATCGGTATATTTATATATATATATATGTGTATTTTCAGAGCGCGTCTGCCAGCTGGGCGTGGCGGACGTGGGCGGCGGCTGTCTCCGCAAACTGCACGCGTGGTCGCGCGTGAAGCCAGCCATCGCACAAATAAACCTCGCCTCGTGCTGCGTCGTGCCGCCCTCGCTGCACGCCTTCTGTCGCGCTAACGACGTGCAGCTGCTGACGCACGCTGACCCGCCAGGTGAGATACGCTGCCTTCTGCCACGCTAACGACGTGCAACTGCTGACGCACGCTGACCCACCAGGTGAGACACGCTGCATGCCTTCTGCCACACTAACGATTGCAACTGCTGACGCACGCTGCCACGCTAACGACGTGCAACTGTTGACGCACGCTGACCCGACAGGTGAGATACGCTGCCTTCTGCCACGCTAACGACGTGCAACTGCTGACGCACGCTGACCCACCAGGTGAGACACGCTGCATGCCTTCTGCCACACTAACGATTGCAACTGCTGACGCACGCTGCCACGCTAACGACGTGCAACTGTTGACGCACGCTGACCCGACAGGTGAGATACGCTGCCTTCTGCCACGCTAACGACGTGCAACTGCTGACGCACGCTGACCCACCAGGTGAGACACGCTGCATGCCTTCTGCCACACTAACGATTGCAACTGCTGATGCACGCTGACCCACCAGGTGAGATACGCTGCCTTCTGTCGCGCTAACGACGTGCAACTGTTGACGCACGCTGACCCGCCAGGTGAGACACACTGCCTTCTGCCACGCTAACGACGTGAAATCCATAATCCAATTAATTTAGCAATTAAATCCTAGTAATATTATAAACGCGAAAGTTTGTATGTGTAGATGTATGGATTTTTTTCTTGATTCACGCTGCAACGGAACAACGATCGACCTGATTTTTTGCATGGGTACTTTTCATCATCATCATCACCATTATTCATCACTACCCGGGTGAAACCGCGGGGCGCAGCTAGTTAATAAATAAATGCGTTGCATAAGCTTCAACTAATTCAATTGTTCCTTTTTTTTACTTTTTTATTAATAAACATTACTTATTCTGTAAACATTTCAACTGGCTATCTATAAAGGTTCAAAATATACAGCCGTTTAAAGTAAAGGCAGACAGCGTAGGTTTAGTAATACGGTTCCGTTATTAAATTTTGGGTACGAAATCCTAAAAAGCTGTCCGTACTTTAAAGATGGTCCCGTAAAATATATTCTTTCTTTACAGATCTACTTTCAATTGCAGCGGTCAAGACCTTAACAGATGTAGGGGCATTTTGCAACTCCCTGGAATGGTGCGCCAGGTACCAGGTGCACATAAAATGTAGGGGGGTGTTAGCACTCAAAGGATACGTCTGTAAGGCCACCATAGAGAATAGAGAAGACAAACACACACCAAAGACAATATACGAGTTGAAACTTTAAAAGAAAAAAAAAAAAATGGGAAAAAATAAAAATCTAATGTTGTTTACGTAAATTAAAAGAATACATTGTAAGCTCTTAATAAAACTCGATTTGGTAATAAAAGGAAAAAGTAATTAGAAAAACTAAAAAAAAAGGAAGTTATAACTTAAACTAAACAACAGCAAATAGCTTTTAGTCTGCATTTAAACCCATGTCCATGAAAACTTAGGCAGTCGATTCGTTTCTGTTGTTTTTCTTTAAAAGAACTAGCAAAAACAGTGGTTAAAACTGATCATTGTTTTATGAACACTAAAAGTAGACTTACCCCTTAAGGTTGATCAAAAATTTACTCAACTCTTAATATTGTTGCCGTATGTACTTATAGATAAGTTTAAAAAAGTAAAACTAAATACTAGTGTCCTTCGATTCTATGGACTAAAACCTGTAAACACTAGTGTTGATCTGTCGATTTTACGGACTAATACTTATAAACACCAGTGACGATCTGTCGATTCTATGAGGTAAAACCTATTTTAAACACTAGTGTTGATCTGTCGACTTTACGGACTAATACTTATAAACACTAGTGACGATCCGTCGATTCTATGGACTTATAAACACTTATGACGATCTTTTGAATCTAAGGACTAAGTCATAAGTCATTTATTCATTTTAAAAAAAGTTTACACTACTACACTCTAAACTAAAACCTATAAACACTATATAGTGTCGATCCGTCGATTCTACGGACTAAAACCTATAAACACTAGTGTCGTTCCGTCGATTCTACAGACTAAAACCTATAACCACTAGTTTTGATCCGTCGATTCTACGGGCTAAACCCTATAAGCACTAGTGTCGATCCTTCGATTCTACGGACTAAAACCTATAAACACTAGTTTTGATCCGTCGATTCTACGGACTAAACCCTATAAGCACTAGTGTCGATCCTTCGATTCTACGGACTAAAACCTATAAACACTAGTTTTGATCCGTCGATTCTACGGACTAAAACCTATAAACACTAGTTTTGATCCGTTGATTCTACGGACTGAAGCGTAACAAATTACCTAAACATTATTTAAAACTTCTATATTATCTCGTATTTTATTCATTGTAATTCATTAGACAAAGACAGCTAATGTATTTCTTGCTTTCAGTTTAAAGAAAAACAAAATAGGCAACATTGGCCGTTTAGTGATTTTAAAAAAACCATGTGATAGATAAATATTATTTACTTACATATTTAGTATGTAGAAAAGCGTTGTGTATTTTGCTTTAAAAGTGCTATGTAACACACTAAAGATCAGCACAGACGTTGGAATTTTAATCGGCGCATAAAAACTGCTAGAGAGAGAAGGAAGAATAATGCGTGAATTAGAACGAAAAGTGTGCCGTTTAAAAATCCGTCGTCTGCGATGGTTATATTTATAAATTCAAATATATACAAAGATAATTTTTTTTTGTTATACATAATTTGTTTTAGCAGAATTTTACAAAAGAAAAAAGTATAATGGAATAGAAATCTCACAGAAAGTCAACTTGAAATTTGAAACAATATTACTTGGTGTTATTAAAAATATTGTTCGACCGCAGACGATGGACTTTTAGGCGCTTAAAAACTAGTCAGAGAAAATAGAAAAACTCCGCGTGAGTAGAGCGAAAGAGAGAAACGAAACTGACGTGAATTTTTTTAATGAAACGGAGTTACTTACGTTATGTTAAGAGCCCATGCTTCGTGTGTATTCCATCCCGCTCGCGCATTTCATCATCTTAAGATACAAAATCGTGTAAATGTTATATCTTCAAAAATGTTGAAATTGCGCGAGCGAGATAGCTAAATATGAGCTCTTATGAGTCTATGTTTTGACTTTTGATGTTATGGTCACGTTAGAACACGTGAAGCCAACGTGAGCGAATCCGTATATTAAAAACAAAAGGACGAACAAAAATCGCCAGCAAAAAATCCGTCGTCTGTAGTTATTAATCTAATTAAAAGATTCGCTTGAAATGAGTTTTTTTCTGAAACTGTGTTATAATAATTTCTTTCTGTTCAGTTACAAACGTAAAAAATGTCCGAACCAAAACTCCGACATGCCGACTTTTTTGGTTAGTTGTAAGGTAACCGCGATCCGAGTACAACGCCGCGCGATGCCAGTGCTACGATGACATAGCGGACAACTAACGTTGAACACTATGCAAGCGACATAACGTCTAAATTGGAGTAAATGTGGCATTGTGAAGTATATAATTGATACAATGTATGTATGTACAATGACGCTCGGACGATTTTTGATTGTTTTCACTGAGAGATTGTGACTCTATAGAAATTGTATCTCGAGCTCTGCTTAGAGAATTGGTGAAACTTAATTGTAGTTTTTGTGAGAATAAAATGGGTGTTTCTTAGGCTGGATTCAGAGTGAAACTGATTCGGTCGCGCACGGTCCGCTGCCCGTATGACCTTCAGAAATTAATTACGGTCGTTTTAGTAGCATATTAGTACCATATTTAGCTATGAACCGCGCCCCGCGGTTTTACTCGCGTAGTAATGAAAAAATGCGTGCGTTTATGGCGATAGATCGAAGTTTTAAGGCCGGCCCTCACAGACGGCGCATTTTTAAGAACGCTGGCCCTAATAAGGCTACGCTTGTAAAACCGTCAGAAAAACTCTAATTCTAGCCTTAGAGTGCACAAGAAAATGCTTTTAATACTTACATCTTCACCAGTATTTAGAAATAGTATAAATGTGTGCAAATATATTATTTTAGAACATTCCTATAAAAAAAAAACTACGCATAGTGTGCAATAGACATAACTACCATATTCAGTGCAAGTACGGTTTTAGGGCCACCACAGACTAGGTCAGTTGAGCTTAAAATTACGAGAGTAAAGTTGGAACAAATTATCGGACGCGGCTGACGGACGCGACATAAAGGTATCTAGATAATGAATGTAGACTGAGCTGTGCAAACTATCGGACGTAAGTCGTGGACGTAACCTTGGGCTTACCTTGAGCGTTCGGACGTCCGACAGAAATCTGGCGCGCCGGATGTTTTTGTCAGCCGTTGTAGTCTTTTGAAAGATTGTGCACACTTATCAGTCGCGTCCGTCAGCCGCGTCCGATAGTTTGTTTCCAGCTTAAAGCTGCAAACAAATTATAGGACGCGTCCGTAAGCTTAAACTGACGGACACGATCTGGTTGTTAATATCTATTTAGGTATGTATTTAAAACTATATATGTATGTATGTATTATCAGTCTCTGGCAGCCATATCACAAGCTTTGCTTACTTTGGGGTCAGATGACCGTATGTGCAAAATTTTCCAGAATATCTATACTAATGTTATAAATAGGAAAGATTTGTATGTAAGTATGTTTGTAACGAATTGGCTCAAAAAGTACTGGACCGATTTTCAAAATTATTTCACCATTTGAATGCTACATTATCACTGATTAATATAGGCTATTTTAATAGGCTATATAACTATACCCGTGCGGAGCCGGGACCGCTAGTAATAAATATTATTATAGTTAAAACATTCACACTAAACTGCATACTATCCGGTGATAAGTCGCGGACGTGACCGAGCCGACCTTGAGCAATCGGACGTCCGAAGGCGATCTGGCGCAAATGTTTATGCCAGCCTGAACTGTACACACTCAGTCGTGTCCGTCAGCCGTGACTTACGGACGCGTCCGAAAGATTTGCAGCTTGAGAGAGACAGCAGAAAGTATTCTGCTTGTGTTAAAGTGAGACAGACGTTTGTCCGGGAATTAGTCAGTCGCTGTGGTGGCTTAGGAACACAGTCGAGGTATGACGTCATTTCTGCTGTACCATTTTCTGATTTCGACAGCTCTATAAATGTTGCCATCTTATCACATGTTGAAATAAAAAGATATAGGAGATGATGCCTTGTGGCACGTCGGCCATATTTGCATATCTGTCAAGCGATATATTGGCGTGGATTCTATCATACACTAAACTAAACATATCTGTCAGGACAAAAATTATCTGCCTCTCTTTTCATTTTAATATGGCATCTATTTTAGAGCTGTCACATTTAGTTTAGTTTAGAGTACATCAGAATCGGTGCCATTAACTGTCAAAAACAACACCCTAGTCATGGTATAATAATATACTCCGCCAGGGCCTATAACAACATAGCGCTCCGAGAAATAAAGTCACGTGGGTGTCCCGCAACTACGTCATCGATGTCATGGATACACGTACACGTGCATAAGCAAGAGCAGAATAAGTAACTTACAACAAGTTCGATAGAGATGACGATACACGAAACAATGGCGGAATAATTTATTTATGATCTCTTAATCTCTGAGACAGCTGATTTTCTGTGTTAACAGTAGCGTGAAATTATAACTCCCCAATATCCGTATATGGGATACCTGTGGGAATCCAATAAATCAATGTGGTTTTGATAAATATTATGTTTAATATATTCAATTCGTGCTTAACTTGAATTGCTTTGCTTGAGCGGACAAACGAAATGACAATTGAAATGCTTTTTGTATTTTATTTAAGAGATTATTAACAAATTTGTTTCCCAATATCTGTGTTCGTTACAATAAAGTGGCAACTGGACAGTGACGTCATTGCGGGACAACATCCGGAGCGCTAGACCTTGTTTTCTTGGATCATGCTTTAAGTGAAAGACGCCATTTTGTGCAATCCACGTGACCTTGTTTCGTGTTCACTAGAAAATGGTAGAACAGAATTGACGTCATCAATTTTGAGTATATCATCGCTGTCACGAATTCGCAATTACTAATTTTAAGAATATTGTTTATTTATTCGGTGCTGTCCCAAAAAGGTTAAATTAATATACTTTAAGTAAGGTATAAGTACCTTTATAATTGTTTTAAATTTGCATTATTTGTCATCTGTGTGGCATTTAAATTATTTAAAAAAATTCACTTGAACTTGACAACTGTAAAATTAACTTTATGTTGAATAAAAAGGTATTTATTGAAACTTAGTGATGGCTTGTTATTTACCTATATTCGGTGATCATTTTCGGTTGTTGTAGAACAGGGATTCCCAAAGTGGTCGAAATCGACCCCTTGGGGTCGAAATTCCCAGGGATTTACCGTGGAAGGTAACTCATTCCACATTTATCAGGTATGGGCCAAGAAAGATCGTGTGAATCGCACAGTGTGCGAATTCCACTGACCTATGATGCGTAGATAAACTATCAGGGCCCTGATTTTGTAACTACAAACACGCACGTAACGCGCCGTGTTAAGTTAGCCTCTAAAAGTTGGTCTTTATTCCAAGGGAATAGAGTCCAAATTTTAAGAGGTTAATGTAACGCAGCGCGTTACGTGCGTGTTAAAGTTACGGAATAATGGCCCAGGCGGTGGTGGCTGGTGCGATGATAAAACCGCGACGCCGGCATCACATCAAACAGTTCTTCAGAACATTCCCCGTTGTAAATGCGATACGAGATACGTTTGCCTAAGCGTGGCCTCCACTCCAGAACTCGTCTACCCCGGCGTAGTGGTTTTACCATCGCACTAGCCGCTACCGCCTGAAGGCTCATCCACACATAGATCAGTGGAAATCGCATACTGTGCGATTCACACGATTCTTCTTGCCTAAATACCTGCAAAATGTGGAATGAGCTACCTTCCACGGTGTTTCCGAGAAGCTACAACATGGGGTTCTTCAAAAGGTGAGTTAATCGAGTCCTAAAGGGTCGGCAACGTATTTGTGACGCTTCTGGTGTTACAAGTCGACGATAGGCGACGGTGACTGCTTACCATCAGGCAACCTGTCTGCTCGTTTGACACCTATGGCATAAAAAGAAACCCCATCTCATTTTATGCATAATAATAATTATCGACATCTTGAAACAGTTTTAGAAAATTTATACAGAATAGGTACGTTTATAAGGGCATGATGACTCATGCCCTTATAAACGTATTCTCTATGAGACGGGGCGAAACTCCGTCATAACGCCTGAGTCAATTAAAACATTAAATAAATTTACTCATCTCCACAAAAAATCGGACATCCCTAAATTATTCACCCCATAACTCGTAGTTAAATATTCAGAGACCACCCTTGTATCGATTAATACCCTATTTATATTCTAGGACGAAAAGAAGCGAATAAGTGGGTAAAATTGTGGAGGGACGGACAGTGGTTGTCAAGCTGTGAGACGGGAACAAAGCGCCACCGGCCCTCTAGCAAAGTCAAGGAAGAACGAGATTGTCTTTCGGAACCTTTTGGTCAATGCTTTTCATTTAAAGGAGAGTAAAGGCAAAACGGTTACGGAAACTCATAACGCAGTTTTTTTTTTTCAATTCTATTCATAGTAGGTAATGAGTAAAAATAATAATACTATTATTGTATATAAGTAAAACGGGGTAAAACAGGAAGGAAAAAAAATTGCTTAATGAAATAAAGATAATATATAAAGTATTGTTATAAAAGAAAATCCTTTACAAACAATATCGGTATAAATATTAACTTTTAACGTAGATATTAAATAGGAATAAACGCATAAAAAATTTAATACTTATTTGTACCTCAAAAAATAATTTTGAATTTTTTGGCGGAATAATTTATTTATGATCTCTTAATCTCTGAGACAGCTGATTTTCTGTGTTAACAGTAACGTGAAATTATAACTCCCCAATATCCGTATATGGGATACCTGTGGGAATCCAATAAATCAATGTGGTTTTGATAAATATTGTGTTTAATATATTCAATTCGTGCTTAACTTGAATTGCTTTGCTTGAGCGGACAAACGAAATGACAATTGAAATGCTTTTTGTATTTTATTTAATAGATTATTAACAAATTTGTTTCCCAATATCTGTGTTTGTTGCAATAAAGTGGCAACTGGACAGTGACGTCATTGCGGGACAACATCCGGAGCGCTAGACCTTGTTTTCTTGGATCATGCTTTAAGTGAAAGACGCTATTTTGTGCAATCCACGTGACCTTGTTTCGTGTCCACTAGAAAATGGTAGAACAGAATTGACGTCATCAATTTTGAATATATCATCGCTGTCACGAATTCGCAATTACTAATTTTAAGAATATTGTTTATTTATTCGGTGCTGTCCCAAAAAGGTTAAATTAATATACTTTAAGTAAGGTATAAGTACCTTTATAATTGTTTTAAATTTGCATTATTTGTCATCTGTGTGGCATTTAAATTATTTAAAAAAATGCACTTGAACTTGACAACTGTAAAATTAACTTTATGTTGAATAAAAAGGTATTTATTGAAACTTAGTGATGGCTTGTTATTTACCTATATTCGGTGATAATTTTCGGTTGTTGTAGAACAGGGATTCCCAAAGTGGTCGAAATCGACCCCTTGGGGTCGAAATTCCCAGGGATTTACCGTGGAAGGTAGCTCATTCCACATTTATCAGGTATGAGCCAAGAAAGATCGTGTGAATCGCACAGTGTGCGAATTCCACTGACCTATGATGCGTAGATAAACTATCAGGGCCCTGATTCTGTAACTACAAACACGCACGTAACGCGCCGTGTTAAGTTAACCTCTAAAAGTTGGTTTTTATTCCTAGGGAATAGAGTCCAAATTTTAAGAGGTTAATGTAACGCAGCGCGTTACGTGCGTGTTAAAGTTACGGAATAATGGCCCAGGCGGTAGTGGCTATTACGATGATAAAACCGCGACGCCGGCATCACATCAAACAGTTCTTCAGAACACTCCCCGTTGTAAATGCGATACGAGATACGTTTGCCTAAGCGTGGCCTCCACTCCAGAACTCGTCTACCCCGGCGTAGTGGTTTTACCATCGCACTAGCCGCTACCGCCTGAAGGCTCATCCACACATAGATCAGTGGAAATCGCATACTGTGCGATTCACACGATTCTTCTTGCCTAAATACCTGCAAAATGTGGAATGAGCTACCTTCCGCGGTGTTTCCGAGAAGCTACAACATGGGGTTCTTCAAAAGGCGAGTTAATCGAGTCCTAAAGGGTCGGCAACGTATTTGTGACGCTTCTGGTGTTACAAGTCGACGATAGGCGACGGTGACTGCTTACCATCAGGCAACCTGTCTGCTCGTTTGACACCTATGGCATAAAAAGAAACCCCATCTCATTTTATGCATAATAATAATTATCGACATCTTGAAACAGTTTTAGAAAATTTATACAGAATAGGTACGTTTAAGGCATAATAAGGGCATGATGTGTCATGCCCTTATAAACGTATTCTGTATGAGACGGGGCGAAACTCCGTCATAACGCCTGAGTCAATTAAAACATTAAATAAATTTACTCATCTCCACAAAAAATCGGACATCCCTAAATTATTCACCCCATAACTCGTAGTTAAATATTCAGAGACCACCCTTGTATCGATTAATACCCTATTTATATTCTAGGACGAAAAGAAGCGAATAAGTGGGTAAAATTGTGGAGGGACGGACAGTGGTCAGTGGTTGTCAAGCTGTGAGACGGGAACAAAGCGCCACCGGCCCTCTAGCAAAGTCAAGGAAGAACGAGATTGTCTTTCGGAACCTTTTGGTCAATGCTTTTCATTTAAAGGAGAGTAAAGGCAAAACGGTTACGGAAACTCATAACGCAGTTTTTTTTTTTCAATTCTATTCATAGTAGGTAATGAGTAAAAATAATAATACTATTATTGTAAGCAAAACGGGGTAAAACAGGAAGGAAAAAAAAATACTTAGTGAAATATATAAAGCATTGTTGTAAAAGAAAATCCTTTACAAACAATATCGGTATAAATATTAACTTATAACGTATTAAATAGGAATAAACGCATAAAAAATTTAATACTTATTTGTAGCTCAAAAATAATTTTGAATTTTTTCCTATAAACAACTACGGTATGGCGGTGTTGCGAGTAAGAAATGATGGGCAGCTATGCCTAATTTTATTTTCTTGAATTTAATTTTCATTTTCATTCGGGGCAGTCAGACGTCAAATTATATGTTTAGCTCGAAATTATTTTTCGCATTTGGCATTTTGGCGCCCCTTGCCTTGCTACCTGGCGCCTAGAGCGACCGCACCTTTCGCTCTACCCTAGGCCCACCGCTGGTGAAACACGTGGAAAGACTTGGACTCCACAAAAGCAGTGAAGTGTTAGGTAAGGCATTTGCCACCAGGTGAATGACTTAGTCGCGTCGTATAAACAAATGAAGAAAAACGATTGTTCTATAGGTGCATGGGTGGTAGGTACCTTGTAGTTACCTACGAGTAGGTACCTATACGTGATATGCCATAATAGTTATGGGCATATTCTCTTCCTTCACACTACCATTTCATTCTTGCACCTACTAAACGATTGCCTACTACCACATAATTATAATACCTAGGTACTACCATAGAAAATAATACAGTTGGACTGAGCAGCATTTAGAATACTCCGACAAGTTCTTTCGTCACCCATCTCGCAAAGCATTATCACGAAAGTGTTCGAAGAATGCATTTTACCTATCATGACTTACGATTACACATAGTACCTACAGTTGGAATGGTTTGCAGGTTCAAAGTCGATCAAATTCAGTTTATTTACACATAAAATATTACATTAGAGTTGACAACACCATGGCGTAATACTTTATTTACTTACTACAATAATATTATTCCAATTAACAACGAAAAGACGTCAAAGGAAAAATATTTTTCCGATTTAAATTTTAAATTAAATTAAATACATAGGCACTATATTCCCAAAAAAAAATTGGCGCAACAGGTTTTAGCCCTACCTTGCAGAGTATTTTCAAGCCAAATGTGTGGCTAAGAAAGAAATTTCATAAGTTGTGAAAATATCACGGCTTTTTGACAGCCGGCGCCGTGTCCGCCGCTATCGAAAAGGAAATCCTCGGCTAGGAGAAATAGTGTTCTGTGAGGAAATCTCTGCTATAAACCTACCATGGCACCAAGCCGCGGTGTGCCGCCGCAAAGATTACTTTGTGTGCTGCTACGCGCCGCCGCTGCGTCGTGGTACTCGTGGTGCTGAAGTTTATGTCAAAGTGTACTATTAAAAAAAAGCCTACAGTGTGGTGTGTGCGTTTTTTTTTTATGTTTTCATGTACTTTTTTGTGTGTTTTGGCTTGTTTTATAGTATATTTATGTAAGTTATTTTTTTACATTTTTGCTCCGGACATGTCACGATGCGTTCAAGCGAATCAAAGTGATGTCAGTAACCAACCAATTGTCTCACTGGAAGATCTCGTGCAATGCCATGAATGTTCTCAGGTTCGTTTTTTCAAGGGACAGAGAGGTTTAAAAATCCACCAAGGTAAATGCCACAAAAATGTTAACATCCCCCTTTCAGTTCCGAATTCTAATCAAGGTACCACTCATACCACTCATAACAGTCCTGATCAACCCTTTTGGAAAACTTTATCGCAATCAAAATTATCAACACCAGTTTTAAAACGGATTCCCCGAGGTGCACGTCTCTCTGTCGCTTCTGCTTTATCCCAGGCCATCAGGGCTGTTGTTTCACAAAATACAAAACGTGCATGGGAACATTTATTGTCTTTTCCATATGCTGTGCTTTACGTCAGTCGTGAACAAAACAATAAAAAATCTTTAACTACTCGAGTTAAAGAGAACTGCGTAAAGTACAGTACTTTGGAAGAACTTATAATACTTTCGGACAGCAATGTGGTCTCAAATCAAAATTCAAATTTTACTGTGAAACCCGTCACGGAGTCTGCTTTCTACAGACTTGTGGAAAGCAAACTCAGTGACGGGGATATAAAAGGCGCTTCGAAAATACTTTTTTCCAGTGACTCAATCGCACCCGCTACCCCTGAAACGCTTTTGGCCCTAGAAGGAAAACATCCATCTCCAGCAGCGGATCTTCAACTTCCCGAGGCACCAAAAGAGTCAGATGCCGTTATTGAAGTTACCGCCCTGGATGTATCGGCAGCCGTCTCTTCCTTTCGAAGCGGCTCCTCAGGAGGTTTAGATGCTCTCACGCCGCAACATTTAAAAGATTTATTATGCGGTGGCAATGGAGAAACTGGCGAGTTGCTTCTGAGGGATTTGACGGCTTTGGTTACACTTATGCTGTCAGGGCGAGTCAACGATGACATCACGGATATTCTTTATGGTGCGAATCTTTGCGCTTTAAAAAAAAAGGAAGGCGGCATAAGACCAATCGCCGTCGGTATGACCTATCGTCGCCTTGCAGCTAAAATCTGTTGCAAAAAGGCAGCGCCTCAATTGGCAAACCTTTTTCAACCAGTGCAGTTAGGTTTTGGCTCGAGAGGTGGCTGTGAAGCCGCTGTCCATTCAGTGCGGACATTTTTAAAGCAAAATTGTGGAGATGTGCTGCTGAAGGTGGATGTGAAGAATGCCTTCAATTCGGTGGATAGAGGAGTCCTATTGACGCAAGCTAAAGAAAAACTTCCAGATTTGTATAATTTTATTTGGCAATGTTACAGTTCTTCAACAAAATTAACATATCTCGGCAACGAAATTTTATCTGCTGTTGGCTGCCAGCAAGGGGATCCTCTTGGACCTGCGATATTCAGCCTAGCAATTCATCCCATCATCAAACGTCTTCAATCAAAACTAAATGTTTGGTATCTTGATGATGGGACTTTTGGTGGTGACTCTAACGATGTTTATGACGATCTTTTATTTTTAGTAGAAGAGTTTCGTGCTATTGGTCTTGATTTAAACTTTTCAAAATGTGAACTTTATATTTTCGACGATTGTCCTTCAAAAGATTTGGTTATACAAAAAATTATTGATATGGCCCCAAATATAAAAATTCTTGACAAATGCTCCCTTCGTTTATTGGGCTTATAGCGCGCCATTCGCCAGTTAGAGCGTCCGAGCACTCGCCCGATATTTCAAATATTCCCGCGCTGAGCGAGGAGGTGTCGGAGCCTGGACGGCGTCGACGCATTTCTTCGCCGGGTGCGCCATCTAGGGATTGCGTGGTGAAACGAGAACGCGTCTCGTACCGGCCGCGACAGAGAGAGACAAGACTCCCGGCGCGATACCGCGACTAGAGTAATAAGATTTTCTTTGGTGTAAAAATGAACGATTATTGTTGATTTGTGATTGTATTACACCGAATTATAAATATGCTTAGTGTCTGTGACAGTTTTATTTATGCGGCGAACCCTAAGAGCCAGTCGGGCGTTAAAACTGGCTGCCCTGTGCGTGGGACCTGCGCGGACAACGCAGTGAATAAAACCCGCGAATAAAACTACGTATAATAATAATAAAACATAAACATGACGCGCACACGCCGGCAATCGCGTCGGCAAACGTCTTTCGAGGATTGTGAGGAGGAAGCGGCCGCGGCAAGTCTGTCGCCGCCAGCGGCCACGCCGAGCTTCAATGACCTGGCGACAGTGATGGCGTCGCTGCAACAAGCCCAAACCGCTGCCATGGAGCGGTTGCTTGACCGCGTGCTCGACCACGAGTCGCGTCGCGCGTCGCCGTCGCCGCAGTCGCCGTCGTCGGGTTCGAGCCCAGCGCCCGCGCCTGCTCAGCAAGGAAACTTCGCGCGCTGCACTACGCGGTTCAGTGGAGCGCCGGATGAGAACCTTGACGCCTTCCTCGACGCCGTCGAAGCCTACAGAGAGTGTACCTGCATCTCGGAAATCAATGCAGTAAGAGGCCTTTCGATCTTGTTGACCGGAGAAGCGGCAGTTTGGTGGCTCGGAGTTAAGGCCACCGTCAAATCGTGGAACGACGCCGTGACAGCGCTACGAGGCGCCTTCGGTGACCGGCGGCCTCCACACCGTATCTACTTGGAGCTGTTCCGGACACCTCAGAAACAGGGGGAGCGGACGGAGCGCTTCGTCGCCAGCGCGCGCGCCCTGCTTGCGCGCCTTCCTTCCGGCGACCTTAGTCTAAAGGTCCAATTGGACATGATCTACGGCCTACTTCATCACCGCGTCCGAGAAAGACTCCGACGAGAAGAGGTCGATAACTTCGAAATGTTATTAAGCAAGGCGCGAGAAATAGAAGATTCCGTGGACGAGGTTAACCATGAGAAAGCGCCTTTACGGTCGGCGGACAAAGCGACGACCTTCAAATCACCAGCGACTACTACTTCTACGCCACCGCAGTCACGCCGCGCTAACACCTCGATGACGCCGCGCGAGGCGCGTGCTTTTCCTGCATCGAGTGGTGGCGGCGGCAACGCCGGCGGTGGGCTCCCTGGCAACAATAACAACGCAGCGCGCCGCGCGACCGCGACCGCGACCGCGAGACCGACGTATTCCGACAACAACGCAGCTACGAATTCTACGATACGTAATCGCTATTGTGTTTACTGCAAGATGTACGGACATGTCCGCGAAAACTGTGTAAAGTTATCCGCGTCGAAGTCGGACAGCAACAATAACAATAATAATGACAATAGTTTACAAGCAGTGCCGTCTTGTTACGGGTGTGGGGAAAAAGGTGTAATTCGGTCCCAGTGTAAGAAGTGTAACTCCACCTTCTTCGCAGTGGAGTGCGTTGACCCCGTCCAGGTTCCACTACCGACTCCGCTCGGCCGGACCTCTTTTCCTACCGGTAAGGTGGAGTGGACAGGTGAGTGCTCATTTTCATAGCGAACATAAGTTATTAAATTTATCGCCTACAGCTACCCCTCTGAGCGTGGTGAAGCGCCCTGTGACTAAAAATAAGACTAAAAGCAATAATAGTGAAATTAACTTGCATGACAACAATAATACCTATTTACCGGCTCAGTTTAAAGCCGTGATTCCCATGTTGTTTTACAACGAAAAACCTACAACAGAATACGCTCTAAGCGAGTTTACGGCGATTCTTCCTCTACCATTTTTCGGCATAGACTTCGGAACCCGACCTAGTACATACGCGGAGTTAGGTTCTAACCTAGGTACTGTAGGTAAGTCGTACGTTTCCGAAACACCTGAGACGTGTTATTCGGATCGTGTGGGTTGGAAAAATCGCGCGGCATCAACCCGATCAACTAGGGTGACCATGGAAAATGAGGACATGTTAATGAAATCAACCCGATCAACTAGGGTGACCATGGAAAATGAGGATAAGCCAACTAAAGTGGTCCGTGAAGGTAGGGTGACCATAAAAAGTCAGGACAGTGTCTATAATGAAAGTTGCAAACAATTTTCTTCTGTGAATTCTAATGATAAAAATTGTTCTTCGGGATACTCTAACGAGTACCAGTACAAGTTGAGACCTATTTTAAGTGTACAAATTCTAGGGTTACGGGGAGTTGCTCTAGTGGACTCTGGGGCTAAAAGCAGTGTTGCTGGTGCCCTACTATATGAACAATTGCAGAAGCGCAACCACCCATGTGAGGAAACAACTCGGTGGGTGAGACTAGCTGACGGCTCAACGCGCACTCGCCAGGTACTGCTCACCATCCTTGAAGTAAGGTTAACTCCGGAAAGGTCAGTGACTTTGGAATTTACGATATTTCCGGATGCTCATAACAATGAGACTCTCCTAGGAATGGATTTTCTGGTGGCCGCAGGTAGTATCATTCTTGATTTTGCTTCATCCAGCTGGCATTATTCCGGGAGCCATATCTCATACCCAATGGAGTATGAAAGCCCTAGGACCTGTACGGAGATATCGGCTGCTGAGACTGCCGACCTTTTACGAGACGATGAGGGTGTTATGTTGGGAGTTGAGGAGAGACAGCAGTTGGCAGGTTTGTTACAGCAAAACGAGGATATCTTTGCAGCAGGGGGAGCTCCGACCCCTTTTGCCGAGCACCATATTGATACCGGCAGTCATTTACCTGTGTCAGTACCACCTTATAGGCTTACTCCGGCAAAAAAGGAGGTTATGAAAGCAGAATTGGAAAAGATGCTGAATGAGGGTATAATTGAAGAGTGTGAGTCTGCTTGGACCTCGCCTGCTGTACTTGTGCCTAAAAAAGATGGCAAGGTAAGGTTTTGTGTTGACTATCGTAAGCTTAACGCCATTACGAAATCTGATGCTTACCCGATGCCGCTCATCGACGAGTTGGTTCAGTCAACAAAACGCCATTGCATAATGAGTACTCTAGACTTGCGTAGTGGGTTCTGGCAGGTGGCTGTCAGGGAGTGCGATAAGGATAAGACTGCGTTCCAAACGCCGTTTGGAACGTATCGCTTCACGCGTATGCCATTTGGGCTCAAGAACGCGCCTTCGACCTTCCAGCGGCTGATTGACAAACTGCGTTCGTTTGTCAACCGGTCGCTGAGTCAAATAGGGGAAGATAACGTCACACTACTTGCTTACCAAGATGACTTGCTTTTAATAACAGAGACGTATTCAGGCCAACTCGCGGCTCTGCAGGCGGTGTTTGAGGGGCTACGGCATTTTAATTTAAGGGCAAACCGCGAAAAATGCGTTTTTGCTCGACAGCAGGTAAAGTATCTGGGGCACGTTATTACACAAGATGGGGTGTCACCTGACCACGGGAAAGTGCAGGCGGTTGTGGATATGAAGCCACCAACGAGTCTTAAGCATCTGAGGTCATTTCTTCAGACATGTTCCTGGTTCAGAAAGTTCGTCCCGAATTTTTCTGCTATCGCTGAGCCACTGACTCGGTTGACAAGGAAGAACCAGCCGTGGACGTGGGAGCTGGAGCAAGAAAACGCCTTTGGTAAGTTAAAGGACTGCCTGACCTCCGCCCCTATATTGGTGCAAGCTGACTACTCGGAGCCATTTATCCTGAGAACTGATGCAAGCGGTTATGCGTTGGGCGCGGTCCTGATGCAGGGTGAAGGTTTCGAGGAGCGCCCTATAGAATATGCGAGCCGGCTGTTAACTACAGCTGAGCGAAATTATAGCACGACTGAGCGCGAGGCGTTAGCCGTGGTATGGGCTGTAGAACGGTTCAGGGGTTACATTGACGGACATCAGGTGATTGTAAAAAGTGACCATCAGCCGTTGAAGTGGCTGCTCACTGTAAAATCCCCGTCAGGAAGGTTGGTCCGATGGGCATTGAAACTACAGTCCTTCAACATCACGTATCAATACACGCCAGGTAAGGCAAACGTACTGGCTGATGGCCTAAGCCGCCCTCAGTGCGCCTTGGAGGAAACGGAGCAGTGTAGGGTAAGTTCCGTCGTTATAAATTTGCCAACTAGGAACCCAGCTGACCTGCGCACGGCACAATTAACCGACCCAGACGTCGAGAAAATAATTTTAGAACTTGAGAACTCCGACGATTTGACAAACACCCGGTGGTTAGAACGAGGGTACGTTTTGTCTCACGGTGTTCTTTACCGGTACGATCCTGATTCTGATACGGAAGAGGCCCAGTTGGTGGTACCGGTTTCTATGAGAGAGGAAGTCCTAAAGGAGTTCCACGACTCTCCTACTGGCGGTCACCAAGGAATTGAGAGAACTCTGCATCGAGTCAAGGAACGGTATTACTTTCCTGGTATGCGCCGGTACATCACTGACTATCTAAAGGGATGTCCCGAGTGCCTGAAGTATAAGCCCAGTAACCAGAAGCCGACTGGGTTGTTAAGGACTCCTGTTCTCCAGCAACGTGGAGAAGTCCTCGCGATCGATTTATTCGGTCCTCTTCCGGAAGGAGAACAGGGAGAGCGGTGGGTACTCCTGGTCGAAGACGTAGCCACAAGGTGGGTAGAGGTATTTCCCCTAAGGGATGCTACTGCTGAGACGTGCTCTCGGGTCCTGTTGGAGGAATATTTCCTGCGCTATGGATTACCGCGCCGCGTCATCTCTGACAATGGGACACAATTCGTATCTGCCGTGATGCAACAGTGCATGCACGTGATGGGGGTGAAACAAGAGCTCATTCCTTTGTATCATCCGGAGGCCAATCCAGCAGAGCGTAAAAATCGTGATTTGAAGGTACAGTTATCAATTCTTGTAAAAACAACTCACACTGATTGGCCAAGGCATTTAGCTCATGTGCGGTTCGCGATGAACAGTGCTGTCTGCGCGACCACAGGTAAGACACCTGCATTTTTGATGTTCGCTCGTGAGCTGCGCACTCCGTTTGAAGTACATCACGACTTACGTGGTATATTGGAGAAGGATAATTTTGTCCCTCAAGTGACACCATATTTGAGGTCTTTTGTAACCACTCTTTCCGATGTCAGGGAACGAGTGGAAAGGTCACAGGATATACGCAAAGAAGTGGCTGATAGAAAGAGAAGTAATTTGGAGCCAAAGTATAAGATAGGCGATTTAGTGCTCGTTAAAACACACAATCTAAGTGACGCGTCAAAGGGTTTAACGCGTAAGTTTATGCCACGACGTGATGGCCCGTACCGCATTCAACAGGTAGTTGGTCCTACGACATTTGTCATAGCAGACCTATCAGATAACGTGCTAGGTAAATACCATTATACGGACTTAACTCCGTTTACCTCACCATCTGACACCGTTCCAATAATGCCTAGGAAACGTAGAGGAAGAACGCGCTATCGTCATAGTCCTAAGCTGGATGCGGGACGCATTACCAACTTAGAGGGGGAGTGTATAGCGCGCCATTCGCCAGTTAGAGCGTCCGAGCACTCGCCCGATATTTCAAATATTCCCGCGCTGAGCGAGGAGGTGTCGGAGCCTGGACGGCGTCGACGCATTTCTTCGCCGGGTGCGCCATCTAGGGATTGCGTGGTGAAACGAGAACGCGTCTCGTACCGGCCGCGACAGAGAGAGACAAGACTCCCGGCGCGATACCGCGACTAGAGTAATAAGATTTTCTTTGGTGTAAAAATGAACGATTATTGTTGATTTGTGATTGTATTACACCGAATTATAAATATGCTTAGTGTCTGTGACAGTTTTATTTATGCGGCGAACCCTAAGAGCCAGTCGGGCGTTAAAGGCTCTCCTATTCTTGACGAATCGTTTCCTTCTTTTTTCGAGGAAAAAATTCAAAATTTCTTACAAACTTCAGACCGATTATCCAAAATTAATACACACATGGCTTTTACTATTATAAAATTTTGTCTTTTTGTTCCCAAATTCACCTACATTTTACGTTGTTGTCAGCTCTGGAAACATACTCAGCTTCTTCAAAGCTTAGACAGCATCGTAAAAAATACTTTGGCATCTATTTTGAACATTAATTTGGAAGGGCGGGTTTGGTTGCAGGCTTCACTTCCAGTGCGATTGGGGGGCCTCGGCGTACGGTCTATTTCTGGTGTAGCTCTCCCCGCATTCTTGTCATCTGTCCATAGTACTCAAAATTTAACACAAAAAATTCTTGCGGCTTCTTTAGACTATGTGGAAATAATTTACTTGAACGAGGCCAAGAATGCGTGGAATTTGGCCTGTCCAAACACCGATTTCCCAAAAACCACGTCTTCTCAGCGGCTGTGGGATGGGCCGATCTGTGAGGTAGTACGGAAGAATCTTTTAAATACGTGCTTAAACTCCGCAGATCGTGCCCGTTTGTTAGCCGTTGGTGAGTGGGAATCGGGTTTGTGGCTACAGGCTCTCCCATCGCCCAACACTGGCACTTTAATAGATTCGACGTCTTTCCGTATTGCAGCTTCTCTTCGCTTGGGCGCATCGTGCAGTGCTCCGCACCGCTGCCAGTGTGGCACTGCTGTCGACCAGCTTGGTCACCACGGTTTGTCTTGCAGCAGAAGTACGGGAAGAATTCCTCGCCACTCCAGCCTTAATGATATCATCCGTCGGGCTTTTACCACCGCTAACTGTGCGGCCATTTTGGAACCAAGTGGTCTCATACGTGACGATGGTAAAAGACCTGACGGAATGACCCTCATTCCTTGGAAGATGGGACGACCTTTGGTGTGGGATGCTACTTGCGTGGACACCCTTGCACCGTCTCATCTTCCGGGAACTCAGAAAAGGGCTGGTGTGGCGGCTGAATCAGCGGAGAGCCTCAAAAGGCGCAAATATAGTACCCTAGATAGTGGATATATATTTGAGCCTTTTGGGGTTGAGACGCTTGGACCGTGGGGACCAGGAGCCCATCGAATATTTAAAGACCTATCAGGGCGACTGGTCGAAGCTACTCGTGACCAAAATGCTGGCCTTTATTTTGCCCAAAGAATAAGCATTGCCATACAACGTGGCAATGCTGCCAGCATTTTGGGCACGCTGCCCACCGGTAGCGGTTTGTTAGATTAGTTTTAGTTTTAGATTAATTTTAGTTTTAGATTAGTTTTAGTTATAAATTTAAATTTAAGATAGTTTTTATTTTACTTGTCACAGATACATCTGTGTTTGAGTTTATGATTTGGTTCAAAACACGATGGAATAAACTTTCCTCGATGTAATCTCCGATTCTATTAAAGTAGTGCGAATTTCAAAAAAAAAAAATTAACAACTAAAAACTATGAGAGGTAACATAAATAATGAGATCAAAATTTAAAAAAAAAACTAAAAATATTTTCACAATAAAACTTAAAAATTAATAAAAAATTAAAAATCAACGAGCTAAGTTCAGAGCTCTTCGTTTATAATAATACTCTTGGGCATCTAACATGATTCAGATACCTATGTGGGTGCACACAAAAAAAGTTTGAGAGCCTCTTGGTGTGAGAATAAAAAGGGGTTAGACGGAAACGGATATTGCCTTCCGTGCTACTGCGAGACGGGCTTGAATGAACTCTCACTGTCTAGTTCTCAGATCAGACAAACAAGGGAGATATTCTTTAGTACAATTATCGTTCATGTTGAAATGTCTCTATGTTTCACCCTTTTTTTTCACTATACTTTCCGAAAACTGTTAGTACGGCACACTTACGTACCTACTCATTATTAACGCAAATTAAGAGACTTGTAGCAGTTGTAGCGGCACCATGAACAACTAAAACCGGCCAAGTGCGAGTCGGGCTAGCGACTTAGACACCGACTCGCATTTGGCTATTATTTTTTATTTGTTTTTATACTTTAGTGTGTGTTCCTGTATAATCATGCCAAGTTTGACGCTTGTACCGCTTGTACGTAGGTACCTATTACCGTTTGTACATTAGAGCTAATACAAAGATACGTAAAAAATACGTTTGTTGTAGGTATGGAGATTTCATTACTACTTTTTGACTTTTTTATTATTTCTTAGTTCTGTGAAAATTTCAGCTGGCTATCTATTACGTTTCGAAAGAGGCAGCCGTTAATAGGTACAGACGGACAGACAGACAGATATCGTAGGCAGGTAGTTAGGGTTCCGTTTTTACCCTTCGGGCACGGAGCCCAAAAAAAGGATAGCCCACATGCAAAAAAAATATGGAGGCAAGGTCGTCTGCAGGCTGCAGGGTTAGTTGTCTAAACATTTGCCGATTGGCAAGACATAGGTACGTACTATTCTACCAACATGCACAGGACCAGATGCCTTATTATGGATGATTCGGATTGTGATCGCGATCGCGTGGCATCTCACTTACGCACGTGGTGCGAGTAAATAGATGCGAACGGGACGGCATGCAATCTCGATCACGAACAAACTTCTATAATAAGGCCGCAGATGTCTTATTCTTATTCTTATTCGAGATGGGGGCGATAAGTCCTGCACTGACGTCCCGCTTGGGGTGTATTGTGCATTTCCCCCTACCAGCACCTACCCGAGCCAACCCAACTCCTTGAAATATCGGAGTGAGGCTCTGGGGCGCTGGCACAGTTGCTCCAGTGGCGTAGATGGTAGTGTAAGTAATGATGATGAAAAGCAGTCTAGCTGTTGTGGCGACGCGGATGAAGAAGGCAATGCTGCCTCATGCAACCGGGTGGCGATTCTAGTTTCTTCTGTGGCTTCACAATGCCACAGCACATGCTCTACAGTTTCGTTTTCTTTCATGCAGCCACGACACAGTGGACTGTCCGTAGCTCCTAGCTTATACAAGTGACTATTCAAGTTGCAATGACCGGTTATAAGGCCTACAATCAGGCGAAGGTCCTGTCGTTACAACTTTAATAGGTTGTTGGTGATCTTATTGTCAAGAATTGGGAAAGCGGCTTTAGCATGCTTACAGTCATCTTTCTTGTCCGCAGATGTCTTATTATAGATGTCTTATCGTGATTCGGATTGTGATCGTGATCGCGTGCCATCTCCCTTACGCACGTGGTGCGAGTAAGTACATGCGAACGGGACGGCATGCAATCTCGATCACAATCAAACTTCTATAATAAGGCCGGCTGCATGGTGCATGGATTAGGGTCCATCTCTCTCTAAGAGAAGGCCTGAGTCACAGCAGGGTTTTTTTTAATTTATTTAATTTGCACAATTAATACAGTTTATTGTTGCACCAAAAAACCACAGTTGGTTTGACATGGTGCTCAAATTCACCGCGCACTCACAAAATTAAAAATTAAATAGGAAGGTACACATATCAAACTTTGCATACATAATTATTTACTAAAATATTTATAGATCGAGGAAGCAGCTGTTTGTCATCGCTAAACCACTATAACTATCAAAAATATAAAAATACTAGCTGCGCTCGCTGTTTTACCCACGTAGTTATGAAAAATGGTGATGATGATGATGATTAAAAGTAGCCAATGTCACTCTCTGGCTCTTGAACTATACCCATGCAAAAAATCAGGTCGATCCGTTGTTCAGTTGCAGCATGAAAGAGGAACAAACATCCATACATCCATACAAACAAACTTTCGCGTTTATAATATTAGTAGGATTATATCATCGTAATTAAGCTCAATGTAACCTAAATATGTGAAGTTGCGATGTTGTGAAGTTAGTATTGTGATGTTGTGACATGACAGGCTGAAATGATGATGATGAAAAACAAACTCGTGAAACTCGTTATCACTAACTTCTCTCGTAGACGCAAACCCAATGATGTAGGTGATGTAATTAATTAGGTATTTTACCTGAACTTAATTATATAAAAATAACAGGATGCCTATTAGGTAGTAAACACCTGGAGCGGACTAGGTAGGTACTATTTCTGACGATGATGATCTTACGCCATCTGTTTTCCCAACGGGGAAAATGGTGATCAACAGATGGCATAATCCTCAGTATTATTAGATATTTTAACAATTATTATTTACTTTATCTATAGGTACTGCAGTATGTCATCATCATAATTTTAGCCATAGGACGTCCACTGCTGGACATAGGCCTTAGGCTTTAACGTAGTTCTTCATAGCACTTAACTCCTTACCAGCTGTACGAATTTTAATGAAACTTGGTAGGGGGATGGCATAATCCCCCCCCCCCCCCCGACCCCCGACCCCCCTTGCTAAAACCCCCTCGGTGGCCGACCTCTGTGCCAGACGGAGGGTACCGGGATCTCCATAGGAACGCACCGGTATCCTCCTAGCACACTGCCTGAGGCAACGCGCCCGGGAAATATCCATTGGGTAGTTTGTGCGTGAAACAGGAACAAACATCCATAGGTACATCCATAAATACAAACTTTCGCGTTTATAATATTAGTAGGATTAGTGAAACCGTATGGCTCTAGTAAATCATAGAAACGTGACGAGCAGTCTGCGCCTGATGGTAAGCGCCACTTCTCCATTTCAGTTACACTTACTTAACCACGGAATAGTTCGTTGATCGTATTATAAACATGTAACATGGTGCTATTAGCTAGGGTCATAGACACGACAATTTGTCGCATGCAATTAAAGCGAAAGGAAGGACGCGTATATCTGGCGACATCGAGAAAGTAAGAGTGCGACAATTTCACGGTTGCGACGCGCACTGAACTTGCCCGGAGATATGGTACTGATGGAAAAAATACAGTCTATTTGAGATACACCTTTTTTGAAAAACACTTTTAAACTAACACGGTTGTTCACTAAATTTATATGACGTGGTCTAAGAAAGAGGGTAGATCGTTATGTCTAAACCTAACTTTTTAGCTGTTCGACCAGCCACCCGCATTCTTCAGTCTTCCCGTGAACATGGTGCATGTAACTGCGCCGAAATATCGGGAGCTCATTCCACAACCTTACCACGGTAAATATCCCGTAAATATCTAATCATAATTATAACCTTTTTTGAAGTCAGTTGAAAATATCTTGAGGGAAATACTTTATTTATTTATTTATTAATAGGCTTGCGTTTGACCGCCACCCCACCTGATTTAAGCGATGACCAATGACTTATTTAGTAGGTAGGTACGTACTTATATAAATTATGTGCAGTTGCGATACCATCCCATAAAACGGTGAAGGAAATCATAGTGAGGAAACCAGTATGTCCAGGAATCTCAAATGTTCAAAGACATATAACATTCACCAACATATCGCACTCTTAATAAAACAATGACCGAACTCGAAATTTTGGCAAATTGAGTTTTAGTAAAATATCGACCTAAAAAAGCATGCTCTACAATCTAGGCGATTAAAAACACCTGTTTTCTATATGCAATAAGGTTTATAACTACTTGAGTCTTTATCCGTCCCTCACCTTGCGCGCTGTTACTCAGTTAAAAATTGTTTTTTGTCGATTCTCAAAAAGTTGCGATTTTGGATTCGGTCACTGTTTTATTAAGAGTGCGATATCTGGGCGAGCATACTGGATTATGGCCCATCCTTTTTCTCTGAGAAGAAGGCCTTTGTCCCAGCAGTGGGAACATGATAGGCTGATATGATGATGATTATATATTACTAGTAATTGTTGCCCGCAACTTAGTATGCGTAGTGTTTCATATAAAGTTTCAACCCTCTTTTGCCCCCCTTAGTTCTGCCCTTTCGCAAAACTCTATCATAGCGGATCTCTACTGTAGAGACTGTAACACCCTATAGGGTATAAGAAATCTACTTGTCAAATTTCAGCTTCTTAATTCAAGATTTTTTAAGATTTTGTGATGAGTCAGTCAGTCAGTCTTCTTTTGCACTCATTGGCGAAACTTGCAAACTATGAAGGTGTATAATCATCATCATCATCATTTTAGCCTATCATGACATGTTGCCACTGCTGGACATAGACCTCCCCCATCGATCTCCAAACGGGCCGGTTGGAAGCGGCCTGCATCAAGTGTTCAAGTCCCTGCGTTCTCTTTTTAGACGTCCTACGCTGCGCTTACCGGTCCGTGGTCTACATTCGAGAACCTATCAGCCATCTCTTCTGCCTACTGCCACTTCAAATTGCTAATCCGGTGTATAAGGTAAGGTAATGCATCGGTTTCTTCTAGGCAAGCGTGCTCCATCGTAGACCGCATTGTCGCTTAACATCAGGCGAGTTGGCGGTCAAACGCAAGCCTATCTATTATAAAAATAATTAAAAAATGCAGCTGGACCGAATCTAAAATGATATTTGAAGGCAAACAATCAATCTTAGGTAAAATAGAATTATTGTCATCTGATAACAGTCCCGAAATATCGTAAGGAAGGTGTAATGTAAGTGTAAACTCAAGGGTTCGTCTGTTGTCCGGCGCTGATAGTCCTTGACGTTCAGCATTAATGCCGAGACGGACCCATTCGACACTGATTGTATCTATGGGATGATGGAATGAGTAACGGGATGTGTCCCCCCGGTCCGTTCCATATATTATAATCTCCGGCGAAGGGTCAATGAAACTCTCACTTAGTTAATAGGGAATATGCATGTGTTTTATTTTTATTTTTAATCAACTGTTTACATCGTTATATCATAGTGAAAAATATAATTACAGTTGGAAATGCTCAAATTAATTTTTAAAATAATATTTAAAACGTCGAATAAGTTTGAGCTGTTTGAACGCCGCAATTTTTCGCGGGCTTTGATGACGTCATAAGCCAATCGTAATATAAGCCAAAATCGACGCCGATAAAGGCGATGTTGTCGCTTTTGACGTCACGTTTCGTTTCGACCAATGGTGAAGCGTTTCGCAAATTTGAATTTCCCTCTCATATTTTGCACTTTTTATTTAATATTTTAAGCAATTATAATGCAACTAAATAAAAAAATATTTTTAAGGTATAAAGTCAGAAGTATAAAGATTCGGAAAAAAAATATTTCAACCAAATTTAAACCACATGCATATTCCCCATTACATAATTATCACAACATGAAAACAGTATGTGTAGAGAGATCTTGTCTGCAATAATTTTATGAAGTCTGCTCTCTGGTGTTGCCACTCTCAGATCCTAAAAGCGACGTTAGATTTCCGAACGCCACATATCCTTTAGATATAAGTTTTTGAAAAGGTGTCGAATAAAATTTATTTTCTTTCTTTCTTTTGCTCCATGCACAAATCACGATACATATCCCGTTAATAATCATCAACATCACACGTTTGTTCCCAACATCAACTGTAGTGAACGTGAACAACATTTAAAACATAATGTAAAAGTTAGTACGTACATACCTATAAAAATCGCGAAAGCGTGATAAGCCAGGAAATTGTAAAGGAAACTCCGAATTGAAGCCGTGGCTTTTGTCACGGACAGTTGAATTTTATTTTTAACCGCTATTAGGAAAATAATAAAAGTACCTACCTACAGCCAATGATGTTATAAACTATAATAGATACGTATTACCGAGGTCTGCGCAGCGATACAAACACAGGTTAATTAGCTTGAGTGAACTCAGTCTGTCGTGTGTCTGGCAACGACGCAAACGTACCTAGGATGCGCGATTTTGGAGTATGAAAAATCATCAAAAATGCCATGTTGTGTGATTAGAAAGTGAAATACTTTTTTTTTCTTCTTTTTTTTTAAATAGGCTTGCCCTTGGCCGCCAACTCGCCTGATGTTAAGCGATGATGCGGCCTACGATGGAGCACGCTTGCCTAGAAGAAACCTATTCACTCAACAAACCTATACCTACTTATACTGGGACTTAAGGCTGTAATTTTCTATGGGTCCTAAGTAGGTATAGCTATAGTAACATATCGCCATGTTTTAGTGCTTTTTTATGAGTATGACGTCTCTATTAGACAAATTGCAGGCCTCTGTTGATAAGTATATCTAATAGCACCTACACTACCGCACATCCTGGCGCCGTCAAAAATCTCACCCCCACACAAAGAAGTTAATCATTTAGATCGATGCCCCCACATCTTTCTAAGCTGGAAATGTCACACCTTTAGATTTTTCCACTTCTTTATTCCGCGGACCTGCAAGGTGGAATGTCCCTCCACCAAAGTTCTTCCCACCAAGTTTCAACATGAAGCGTTTCAAGAAGGGTATCTACAACTACCTCTCTGGGCTGGCAAAGCACCGTCAACTCCGCTAGTGTTGCAGATGTCCATAGGTGGCGTTTATCGCTTATCATCAGGCGGATCACATGCTTGTTTGCGGCTCTTTTTATCATCATCATGTCAGCCATAGGAAGTCCACTGCTTAGTCATAGGCCTCTCCCATCGATCTCAAAAAAGGCCAGTTGACAACAGCCGAGGTGCGCTATTTTTATTTAAAAAAAAAAAACAACTAGAACCAATTTGGTACTTAACTAAAAAAAAAACAAAGATTATGTCGCACCTATAATGAATTTAGCGTTTCCTTGAGTTATCTGGATGTATTTAATGATTCTATATGTGTTTTTAAAAACAAAATAGTAAAGTCTCTAACTAGAGACAAATAATATTAAAAATATCATATAATAATGTTATTCGATTATATAGTTTTAGTGTCTAACCACTTTTTTGGCGAATTTTGTATACGCCTGTAAAAGGTGTTCATATCAGTGGGTTTACTCTTGACACTCGATTTCAATCGTAATTTGGGATTGGGATCGAAAACATGCTATTTGGTACTCTTCAATCGCGTCAAGAGTACCGAAAGCGTCGAGTTGAGTCGATTTTATTTAGTTCCATAAAATTCCACCATTATCGGTTCCAATCGTGCGCTAGTTTAGAATTCAAGAGTACCAAAATGGCATGTTTTCGATCCCAATCCCAAATTCGATTGAAATCGAGTGTCAAGAGTAAACCCACAGATCTATGTATGTATAAAATTTATGTATTTTTTAAGAATGTGTAATATGTTCACTGTTGGCGTATCTCTATCAATAAATAAATAAACAAACAATCATAAAGCCATCTAAAAGGCTTTCGACCAGCCTAAAAACTCTGACCTAATGTCAGAGTTTAGGCAGGCCACATAATTCGAAGTTACTTTATTATAAGTTGGCTTTTCGTGCGCACCCTACACTAGTGAGGTGATGCATGCCCGACCAGATCTCACCGAAATTGTCTCCGCACAATTTGCCGCTTTCCATATTGTCTTCATTGTGTAAGCATTCGGTAATTCTGTTACCTAACTGTGGCCTAATTGAAACGAGGTTGAACGATGGGCTTCATTCCATCTTGGGATTAAAACAATTAACATTGGGTACCTAAATTTCTAGGCGAGTACAATGAATCTAACTTAAGAATAATACCTACTTGACCAAGAACCGAGATTCGCATATGGCAGGGTTCCATAAAGCCATAACATTGTGGTCACGTTCATAGTTCGGAAATTTGTGGTTATAGAAAAATTCGAACGAACGAAGCTTTGTGGACTTACCAAAATTCAAAGATTAAATATCTTTTAGAGAGAGTCCGCTGTGTCGTGGCGGCATGAAGGAGAACGAAACTGTAGAGCATGTGCTGTGGCATTGTGAAGCCACAGAAGAAACTAGAATCGCTACCGGGCTGCATGAGGTATCATTGCCTTTTTCATCCACGTCTGCGTCACCACACAATACAATACAATACAATACAATATTTCTTTATTACACACCGAAAATACAAATGAAACTTAAACTAACATAAAAAACAAATATACGGCAGTATAATGGGCGGCCTTATCGCCTTAAGCGATTTCTTCCGGGCAACCTTTGGATGGACAGGACTAAAGAAATTGAAAAACGGTCGGTGGTGTACATAAAATAAACCTAAATAAATTTATATATCCCTACATTTATGTGTACAATAAATACACAATACTACATACACCAGGGGGGATAAACTAGACCCACTTTCTGTTAGCGTTAACGCCTGCGGAAAGATGAAATTGTATGAAAATTACATTAGTTTGAGATAATATATCTCAAGCTAATGTCATTGTCAATGTCATTTTCATCAATCATCATCAATTTCATCTTTCCGCAGGCTTTAACGCTAACTAAAAGTGGGTCTTGTCTAAACCCTCAGCTAGACTGCTTTTCATCGTCATTATGCAAATTTCCATCTACGCCACTGGAAAAACTGTGCCAGCGCCCCAGAGCCTCGCTCCGATATTTCAAGGAGTTGGGTTGGCTCGGGTGGGTGCTGGTATGGGGAAATGCACAATACACCGTCAGTGCAGGACTTATCATCCCCATCTTGAATAAGATTATGGATAGTTGATTGAATCAGGCGTCACTTTACGGAAGACCAGACGAAAAAAAAACTAACATATCATTAGTACAAATGATTATAACGAACTTTTTTATATACATTCAATTAATTTTTGTTTCAGGTTAGGTTAATTTTCACTTTTATGTTAGGTTAGGTTAAAATTATAATCACAAATATCTATAGAGGAATAATTTATCCCAAAATCCTTCTGTACTCGAAGCGGAATTACACTAGAGATTCGTCATTACGACAACAAAAACAATAATTAAGATTATGGGTCCTTTTTGCTTTGCATCGTTGAGTGAAAGAGGTCTAATCTGTATTTACCAACCCAAGAAATGTGAAACGTCATTTGGTTATGTTATTGACTTGAGTGTGCGATGATTACACTCGATTTTCCACTTTCACGATCTCTACGAGCACGCGCGCTTTTCTTGTAGTTAGGTACCTACATAATTTATATCATACAGATACATAGTTTCTGTGCACAAATTGTACATTTATTATAATTTATTTATTTAATTAGGTAATAATAGGCTTGCGTTTGACCACCAAGTCGCCTGATGTTTCGCGATGATGCGGTCTACGGTGGAGCTCGCTTGCCTAGAAGAAACTGATTCACTCGTGATTTGAAGACACCCAGATTGTAACTATCGGGGAACACCCAATCAGGCAGCGCATTTCACTGACTAGCAGTTCGCATAATAAAAGTGGAATCAAAGCGCTTCGTATGGATAATACACAGTTCCTAGCAGCTTCACCAGCTTTTTAAGGTTGCGTATCCAAAGGATAAAAATGGGATCCTATTAACACTAATAGGGTCACACACACGTAAGCACACGCCTACGCTGTCTGTCCGTCTGTCTGTCCGTCATTTCTAACTTTTAACGGTTGTAATCGGTTGTATCTTTTGAACCGTATTTGAGATAGCCAGTTGAAATTTTCACAGATTATGTAATAACAACAAACTTATTTTTTTTGCGTATTTTTGTATTAGCTTTAACGTAAAAACGGTAATATGTACAAGCGTCAAACTTAGCATGATTATATTACGCACTCTAAAATATAACAACAAATAATAATAATGAAAATAATGGGGAAGAAAGGTTCTTGATTGTAGACCACAAACCGGAAGACGCAGCGTAGGTAGGCCTCCCACTAGATGGACCGACCGACGACCGACGACATAGTGAGAGTCGCTGGCATCAAGTGGATGCAAAAGGCAGGCTGTCGTTCAGTGTGGAGGTTAAAGGGGGAGGCCTATGTTCAGAAGTGGACATCTTCTGGCTGATGATGATGAAATAATCGTCAAGTGCGAGTCGGTAATACATTTCTATTTATTACCAAGTTATAACTGGTAATAATTATTTGGATGACCTCATTTTCTTTCACCAAATCGTAATGCCATCTTGTACGGTCGTTTTTTTATTGATAATTACTAATTGTATTTTGTGGTGGTACGTACCTAACACTTAGTGCGCAAGCTCCTCTAGCACTTGGCCGGTTTATTTTTATATAACCTATTTTCGTGTCAAGCAATAAAATTGTAAATGGCGTGCAGAAGAACTGTCGACAATCAAGATGTTATCTGGGGCGTGCACCTTTACGTGACGAGTTTTCACATTCGCTACCACTCGTTTAGGAAAGTTTACTGTGAACATACATAGTAATCATCATCATCAGCCAGAAGACGTCCACTGCCCCTTTAACCTCCACACTGAACGACAGCCTGCCTTTTGCTACCACTGGATGCCAGCGACTCTCACTATGTCGTCGGTCCATCTAGTGGGAGTTACCTACGCAGCGTCTTCCGGTTCGTGGTCTCCATTCAACCTCTAAAAAAAAAATAACGCTTAGAATAGTAGTTATTCTAAGATTAAACGATAATACATTCAAATTTAATTTTAAAATATGTATGGTTTAATTATATTCAAAGGATATTACAAGATGAAGGAATATTTGAATGACTAAATTACAATGTTATTGTTAATATAATTAGAATAACTAAACATCAGTTATTTATAAGTTAATAATACCTATTTTAATTTATGGGACGTTCGTAAAGGGCAGGCTGTTGATACCATTATGTTTTACCATCTCTTTGTAGTCAGTGTCAGTTTGTCCTGAGTCAGTGTCATCGGTTTCTTCTAGGCAAGCGTGCTCTATCTTAGACCGCATCATCGTTTAACATCAGGCGAGTTGGCAGCTAAACGCAAGTCTTTAAAAGTTTTTACAATACATTATTTCTGATTCTGATTCTGCCCTTCAAGTCGCAAGTGAATCAGTTTCTTCTAGGCAAGCGCGGCGCGCTCCATCGTAGACCGTCAACGTAATTTGGTCAAAATCAATGTAGACCGAATTATCGCTTAACGACAGGCGAGGCAACGTACAAACGCAAGCCTAATTGTATCTTTAGTAAAAATGGTTCAAAAATCTTCATACAAAAAATCGGCTTGCTCCCAAGCGGGTCCAAAAAATATTTTAAAATTTTAGTAGGTATTCAATGTATTCCCAACGGGGTCCAAGAGTTAGCAGAGTAGAGTTAGCAAAAACACTGCTGACAAAAACTGTAATACATTTCTCTGTCCTCGGAGAATGGTAATGTTTTAAGTCACGTACACTTAATCACAACAGTTAAATTCGTACCTAAAATCAGAACTATTAGGAAGTTAGGTACGTCGATCGACATTGCCAAGTTGCCGAGCTTAGGTATCATGGTTTTTACAATGATAAGGGTATACCTATGAGTACGTATTTTTCTTACTTAGGGACCATTTATGTATTATGTAAGCAGCTAAGAGGGATTGGGTATATACTTTGCTTTTTTTACGATTACGTCAGCCTGATTCCTGATTTTCCTGCAAAGTTTGCTTGAATTAATATTAAATGGACATTTATTTAACATACAATTAGGTGGGCAGTTACAGGGGCTCTAATTCACCCATGGATATAAGAAAAATTACACCTTAAATCCCATTGAAAAGTTGAAAAATAAAATTTGCCCACAAAAATAAAATAATTATACATAATTCTAACAAATGAAACAGACAAACAAAAAGATTGAACTGATTGTTTACTGAGTGACTTTTAGAATACTTTTAAGTTTGTTCGGAAAATAGAATAGTGCAGCTATGAGTTGATCGAACTGGGGTCTTACGGACAACAGCTAATTGCGGCACCTAATCCGCTCAGTTGGAAAATCACGCGAACGTGAACCTTATCGCGCCCAGATACGGTTTGCGGTCGCGTGATTTTCCAACTGAGCGGATTAGGTGCCGCAATTAGCTGTTGTCCGTAAGGCCCCTGGACTATAATGAGTATTGCACAAAATCTAACATACTTTATATTAAGCCGTGGTAGCCCATTTGGGAGACAGCTATTAGACTTGAAAGCGTGAGGTCGCGGATTCAAACCCCGGGCCCATACCAATGAGCTCTTTGGAGCTTATGTACGGATTTTCATACCACTGGCTTTTCGGTGAATGAAAACATCGTGAGGAAACCTGTATACGTACGGAGAAGGAATTCAATGGCGTATGTGAATCCACCAACCCGCACTGGGCCAGCGTGGTGGATATGGCTCAATCACCCTTTCTATGGGGTAGGCTAAAAGTCCAGCAGTGGACTATTAAAAGGCTGACTATGATGAACATACTTTGGGAAAGCCAAATAACAAAATATCAATTTCCTCTAAACTAAGTGCCTATTATTTATTTTTAAAACTTAAATATTGAGTGCTTAATTTTTTATATCAATTATGTTAATCCTAAATTCTGAAAATAACTTTTATTTATACTTATTGCCGCAGCGTAGGGAGGCCTCCCACTAGATGACCCACCAAGAGTATAGAGTGGATGCAAAAGGCAGGCTGTATGTTCAGCAGTGGACGTCTTCTGGCTGATGATGATGATACTTACTGCACCTAATATTTTCGTAGAATGCGATATCATAATATCGTAAAAGTAAGCTTGTAACTTGTACATAGCACATAAAAACTTACCTCAAATAAAATTAATCAATCCTTTTACAATCAACCTCATAAATATCCATCAAAATTAATTCCATTAGCAGTATTAATTAAAACTCATCAACATGTTCAATAAAAATAAACAATCCAAACTGCAAATGAAGCTGTCAATGAAAAACTGGGCGCGAGTAACTTCTCTTTAACGCTTAATAAATAACATAAAAAATCCGGCCGCTATGTAAAACTGTTTGTAACAGACAATTTCCTCCTACATACGAAAATTAACCGATCTGGGAAGATCCCAATAAAGCCACGTCTCCAATTCGGTCCATACAGATGAAAACATAATACTGTCTCTTTCTATCCTATTTATAATTGTGGCGCTAGAGAGAGACAGGGCACTTAGATTCAGCCTCGCAACTAATCAGACGTGTCCACTGTCCAGCTGCGCCCACGCATCTTGTACCAAAATGATCTCAGAAAGCTCTCAGTGAAATTCAATAAATATTTAAAAATTCTCAATCTAGATAATGAAATGCTGTTTAAATCATGCTATTGTTTTTAACATGGGAATAAAGTTGCCGAAATTTACATAATTTTCAAATTATCCGCTTACTTCAAACTGTAAAAATTGAGATAAATACTTGACAAAACGCAACTTAACACGTCCCGCATAAAGTTTAGATTCCTTTTCCTATTCCCGATACTACATAAGTCTTTATGATATTGGATCAATTAATCAAGGTCCATGTGAGATCAAGTGGAACACTATTGCTATCTTCCTCTAGTTTATGTAAGTTCTCAGTATGTAAGACAAGAACAAGTATACATTTATGTGAATCCCTAAGGCTTTTGGCTCGACAGTCGCTGACTTTACAGGTTTTGCCAGGGGTATTGCACTATAGGTTTAAATTGAAATAAAAAAATAGTTTTTTGCTAGTCATCTAGATAAATAGCTTTATGTTGTTGAAAATAACTTCCATAATGTAGTGTGCAGAACAAATTTACATCTTTCTATTGTAATATTGGAATACAGTTTTTTATTATCAATAAAAAAAAAAAATTAGGATTGCGATTTTATATTTTTTTTAAAAGACGTTAATTTCTAATTTATGTATTTTTGATGTTCACTCCTATATTTCAACACACAAAAAAGCGTATAATTAATAAGGTGGACTCTAACGGTTTGTCTATAATATTTGCTTCGCTCAACGCTTTGATTTTGAAGTTTTTCAAAAAAAAATACGATGTAAGTAAGAAAAACATAAAATAAAGTTGGTCAGGATAATTATTTAGTTCTTATACTTGTTTTAAGTTTATTGTGTTTATGTTGTTTTAATTTTTTTTAATAATGGTTAATTTTGATGTACTTATATGGGTTAAGCCTGAAATAAATGTTTTTTTTTTTTTTTTTTTTTATACGAACGCAACTTCGAATTCAAATATTCTTGACCTATAAAATGATTGAAATAAGACATATTTCTAAGCTAGTGGGTTCACCAGAATCCCCTGAAGATATCCTTAACGTCACATTGTTTTATTCTTAAAAAGTGATAATTATTATGGGTGGTTCCAGTTACCTATTAAAATCTGAAATACCATGGTTCCTAAACTCACGACTTGATGAGAAGAACGGCGAGGAAAAGGTTGACGACACTTCCCAAGAGCGCAAGCCCGCGTAGAGGTGCGCGCGCGCCACCAGTCGATCGTGTTCACCCAACGGCGCTCATTCGCGCTACGTTCCATGTTCAAATTCAATTACGAACTTTCAGCGTAACCGCGCAACTTTCGACCATAGACACACAAATACCGTGAAAGTGTCAGAGTGCAAAGTTCAATTAGTCGTGATTTTCATTTTTTTAAACAAATGTGCTATTTATCGAAGTTTGGTGACAACTTGCGGTTAAAGTTCGCTCGCTTACGTTAGCGGATACTTCGTGGATAAAATTTTGTATATTAGTGATTTTACTTTCTTGTTTTGACGTATTTTGTGTAGACATTTCAGAATTAACATTTTGTTCAGTGTGAAACTACTCTTTTAATGAAACAGGTGCGTATGTTATTATTAGTATTTGTGTTTCTTTTATAATCAGTATCTGTTACTATGCAATGTATTTTTTTATTTATATAGTTATATAAATGCTTAAGTATACTTAAGTTTTAAGATAATCATATTTATTCGTATACCATGTAAAATATATACAATACAATACAATATACGCATGTAGGCGTATAGCTGGATTGACAAGCGATCTAATACATAATTATATGAATTGGATTACTTATGTGTATTTAATACATCTTTTAAATTTATAATACATAGGTACATATTGTCATAATTACTTAAAAGGTAGGTATACCTAAGTTGTCAGTAAACTTTTAGACATGAATTTCTTGTATAATAAATAAAGTAAAAATAGTTTAATTTGGGCAACTAGACCCATAGAATTCGTACTAATTAATGTCTTAATCTAAAATAAAGTAGGTAAATGCACACTGCAAAGGGTGGCATGACTACCATACAAATTAATTGTTTCAAATTCAAAATTTATACGAAAACTTTTTCAACATAATCATTGCTTTCTGCATTATTCATATTACAAAAATATTTATTATATATTAATTATACATGTATTTATCTTGAGTTGTGAATGTTCAAATTGCGACGGAGAGTACTGCGTTCTTATAAAAGGATTTACATATTTATTATTATGTAATTACATATAATTAAATATTTTCAAAAACTTTATGATGTAAAAATAAATAAAAACTTAGATACTTATCCAGGATTTTCTTTAATATTTTCCTTGCTTGTAATAAAAAGACTTTGTAGGCAGGTATTTTATTTTCATGGTCCATTTATACTTGTTCATATAAATTTAACTTTGATTTCTACATTTTAGATCAGTATCGCTTTTTGTGGTATTATGGTACCTACCTACCTTTGGTGTAAGTAATGGTGGTTTGGTATAAATTATTTGAATTATAAGCAGATAATATAGATACCTAGGAGTCGAGATGAGTGACTTTTGTAATCACGAACAATCATTTCATATCATAGATTAAACATCAAGTGCATACTCTACGTAACTGACTATCTATGTACCTACATATAAGCGAAACGGATTAAAATGAATGTCATTATTTTTTAGAAAAATAAAACTGCCTTCAGGACTATACCTACGTGTAAAAACTTAAACTAAAAAGTAGAAACTTTTCAGTTAAAACAGAGATTGAAAGTCCACATCAAAACTTTTGCTGAAGGGAACAACAAACCAGAACGGTATCTATGTATATATTTTTGGTTTTTATTGTTTTTTTTTTTCAAAAAGCCCTATTACAATTTCGATAAAAATAATATGGAATCAAGTTTAGTATAAAGTATGACCTACCAAACAAAAAAGAATCATCAAAATCAATTCATAATTGAAGGAAGTAATCGCGTAACAAACATATTAAAAAAAAAAACAGTCGAATTGATAACCTCCTCCTTGCGTCGGTTAAAAATACAATCATGAAAGATAATTTAAAGTTAAAGAAAAATATAAAGTCTAATTAAATTTGTGACCAAAATCAAAATGTTGTTAGCGGTGATCTACAATCCAGTAAGGTCAAAATTCTGTTATGTTTCGTTTTGTGTTTTTTTTTTCATGAATATCTAATAAGATATTCATGAAAAAAAATAATTAGAACAATCAAAAGCTAACTGTTAAGTATCAAGAGTTTCTTAAGGCAAGGTTTTACCACTTTTAAGCAACGCTTAATACTACAGATGACCATAAGGCTTGGTTTATTGTATTAAAGTCGCATTTAGCGGAGCAAAACCATGGCGATTGCACAGTGCACACAGTCGTGCGTTTCGCTACTTCAATTTTTGAAGTTTTTCTCATATTTTTCAATAGGTATCTATAGCTGTAGTGTAAAATGTAACCGCGGTTTCCTTCATAATTATGAAATCTGTACACTAAGATATCGCAGACAATTTTATAAATACCTACATAGGTATTTGAATGAATCCAAAAACAGACAGAAAAGCGCAAATAAGTGTTGCTTTAATTATTTTTTTGCAGCGAAATGTCCTTAATCTTGTTTCGGTTTTTGGGGGTTCCTAGATAAAACATTACATTTTGATATGACACCATTTTTATAATTTTAAGCTAACCATGGAAGGCACACTTAAACTAGGATGACCATATTTGCTAAAAGTCGGAAAAGAGGGCCTTAAAATAAATTCATTAGCTCACTTTCATTTAAACAATCGTATTCAAATAACTAAATAATCGTAAAATGTAGTTTATTTACACCAATAGGTAACTATTATTAATAAGCGTGCAGTCTATATTCACAAACCGATATTATATGCTTAAATAATGCGCAACGATAAACATTTATAATTCGATTAAAATGATGTATAGTAATCACAAAAATAAATAAAAATTGTTTTTATGTTTAAACTCTAGGCATGAATATAGGGTTCTTAATATATTCAACCTTTTGATCTTCATTTGAATATGCATTAGTAAGACGTCCCTAGGTTGAATAAACTTAAAAGAAAACATGCGACAAATATTTTATTTAAACGTCGCCAGTCGCCATACACGTTTACAATAAAATTATACCACAAATAAATCATTTAATAATATACGCGGCCAGCATTTTGGGTCCTGAAATTATAGATCATTTGTACTATCTATATTGTAGTTTTTATTTAGTATTTTTTTTAATGATATTTATAATTTCGAATTAACAACTTTCAGATTTATTCCTTTATATGTGCTGTAAGACTTTGCCTCTAGCCAAAATTTATGATTCTAGGTCAACGGGAGGTCCCTATAGGTTTTGATTCTCATCTCTAGGCTTTTGTTGCTTATAGATAGTATAAACGATCTTCAATTATTTTAGTTTTTTTAAGTATTATTTATTAGTTGATTAGTAAATTGATTTGTTTCCAATAAAGAGCATTTTTTTAATACATATTCACTTTAAAAAAATTACATAATGAACTACCTATGTACTACATAGTAGTTGTATCTACTAAGTATGGAATAATTGTGATTATTACAATTATAAATTTATAGGAAAAGTGCAAGAAAAAACGAAAGTCAATGGGGCGTGGGTTCGATTCCCACATAGGACAAACATTCATGTAATTAATATTTTATGTTTGTTTTATATCTCGGTGTTAATATCTATTTGATAGTACTATAAACCCATAAAAAATATAAATGTATGTATATGTATATCAATCTACTGTCTGGCAGCCGTAGTAGGTACAAGCTTTACTTAGTCTGGGGTCAACTGACCGTGTATGCAAAAATGTCCCGAATATTTTTATATTTGATTTTAAGAAAAATCCAATTAGATTTTTCTAACTTCACACACACCAAGAGATAGTTTTATTTTTATTGAAACATGTTCTGATAAAATATGAAACTTTGTTTATCTGTGTATATATGCATTACCTAATAGGAATATAGATACAAGTAATCAATAGGCATTTACTTCCAAATCACAATCTGGGTGGCAATCTATGCAAGCGTGCTCCATCGTAAACTTAACATAAGGTGAGATGGAAGCGCAAGCATATTTAAAGTAAAATATACCTAAAAAAACACTGTATACCTAATTGTATTATAGGTACTTAAAGATAACAACAGACAATGTTACGAATCCTTTAATTTTATTTATAAATATCAAGAGATATATACAAAAATATATCTTACCCGGACAAAAAGTAGAAAAGTAGAAAGTTTTTTCTAAAGTAGAAGAATGAACTAAAGCAGAAACTGGAGTAGGAGCAGCTATCGCCGCAGGCAATCAAGATCTAAAAGGGATTTGAGCTCTTTTAGTTATAGCAGCCATAATAATTATAACTCTAATATAAATTATAAGATATATTTTTGTATATATCTTATCTTATACGGACCCGGGTATGTCCTAAAACTGCGACCAGAACCACCGGAGGATGGGCAGCAGCGTCCTGTTAGTACACGGTGAACGTACTGCGATCTCCAAGCCGCCTGCCAAGCGTGGGGATTATGGCAACATCTCTCTCTAAGAGGGAGGCCTTGTTCAGCAGTGGACATTTAATGGCTGATGATGTGTGTGTATATACAAAAATGGATTAGAATTAGGTATAAATACAAACGCTACATAAGCGGTGTATAAATAACCATGAACAATTTTCCAGAAATATCTAGTGAAGTGTGATCAAACTCGCTCATCTGTAGGTATTAAAACTTCATTTAAATTTAATTTGGTAGATGTTTATGTCAAGGAAAAAATATTAAATTAAAGTGATGAATACTAATTATGACGATACTTATTTTAAGAGTTTATGCATTGTGCATACGTAATTTAACCGACTTCAAAAACGGAGGGGATTCTCAATTTGGTTGTATTTTTTTAAATTTTATTTTAATGTTAGGAACTCTTGTCTTTTATGAACCGATTTTGAAATATATTTTTTTTTATCGAAAGCGTATACATACTTTCAGATCGGTCCTATAGAAATTTCATCAAAGTTGGTTTTGTAGTTTGGCAGTTCAATCAAAATAATGGAAAAAAAATGTTCTGGTAAAGGAAGGCTGGGTGTGTAGCACAAAATTAAAAACATCACTTATGCGGTTTTCTCGCTAGTCCGCGAAAAATGTGCTTAAAAGAAAATAACGTTAAATTGTCTATCGTATTTTTTTTTTTTTTATAAATTATAGGATTGCGTTTGACCACCATCACGCCTGATGTTAAGCGATGATGCGGTCTACGTTGGAGCACGCTTGCCTAGAAGGAACCGATTCATTCGTGATTTGAAGACGCCCAGATTGTAACCATCGGGGAACACCCATTCAGGCAGCGAATTCCACAGACTAGCAGTTCGCATAATAAATGTGGAATCAAAGCGCTTCGTACGGGTTTTCGGAATATCAACCATAAAGCCGTATGTAATATGTATATGTAATATTTTTCGTGCCCGCTCTGGCAGTAACTTGTCTATCAAGAGAGAGAGAGAGAGAGGCCTAACCCAGCAGTGGGATAAGGAAGGCTGTGGATGATGATTTGTCTGAGTGTGTGTGTGTATATTTGAGTAGAGCTAAGCATGATGGAGAACCCCCACCGACTTTTCGTCGATTTTTTAAACTCCCGACGCAAACTGTGTATCTTTGGGTCTGCCTGTGGTATAACATATAACTTCCAAACGGCTGAACCAATTTGATAATGATTTTATATATTTTATATTTGTTTCACTTGTCTGAAGTTTGCGTTGCCAGAGTGTAAATAAAGAGTCTGATAGCTATTCACGGTAAAAATTACAATGGAAAGAAGGACAAACGTTTATGAGACGGATAAACGGCGTAATAACTGTGTTCGTTAGAAAAAAACATCGGCGGTATAGATTGCTTCACTCTAATACGAAAAAAGTTTTCGAATACCTTTAGCCCAGCAATGTATGGAACAATACGAAAACGAAAAAAGTTTTCGAATACTATCAAAACTTGTACTAAGGGTACTGGTACTTACTTGTTATTTGTGTAGCGGGCATTTTCCACAACTAGGCCATTCATTGGCCCATTTTGCGTCACCCGGCTGTAGCTAACCACCCGCCACCCGTTCAGCCACCCGGTCTCCTCCAGGAAAGCCAGCAGCTCGCTTATGCTTATGCTTATGCTTATGCTTATGCTCCTTAGAAGCTCTCTAAAAAATTATAACTTACTAGAAGCGCCCCGCAGTTTCACTTGCTATCCTACAGGAATAATGAATTTTTTAAGGCCGAAAAGTTGCCTAAAGATCTTTAGGCGATTTATTCGACGATTGAAATATGGGCCCTTATTTTTGTTTTTGTTTGAAAGGTTCGAGAGTGTTTTCAGCACAGACCTATATCCAAGTAGACGCCACAAGTCGACCTACCTTGCATGTCATATTTCCAACACAATTAAAATTATGACGATTAGTCGTAATTGAATCCGGCTAAAAGCAGTATGCTCAATCGGTGCCGCGACAACACGTGTCAGTTTGAAACGAAAATGGGTAATTTTGCAATTCTGAATTGAATTTGACACGCTTAGTTTTCATACAGTTTCGCCCGCTTGAGAAGTCTAATTAAATATAGGTCTGTGGTTTTCAGCTATGGTAGCTATGATTCAAGAAAATCTGATCAACCGTTTGAATATTATCAACTCTTTGGGGTAAAAAATTACAATTTATTATTGTGTTCCATCATAGATAAAGAATATTTTCTCTATGGCTATGCCAAATGGCTTTTCTACTTATAAGTTTGTTAAAACGTAGTTAATTCTGTTTGGTTTGGCCAAAATTATAGCAATCGACTTCACGGAAAGTTCAATAAACGAGTTTCAACCTCTATTTTTCCACCCTTCCTTAGAAATAGATATTTTCTTTAAATTATATGAAAAAAATATTACAAAAATTGGTTCACTATCAGCGAAGATATCGCGTAACAGAAAAAAACATCCGAAATGAGAACCTCTTTTGTTGGAGTCGGTAAAAATATTTACATATTTTTTTCTTTTGCTGAAAATAAGGCTTAATCTGGGCGGCTACAATTTCAAAGTAATTCTATCACAATAAAAACAGATTTTCCAGAAAAGTGTAAATACCACAGTTTTCCGGGAGCTTTCGTATCTTCGAAGCTTCCTAGCAAAATAAGGCAGGCAGGCAAGCTATATTCTCAGGGAAAAAAATATTAGTTCGTCCAGATTTTTTTATCTTTTTTTAGGGTTCCGTAGTCCCCCTAATAAATTCATTCTGTCCGTCCGTCTGTCCATCCGTCCTATTTTTTTAAACTGTTACGCAGGTTGAGTATATTTTTGTAACTCTAATAATTATGTGACTTTTTTTATCTGAGATAAACAAATAAATAATATGTATCAGGTAGGTAGATAATAATTTAATTTTTGCTCCTATATGATGGACGTATGCGGCCAGGTAAGTACACAAGTACTTTAAAATACAATTTTATTACGTCTTCCAATGATCATCCGCGGACATAAAATAAACATTTAATGGTCCGTGACGTCACATCCTCATAAAACATAATGTTTATCTCAAATGTTAGTTACGACAACATTCATTTAAAGTGGTTTTCCATAACTTGTCTCAAATCGTACATATATACCTAGGTTACAAATTAATATAGTTAGGTACGTGGATTGAAGATCGTAAATCGTACATACATACCTAGGTTACAAATTAATATAGTTAGGTACGTGGATTGAGGATCGTAAATCGTACATACATACCTAGGTTACAAATTAATATAGTTAGGTACGTGGATTGAGGATCGTAAATCGTACATACATACCTAGGTTACAAATTAATATAGTTAGGTACGTGGATTGAGGATCGTAAATCGTACATACATACTAGGTTACAAATTAATATAGTTAGGTACGTGGATTGAGGATCGTAAATCGTACATACATACTAGGTTACAAATTAATATAGTTAGGTACGTGGATTGAGGATCGTAAATCGTACATACATACCTAGGTTACAAATTAATATAGTTAGGTACGTGGATTGAGGATCGTAAATCGTACATACATACTAGGTTACAAATTAATATAGTTAGGTATGTGGATTGAGGATCGTAAATCGTACATACATACCTAGGTTACAAATTAATATAGTTAGGTACGTAGATTGAGGATCGTAAATCGTACATACATACCTAGGTTACAAATTAATATAGTTAGGTACGTGGATTGAGGATCGTAAATCGTACATACATACTAGGTTACAAATTAATATAGTTAGGTACGTGGATTGAGGATCGTAAATCGTACATACATACTAGGTTACAAATTAATATAGTTAGGTACGTGGATTGAGGATCGTAAATCGTACATACATACCTAGGTTACAAATTAATATAGTTAGGTACGTGGATTGAGGATCGTAAATCGTACATACATACTAGGTTACAAATTAATATAGTTAGGTATGTGGATTGAGGATCGTAAATCATATATATTACATACTTACTTATTTATTTTTGACGTGGGGGGGGGGGGGGGCAGGGGAAATCTGGGTGTGAATCAATATTGATAAAAATGAATCCCTATTTACGTTGGTCACGCCATAACTTGAGAACGACTACCGAATTCATTCATTTTTTAAGATTCTAATACATAGTTTTGAGAAGGTACTTACAGAAAGAAAAACTAAGAAAATTGCGCAGAAAATTGGAAAATTACAGAAAACTTAACGATGATCTTAACTCGCGGTTTTTGTGTGTTGTGTTTTGTTTGATAAATGAGGTTTTCTCTGGAAAATGTATTTCCCCACTAACAAAGAATTCAATTTTGTAAGAGTTCAGTCAATACTTAGTATTTGAAGTACCTACCTGATAATCTTAGAGGACACCTATATATTGTACCTACCTATCAGTATTATATTGTTACTACCTATCAGTAAATATTAATTCTGGGGGGATTACCACGAAGTGGACGTGTGCAAGGCCGTAACCAAAAATTCATTTCTGTGGGGGGTATTTACCTCATTAAAGCCATACCGCCTCGTCTTACACGGCCTGGGGCCTTACGGACAACAGCTATTGCGGCACCTAATCCGCTCAGTTGGAAAATCACGCGAACGTGAACCTTATCGCGCCCCGATACGGTTTGCGGTCGCGTGATTGTCCAACTGAGCGGATTAGGTGCCGCAATAGCAGTTGTCCGTAAGGCCCCTGCATCCAGCGTTTCCCTGCGGTCTCTTTTAAGACGTCTGTCCAACTTACCCTGCGCTTACCGGTCCGTGGTCTCCATCCGAGAACGTTTCGGCCCCATCGGCCATCTGTTCTGCGTGATATGTGCCCTGGCCACTGCCATTTCAACTTGCCAATCCGGTGGCCTATGTCGGTAACTTTCGTTCGTCTACGGATCTTCTCATTTCTGATTCGATCTTGTAGATAAACCTCGAGCATAACCCTCTCCATACCTCTCTCTCTCTCTCTCTCTCTTTCTCTTTCTTACGAAAACTTAATAAATAATAATTCACTATAGCAATCGAAAATACACGACTTTAAATAAATAGTATAATGAGGTGACATGTTTTTTTATGTGGGCGCCAAAACTATCAACTGAGAAAGTATTTGGACACTGGCTACTCAGCTTTATTTACTCTTTTTTTCTTTAAAAATTTTGGCTCCATAAGTTTTTTCTTTTAACTAGATTTAAGTATAATTATAGTTCTCAAGTTTTAGAAGCTATCGTAAAACAAGACAGTCACGGTTACATTCAAGCTAAGTAATGGGGCTACGTGATTTTCTCACGTTGGTGCCAAACCAGGAACTTCCATAAACATAACCCGAATTTGAATGATGTATCTGTGGTCCTATAAAATCCATCTGATATAGTGAGAGGGACTGATAGTACGACGTTTTGATAGCTCCAGCCTAATTAAAAAAGTCGAGTCATAGTACCCAAATTACATAATTTACAGATTTTAGATTCAACCAAAGGAAAACTTTTCAAAAATCGAACGCATTAGCGAGGCACGCGCGGGCGCGGCGACGCGTCGCAGTGCCGCCAACATTGACAGCTGTCAATCACATTCAATATGGCCGCCGAGCCGGTTCTACCGCTCGCTATCTCAAAATCGGAGACCACTGGCCGATGTTTTTAGATTAAAGTTGACCTATTTTTATGTTTTGGTAAGGCAGCTGTGGTGATCTGTTATTGTGGAGGCTAGTTAATGCAATTAGGAATGCCTAGTTTATAGAGCAATCGACAAGGATGGAACTTTCTAATGGCTACGCACGTTTAGTGTATACATCACTTCAAAACATAAGTGCATTTTTTAATTGTGTTTAGCCAATTTATTTACTCTCCGTGTGCATAATTGTAACACTAACAGACTAACACATAGGTAATTTTACAAACGGAGAGAGTTTTGGCCATAAAAATTGGACTACCCAGTACCCAACCCAAAGTCCAATTTGGTTTTGGCGTCAACGTGGAAAAATACATATCGGCTCGTTGTATTATTTTCATAAACTTCTGTATTTTCGAGTGTTAATGTGTAATACAATAGATTATTATTGATTAAATGCTCGTGAACGTGTTTGAGTGTGGGCAAGTGATATAACGCGGTGAAACATGTATTTTCGTGTTGCTTCCAAAACTCCATAGAAGCCTCTTGTAAAGCCTCCACCACGTTACTGGGGCATGAGTTGGACTTGACTGTGACTTACTTTGCTTTTTGTTTACCTCCAAAGTTTCAAATTGATACAATTAGAAGTACTTAGGTTAAAATGGACTCCCAAGATTCATTGATATTAATAGTAAAACCAATTTAATTATTTTTTCCTTTATTTCCAGACAATGACCCGACACCACTAGTGATGCACCTTATCGTGACATTTCGCGTTCCGGCGCGAGACTCTGACCTAGTGTTGTGAACAGTCGATAGTTTATCGATATCCGTGATCGATACCTGTGCCGGATGAACGCCCTGATGCTGACGACCGGCGGAGTGGCGGAAGACCAGCCCTGTGTGGACACCAATATGGCGTTTTCTTCGTATAAGTGAGTACCTTATTCTTTTTACTCACCTGCCTTAAAAATGAGTGTTAAATTTTTATCGCTCATGTCGAACCTAACCAACTCAAGTCTGGGACCTGGGTGCCCTATGTTGGAACTGGGTGGGCCCTAGCTCAGCAAAAGTTGACTAGAGGTCAAAATGCCACTAACAATGGTTGTAACGCTTCACCATGCTCCCCATCGAATCGAGACAAAAAAGGGCTGTCAACAGAGAAAAAATTTGCGATCAAATTTTTTCTTTGTCCCGGACGCCTTTTGAACATCAGTTTGGGACCTCAAGCTCTGCTAGAGTTGACCTAAAGTAAACCTAAAGTTGCTTCGTACAAATGTTACCCTCCCCCTCACCATGCCCATCATCGATCTGTGACATAAAAAGGGGGGTTAGCCGAGCAAATATTTTTGAACAAAAAAGTCCCGTTTCGTATTGGTACTCCAACCGATATCCTTGCATGACCAGATTTTTATATTTAAATAGGACTTTACTGCAATCAGATTCGATTCTTTTCAATCTGATAATTTGTGTCATTACCGTCTAAGACTTTTTGAGCAAATTCTAAAAAATATGTTACAATATATGGGGCCAGCATTTTCGGAACAATTCCCACTGGTAGTGGATTAATAGAATAGTTTAATATTTAGGTTTCTTTTATTTAATTAATTTTCTATAAATATTCGTCTATACATATATTAATATTAAACAATTAATACACATGTCACACACTACTTAATTCAAATTACATAAAAATCTAGTCTAATCAAACAGCCCGCCCCGGACCGTTCCTGGTGCAAAAGTGCACAAGTGCAAGTGCAAAAGTGAATATTTGAGTTTAATTAGTTTTTTTCCTGTATGTACATTATGTTCATAAATAAGGTAATCATCTCGAAGTAGATTTCATTTAAGTATTTAAAGTAGTAGTATGTTTTATAAAGTCTAAGAAAGAGATCCATAATTTTAACTTGGAAGATATCAAGCAACTGCCTAGTTTGTAAGCTAGAATTTGTAGTTGCAAAATACCCTTTGAAATGAAGTTTTCACGGTCCGGTAATTTTGTTGAAGCGTCGTTTTGCTACTGCGAATAGTCCTTGTTATACCACGTTTTCAACGATCTCTTAACAAACACGGTTTGCTAATTATGTAAGTACATCTCATCTCCATTCCACGACCAGAATTGGCCATCACTTTGCCAGAGAATACCTCTCATCAGTTTTTCCACTTGACATAATGAAATTATCGACATGAAACCGTGCCAACTTAACCGTAAAGTCGGACAATTGAAAGAACTAAAGGTTTTGACGCGTCGTTGTCAATTTGTTCGGCAAATATGATGGTGGCTCCCTCAGTCAACTGCGCAGATAAATTGTTCGCATAAAAAGTAGTCATAACCATAATGTAGGGAGACAGTGATGTCCCGTCGGGACTCCGATGAAGCCATTTATCCAAAAACTGCACATCGCATCTCCAATCGCATACAGAATTCTGATTGCAAGATTACTTATACTTGGAAATCAGAGCTTTCGATGCATCATTAACGACATCACTCGAATTAATTAGATATTTTTTGCACTGGCAATCTTATGCAAAAACACCAAAGCAGTTGTATAACACCCGTAATCGATATTCCGCTTTTTGCCACGTTCAAGGCGAAACTTTATTTGCGGTTTGACAGTAAATTTTATTTATTACAATGCATTAAGTTGTGGTATCGTCAAGTACTATGCAACCAAATTATTGGCAGAGGTGGACAAATGATGGAACTAAAATTTTCTATATGAAGCTGTCAGTTTTGGTCTGAAAACACGATTACGGCTCCATAACTCTACTCTTAAGGTAAGTTGGTCAAAGTACGACAATTCTACAATTTCTGAGAAGAAGGTTAAAGAGGTCACAATTTGCATGTTCAGAATGATCACCTATAAAGTAAATACAGCAATTACGGCACGCAAAAAGCCGTTGACCAATGAATTCGTCAGGCGGTTACAGTCCTCAATCGGGCACCTTTCATTTAAAAAAAGAACCATACGCCATTTCATGTCAATTTTTGAATTATTCATCGTGCGAATGCGCGAGCGCATCGATTGATGCAAACAAAAAGCGCGCGCTGGCTAATCTTCGCCCTTTTTCGCATTTCTTCGGGTTCACTCGGGACTCAGTGCTGCCAACCAACGCATTTATTATTCAACTAGTTTTTGCAGTCACGCTGCGCAAAGACATTACAGGGAATGCATTCATTTGATAAATGATATTTTTTCTGTAAAAATCCCAAAGAGCCAAATTTATTTTTTCAAGTAATTTTTCGGTGTCAATATTGAGAGATTCTTTTGTTATGTTGGCAGCTTCATTCACTGGCCATTCAATAAAAAAAGAAAACATAATGCTGCGTCATATAATCCGGGGCTCTCATAACAATGTTCTGAGAAGTGATCGTATGGTATTAATTTTATACTTCTCATATTGATTTGACAAGATTAACTACTAAGTTTTTTGTATCGTACATTCTAATATAACTAGATGGTATAAGACTTACGACGTTGTCCCGATAACATCTGGCGCGTGTACTTATCGCGTAGTGATTGATTGATATTGGAACCTATTTCATCTAAAGTGCTAATTTCTAGTTTAACAACTAATGCGCCATTATTAATTAATGGCATTCTAAATTCGTTATCATTGGCCGTCAAGCCAATTACAAGTAACATTGCGATGCTTTAGTGCAGAAAAAAATATAGTATACGAATTTCGAATTTCCGAGCGTTCATCCCCCGCGCCCGCACGTCCGCCGCGCCTCGACGCCGCGTCTCGACTGTACGTGATTGGTTTATTAATTAGGCGAATCATCGTCGGGTTCCATTTTTAAAAATAGGCGGGATTCTTTCTGTGAGGCTTTTCGTTTTAATTTCGGCCGGCGTTGATCGCAATTAGAGGTTGCCAGTGTTGCTTTTTGTCATAATCTCCTTGCGATAAGAGTTTGGTTTTTAATGTTGTTTCGGATACCTACTTAATTAACGACCCAATCTAATTATACGTTTTTAAAATTGCTTGAGACTGTATATCATTCGATTTTATTGATATCAGCTTTAATAGATCACTAAGTCTAAATACATTTAAACCGATGTAACTTCCTGACTACGCAAACTAAGTGCTATGCACATTTTCAACAGTTCAGTTTGGATGCTTAAAAAACCGCTAATTGTTTTAGTAAATTATTACAATTCTTAACAAAATTACATGTCATATAAGGCACTAACTGTAGTTCCTGAAAGACAAAGACAGTTAAAGGAGATATCAGGCCTATTCTGTCATAAAACTCACTGAACTAAACCAATTTGACAGGACTAAAATTATCTGCCTCTCTTTTCATTTTAATACGTGAGAGAAGGATGGCAACAATTTAAGTGCTGTCAAATTTAGTTTAGTTTAGAGTGCATCAGAATCGATGCCAATTTATGTCTTAGTACAAGTATCGTGTGTGCTGTCAGTGATGACATATGGTACTGAGACGTGGTCCTTAACTGTTGGCCTTTTGGAAAAACTCAGAGTCAAACAGCGGGCAATGGAGAGAGCTATGCTCGGAGTTTCTTTGCGCGATAAAATCCGAAACGTGGATATTCGCCAAAGAACCAGAGTCACCGACATAGCTGTTAAAATTTGCAAGTTGAAGTGGCAATGGGCAGGCCACATCGCTCGAAGAACCGATAACCGATGGGGTAGAAAGGTTCTGGAGTGGAGACCACGAACCGGAAGACGCAGCGTAGGGAGGCCTCCCACTAGATGGACCGACGACATTGTGAGAGTCGCGGGCATCCAGTGGATGCAAAAGGCAGGCTGTCATTCAGTGTGGAGGTTAAAGGGGGAGGCCTATGTTCAGCAGTGGACGTCTTCTGGCTGATAATGACGATAATGATAAGTATCGTTCGTGATTAAATGTTGCCATTTTTGACAAAAAAAAATAGGTATACCTACCGTTAAACCGTTTAACGCAAAAACTGCAAGTACGGCTCACTTACTAATATTTCGCGCATACTAAGATATTGTAGCGACAACAAAGAACTAATAGTTAATATTTGAAAAGAAAAGGCGACAAGGTTGCCTTGCCTGATTTAGGCTAGATGCGTTCGCACTCGCCAGGGCACCTGATTTTTGGGCGCTAATGGTCTCGATTGTGTTGCTATCCTTACATTCACGTTAGGGTTGCCACCCGGACTTTATAATAAAGTATTGTACTCTATTTTTGCCAAACGTACTTTATACTTTATGAGGGCAGTATAGTACGTGAAAATACTTTATTTTTACCTGTGAAGATTTTTTTTAATAGACTTCTATTTTTTACGTGTAACAGAACGGACTGCTTTGGAGAACGTAACCAAAAACGTCAATGTCAATATCATGTCATGTCGACTTGTCATTATTGAAATATGTATGAAAAAGAAATAGTTTGGTAAATAAATAGTACTTTATTTTCAGATGTTGTACTTTTTTTTAGCCTAAAAAATTAAATATACTCTATTTGCTTAAAAAAAAGGTGGCAACCCTAATTCACGTTGAAATTAGAATACGCAGATAAATTTAGTCCTGTCCGGTTATTTAAGTATACTAGGTAGGTAGGCACCTATATAATTACAATAGGAAGGTATGTTTATAATCAAAAACAAATACATAACTAACCTACATAATTATACTTCTTACAGCTATAATAAGAGTCAAGGTACTTAAAAAAGAGGTCACGTAAAACTTAACTTTTCGAATCTCTACGAAAATAGATTTTTAAAAAAGAAAGTTTCAAAAATCGATTCTGGCCAGTGAGGTCACCAGAAAAATAACTAAAAAAGTTTATTCGCCGTCCGCCAAAGTTATGTCTCCCGTTGAATACCGTTAGGATGCCTTCCAAGTTTAAAAAGTTATAAAAAATATTGAAAACTATTCCAATTGCCAGTATTCGGAATGCGTTTTGTCTCGCGTCGTTTAATAAAGAGGTTTTTTGCACATAATCATAATCAATTTATTTATTGGTACACTCAGATTAAATTAAATTGTATTTTTATCTGTGGCAGCATAATATATAATGTTTCTTTTGTTCGAAATACCATGAGATATTAATTTTATTATGGCGTTCTATATGTTATTAATACTTGCACATTGTTTTTTTTCCTCTGTGGGGAGTTTGGCGTCGCACTATTACTATCAATTATACTTAATCAAGTCAGTCATAGTCAGAGTCAAGAAAATTAAGTCACGGTCAAGTCCAAGTCATGCCCTAGTAAAGTGGTGGAGACTTTTCAAGAGGCTTCTATGGAGCTTTGGAAAGAACACAATAATACATGTTTCACCGCTTTATATCACATTCCACACTCGAGTACGTCCACGAACACTTAATAAATAATCATCATCATCATCATTTCAGCCATAGGACGTCCACTGCTGGACATAGGCCTCCCCCATCGATCTCCAAAAGGGCCGGTTGGAAGCGGCCTGCATTCAGCGTTTCTCTGCGGTCTCTTTTAGGTCGTCTGTCCATCTTGTGGGCGGACGTCCTACGCTGCGCTTACCGGTCCGTGGTCTCCATTCCAGAACCTTTCGACCCCATCGGCCATCTGTTCTGCGTGATATGTGCCTTGCCCACTGCCACGTCAACTTGCTAATATGGTGGGCTATGTTGGTGACTTTCGTTCGTCTACGGATCTGCTCATTTCTGATTCGATCTCGTAGAGAAACCCCGAGCATAGCCCTCTCCATAGCTCGTTGTGCGACGTTGAGCTTGCTTATGAGGCCCATAGTGAGAGACCACATTTCAGTGCCGTATGTCATCACTGGTAACACACACTGGTCGAAGACTTTCGTCTTGAGGCACTGAGGTATTTTGGATGAGAAGACGTTGCGAAGTTTACCGAACGCTGCCCAGCCGAGTTGGATTCGCCGATTGACCTGTTTCTTGAAGTTGGACCTACCTAGTTCGACTGTTTGTCCTAGGTAGACGTACACGTAATAAATAATAATCCAGCATTATTACACGTTAACGCTCTAAAATACACAAGTTAATTTAGGAAAATAATATACAATGAGACTACATGTTTTTCACGTTGGTGCCAAAACCGCCAATGCGTACTTTAATATTACTCTCTATTTATCTGCACTAAAATCCAATACAGATTTCAAGGCTTTCACAAAGACTTGAAAACAGTTCTTTAGATCTTTAATTAAGGAAAATAGATAAGAAATCGCCAAAGAGCCAACAAGGAAAATCATAAAATTATCAGAAGGAATAACTTACAAGAAAAAATATCAACAAGATTGTTGCAAAAATGCACGCAAATACAAAGTGCTTATAAATTAGTACAATGACTGACGTTTCGTTTATATGGCAATTGGCTACAACAAATTTCTTACAAAAATACCTAGACAGCCGTTCTAATAAAAAAAAACTTTTTTGTGGACACAAATATTCATCATCATCATCATTGTTTCAGCCATAGGACGTCCACTGCTGGACATAAGCCTCCCCCCATCGATCTCCAAAAGGGCCGGTTGGAAGCGGCCTGCATCCAGCGTTTCCCTGCGGTCTCTTTTAGGTCGTCTGTCCATCTTGTGGGTGTATGTCCTACGCTGCGCTTACCGGTCCGGGCACACAAATTAGTTTCTTTTTAATGTTGGTTTGGTTTTAATCTGGTTTTTAACCATGATTAAAGTTTCCAATCACTAGCTCGCTTCTTTTGACTCCGTTTTACCAGTCGTCCGCCCGACGTCTGATTTAGGTTGTTTGAAGAAATATATTTAACTATATTATACACGTAGTACAGTATTTAGTATAGTATTGTGATATATGCAAGAGATGATTATATACTAGTAACTAAAACGTTTTTCCTTTCAAGTTGGTATGTTGTCGACTTGGATTACGTTGCATCAATTTGCGCGGTTATAGCAGACCGTACCAATCATATTTTGATTATAAACAGTTGAAGATATAAATAAGTTTTAGAAACATAATTGGTGAAACTTTTCCCGATTAAATAATCCGCCGTAAATAGGCCTTATAAAATAACCCGGGTATGTCCTAAAACTGCGACTAGAACCTCCGGAGGATGGGCAGCAGCGTCCTATTAGTACACGGTCAACGTACTGCGATCCCCAAGCTGCCTGCCAGGCATGGGGATTATGGCAACATCCCTCTATAAGAGGGAGGCCTTTGTTCAGCAGTGGACGTGAGGCCTTCTAATAGTTTTTTCTCCGAATCTAGAAGTTCTTGACAATACGTTCTAGAAGTTCTTTTTCATATTACGAAAACATATGACTAAATGTGATTTATTCACTGCTACTACAAGTAAAAAAAAGTAAATGCTTGCTGGACCAGAGCGTAGACAAAACAAACAGACGGACAAGCAAATTTACAAACGTATAAAGAAATTGAAAGGTACCGGCCAGGCGATGCTATCGCAAAATTATTTCCAATTTCACCGTTTTGCGTCTCCGACGTCGAGATTTGTATTTTAGCGATCCCTGGTTTAAATTGGTAAACGGTTTTTAGTGGCGTACCATCAGATGAGTTAATGGCCATACGTAGATGATATACGACAGATAAATAAAAAAAAAAAATGCTTTGTCGCGTTTAAAAAGGAGATTTCTTTTACGCAAGTTTGTTTCGTGGATAGAAAAATATTTAAAGTTTTAATGTAACTTAAATTGTGGATGGTTTGGGAAAGTCCATTGAAACATTTCCAAGATCACCATGATAAACACAAACAAAATGATATATCTTCTCTATTTTTATTTACATCTCTACATGCTATAAAATAGAGTCGCTTTGCGCGTCTGTCTGTATATCCGCTAACTCCTCATAAACCACGTACTCTTGATTTGAAGACATAGATTGTAACTATCGAGGAACATCCATTCAGACAGCGCATTCTTCAAGTCGTGGTCGCGAGTGAATCGGGTTTCTTCTAGGATAGCGTGCTCCATCGTAAACCGCATCATCGTTTAACATGAGGCGAGTTGGTGGTCAAACGCAATATTTCTTTATTACAAAAAAGTATGAACCATACGGAACCCGTCGCATACTGTGATCCAGTATCTTACCAGATTTTATTTAAGTTTTATTTCGTCGCTGGTCGCGCTCAGGCCAACCCATAAATTATAGTTCGGTAGCTCTGTTAAAGGGGTTTCGGTATTTTTTCTTATTTTGCTTAGCCCATTGAAGAATTTATGTCCCTGTCTTACTTAGTAGTGGCGGTCAGTAGACCTGTCTGTCTGTAGATGCTGGTAGCTATGCGAGCCAATATTTTTGTTAGTTCAAGGCTAGCTTGATCAAAAATGCTTGTACTTCAGCAGTGACAAACGGAAAGTAAGAAGAGCTGTCTAAGCTCAAAATCTTGCACGACAAAATTATGCACCGCATTCATCAATGAGTGTTTTTTGGCTGAAGATGGAACACGTTGATCTAGAAGATATCTATCACTCTAGCCTTGAAAATGCCTAGATTGTAGTTCTCAGGAAACAAGGAGGGCGGCAGGTTCCATTCTTGGGCAGTCATCATAGTCAGTCAGCCCTTTAACAGTCCACTGCTGGACTTGAAGCCTACCCCGAAAGGGTGATTGGGCCATATCCACCACGCTGGCCCAGTATGGGTTAATGGGTTCACATACGCCATTGAATTTCTTCTCCGTACGTATGCAGGTTTCCTCACGATGTTTTCCTTCACCGAAAAGCCAGTGGTATGAAAATCCGTACATAAGCTCCAAAGAGCTCATTGGTACAGGCCCGGGGTTTAAACCTGCGACTTCACTCTTTCAAGTCTAGCGGGCTCCCAAATGGGCTACCACGGCTATAACGGCTATATTTTGGGCAGTACGTATCATAAATGACGACCCAAATCGGTGTGTACGATCTTTGTGTTTAGTAGATGTGACATCTCTATGTGCCATGTAATTTCACTACAACTTTCCATCATTCCCTTCCCTGTCTTGAGCAAGTTTCTGCGGATCATTCTCGATAGATCCATTGCTAAAATCCATAATGGATCCATAGAGTTTTTTCTGTCCTTAAAGATCACATTTTAAAATTATGGATCTATCAAGAACTTTTTTTCTCACTAGATCTATTAGTAGTTCCTCGATGAATATGCTATGAATGAAAGTCCTATTTCCGCAGAGTTTTTTCTCTATTTTATTTTACTTTTTTGTTGTCTATTAACCACGTGGATGGACACAGTTATAAGTAATTTTGTTGTATAGTAACCACGTGGATGGATACAGTTATAAGTTATTTTGTTGTATAGTAGGTAACCACATGGATGAATACGTTTATAAGTCATTTTGTTGTATACTATAGTAACCACGTGGATGGATACAGTTATAAGTTATTTTGTTGTATAGTAGCTAACCACATGGATGGATACGTTAATAAGTCATTTTATTGTTTAGTAACCACGTGGATGGATACAGTTATAAGTAATTTTGTTGTATAGTAGGTAACCACATGGATGGATACGTTAATAAGACATTTTGTTGTATAGTAACCACGTGGATGGATACAGTTATAAGTAATTTTGTTGTATAGTAGGTAACCACATGGATGGATACGTTAATAAGACATTTTGTTGTATAGTAACCACGTGGATGGATACGTTTAGTTATTTTTACTATCAAATGGAATTCCAGTAATTACCCACTTCCTGTATGTGCCTAAATAATAACCGATTGAAATTAATCATTATTTTAATATAATTAACTAACTTCCTGTTGGGATTTCCCTTAAGTCGGTTTAAAAGGAACTTATTAGATATTATAAACTCGTGTAGTAATAAAATAACACAGTAGCCCCCGTTCTATCATAAATGACAGATTTCTGAGGAGGTAAACATTAAAAAAAGTACAAACAAATTGAGAACCCCTTCCTTTTCCTTTTTAAGTCGGTTAAAAAGAACTTGTTAGATGTAATAAACTCGTGTAGTCGTAATAAAATAACACAGTAGCCCGGGTTCTACGGAAGCAGACACGTGCCGCCAGCCGCCAGTCGTGACTGTCCGCGGCTGATAGTAATTTACCGGGCCCTGCACTTCATGCATAGACTGCGATAGTTCTGATACTAAACGAATTAAAATAATTTTATTGTATCTACTATCTACTGCAGTAATCGTACATTACTCCAGCGGCAATTTAAGTATCTATGGACGAATGTGAAAATGTGGCATACACCATAGAGTACATAAATGATTAGTTGCCACTAACCTCCCATCCATACGTAACCAAGCGTCGGTAATCTTGCTCGGTATCGGTAGTATACAGAATCACTTTTGCCTTACACCTCGTCTAAAATGTTACTTATCGTAAGGAGGTACGATCCGTTTGTAAGTTATAGGAACCGGGCATAAGACGACCGACATTCGATGGACCGACGACATTGAGAGAGTCGCCGGTATCCAGTGGATGCAAAAGGCAGGCTGTGATGCAAAAGGGGGAGGCCTATGTTCAGCAGTGGACGTCTTCTGGCTGATGATGATGATCAAGAATTGCACTCTACACGTTTACGTACGATTGTAACATTTTCTCAAAACGTGGTTCTTCTTAGTCTTTAAAAAATTTGACGAAAAAAGGCAAAAACAATTAGATTTAAGTATGGCGTTCTAATTCTATCAAATAGAAAAAAAAACTATAGTACATTAAAGTTCTGTTATATATAAATAGATCTGTATTTTTTATTGAAATTTAAAATAAACTCAACATATTATTTAATTTACAAAAGTAGTTTTTCGTAAAAATCTCGGTGGGAGTTTGAGAGTGGATTTTGTTAAATTATTGACATAACATAAACAATTTTAATGCTTGTTTTATATTCCTCTTGACAATATTGCGCCTTTATTTTTTCGTGCTATATCTGAAAATTCAGTTTTTATATTAATAGGCTTGCGTTTGACCACCAACTCGCCTGATGTTAAGCGATGATGCAGTCTACGATGGAGCACGCTTGCCTAGAAGAAAATCGATTCACTCGTGATTTGACGACAGTCTGTCTAACTATCGGGGAACACCCATTCAGTCAGCGAATTCCACAGACTAGTAAGGATTCCTATTTTTTTAGTTATAGCCTATGTTACCCGGGGATAGTGTAGCTTTCCAACAGTGAAAGAAGTTTTCAATAAAAAAAATTCGGTTCAGTAGTTTCGGAACCTATTCAATGCAAACAAACAAACAAACAATCAAATCTTTCCTCTTTATAATATTAGTATAGATAAAGCGGTGACGATTCTTCGATAACTAACATTCTTTTTTTTTTCTTTTTTTTTAATGGCAAAGGTTAAAAAACATTTTTGCCAAAAACAAGTAAATGGCTGCGGAGAAAAAGACGGAATTTAGAATTTAGCTGAAACAAAACAAAACTAACATTCTTCTAACATTGTATAAATATTTTCCAGCGCAAAACGTCATTTCCTATGTCATCTCTTATGATGTGACGTGACGTAAAATCACAAATCCGTCATAAATAATAAAATAGATGCGCGGGTGTGCCTCCCGGATTTACCCGCTATCTTATAGGAAACATAAATTTTCCGGTTTAATTCGTGACGTACAAATGACGTATCCTACTTTGTATTAGGATGTTGAATTCCATGGATTTGGCGTTTGCGTACCTACACCCGAGTGACGCGTAAGGGCAAAGGCAAAGGCATATCCGATAAATTAAAGATGATGAACAGTCAGAAAAGTAGAAAAAAATATGATATTTGTTTGAGATTTTTTCCGGCTTGTCGTCGACTAATTTAAGATTTTAAATAAAATTAAGTATTTTTTTTGTGTTTTTAAATTTTATTAAATAAAAAACACGTTTACCATTGAATATTTTCACTATCCACCTTCTGGCCCCTGATTCTACTAAAGAAATTGTTTTTAAATTGTTTATTTTTTAAATAATTGCCTCAAAATTTAAATAAAATTACAATTTAAAAACAATTTCTGTAGTAGAATCGGGGCCCTGGAAGGTACCATTATCAGACTATCCTAAGTGTTTAACTAGTCCTATCTGAGTTAAAAACTTAAATTTTTAAAATTTTTAAGCGTTGGTAAGAATTTAAAATCTATGTAATAAAACAAGGCTAGACAAGATATCTAGTGTATCAAATGTTTGTTGAAAGATACTACGTAGAAAGAGCGATGGCCATGTTTGATTAGTGATTACAGCTGCATTTGATACCTACGCGTTCCTAGGACTAATTTTAGTGCATCTATGTATATCTATCTTATACAGGGTTACGCATTCAGACTAAGCCGAAAGCAGGTCATTGTGTTCAAAATCTAAACAACAAAACAACTTTTACTAATAGACTAACCCTGAAATCTCGAAAAATAAACTGCTGTTCCATACATTTTGTCGAGTATCAACGGATTGCGCTAATGTGTCAGTGCGTAAAGTGAGGTGAAGGTGCGTAAGTGCGTATCGATAAACACAGTAAGATCATTGTACAAACAGCTCAGTTTTTAGATACTTATTAGAACTTTAAAAAAAAGATAACGCATTTTTTTTCGCGATTTCATGGTTGGCCCGTTAGTAAAAGTTGTTTTGTTGTTTAGATTGTCAGAAATGTGTTTTTTTTAACTATAATATTATTTAATGTAATAATTATAATTACTCGTATCTAAATCTTTGACCGTCACGGGCTTGAGAGCATAAGAGAGCGTCATGTCGTTTGCTGTCACGGCATACGAGACGGTTTTACTGCCAATAGGTGTTTCACATCAAAAGTTGCTAACCCAGCGAACATTTCCCCCACTATCCCATCCGCAAGATTCTCACCGTGTCGCGTAGTTTACATCGACACATTGTGATCGTACAGCAAACCAAAACAAGCAATACTGGGGAGTCGAAGGACAACAATCAGTTCGGGGAACACCGGTGGAATCTATCTGCTGCTACTCAATAGCTTTACTAGAACCACCATTATCATCATCATCCACAGACATCGTTCTCCCTCTGCTGGGTATAGGACCAGTACCGGCGCTAGGGTAGGGCCTGGAGTGGCGACCGCCCAGGGCGCCAGATAAAAAGGGGCGCCTTAGACGCCTATAAAAGGGCGCCGCAGGTATGGCAGACGGGGGGGGGGGGGGGGGCGTGCACCGTAGAAGTTTCGCCCGAAAAAACCGGCCCTGTATAGGACCATAGGCCTCTTTGTCTCTGCTAAACCATTAACATCGGTTCTGGTGCTAATGTGGCAATCAGAGATTTCTTGCTGCTGGTCGATTGAAGTGCAAGTACTTTGCATCGTCTGCAACGGTTACAGTTTCTCCCTCAGATCAGACAAATAAAGGAGATCTGACAATCGCATCCGCCACTTGTGTGGCGCAGTGGTGGATGTAGGCCGCTTCCAACCCTTTTGGGGGAGGCCTATGTCCAGCAGTGGACGTCCTATGGCTGAAATGATGACAGGCGTGGCGAGCGAATCTTGCCTAAATGAGGCATCAGTCTTTAGTGGAAGGACGCCCCCTGTAGACGCTACGCTATACTGCACAACCCGAAACTACCGTCAAAAACTCACCCCAACATCTTGTAAAGCTGGAAATCCCACACCGTCCATTTTTTCCGCACCTCTATTCCGCGGATTCTATTCCTCTATTCCTACAAGGGGGTCTAGACAAGAGCCACTTTCTGTTAGCGTTCACGCCTGCGGAAAGATGAAATTGTATGAAAATGACATTAGCTTGAGATAATTACTCTCCAGCTAATGTCATTGTCAATGTCATTTTCATACAATTTCATCTTTCCGCAGGCGTGAACGCTAACAGAAAGTCGCTCTTGTCTAGACCCCAAGGTGTGGAATGCCCTTCCCCCGAAAGTCTTCCCGTCGAGCTTCAACATGAAGCGTTTCAAAAAGGGTGTCTATGACCACCTCTCCGGGCTGGTAAAGCACCGTCAACACCGCTAGTGTAGCAGGTGTCCATAGGCGGCGGTTTCTGCCATCAGGCAGACAAAAGGCGAGCCTTTTGCCGCTCTTTTTATTAAAAAACTACCTTGCTACTCTTTTTTTTCATGTGGTCCATTACTTCATTGGTGTCACTACTAATTTCTTAGTATGCTTGAAAAAATTAGTAAGTATGCCGTACTTACAGTTTTTGAGTAGGCCCAATTGCACTTTGTTTAGTGATTAGTGCGAGTGATTAATGCAGAGGCTTAGTGATTAGCACTAAACACATTTAGACCGTAAGTGATTAGTGCGAGTGTATTCTATAATCACTCGCAAAATTACTAATTAATAATCACATGCACTCGCACAGTGCAAACGGGCCTTTAAAAGTTTTAGCGGTATAGTGAAGCAAGTATACATTTATTAAACCCTTTAAATAATCTTCAAATTGCTGAACAGATTTTCTTCTTTCAACTGAATCATAGCTAAGAACACTCTCAATAAAGACGCGTCTGAAAAAAAACTAAATCAAAATCGGATTAGCCGTTGCGGATCTACGATATCATAGACAGAAACGTTAAACTTATCACATCTTTTCGCGTAAAAATCTAAAATTGTGAGAAACATGGAGACATTTGAACACGAACTATTATTACTTAGGCATATCTCCCATGTTAGTCTGATCTGAGAGTTCTTCTATCACCGCAAATGTCAACAGTGGTCAAAACAAACATTGCACTATCGGACAGACGTCACTGGTCGCCGTGGGTTTAGTACAACTGGTTTAGATCTCGATTGTGGAGATTATCTGTCGCCAGTAGCGGGCTTGTCACGACTGATGCTTGCCTCTAGCTAATCTGCTTTTGATTTTGTCTCGTAAGATAAATACTTTTTATGTTCGTTCCACGATTACCGCTTAAGTTTTTTTTTATGATTTAATGGGCTAGCTTTTGGCCGCAACTCACTTGATAGTAAGTGACGATGTCGTCTAAGACGGGGCACGCTTGCCCATGAGGTGCTTATTCACTCTTGTCTTGAAGAGACCCAGGGTGTACTTTATAGGGACCGTGAGGCAGGGAGCGCATTCCATTCCTGTGTAGTCCGTATCAGCTAATCTTGAAGTTCATTTTATGACCAGATTGGCCACTAAACGAAACTAAAACTGAAGCGGTACGATAGTGGAAACGTGTTACTACGTGTTATTTCCAAAACTTTATAAAATCCTCATGTAAAGTTCCTGTTTTAGCATGACTTGGACTTGATCGTGACATAGTTTGCTCGCGTTCGACTATGATTGACAATATTTACTTAAACTTGACTCTGGCAAATGCATAAGACTTGCAACGCCAACATCATGTTTGAAGGAAAGTTTTTTTTTTAAATAAAAAGAGCTGCTAATATGCATGCAGTCGGCCTAATGGTAAGCAGAGACCGCCGGCTATGGACACCTGCAGCACTAGCGGTGTTGAGGATGCTTTGCCATTTAGTAATACTTTAGGTATTTCCATCGTCCCATCTCAGTGCAGACTGTATCACAGGCCGCACTGCGTTTGCGCCGCACTGATACGTTATCACTGATAAGCGATCGTTATCGTAGGCACATGCAGCGGACCGAGCACCCACTTAATGTCAAATAGTTTAAGATATCAACTTGTTGGCTTAAGGTAATAACGCACCGCCAAGTTTCCATGAAACGCAGTGAAAACAAAATAAAGTAAAAATATTCACGGGCATCACCTTGATTATTTGAAACTATATTTAATTAATTAGGTATTTACGATATCGACACTGAAACGTGGTCTCTCACTATGGGCCTCATAAGCAAGCTCAAAGTCGCATAACGAGCTATGGAGAGGGCTATGCTCGGATTTCTCTACGCGATCGAATCAGAAATGGGTAGACGAATGAAAGTTACCGACATAGCCCACCGGGTTAGCAAGTGGCAGTGGGCAGGGCATATAACACGCAGAACAGGTGGCCGATGGGACCAAAAGGTTCTCGAATGGAGACCTCGGAGCGGTAAGCGCAGCGTAGGACGTCCACCCACAAGATGGACAGTCGACCTAAAAGAGACTGCAGGGAAACGCTGGATGCAGGCCGCTTCCAACCAGCCCTTTTGGAGATCGATGGTAGGCCTATATGTCTAGCAGTGGACGTCCTATGGCTGAAATGATGATGGTGATATTAATTATTTACCATGTGGTTATTTTATTTTATTATATTATAAAGCAAGTTGGTGTCATTCATTGGTTGGATACGCCACAGCGCTGTTTCTTTTACATGTGTGAAAGAAGAAAAGAAATTGTCGACGATCCCAAGGTCACTGAACACCTAGAGCCGCTCAGCATGCGCAGAAATGTTGGGCTTATTTGTGTTTTTTATCGCATTTACAACGGGGAGTGTTCTGAAAAACTGTTTGATCTGATGCCGGCGTCGCGGTTTTACCATCGCACTAACCACCACCGCCTGAAGGCTCATCCACACATCATAGATCAGTGGAAATCGCATACTGTGCGATGCACACGATCTTTTTTGCATCACACCTGCAAAATGTGGATTGAGCTACCTTCGGCAAAGTATTTGTGATGCTTCTGGTGTTACAAGTATCCATAGGCCACGGTGACTGCTTACCATCAGGCAGCCCGTCTGCTTGATTGCCACATATAGCATAAAATAGTGCATGGAGTCCCTCCGCGCGGAAGAAGTGAAACTCTCGCTCAGTCTCTTTCTATTCCACCTCCATGGTAGCGTTAAACGTTTAACGCAACCTTGTTGGAAGTCGCATTAGAAGTTTCACTTCAAAAAGAAAGTGACTGCTTACCATCAGGCAGCCCGTCTGCTTGATTGCCACATATAGCATAAAAATAGTGCGTGGAGTCCCTCCGCGCGGAAGAAGTGAAACTCTCGCTCTGTCTCTTTCTATTCCACCTCCAGGGTAGCATTAAACGTTTAACGCAACCTTGTTGGAAGTCGCATTATTAGAAGTTTCACTTCAAAAAAAAAACGTCAGCGATTTCAGTGTTAAATATTATCTTAACCCTAGTAGAATGATAAAGCGCGAACCTCGGAAGGGTGATACCCAGTAGCCGCTTTATTTTCAAACATGCCGAGACAATGGTCTTTGTTGTCAAAACGATCAGTCAGCTATCGCGAGATATAAAACTGCGAGCTCGCATTCGATTCTTCTCTCTTCAATCGATTACGATCAGCGATTTTTTTATATATAAGCGAAATATTTCAGCGTGAGCAGTTTTGATTAGGGAAATGAAAATGCAAAGTTTCGGCTGAAATTTGATAGCAATGAGTCATTAGACTTGATTTATGCATATTATGCATGTAAGTATACATTTATGTTCTGACAGCATATTCGGTCAAAGTTTTGTTGTTAACGTTGAAAATCAGATCATGCTGGTATCTATTTTGAAGGCTCTCTCTAAAATTTCTTCTTTGATTCCACATTTATTGTGCGAACTGCTAGTCTGTGGAATTCGCTGCCGAATGAGTTTTCCCCGTCAGTTACAATCTGGGTGTCTTCAAGTCGAGAGTGAATCGGTTTCTTCTAGGCAAGCGTGCTCCATCGTAGACCGCATCGTTGCTTAACATCAGGCGAGATGGCCGCCAAGCGCAAGTCTGTCTACTATTTAAAAAATAATATCTTAATATATATAAATCTCGTGTCACAATGTTTGTCCTCAATGGACTCCTAAACCACTTAACCGATTATAATAAAATTCGCACACCATGTGCAGTTCGATCCAACTTGAGATATAGGATAGTTTAAATAATTATATAACTAGCGACCCGCCCCGTAATAATTAGTATTGTAGAGGAACTCGCTAATCAGATAATTATCAATTTAAAAAACGGCCTTCAAAATTTATAAATTTATCCACCATTTCGTGATTTTTTTTTCCAGTTAGTTCTCGATTTAAAAACCAAATTACTGAATCCATTTTGATTGCAAATAAAAAAATAAACAATTTTTCAAATCTTAATCTTAATATATACTAGCGACCCGCCCGCCCGGCTTCGCACGGGTGTAATTTACGTGCGAAGCCGGGGCGGGTCGCTAGTTATATAATTATTTAAACTATCCTATCTCTCAAGTTGGATCGAACTGCACATGATGTGTGAATTTTATAATAATCGGTTAAGTGGTTTAGGAGTCCATCGAGGACAAACATTGTGGCACGAGATTTATATATATTAAGATAAATCTCGTGTCACAATGTTTGTCCTCAATGGACTCCTAAACCACTTAACCGATTATAATAAAATTCGCACACCATGTGCAGTTCGATCCAACTTGAGAGATAGGATAGTTTAAATAATTATATAACTAGCGACCCGCCCCGGCTTCGCACGTAAATTACACCCGTGCGAAGCCGGGCGGGCGGGTCGCTAGTAGGTTTATAATTAAACGACAGAGAACCGAGGAACGTTAAAACAGTTAAAAAAAAAAAAAAAAAAACTGAACCTTTTTTGATTTCGGTTAAAAAGGTATAGAGACTATTCAAATGCTTGAGCACACTATCAGTTGGCAGCGTACCCAGCATGCTGGCAGCAGAATACTTTTTAATGCTCACTTTTCTGCAAAAACACCTTTGTTTTACAAAAAATTATGTCGTATTGGGTGACCATAATCTCAAAAACATTCTTGAAATAACTTTACATTGAATTTTGTCTCGTTCTCTCAGCTAATAAGAGAGCAAGATAAAAGTCAATGTAGGGTTTTAGAGGTCAGCTTTTTAAAGTTTAAATCACAGAAAATATTTTTTTTATTTTAAATTAAAATGCCTGTCACGGCATTTTTGTAAGAAATTTGTTGTAGCCAGTTGAACCCATAAACGAAACGTCAGTCAATTGAAATCAGTTAGCAACTGTGATGCGGAGTTCGACGCGTTGATCTAAATAAGAATGTTCAATCAAGGTTCACTCATAATGCCTGGTAACAGATTTTCCTTCACATTTCCGTTCTATTTACTTCAATTTCTGTTGTCTAAATGACTCAACAGGTTTTAGAGTAATTCAACAGGTAGTGAAATTTGACGATATTTCATCGAATGATTCATAAGGATTCATGTGTCGCTTATTATAGGTACAATGTCAAACCACAGGTAGGTAAGAAAATACTCAGTGTTATGAAGTTGACCTTCGTGCGTCATCTGGTTATGAATAACATTTGGCCCTTCATTATGATAATAAGTTATGGCTTTATGACAAAATCTGCATAGACTTTTTTTTTGTTAAAATTTTCATGACCGTGGATTCAATGTCCCTTAGTCGTAATTACTATTACGACTAAGGGAAGAAGATTAAAAGCGTCAAACAAGTCATAGTCACAGTCAGAGTCAAGCAAAGTAGGTCACGGTCAAGTCAAACTCATGCCCCTGTAAAGAGGCTCCTATGGAGTTTTGGAAACAACACGAAAAGACATGTATCCACTTAATAAATAATAATTCACCATTTACTACACATTAACACTGGAAAATACACAAGTTTGGGAAAATAATCCAACGATCCGACATGTTAATTCCACGTTGGCGCCAAAACTATCTTTATTATTATTATTCTTTCCGTATTGCCAGTGTCAAAATTTTAATAGATAACGTCAAACAAGTCTTAGTCGGAGTCAAGCAAATTATAATAACCAATTCGGTAGAGCAGCCCAAGCGACGCAAACATACTAACCTCGGCTGCAGTGGTTACAGGTTTGAGGTGTTTGGGGTCGAGACATTGGGCCCTTGGGGACCTGGAGCTCACCTCATTTTCAAAATTCTTTCAGAGCGCCTGGTTAATGCGACGCGTGACCAAAATGCTGGCGTGTTTTTGGCTCAACGCATAAGCATTGCCAGTCAGCGTGGTAATGCCACCAGCATGCTGGGTACGCTGTCAACTTATAGTGGGCTTGACCATTTGGATTGTCTTTAGACCTTCAACGGTCTATGGGCAGTCTAACTCTATTTGTAGTATTTAGCTTGTACATATTTTGTTTAGCAAATTAAGATTCTACGCACGGCCAAGAATTGGAACAATCTGCCTTGTTTGCTAATTAAGATAGTCTGGACCTTTTCAAAGCCAGAGTGTATAGGTATCTTCTAAGTCTGCGTGCTTCATCTTCGACTACATCTTCGCTTACGAACAGGCGAATTGGTAGTAAAACGCAGATTTATTCGCGATAAAAAAATGGTCACGGTCAAGGCAAAGTCAAGTCTTAGTGAAGTGGTGGAATCTTTACTAGTCTTCTATGGAGTTTTGGAAACATCACGAAAAAACATGTTTCTCCTCGTTATATCACTACACTCGAGCATGTTCACGATAGCACCACAACTCCTGCATAGACTTTGCAGGTCGTCGACGCAATGAAAGGGTAATTTGATACCCACATCATGATGGTAGATAAGAACATTTTGTCTGCCATCTTGGGGCCTCCGCCATATTGAATTTATCATCAAAGACTAAAGTGCTTGGGATGACAAATCCAATGAACCCGAAATCGACGTGGTTACGTCGTTTCGTTTAGAAGTTATTATGGCTACCTTCTGTTTCCATTATCAGACCGGCTCAATAGTACCATAACATTGCATTGTCACCTAACTTACATAATTATGCCAAATTTCAGCTCAATTATTGAGGATAACTGGACTAAAATTCAGTTGCAAGATTTGTCCCACAAATACAAACGAACATACTAACAGGACAAGTTAACAAAAATCTTTTCTCTCCGCAAGTTAAATAAAAAGTACTTTTTTATTTAATTTTTTTAATAATAGATATGCTAGCGCTTGGCCGCCATCTCGCCTGATGGTAAGGGACGATGTGGTCAAAGATGCGGCAAACTTGTGTATGTCTTACATTATTTTTAATCAAATTAATAATTTTTTTATTATCTCATCAAATCTAAAGAATCATACGAATGAGGTATACACAGATTCCATCACCAGTAGAATATTTTCAACGTAAACAATCAACACCATTATATTATATTATTTTCTATTGTTTTTCACCGTTCTGCGGCAAACATAAACATGATCCGACAACAAACGAGCTCTATTAGAAAACCGCATTCCGTTCTTCTAAACAAATATCTAGTATGAGATAAAATATGTGTAACACTCAGATAAGACAAACAAGGGAGATATTGGCATCGATTCTGATGCACTCTAAACTAAACTAAATTTGACAGCTCTAAAATTGTTGCCATCTTTCTCTCACATATTATAATGAAAAGAGAGGCAGATAATTTTAGTCTTGTCAGATTGGTTTAGTTTATTGAGTAGTATGACAGAATAGGCCTTGTTGGCGTCGATTCTGTCGCACAACTCATTAATGAAGAATGCGGGTGGTTGGTGGAACAGTTCAAAGTTAAGTGCAGACAAAACGATCTACCCTCTTCCTTAGACATTTGCTACGATTATCACTGGAACTCACAAGTCTCTGATTAACATGAGTGAATCGGTTTCTTCTAAGCAAGCTTGCTCTACCGTAGACCGCATGATCGCTTAACATTATGGTGAGTTGGCGGTCAAACGCAAGCCTATTATTTATTTAAAAAAAGAACACATACTCTCGGTAAATATCTCATTAATAATCATATAACTCGGTTATAGTTCAAACTTCAAATAACCCTGTATGAATTTATCAGCGTTATGAACCATATCAAGTACAGTTGAAGGTAGTGCGCTATATACCGTTGGTTGCATCGTGTCAAAGATGAAAGAACGGAGTGAAATCCACGGAACAATGGCGCGGGTTCCCACCGGCAGGCGCCGTTCGCAGAACCGGTGTCGAGACTTTCCTTTAAATTCGGAATTACTCATTTAGATCAAGTTGCTAGCTAATCGTCATTACAATGTATTGCAGATACTTAAAACTACTCGTGCTCTACGGTTTGACTTCCAATTTTCTAATTTTTAGAGTTCTGTACCCAAAGGGTGTGGTTTTAAACCAAGTGTAAAAACGGAACTATTTTATTGGACTGTTTTAAACTATCACGGTTGTTCACTAAAGTTAAATGATTATTAACGGGATATTTACCGTGGTAAGGTTGTGGAATGAGCTCCCGATATTTCGGCGCAGTTACATGCACCATCCATCCATCTTCCCGTGAACATGGTGCATGTAACTGCGCCGAAATATCGGGAGCTCATTCCACAACCTTACCACGTTAAATATCCCGTTAATAATCATTTAACTTTATTTTATTGGATTTTGAGTGGATTTAAATCCAATATGGAAAATCACGTTATTTATGTAAAAGAAATTTATGTTAAAATAAATTACTTTGTTTGATTGTTTGTTTTACTAAGCCTACAGTTATATTATTATGATTATTTACGGGACATTTACTGTGGGTTATCCCGCAAATAATTCTATAACTTTATGAACAACCGTAATAGTTTAAAACAGTGTTTTACTAAGCCTACGTTGTCTAATCCTACGCTGTCTGTTTGTCCGTTCGTAGTTATGAAGTTATGATTTTGTTACTTTTTGGAAATTCACACTCATTGATTTTATATATTCAATAATGTGAAAATGTGCGAGCGAGAGAGCTGCCGAGGGTATACAGGCCCCTTAAGTAAAAATCAGAACACATGCTTATTATGTGGAGAGACACTGTCAGTGCGCTGAGGACAGTCTACGAGTCATTTAGTTCAGACAGGTCTCAGCGACCTGAAACCGTCTGGGCTCGAGACAGGATTATCTTACATATCGACAGCTATTACTGATGAGGTCGGGTGTCTACTTCCTGGCATCGTATATTCTGTTAAACCCGCGACTCGACACCCGACGGATTTTTCAGATTCCGCGGAAATGTGGAAGGGTAGAGTTGCTGGCGAGATGGCTTATTCTGTGACGGGTCGGGTTGCTATCTTATCGGTTGAAGGTTCAGAAAGCTTGTGTGATCCGAGTACATGTAATGTAATACTAGCAACGTCCCTTAGTGCGATGGTGGCCGAGAATTATACGCTTTACAATCTGACGGCACCCGATTCGATGCTCGATCCTCCACCAATTACTTATTTAGTACTTGAATAATTTCGATGCCATCGCTGAATAATAGTGAAGGAAAACATCGTGAGGAAACCGGTATTGTCCTAGAATCTAAAATGTTCAAAGACATTCATCAACATGCACTGGGCCAGCATGGTGGATTAGCTCTCTCTCTATCTCTCTCTCTGAGAGAAGGCCTGTATTCCAGCAGTGGAAACATGATAGGCTTATAATGATGAACGTCTCATCTACTATATGACTCAGAAGCTATGATTGTTTTTACTCCATAAAAGTACCTATCAATAAGTTGTGACACTATTCCCCAAACTGGATGCAATAAAGCACCTGTATCTTGGATATTAAGCCTTCCCGTCAAATTGTAAGCATATATTATTACGTTAAGGTAGTAAAAATAAATCGAAATCAAATAACATGTAAATTTTCTTCCCCAGCATGATAGACTCGGGAGGCGCCGGAATAGAATCCCCACCGACTTACCATCGTACTTACGAGCAATACGTCCAAGGAGCAGTCGAGAACAGCGGAGACTCTGCCCAAGACCAACAGACCAATGCAGAAGCAATCCAACATGTCGTCTGGTCGACTCTACCATACAGCCTGGACTATAGAGCGCAGTACGATTACAGAAGTTACGAACCCAGAGATTATACTCCTCAGCAGTATGGTAGAGCGCCTTTCACCACCAAGATGGGGCAGGCGAAGGCGTTGAAGGAAGCCAGGATAAGGAGGCCGATGAACGCCTTCATGGTATGGGCGAAGGTGGAGCGTAAGAAACTGGCTGACGAGAATCCGGATCTACATAATGCGGACTTGAGTAAAATGTTAGGTGAGTGAACTTTAATATTTCTAGTTTTTTACAGGTTCTTAAGTACTCTGGGTTTTCTACTCTCTTTCATTAAGTTTGTATTCTATTTCAGGAACTCAACTATTTTATAATAATTCTTCAGAACTGCAGTGCTAGTACAGTTCTTTATCGATCGTCAAATTTGACACTTGAGATTGTTTAATTCGATAAAATTCAATTTAATCAGTACTCGCTATGATCGATTCTATGGCATTTTATCGAATTTGTCGATAGATAAAGAACGGTAATTGCACTGCTGATTTGGAAAGCATCTGTTTGCCAATCAGAGTATGAAAAAAGTCATGCTTAATTTTTGTTTAATTTGCGGATGAAGAGTCTTGCTCTTTGACATAATAATATTCCGTTTGAAATTTGTTCTAATAGGGTCATAAAGTAGACCTAAAAGCCTTGGAAGAGTCAACCTGAATGCTACTTACTTCATTGACTTAAGGTGGTTCGTTGCACAAATGGCGGGAAATTCAAATTTCAAACAGTTTTCTTCTCCTTGTAGCTAGCCCAGGTAATTACTGTAAACAACCATGATGTTTGCGCAGATTGATTATTATTCTTTACAAAATCATGTAAAGCTATTTATCTCTAATGCCCATTATTACTTACATATGTGAATAAACAAATTTTTGCTGTTTCAAACGGTTTATTCACAAATGTAAGTAATATGGTGCGTTACTGTTAAATAATTGTACATTATAATTTAAAGAACAGCCAACATTTTGCGCAAACACTGTGTTATTTAAAAATAATTACCTGGCCTGGCTACTAGGACAAAAAAACTGTTTAAAATTTAAATTTCCCGCCATAGGTGAATCGAACCACCTTAAATAGTAAAAATAAGGCAAATTAACTTTTCCAATGGCACTAACTCAATGGTGCTAACAAGTATACTGCGCACCAATGTGAGGTCAATCGTTCGAACTCGTCGTTGCGCGGCGCCTCATTCCTGAGAGCAAAGAGAGTTGCCTGCTATTTCGTAAGCGGCAAATTCTATTCGCCTTTCTTAATTCGGTTCTATCGCAAAATCTTTTCTCATCGTACACCCTATAAGGAATCTACATGCCAAATTTCAGCTTCGTAGGCCAAGTAATTTCGAAAGTCAGTGAAGAAGTGTGTGTCAGTCAGTATTTCATTTTTATACACGGGTGTAACAGAAAGGCTTACCATTACCAATACGTAAGGGTGTATCAACACCCTTCAATCATGATCTACCATTAAAGTAAATAGAACTTGTAGAACACTGTTTCGAAAAACGAACGAATTGAAATGGCCAATTTATAATATACTAGCGACCCGCCTGCCCGGCTTCGCACGGGTGTAATTTACGTGCGAACCCGGGGCGGGTCGCTAGTTATATAATTATATAAACCTTCCGTGAAAATGTATCTAACTGCTGGTGAAAACCGCATCAAAATCCGTTGCGTGGTTTAGGAGGAGTTAGCGGCCATACAGACATACAGACAGACGCGGAAAGCGACTTCAATTTATACTATGTAGAGATAGAGATTTTGAAAGTGTGTAAAACTTGTGTTTTATGAACATTTTTCAAGTACTATGGGACGCAATTTTCGGATCACCCTCTTTCGATATTTAGCTCTACATTGCTATAATACTTTACAAGCGAAAGTATTAGTTATTTTATTGTTTATACCTATGCATTAGAGTACCAAACCGCTTAACAGCTTTATTTTAAATGGTTTAAACTAAACTGTCAGCTCCGAAAAAGTTAAGCCCGATGAGTCAGCGCGAAAAGGCAATCTCCATGGACAACATTTGAAATTCAAATCGCCTAACTCGTGTTGGGTTTCAAATAACTATAACTAGACTCTGTAATGTGTAAGGGAATTAAAATGTACACTTCCAACATTTATTATTCTTGTATAATCTAATAGTTTATGAATATCTCACTCATTTTTATCTCGAATCATTTTTCACACCATATAACTATCTATAATTCTGTTTTATCTACTGTATTATTTTATACTGTAGGTACTAGCTGACCTGACAGACGTTGTCCTGTCTTAGAAATGTCAAACACGCAAAGTTAAAATTGTAAATCTTATTTTTTTACACCTTGGGTAACATTATTGGAGTTTTAGTAAGGATCCCTATTTTTTTTAAATATAATATTATAGCCTATGTTACCCGGGATAATGTAGCTTCCCAACAGTGAAATAATTTTTCAAATCGGTTCAGTAGTTTCGAAGCCTATTCAATGCAAACAAACAAACAAACAACCGTTTGTTGTTTAGTCTTAGTTAAAAAGTTAGGTATCTAATGAAATATCCAAGCGGGTGAAACCGCTGGGCGCAGCTTGTTTATTCATAAAAGAAGAATGTAAACCACTTTCCTTGGTAATTAATTATTTTTTAATCTACTTTGCAACCATATTTCTATATAATGTATGTTTTCTGCATTACAAATGAAGACCTTAGAACACCATATTTCTCAGATGCAAGAACCACATAGTTGTTACAAAAATGGTGCACAAAGACGAATAGAATGTAATACTTACGACTTAATTAAAACTAGATAGTAATGATTAATTACGTTACTTGTTTAGGTACGTATGCAGTTGTTTTTTGCCTTACTATATGAGATAAGTTAGAGTCCGTGAATTAGAACGATGTTCAAGCCACATCCCTAGACCGCTAAGGATGTGGTTTACACATAATTCTTATCAGCACTCTTGGCACGTATTCTGGTCTCCGGGGAAGAAATAAAATGATTATACTTAGCTAATTTAATGATTATGTCGTATGATAATTATATGTTTTTTTTTACTCTTGAAGGTTTTATTTTAAATTAGCTGCGTCCCGAGAATGCACCCGCGGTGTCTATCTCTCAAGAACCGTAAATTTTTCCGGGATAAAACTATCCTAGTTATTAAATTTACCTTGACCTCCAATTGTGGGTATGCAAAAAATCACGACGTACAAAAGTAGCGGTGCGCCATTGCTACGTAAAAGAGAAACAAACACATTTTTACATTTAACGGGCAAGCGCCTTTATTAACTAAACTATATACAAGCTAAAACTAAAACTACAAAAATACAGTTAGACTGCCCATAGACCGTTGAAGGCCTAAAGACAATCCAAATGCTCAAGCCCACTACCAGTTGGCAGCGTACCCAGCATGCTGGCAACTGACATTTTGACATTTGTAATATTAGTATGGCTATGCGTTTTTTTCCTTCTAATAATGGAATCAGTCTAATCCAGTTCGAAATCGAAAAATAATCTTTTGAAAACAACACAGAATAACATGATCGAAATAAAATTAACTTCAAATTTCCTTTGTTCTTCTTAGCATGTAATTTATAGATACAAAAAGAGAAAAAAAAGCCAGTTGTTCTAACACTTTATCTTTATTTCGACTACAAGAGTCACTTAAATAACACCTTAGATCTCACATTACGTTGCAATATCCAGCAGATTCTTCTCTTTTCTGACATTCACATATAAAATATTCTAACCCTTGTATCAATCACATCTTGGTGGCCTCTTGCAGTTTGTCAGTGCGTGCCCAAAACTTTTACACTTAAAACATTGGACACCCGTGTATATTCGAACCTCAACAGCACAATTCGACAGACGGTTTATCTTTATAAACTCTCCTATCTTAGACCCAATTGGTAATTGAATGAGAGCTGGAGGATATTCAGGATACTTCATCTTTAATTTAGAAACTATTGCTCCTTCATAACCTAAAGAAACAAGTCCGTCAGGTAATGTTTCATGAAATATTTCTGGAAGTCCTGTTATGATTGCTTTAGGGGGTTTATTTGGTGGAGTTTGTTTCTTTGGTATATTCTGCGTTGTAGTTTTTCAAATGTTACAGAGGCTGCCGTGTATGTGGAAGGCCGGTGAAACGGTTTGAATTTTATTCGCTGGCAGGGACTATTCTAAGAGTTTTCTTTTTCTTTGGTTACTTCTTGCTCTTAACTTGGCTATCTTTCATAGATTCTGATTTACCATTTACATTTGTATCAATATTCGTTTGTGTATATGTTGTAATATATTTCGAAGAGTCTAGCTTCTCATTTGGTTGATGATGCAACGATGTAGTATTCGTAGATTCTAGAGGTTTTGAGGTGTTTTTGTTGACATTGTTGTTTTTTGATACATTTAGGTTTTCGAATCTTATTGGTCGCTGTTCCACTGTAACCTGCTCTGTTTTACTGGGGTTTGAATTACCGTTTTTTGTCATTTTGTAATAATCCCAATCTCAAATATTTATTTTCTTTGGTATCTCTTTTCCAGTTGGCCTTGAATTATCATTGCTATTAACGCTGACCCTTTGGTATTTGGGAATATTTCTGGAAGATTCTGATTTCTGCATTTGCTGGTGCTGAAGTGCAGTGCTGTTTTTTTGTTGTAGTTTATTTGCATTATTATTTAATATATTCTTGATGGCCTTAGAATCATGTATAAAGGTGTATTGCTGTTTTGGTAGTATTTGTTTGATTGTAGAGTCTTCCTTGGGTTTTTTCAGTTTCTGGGACTCCTGACCTTGATTATCTTTTACTTGATCTTTAGCGGCTTTTGAAGTTTCCAAATTCTTCTGTTCTTTTTTCTTTTCAACTGCGAAATCTTCTTTGATTTTGTCAGACTTGAGGACCATTTTCTGGTATTGGTACATTTTATTAAATTCAAATATAAATAATGATGTTAATAATCGTTGCGCGATGGTCGTGTGAAGCGTATAGAAGAAAATAAAAGAGACTGGCGATAAATGAATTGTTCCAGATATTTTATAGGGACTTATTTTAAAAACATGAATAACCCTGCAATTACATTTAGATTATGACAGAATTTAGGTATTGTTTTATTTATATTAGGGTTCAGTTAGCAATCCAGTCGACGTGCAAACTTTTGATTTGCATGAAGTCATATATATAACATTTCATCGCAAATTATTGCTTGAGATAAGGTTATCACTTAGTTATTTATAAAGCGTTAGGTATAAATAAAGCATTAATCTACTCTGTGATTATACGACTTATTATAAATCATCATCATCATCATCATCATCAGCCAGAAGACGTCCACTGCTGAACATAGGCCTCCCCCTAAGGGGGGTTTGCTATAATCCCTACGCATGGCAGGCGGCTTGGGGATCGCAGGAGGTTCCACTATTCAAGTAGGAGGATGCTGCTGCCCATCCTCTAATGGTACTGGTCGCAGTTTTAGGACATACCCGGGTCGATTTTTATTTTTATTTTTAATTATTATAAATATTAATGGGTAATAAAAATGTATCAAATCAAAATGTTTGTTATTGGGATAAAATAACATGAACTCAATCTAGAAGAGATAATTCTTAGTGATTAGCCTTACTGCCTGTTGTAGCGGTTGTTATCCGACTGCCCAGAAGGAGGGTAATTATTTTCGGGTTTATGGAAGTTTGTATATGTATCTATGTATGTATGAATGATTGTTTGTTTCTATACCTCCAGTAGCCTTAACAGTTTGACAGATTTTGAAGTGTTAATTGTGCCTTCATGCTTGAAATAATTATCATAACATACTAGCTGACCTGACAGACGTTGTCCTGTCTTAGAACTGTCAAACACGCAAAGTTAAAATTGTTAATCTTATTTTTTACACCTTGGGTTACATTATTAGACTTTTAGTAAGGATCCCTATTTTTTTTTTGAAAATATTATATAGCCTATGTTACCCGGGGATAGTGTAGTTTCCCAACAGTGAAAGAATTTTTCTAATCGGTTCAGTAGTTTCAGAGCCTATTCAATGCAAACAAACAAACAAACAATCAAATCTTTCCTTTTCAAAGCTGACCCGACAGACGTTGTCCTGTTTTAGAACTATCAAACGCGCGAGGTTAAAATCATGATTAAGTTTTAAAATACGTCGTAAAATTTTCTGCGCAATTTTCTTTCCGTAAGAACCTACAAAGTATTAGAAAACTTAAAAAACTCGGTTCTCAAGTCGTTCTCAAGTTATGGCGTGACCAAGGTAAATAGGGATTCATATTTATATAGATTATGCAGTCGGATTCTTTATATTCCTGAATTAAAATATCCTTCTTTTAATTTTCTTCTTGAAGAATTAATAATGTTTTGCTGTAAAGATTAATTCTCATTCATTGATAATGTGCTGAACCCTGAATGAGTAATTCCAATCGGCCTATTTAATAACATTATTTGAAATTATCCTCGTGTCATATCGCGTATGGAAACAAACATCGCGTCAGATGTATTGCAGTGGGATATCTACACGTTGCGAAATATACAATCCTGGTAAACCCGAGTGATAATATAGTGATATTTTGTTCATCATCATCATCATCATTTCAGCCGTAAGACGTCCACTGCTGGACATAGGCCTCTCCCACCGATCTCTAAAAGGGCTGGTTGGAAGCGACCTTGCATCCAACGTTTCCCTGCGGTCTCTTTTAGGTATACAGGGTGTAAGGGGAACACCCTCGAAGCCAAAAGAAGGTAATTGTACTCATCATTATAAACCACTTTTGGTATGGGACCAACCCTGAAATCGCGAAAAAAAAAACTGCTGTTCCATACATTTTGTCGAGTGTCAATGACCGTTTTCTATAGAACAGTTGATATTTTTTTCGCGATATCAGGGCTGGTCCCATAGTAAAAGTTGTTCATAATGATGAGTACTATTACCTTCTTTTGGCTTCGAGGGTGTTCCCCTTACACCCCGTAGATGTTTTGTTATTAAAAAGTATTTTTTAACAGTTGCGGTGTAATAGATGCTATAAAATTTTCGTCTTTCATACTAATTGTTCATTTTTTTAAATTTGTTTTAAGTATTTAGATACCCAAAATTTATGATAATCAATATATTCCTTATTAAATAAATATCTACTAACTAAAATCTTAACTGGATTGTAACCCAACAAAACATTTAAATACAAAAATAAATCGGCAACCAACGTGATTAAAGTACCCATCTGCAAAGCAATGACCTTGCTGATGAGTGTCTCCAAGACGGCACAAAATTTTTCCAAAAACTATTTTTAATTACAAACAGTGAGATGAACTTCAGACGCATCACAGCTGCTGTGTCTGAAAAATCCTGTTATACTATTGAATATTATAGTATCATCATAATCAGCCTTTTAACAGTCCATTGCTGGACTTTGAGCCTACCCCGAAAGGGTGATTGAGCCATATCCACCATGCTGGCCCAGTGCGGATTGATGGATTCACATACGGCATTGAATTTCTTCTCCGTACGTATGCAGGTTTCCTCACGATGTTTTCCTTCACCGAAAAGCCAGTGGTATGAAAATCCGTACATAAACTCCAAAGAGGTCATTGGTACGGGCCCGGGGTTTGAACCCGCGACCTCACGCTTTCAAGTCTAGCGATCTCCCAAATGGGCTACCACGGCTTTATTATAGTATGCAAGTTGTTAATTAATATCTATATCTACCATCATTAAAAATCTGCATGCATTGATTTCATACAAATTCAGTTCCTTACATATTTATTTCTCTCCAAATGATCATACTCCACGGACTAACGAGTTCCATAATTTTATGAAAACATTTTATGGTAATGCTCTAACAATATCTGAGTGGAGCACGGGAGCACTGACGAAGCCATTTAGCGTATTTACACCTAACTTTTTTCGGTTTCTGTCGATGTGAATAGATCAAAAAGTCTTATAGGATAGCAAAAGTGAAATAAAAACAAAAAAGCCACAAACACCACTGTGACTTTGTGCTACAGATTTTACGTAATAAGCCTAGGGATCGCGTCTTCTTCGAATACCTACCAAGCTTCTTGCTCCTCGCGTAAGCCAAAATATGCTTCCAGGCACCCCCGAGACCAGAGATCCGGTTTTAGTGGCTCTCACTACAGAGAGGGAATACCGATAATGTAATTGTCCTAGCCGACCTTCTTTTAATAGCTCGCATTGTACGCTCGTAAGCCAAAACAGTCTGTCAATCTGACAAAGCCCGTCAGTGTTGCCAGTCTGTCACCATTCGCTCAGTTGTCAGGCCGCGATTTCGGCGCACTATTATAATTACGACCTCTACTTTCTCTCGAGATAAGACCGACGTGAACCCGCCACGGTTGCCGTACCCCGGTACACTCACAGGTAAAAAAGTTTTCTGAAAATAAAAAAAACTTTGTGGTTGACTGAAAAAGGTCGCTTTTAGCACGTCACTAATGTTACGTGGCCCCATAAATGCCAAAGGGAAGCGTTTACGCGGTAGTTTAATAATTTTAATTTTGATCTGCCATTTAACACGAATACTGAAATTTATAAGGATTAAATCACAGGATTGATTTATTGTTTTTACAAAAAAATACGACTATTAACTATTACGATTAGTGAGCGAAGTACGCATTTTCGCTACGTAAAATAAGTAAGTATAGAATTCCATACAAATTTCAATTTCAAATTTCAAAACTTGTATCAAATTCGATGCGTACCTATTTTACGTAGCAACCAATTGTACTTCATCCACTGACTTTGCTGTAACACTTATGTTTATATCTTACGTAAGAATGGTTTTTTTTTTATATTTTAATAGATAGGCTTGCGCTTGGCCGCCAACTCGCCTGATGTTAAGCGATGATGCGGCCTACGATGGAGCACGCTTGCCTAGAAGAAATCTATTCACTCTCGACTTGAAGACACCCAGATTGTAACTATCGGGGCACACCCACTCAGGCAGCGAATTCCACAGACTAGCAGTTCGCACAATGAATGTGAAATCAAAGCACTTCGTACGGGTTCACGGAATATCAACCAGAAAGCGGTGTCGATTCTTCGTACCCACTCTGGCAGTCCTATAGAAAAATGGGCAGGAGGGAATCAAATCATTTTGACTATAGATTAGGTTATACTTGTGTCGTCGGCTGTACCTCATGGCTCAGATATGGCGAGTCATTACACCACGGCGTGGGTGGTGAGATCCTATCGCGTTTTAATGAAATAAACGAATAACAAAATACACGGCTAGAAATATTTAAGTTGCGTACTTATTCCTATTTGGTTTGACAATGTTGGGTGATGGTTAACAAAGCGGCTGCGATAAAATGTGTTAAAACCATAGGAATACAGAGTTAAAAACTTGGGGTGTATCTAGCCTAAATTAGTGCATTTTACCATCGAGATACAATAAATATAGAGTCACAACCGTACCAAATCCACCAAAACGCACTGGGCCAGCGTGGTGGATATTGCCCAATTACCCTTTCTGGGGTAGGCTAAAAGTCCAACAGTGGACTGTTAGCCCGTTGGTCCAGTTGGTAGTGAACCTGCCTTCTGAGCTTAGGGGCGTGGGTTCGATTCCCACCAAGGACAAACATATGTGTGATGAACATTTGTGTTTGTTCTATATCTGGGTGTTAATATCTATTTAAGTATGTATTTAAACCTATATATGTATGTATATCAGTCTCTGGCAGCCATATCACAAGCTTTGCTTAGTTTGGGGTCAGACGACCGTGTGTGCAAAAATGTCCCGAATATTTATTTATTTATTTAAAGGCTGCTTATGATGAATCGTACCAAAAACTTGTCCGAACCAAAACTCAGCGCACGCTACGAATGGCGCCGACTTTTTGGTTAGTTACAAGGTAACCGCGATCCGACTACAACGCCGCGCCATGTCAGTGCTACGATGACATAGCGGACAACTAACGTTGAACACTATGCAAGCGACATAACGTCTAAATTGGAGTAACTGTGGCATTGTGAAGTATATAAATGATACAATGTATGTACAATGACGCTCGGACGTTTTTTGACTGTTTTCACTGAGAGATTGTGACACTATATAGGAATTATATCTCGAGGCATTGTACTCATCATTATGACCAACTTTCACTAGGACTAGGATTCGTAGGCTTAGTAATAGGGTCCCGTTTTCACCCTTTGGGTACGGAACCCTTAAAAACAACATTTTTAACATTATGAAGTATGATTCTCACTTTGTACGTAAATGCCTGTGCAGGCCGCTGTATTTATCCTATACTAATATTATAACGCGAAAGTATGGATGTATGGATGTTTGTTCCTCTTTCACACAAAAACTACCGAATGGATTATAATGAATGTTTACAATAATATAGCTTATACATTAGAATAACACATAGGCTATAACGGGTTGTAGTAGCAAGGCCGAAGGCCGAGCTCCACGCGAAAGAAGTAGCGGGTTTCAGCTAGTATGTAATATATGCATTGACCTATATGTACCACGTACAATATGTGATTTATTTCCATAAAAGTTATAATAATATTGTCGCGTTCAAGCTATCGTCACTAACATGGTATTCCCAATTTCGATTACCTATCGAGTTACCAAGAATCGAGTTCACTTACGCCTTTGTTTATATTACTAATTAATTAATTGTATACATAATAATAAAATTTTACTATAATAATAATATGGAAGTGGCAGTTAGTAGGTTTATTTTTTACCTTCACTCAACTCTCGATAGTTACGGCTTCATAGCGATGGTGGCCGAGCGGTAGCATGTGCGCTTTACTATCTGACGGCACCCGGTTCCAACCTCGGCCCTGCACCAATGACTTATTTAATACTTACATAAATTATGTGCACTTTCGATGCCATCGCTCAAAAAGGGCCAGGAAAAGCATCGTGAGGAAACCGGTATATGCAAAAACCCCAAAAGTTCAAAGACATAATGACATTAACTAACGTGCACTGGACCAGTATAGTGGATAAGGGCCCATCATCATCATCATCATCATCAGCCAGAAGACGTCCACTGCTGAACATAGGCCTCCCCCTTCAACCTCCACACTGAACGACAGCCTGCCTTTTGCATCCACTGAATGCCAGCGATTCTAACTATAGGTGTGTTCGGATAGGCTATGATGGCATTTTTAGCATTGTCAAAATTGGCGTTGATGTAAAGCGTTCGGTTTGAGAATTTTGCAATTTTTGCCACTTTTGATCCCTACCCTAAACGAACGCTACAGTCGTAAAACGAGAAACTGAAGAATTATTACAGTCGCGCGCAAACAAAACACCAAAACACCGCGAAAAACAAACGTCAAAATCTTAATGTCAAAAAACGATCACAACGATCCCATGTCGCGAGGTGGGTCAAAAGTGGCAGATTACGATGGCATTTTTAGCTGTTTTCGACCTATCCGAACGGTGAGCGAAAACAGTTAATAATGCCACTTTTGCACACACATTCCCAAAACGAACGCTACATGTGATCATTATTGGCGTTTGTAACAGTTATTTTTGCCACCAAGGGGCTATCCGAACGCACCTTATGTCGTCGGTCCATCTAGTGGGAGGCCTACCTACGCTGCGTCTTCCGGTTCGTGGTCCCATAAGGTTAAGGATAAGGGCCCGTGGATAAGGGCCCATACTCTCACTGTCTATCTGAAAGAAAGCCTGAGTCCCAGCAGTGGGAACAGCGGGGCAGTGGCTGAAATTATGAACTCCTAGATATTGGGATATGATGAGATTGAAGAGGTATGGAAGTGGCTTTTTCTTTAATGGTCGAAAGGCTTTTGACCAAGAACGTTAAAATCGAAGATGATAAACCACTCTTAACCTGGACTGGGAACTGAAGTAAGGCAAACAAGCAGACGGACTGCCTGATGGTAAACAGTCACCGACGTCTATAGATACTTTTAACACCAGAGGCATCACAAATACGTTGCCGACTTTTTAAGACTCTAAATTGGCCTTTTGAAGAACCCCATATTGTAGTTTCTCGAAAACACCGCAGAAGGTAGCTCATTCCACATTTTTCTGGTGTGAGGCAAGAAAGATCGCGTGAATCGCACAGTGTGTGGTTTCCATTGATCTATGATGTGTGGATGAGCTTCCTGGCGGTGGCGCCTAGTGCGATGGTAAAACCGCGTCTCGGCCTTCATGTTTATTATTGGGGTTTGAACCCAGGCCTGCGGTGTGGAAGTTTAATGCGCCAACCTCTTCATCTAGCTGGGCTGCTTATTTATAACCCACGTATGGACCGATAGATCCAGAGGTAGATGAAGACTTGCCACCCACTAAATGCCCCCCTTCCTCCTATATTGGCACATTGGGGTATGGCTCACACACCCACACACCTTAATATGTCGAAAGGTGTGCTGCACTTTCACTAAACGCTACTAGCAGTTTTATGTCTTTAACACTTTCACCCTGGAGCTTAGATTCTTAGCTCTTGCGTTTTCCACCCCCAAACGGCCGTCTATGGCGAGTCCTCCTGACTTCAGGGTCTCATTCATCATCATCATCATCAGCCAGAATACGTCCACTGCTGAACATAGTCTGCCTTTTGCCTCCACTGGATGCCAGCGACTCGTCGATGTCGATGTTGTCGGTCCATTATCAGGTCAGGGTCTCAGAATCCCCACGGAATCGGTAAGCGGTGTTAAAAATATTGTTATTACTATTTATTGTTCACTAGCTGACCCGACAGACGTTGTTCTGTCTTAGCTTAGCTTATGAATGTCCAAAAATAAAAATAAATCTGCTGTCTGCACATTCATAAAACGCGCGAACTGTCAAACGCGCGAAATTAAAATCGTCGTTAAGTTTACTGAAATTATCCAATTTTCTGCTCAGTTTTCTTTCCGTAAAAACCTTCTACACAAAGTATTAGAAAAAAAAGGTGGATGAAATTGGTAAAGTCGTTCTCAAGTTATGGTGTGACGAAAGTAGTTTCATAGCCCCGTTAGTCCAGTTGGTAGTGAACCTGCCTTCTGCGCTTGGGGGCGTGGGTTCGATTAGCACCTAAGACGGCCTCCTTGGAAGAGGCCTGCATCCAGCGTTTTCCTGCGGTCTCTTTTAGGTCATCTGTCCATCTTGGTCCATCCTCGGCTACGCCATCGCCCACATTTTTCTTTCATCCATACTTCTGTTGCTTGGCACTGCAGTAAGGAATAGTAGATAAGGCTATAAATTGACGTAGCTATAGGAAAACCTCTTATAAATGTCCTAATATTAGAAACTGTAATGTCCTACATAATATATATTTATAATGAATAGTATGTTTGTCATTCATATTATTACCACAGTAATTATCCTTTTAATATACACATGATTTTATTAACTTAAATAGATATTTACAATCGGTACTTCCTCACCATACTAATATGTCATCAAATTCCCACATGACGCTCAAACAATATTAATCTATATATATATATATATATATATTATTTTTAACCGACTTCCAAAAAGAGGCGGTTATCAATTCGACTGTATGTTTTTTTTATGTATGTTTGTTATGCGATTACTCCGCCAATTTAGAATTGTTTTTGATGATTCTTTTTTTGGTTGGTAGGTCTTATCTCATAGGTGGTCCCATAATTTTTTTTTCGACATTGATTCAGCGCTTTTAAAAAAATCTACAAAAACATGACGATAAGCAACGAATTCAATGTACATTGCCACCAACTTAGCTTGTTAAAGTGGGCAAAATTGGAACTACAGTTATTTCTTGGTGAATTTCATACTTTGTTCTCCACTAGCGACGCTGTCAACTGAACAGCAAACATAGAGGAACTGTTCCTATAACAGAACTTCAAAAAAACAAAGTGTCTCCATGGCAACCGGTCCCTGTTGTTTTTCGTTAAATTGAAATACAAAGTATTTCAGTCGTAATATTAAACAATATTTTCTACTTTTTAGTTTCAGTTTGTAAATGTAGGTATGTATAGTCATGAAGTCGGTTCTTTTTTTTCTAAAAATTATAATTATTTTAATAAATAAATATTCGGGACATTTTTGCACACACTGTCATCTGACCCCAAGCCAAGCAAAGCTTGTAATATGGCTGCCAGAGACTGATATACATACATATAGAGTTTTAAATACATACTTAAATAGATATTAACACCCAGATATAGGACAAAAACAAATGTTCATCACATAAATGTTTGCCCTAGGTGGGAATCGAACCCACGCCCCCAAGCGCAGAAAGCAGGTTCACTACCAACTGGACCAACGGGCTATCAAAATAAAATCTACATTATAATATTATCAAAGTATCAATTCATATAAATAGCATTTTATTATATTACTTATTCAAATAGCATTTTTCTCAAAAACTCTGTTTTAATCTATCACGGTTGTTCACTATAAAGTTATATGATTATTTACGGGATATTTACCGTGGTAAGGTTGTGGAATGAGTTCCCGATATTTCGGCGCATTTCGGCGGGAGCTCTTTCCACAACCTTACCACGGTAAATGTCCCGTAAATAATCATATAACTTTGGTAAAACAACTATTCATATATAAAGCTATTATTCCTCTCATCTATTAAGATAGACCTTCATATCACCACGTCTCTTCAATAACCAGTCCGACCTTGAGGCGCCATCCTTGCTGTTAAATTGCACACCATCTAAGGCGGACCCTTGCTGCGATAATGACATCCTTCTCGCTATCTACATACTTATCGGCCTTAATTAATTGGTCACTCCATAAGTGAGGATTGACTCAGTACCAAGGGTGATTTGAATTGAAATAAGTATTCTAATGGTTTGTGGAATTTGTGGCCTGGTAGAAGTGACGATCACTTTTTTGCGTTGTCCTGGTGGTATTTTAGCAGTGTATATTTAAATTATGAATCAGCATTAAAATAGGCTATAATAACCAAAATAAGTGTTTCCCAAACATCATAGGTATTTAATAAATGTCGATACAATTCGAGGAAAATTTTCGTCTTGACCAAATTGGGTACAATTCGAGGAAAATATTAGACTTTTGACTACACCAAATTGGCGGAGTATTTTTGCTTCTCTGATATCTTGTACGTACGTGTATTTCAAAGCGCGAAGAGGGTTAGGTACGTTTTCCATTATTCCTACCATAAAGAGGCAAATGCGAAAAGGTGTTAGAATATCAGAAAAAAATAACTGACATAATATTTCCAGACCAGGCTATAGCTCTCTATAGCTGGTGTTTTGTGATTAGCAAATTTTTTTTGCTTGTTTTTTCAACGTTGAACTATCATTACAGGTTATATAACCTAATGCGATAGTGTAGCAAATTTACATTTTAACAACAACACTAAATTATTTAATAACATAAAACCTTTAAGGTTATCTTTGTAAATTCACTCAGAGCACAACTAAATATGTCTATTTCAACGGCAATGACGTTGAGTGTGTAAAAGTGCTCGTGTAAAAGGTGCCTCCTGCAGTAGATTTTGTTCGCGCGCGTGGCACTGATATCAGTTTTGGCAATCATCGCCGCCCCCACATACCTATCAGGAACGCAAAAGTATAACTGTTTCAGTATAACCGGATTGTGCACCCTACCTCTCACCACTTAGAAAATATAGGAACTCATAAATGGAATTGGCTGAAAATAGACAGCGTTTTCTTCTTTATTTTAATTGTTTTATAGATTGTAATTACAAATCCATTCGAGTAAATAGACTTACTGATCACTATACATAATTTTTTATAAAAAAACTAGCTGATACCCGCTACTTCGTACGCGTAGAGCTTGGCCTTCAGCCTCGCTACTACAACCCGTTCCAGGAACAAAAAATTTCAACCAAATCGGTCCAGCCTGGGCTGTGGATAAATTGTATTTCCACCGTTTTTATCCACGCCTAGACGCGACAAAGCTAGAAAATGGATACGTTTGTCTTTTTCTCGCGGGATAAAAACGGTGGAAAGACAATTTGTCCAGGGCCCGTGCTAGGCCAGCTGGACTATACGACAAACATTTAATAACCAAAATCAGCTAAATGGGCCCAGCCTTTCTCGAGTTTTAGCGATACAAACGAACAGCAATTGATTTTTATATAATAATATATAGCGATAGATAGATAGATAATCGCTGATGACGAAATTTTTTGACTAAATATGATTTAATGACGTCAGCGTTGGCGTTATGTTGAAATTTATCTTATCCGTTTACACCAACAAACAAAAAAGCCAAACCACAAAATCTTACTAAATCTTAATGACATAGACAGATGAAAAAAATTATGATAGAAGTAATATCTACACGAACTTAATATAACGCCAATGCTGACGTCATCACATAAAAAATACAATATTTCTTTTTCATATATGTATCGTAACGAAAACAAATACATATATTCAAATTAATATCTTAAAAAAGTCTATATTTTTTTTAAATAACAAAACTATAAGGTCAGATAATTCGGGCAAACCCCATTAAAAGTAGGTTAAACTCGACTTCCAAGATTTGTTTGCATTGTTGGTTATGAATAAAGCTATTATAAGCCTGTTAAATATATCCTTGTTAATATGTAAATATTAAAAGTAGGTACATTCTGTTGCCATTTATAAAATTTCCTGAATGGTAATAAATAATTTTAAAATTGCGATGTGGGTATGTGATGATTTATTTTCCCCTATTATGGCAACACCAGATAATAATAATATGTAGTTCACACAAGTATCTGTCTGATTGGTTGCGTTACAAGTAAGTTGCGTTATGATTTATTACTAGAACCGATGTGTTAGTCATAATTACTTATTGAATTATTTTCATTAATAACATACAAACCTAGTTTATTTTTATTTTCTACTTTATATGCAATTCCACGGACACCGTGGTCCGAGTTTTTTTTAAATACTTAACAACTTTTTTTAACAAACTACAAAAGTCGGGTTTAAAAAACAATACGGTAATTTTTCTAATTACAAAAGTCGGGGTTAACAACCAATACGGCAATTCTTTTAATTACTAAAGTTGGGGCTAAAAACCGATACGGCAATTTTTCAAACGACAAAAGTCGGGGCTAAAAACCAAATCGGCAATTTTTCAAACGACAAAAGTCGGGGCTAGTAACCAATACGACAATTTTTCAAATTAAAAAAGTTGGGGTTAAAAACCAATACGGAAATTATTAAAATGACTAAAGTTGGGGTTAAAAACCAATACGGCAATTTTTCAAACGACAAAAGTCGGGGTTAAAAACCAATACGACAATTTTTCAAACGACAAAAGTCGGGGTTAAAAACCAATACGGCAATTTTTCAAATTACAAAATTTGGGATTAAAAACCAATACGGTAATTTTTCAAACGACAAGAGTCGGGGCTAGAAACCAATACACAATTTTTCAAACGATAAGATACGGCAATTATTAAAACGGCTAACTTTATTTGTGTCCTTATAATTTCGATTAGCGATGTTGGCATCTTTGGCGTGATTCGTTATGTCCTTAGTCCTTAGATACCTATTGTAAGCTTCCTTTCACCAATCTCCACATGCCTAATTAAGCACAAGTCTTGGATTACTCTCTTGGCATATCTAAGATATTTGCCATAAAGCCTCCTATTTTTGGCCATAACTCTGTCTGTTATGGCCGTTTTTGGCCGTAGTTTGGCCGTAGCCAGTTTTTACACCGTCCCGAATATGGCATCGGATCGTTAATGGTAATATTAATCTTGATGTTTGTATAATGTATCAGCTGGTAATTTTGGCAAATGATTTCAAGACTTCGCGTAAGAAAATAAAGTTCAAATTAGTCTGATATTAAGTGTAGATTTAAAACCGATTTTTTGATAAAAAAGAGGGTAGTTATCGGAAAGTATTATCTAATTATATTTTATTTTAAGAATCCTACTAATATTATAAACGCGAAAGTTTGTATGTATGGATGTTTGTTCCTCTTTCACGCAGCAAAGGAACAACGGATCGACCTGATTTTTTGCATGGGTATAATTCAAGAGTCAGAGAGTGACATAGGCTACTTTTCATCATCATCATCATCATCATTTTTCATCACTACGCGGGTGAAACCGCGGGGCGCAGCTAGTGATCCTTAGTTCAGGCTAAGCTTCTTAGTCTTGAGCATCGACGTAAAGTTGCTAGTCTATCGGTTTTTTATCGGATACATTTCGGAGAGTGTGCATCGGATCTGCACGATCTAATTCCCTCCTGCCCTTTTTTCTATCGGACTGCCAGAGCGGGCACGAAAAATCGTCACCAGTTTATGGTTGATATTCCGAAAACCCGTACGAAGCGCGTTGATTCCACATTTATTATGCGAACTGCTAGTCTGTGGAATTCGCTGCCTGAATGGGTGTTCCCCGATGGTTACAATCTGGGTGTCTTCAAATCACGAGTGAATCGGTTCCTTCTAGGCAAACGTGCTCCAACGTAGACCGCATCATCGCTTAACATCAGGCGTGATGGTGGTCAAAAGCCTACTATTTATTTAAAAAAAAAAAAAAGTACTTAAATAAAATCAATAAATGTACGTGTGTATGTAACACACTTGGGACAGAACAGAAACGCCTAAGCTGCGTACCACGGTACCTACTTTCCCCAGAAGATCATAAGAAATTATTATTTAGGTCATGAAGCTTTTTAGGGTTCCGTACCCAAAAGATAAAAACAGGAACCTATTACTAAGCCTACGCTGTCTGTCTGTCTGTCTGTCCGTCTGTCCCACGGCCGAATCTTTCGAACCACCTAGCCAATTGAAATTTTTCACAGAATATGTAATGTAACGACGGATTAACTAAAAAATATAAAAAAGTCAATAAGGAAAAACAAAAGGGGATTCCCCATACAACAAATATTTTTCACGTATTTTTGAAATTGCTCTAATGTAAAAACGGTAATACATACAAGCGTCAAACTTGGCACGTAACACTCTAAAGTATAATAAAAAATAATAAATAATGGCCAAGTGCGAGTCTGTGAAAAAATTCTGTACATTACCAAGTTAAGCAACGTATTTGGCTTAGATGACCGTATCATTCGTCTCACCGAATCGAAATACCATATACATATTACTAATTTTAAAGTCGGTTTTTTAAATTGATAATTATTGTATTTTGAAGTGGTACGGAACCCTAAGCACGCTAGCCCGACTCGCACTTGGCCGGTTTATTTTGGCTTTGCGCGTTTTGAGAATATGCTATTTTCAAGTCGTGATAAGAAATTATATCGATCAAAACCAACGTAAATAATTTATAATGCTTTTGTTTTAGTTTTTAGTGATTCCAAAAATAATAAGGTACTAGTCACTCGACATTGTCCTTCGTGGTCACGTGCGAATGGCGCCGATCCTTATTTGCTCTTGCTAATTGTTAGTCACATTGGCAAATGGTATGCTTTATTTTGACAGTTACATTACCTTAGTTGCTCACTGTCAAAATATTTTATAGGAGTTTTGGCGACAACGTAAAAACCATGTTACCTCATTGTATTTTTATCATAAACTTTATATTTTTGAGTGTTAATGTGTAATAATAAAAATGATGATGAAATGATAGTGTGTAGTATGTGTAAAAAAAGGCAGGCTGTCGTTCAGTGTGGAGGTTAAAGGGGGGAGGCCTATGTTCAGCAGTGGACGTCTTCTGGCTGATAATGATGAATGTGTTTTTTTAATAATAGATAGGTCTACCAACTCGCCAGATGTTAAGTGATGATGCGGTCTACGATGGAGCTCGCTTGCCTAGAAGAAACCGATTTCAGGCAGCGAATTCCACAGGCTAGCAGTTCGCACAATATGGGCAGGAGGGAATTAGATCATGCAGATCTGATGCACACTCTCCGAAATGTATCCGATACAATAATGGCGGATTATTTTTTGTGAACGTGCCCGAATGTGACTACCCTACTGACATCCAGCGCATGCTACAAGACCTGTATGACGCATCTCTGAAAGTTGGCCTCAGGATGAACATGTCCAAGACCAAAGTGATGTCAAACATCTCCAGAACTCGAAATGTAACCATCACGGTCGGTAACGAGAGTCTTGAGGTAGTTGACGATTACGTGTATCTTGGACATGTTCTTTCTTTTGACAATGAACCTCAGAACAAAGAGATCGCTAGGAGAATACAGCTTGGGTGGGCTGCGTTCGGGAAGCTGGAAGACATTCTCCGATCAAAAGAGATACCACAGTGCCTGAAGACTCGTCTCTATAACCAATGTGTCCTGCCCACCATGACCTATGGTGCTGAGACATGGACGCTCACAGAGAAGACTGTGCACAAGATAGCCGTCGCACAGAGAGCCATGGAGCGAGCCATGCTTGGCATCAAATTGCAGGACCGTATCCGAAACACTGAGATACGACGTCGCCCCAAAGCTGCAGACGTCGTAAAAAGGGTGAAGGAACTTAAGTGGAACTGGGCAGGACACATGGCCAGACGTAATGATGGCAGGTGGTGTACAGCAGTAACTGCGTGGTGGCCGAGACTAGGTTGGCGGAACCCAGGCCGACCGAGGATGAGGTGGATTGACGACATTAGAAATACTGTCGGGAACGAGTGGATACGAATAGCGAGAGACCGGGGAGAGTGGCATAAACAAAGGGAGGCCTATACCCAGCAGTGGGTCACTCAAGGCTGATGATGATGATGATGCCCGAGTGTGGCAAGTGTTATAACGAAGTGAAACATGCCTTTCGCGTTGCTTCCAAAACTCCATAGAAGTCATGACTACTTTACTAGGGCATGACTTAGACTAGACCGTGGCTTACTTTGCTTTACTCTGAACGTGACTATGACTTTTTTACGAAACCTCATAAAACTTTTAAATAGGTATTTTAAATTTAAAATATACTTGACAGTGGCACATGCACAAGAAGTGCGACGCCAAGTCAAGAGGAAAAAAGAAAAAAGGTACGCACGATAAAAACAAGTTTGTTAAATACATTACCAATCACAGAAGAGGAAAAAAAATCGTTTAGCTTTTCTGTATTTTCAAGGGTTTCCATACAGGTGCTAGATTTGCATGACATGAGGAAAAAAGAAGACTAAGAATTTAAAATCGTGTAAAGAATCGAGTTAATAAAGTTATTAATAGGTAATGAGGGTTAAATTATTCTTCATGTAATACGTCAGTATTAACCTTCATAACTCGGCCATATTAACATAAAACTGTACACTAAAAGTTGAAATTTTAAATCACCACACTAATAACTAGATTTTGTTTAATGCTATATGGCAAACAAGCTGATGGGCTACATGATGGTAAGCAATCACCGTCACCTATAGACTCTGTCCTCCACCTCCTTACAGGTCCTCTGTCGTGACCTGTAACTCCAGGGGCATCACAGATATGTTCATCATAAATCATCATAATCAGCCTTTTTTTAACAGTCCACTGCTGGACTTTTAGCCTACCCACGAAATTATTGGGCCATATCCACCACGCTGGCCCAGTGCGGATTGATGGATTCACATACGCCATTGAATTCCTTCTCCGTACGTATGCAGGTTACCTCACGATGTTTTCCTTCACCGAAAAGCCAGTGGTATGAAAATCCGTATATAAGCTCCAAAGAACTCATTGGTACGGGCCCGAGGTTTGAACCCGCTACTTCACGCTGTCAAGTCTAGCGGTCTCCCAAATGGGCTACCACGGCTTCACAGATATGTTGCCGATCCTTAAATACTCTATTAACAGCCCTTTTGAAGAGCCCCATGTTATAGTTACTCGGAAATGCCACAGCTCATTCCACAAATTGCAGGTGTGAGACAAAAAAATGCGATTTCCCCAGATCTATAGTTAGGTATATGGATAATTTTAAGCTAACCATGGAAGTAGACACACTTAAACTAGGACCACCAAAATTGGTAAAACTCGGAAAAGGGCCTTAATTTGATCACTATCTCTATACAAAATTAGGTAATTGTACTCATCATTATGAACAACTTTTACTATGGGATCAACCCTAAAATCGCTTTAAAAAAACAGCTGTTCCATACATTTTGTCGAGTGTCAATGACCGTTTTCTATAGAACAGCTGATATTTTTTCGCGATTTCAGGGCTGGTCCCATAGTAAAAGTTGTTCATAATGGTGAGTACAATTACCTTCTTTTGGCTTCGGGAGTGTTCCCCTTACACCCTATATACATATCATGAGTGTGAGATCGAAATAACAAGAGCAACAGAATAGGGCTGCAACCTTGTGGAGAAGGAAATCATGTGCGCACCTCCCGTTTTCCCTCCAGACTACCTCCATCGTTCCAACCTTTTAAGTGTTCTTTACGACCAACCAATATACCACCCAGAATCAAATCACGCCATTATGATACTTACAAGTGTTGATATAGAGATGTTATCAGATGCACGATAAAGTTTGCGGCGTTATTTATCTGATGTGACAAACAGAATTAATTGTATTATTATTGGTGATGTGGATGGAATGCTAATGCGTGGTGATAACAGTATGGACGTTTTTCCTCCTGGGCTCTAATCATCATCATCAATTCAGCCATAGGACGTCCACTGCTGGACATAGGCCTCCCCCATCGATCTCCAAAAGGGCCGGTTGGAAGCGGCCTGCATCCAGCGTTTCCCTGCGGTCTCTTTTAAGTCGTTAGAGAAACTTTTTACTGTTTAAGAGCAAAGTTTATTTTTATTGTTTCATTCAAGAGCAATGTTTATAACCTCAAATAGCCTCAAATAAACCACAAATGACTGAACCAGCGAAGGTGGCGCCATCTGAGATAAGTTTTGCCTGTTGCTTCTCATTCCATGTAACGTTTTTACTTGTCCTTCATTTTGATTCCATCAAGCATACTCGCGAATGAAACTCCACTATACTATATGTATTTTGTCCGGCGGAGGGTATTGTTACGCCATAAGACAGGTTTATTCCTAGCTTGGGTAACAAGGCTCCTCATCATGGAGTATTTATTTAAGGAACAAACTATTGTAAAAAATTATGATCGACAACGTTTGTAGACACCAAATAAATATTTTCATTTTTTCATTTTCATTTTCATACGTACTTTACGAGTGCCCATACTGGTAGCACGTCGCAGTTACCGTGAAGTATGTCGGTACTTTTTGTTTAGGCTTCCTAGAACGTTTTTGTGTGTATTCCACGCGGTGCCGAAATGCTACGTTCTAAGAACCGTCCGTGATGTATTGTCTAGTTCGCATGTTTAGACGATCCATGCATTTTACATGAAAACTAGGAAATAAAGTTGACTCGAGAACTACTCGTCTGACACTCAAAAACATTCGTATTTATAATCTTCCATTGAACTTCTTTTCTTTTCCATTCAAAGTGGTTTTACGGGGTGTAAGGGGAACACTCTCGAAGCCAAAAGAAGGTAATTGTACTCATCATTATGAACAACTTTTACTATGGGACCAGCCCTAAAATCGCGAAAAAAATATCAGCTGTTCTATAGAAAACGGTCATTGACACTCGACAAAATGTATGGTGTTCCATACATTTTGCTGATTTTTTTCCCGCGATTTTAGGGTTGGTCCCATACTAAAAGTGGTTCATAATGATGAGTACAATTACCTTATTTTGGCTTCGAGAGTGCTCCCCTTATACCCTGTATATTCAGCATGCAAGATTCGATCTAAAAAAACAAACACAAACAACTTATTTAAAAAAAAAAGGTTCCACAGGTGTGATCACTGATCATGCCTACTTCAATTGAAAATCAATTCAAATGACACAATATCCTAAGAACCGGTGTAACAAGCTCAATTAGAGCCAGTAATTACTGAAACGACGAGGTTAGCACTTTGTGCCTACGCTAGCATAAGCAGCTTGTTAATTTTAATAGTACACACCTACCATTATTGTTATTGAGACTTGGTTTTAGGTGTTTACTTGCTTAACGATGGTGGTCGAGCGGCAGCATGTGCGCTTTAAAATCTGACGGCACCCGGTTCGATCTTTGGTCCTGCACCAATAACTTATCTAATACTTAGATTAGATATATTCTGGGCAGTTTCGAAGCCATTGCTCATAAACAAAAACATCGTGAGAAAGCCGGTATGTCCAGGGACCTCAAAAGGACATAATATATGACATTCACCAATATGGGCATTCACCAATATTTCACTGGGCCAACATAGTGGATTAGGGTCCATCTTCTCTCTGAGAGAAGGCCTATGTCCCAGCAGTGGGTTCATGAATGGCTGATACCACAGAAAAGAAAAAAAATATTGTTTAAATTAGAACGGCTGTCAAGGCATTTTTGTAAGATTTTTTTTGTAGCCAGTTGCACCCATATTAACGAAACGTCAGTTATTTGAAATCAGTTAGCAGCTGTGATGCGGACAAAGAACTTTGAGACGTAACCCAAAAAGGTAAGGTCCAAGTTCTTTGGATGCGGAGTTCGATGCGTTGACATAAATGAGAATGTTCAAGCAAAACTATGTCATAATACCTGGCGACAGATTTTCCTTCTCATTTCCGTTCTATTTACTTCTCTTTTCTGTGGCTGATACGGTGAAGACCGCAGCTAACGGAATGCTATCAAAACTTGTGCAGAGCTTTCCGCAATTAAATGCGTAGGTATAGTAATTTTTAAACTTTCGCCATTTGAACACATGTTTTAAATGTTTATCGGGACTTATCACGTATTATTTAATTTAGGTAAAAATAAATAATAGGTAATGCGTATGTTTCTGGAACGTACATTTTTATTTTATTCAATAACTTGCCTTTGATCGCTAACTCGTCTGATGATAAGCGATGAGGCGGTCTACGATGGAACACGCTTACCTAGAAGAAACCAGTTCACTCGTGATTTGAAGATACCCAGATTGTAACTATCAGGGGAACATCTATTCAGGCAAACAGACTAGCAGTCCGCACAATAAAAGTGGAATCAAAGCACTTCGTACGAGTTTTCGGAATATAAACCATAAAGCGTTACAATTTTTCGCGCCTACTCTGGCAGTCCGATAGAAAAATTAACAGGAGGGATTTAGTTCATGCAGAGTCATGCTCCTCCGAAATGTATCCGATAAAAACCGATAGACTAGCAACTTTGTGCCGATGCTCAAGACTAAGAAGCTTAGTCTGAACCAGGGATTCGTTGCTGATGAACATCTTAGCACGAGACTGCAACGCCCCGAGCTAGTACTTAGCTGACCATCCTAAAGGTTCCGGGAGCAGTATTTCTACTTAGCTCATCCATCCCAAAAGTGAGAGCAGTACACCATGCACGACCGAACCTGTGCTTGGTGCAGTGAATTGGTTTAGAACTTTTAGTGTAAAAGCGCAGATTATAAAAGGTAAAAGCTCGCGTTCACATAAGTAGAGTTTACTTAACAGTCCACCTGCTCTCTCCACTGCTACCAACCTAAATATCCAAAAACAACATGCCTTATCATGCCGACCGAATGCGAATTCGAATAAATTCGAAATTTAAAACGTCAGTGCGGTGCGCACGCGCGCTGTCGTGACTCATACGCCAATAGGGTCACGGCGCATAGATTAGCCAATAGTTTGTACGTATTGGTACGTAGAATAGGTTGTAGTTAGTATATGGTTGGTGTAGATTAGGTAATAGCTGCCAGACCCACCGTCGAATAGTATTGAATGCCAGTTGCCAAGTTTTGATTACGTTTGTTGAGGTCTGATGATGGATTTATTATCTTGATCGTTTTTTTCACGTTTTATTATTTAAAATGTCATGTAGTGTGCATTAAGCGAGAAACGCATTTTTTTACCGACTTTAGGGCTCTGCCGTAACTTTAAACACGGGCGTAACGCGGCGCGTTAAGTTAACCTCTAAAAGTTGGCCTTTATTCCCTAGGAAATAGAGATCAAATTTTTTGAGGGCGCTGCGTTACATGCGTGCTAAAGTTACGGAATCAAGACCGGGCCTAAAAACTACTAGAGCAAATACAAAAATACGTAATTAAAAAAATATTTTTGTATGCCTTAGCTCTTACTTTTCGTCTTTATTATTATTTCTTAGTTAATCCGCCGTAACATTACATATGCTGTGAAAATTTGAACTGACTATCTATTATTCGAAAGATACAGCCATTAAAACGTAGGACGGGCAGACAGCGTAGGATTAGTAGTAGGGTCACATTTTCACCCTTTAGGCACGGAACCCTAAAAATTACACTCTTCGGCCCCCCAACTATATATGCACAAAATCGCGTCGATCCGTGGCTCTGTTGATGCAAGAAAAAGAAACAAACAAACAAACACACATTCGCGTTATTAATTTTAGTATGATGGAGCAAATATCAAAATACATTGGTCGTGGTACGTGCGCCTACGCCGCATAAGGTACCTACGTAGGCTCTGCGGCATATATTTGTACCACAAGTAGGCGCGATATGACTACGACAAATTGTTATTACGAATTAATCGATACTCTCGACTCGATTGTTGGAAACTATCGATTTGTCGAATCGATTGTAAGATTAACGAGTACAAGATTGAGTTGTAGATACGCATTGTCTAGTCAGTTCTAGAAGACTAAGGTGGTTAGGATGATAAATAGCCGTACATTTGAATATTTTACTTACTAAGTACATAATAAAGTAATAATTACAAGTATTACTAAAAAAAAAAACTTTCCGGGTCGTGGGTGTAATTCCATAAACGGGATCCATCCCCTAATTTTCCACCCTTATACGGGGTGAAAGGGGAACACTCGAAGCCAAAAGAAGGTAATTGTAGGTACTCATCATTATGAACCACTTTTAGTGTGGGACCAACCCTGAAATCACGAAAAAAAAAACAGCTGTTCCATACATTTTGTCGAGTGTCAATGACCGTTTTCTATAGAACAGCTGATATTTTTTTCGCCATTTTAGGGTTGGTCTCATACTAAAAGTGGTTCATAATGATGAGTACAATTACCTTCTTTTGGCTTCGATAGTGTTCCCCTTACACCTGTATATGGGATATTTTATTCTAATTTAAATAGGATCTACCTCAAGTTAAATAAACCGGCCAAGTGCGAGTCGGGCTCGCGCACTGAGGGTTTCGTACCATCATAATAATCCAATAACAAAATTACCAGTTATAACTTGGTAATGAACAGAAACTTGTCACCGACTCGCACTTGGGTATTATTTATTACTTGCTGTTATTCTTTAAAGTGTGTACTATAATCATAGCAAATTTGACGCTTGTACGTATTGCCTTTTTTACATGAGAGACAATACAAAAATACGTAAAACATACGTTTGTTGTATGGGGATCCCCCCTTTCGTTTTTACTTTTTGACTTTTTTATTATTTTTTGTTAGTTAATCCGTCGTAACCGTTACATATTCTGGACCCGGGTACGTCCTAAAACTGCGACCAGAACCACCGGAGGATGGGCAGCCAGCGTTCTATTAGCGAACACGGTGAACGTACTGCGATCCTCAAGCCGCCTGCCAAGCGTGGGGATTATGGCAACACCCCTCTCTAGAGGGAGGCCTTAGTCTAACGTTTACTGGCTGCTGATGTGATGTTACATATTCTGTTTCAAAAATTTCAACTAGCTATCTGTTATGGTTGGAAAGATACAGCTGTTTAAAGGTAGGACGGACAGACAGACAATGAGGCTTAGTAATAAGGTCCCGTCTTTACCCTTTGGGTACGGAACCTTAAAAATAATATATCCAAGTTATAGTATCGTTGACCTTTATCAATGTCAAACGTCTATCAAATGAACAAGCATAAAGTAGGTAACTAGGTACAAAATTCGATTGATGAATGACTGAGGTCCATCATCTGTAGATTTAAATGGAGCCATCATCGTATTTCTGAACAAAACTGACATCCACCCAAAGAACATTTTTAGTTCCAACTTTTGGGCGCATACAAATAAGTTGGTCGAGCGAGCTTTACATTTTGATGTGGGTGTAAAATCATCTATCAGATGAAGTAGCGAGGATTTTGGACCGCCAGTTATTGGGATGGGTGACCGCTTAACGATTAGAGGCCATGTAAAATATCGTGAAATAAAACGTCAGATTGAAGATTTCAGTTCTATATTTAGTCACGCGTGGCTTTGTGTGTTATAACAACAATAATGGCGTCCGAAATATAAAACTAATTATAGTGAAAATTGCTGCAAAATCAATTATTATAATTATTGGGCGCCCATAGTACAAGCGTTTGGTGTAAGTCCTACAACAAATGCTTATTGTAACTACTGATAAGCTATACTGCATTACGTCTAAACTTGGGTAGCAGTTTTGTTAAACGTAGCGCAATGGTAATCCAACTGAACACTGTTCAGCCTATTTTACATAACGGAGATGTTTTGTAAAATAGCTAGTGGTTTTGTAAAACAGCTGATTCGGCAATATATCTGTGACATATATAATCCGAGAGCCCGTACGAAGCGTTTTAATTCCATTTATTGTACGAACTGCAAGTCTATGGAATACGCTGCCTGAATGGGTGTTTCCCGATAGTTACAATCTGGGTGTCTTCAAATAGCGAGTGAATCGGTTTCTTCTAGGTTTTAACGTTAGTTTGAGACCGCGTAATGCCCCAGGCCTGAAGCATTTTCACCCGCCACTGCCACCTTACCATATCTCCCTTGTTCGTTTGATTTAACCTGATTCATTGATAAATGCAAAACGTTTATGCAATTCTGCATATTGCAGTTCAGTAATTATGAAAAACCGCTAACGTCGTTCAGCTGTTTTATATAACGGTGCTATTTTCTAAAATAGCTAGTGGTTATGTAAAACAGCTAATTGAGCAATCCATCTGCGACATATACATATATAATATCTTTGGAACATTTGACATTTGGACATTTGACATCTTCCCGTAGAAAAATGTTCCTTCATTTTATCAACTCGTACGAAGCGCTTTGATTCCACATTTATTGTAGGAACTCTTAGTCTATGGAATTCGCTGCCTGAGTGGGTGTTCCTCGATAGTTACAATCTGGGTGTGAATAGGTTTTTTTCTAAGCAAGCGTGCTCGATCGTAGGCTGCATCATCGCTTAACATCCGGCGAGTTGACGGCCAAGCGCAGGCCAAATTACAATAAAAAAAAAATTAAAAAAACGCAGATAATGTAAATCGTCACAGATAATATAATACATTACTCTGTGACACTGAGTTCTTCAGCTCTTCGTGAAGGGCAGTAACTGATCGACCGACCCTGTATTCAAATGAACGTACTTTTGTCATTGGCCAACCAATCACCGCTGACCCCTAACCTTGTTTACTTCTGTGCAATGTTTAAACAATTTATTAAATTCTTGGCAGCTAATAAACAAGAATTTTCTGAAGTGCCCGCTTAAATTTTTTGACGAAAATTCAACGGAATCTTGGCTTTCTGATTCTATAAAAAATCAAAGATCTATGAAAAATTAAGTTTTTGTAATAAAACAGATCTGTATTTAATTGTATTTAAAATAACAAATACAAAAAATATAAATATAAAAACCTTCACTAAAAAAAAGTTGTTTTTCGTAAAAGTCTTGGAGGTAAAGTTTTGGGGTGGATTTCGTTGAATTCCGTTATATGCTCGAAAATCCATAGATAGTACCCAAAATTTTGATCGTACGATGCATTTTGTATACGGCTCTTAAACGTGGTATTTAAAGTGTCAATTTCTTAAGCTACAACATGGGGTTCTTTAAAAGGTGAAATACCCACTAAACCCCACATTGATTAGCCTTTTTTTGGCACGATTGTGTCTTTATATGCATTGATCTCGATGTATTATTATGAGTATAGTGGGAAATTTTCTTTAACAGACAGAAGTGCAAGATTAAAATATTTACAGAATAAGTACAAACAAGATTAATGTGTTCATGGCCTAGTCCTTGGCTGGTGAGTGGAATCAATGTGCTGTTTCATAATGTAGGTTTTTTAACCTTTATTTTTAAGGAGGTTTTGTTCAGTTTTGACCTCAGACAAACAAGGGAGATATGGTAAGGTGGATTGGCGGGGCGGGTGCGAACGAATCTGGCCTAAATCTGGCTTGATGCCTTTAGTCGAATTCACCCTGCAGACGACCCTTTTTTGCATGTGCACTATTATATAGGTATAGTTAGTGCATTGGTGTAGCTACAAGTTTCTGATTGACGTGAAAAATTAGGTATTGACTGTTTTAAAAGGCGGGAAAACGCGTGACATCCAAACATTGTACCCAATAAATATGGCTCTGTTTCGGCTTGAGTCAGCGACAACGTTGACGTCTACACTGTAAACGTCAACTTCACCGCTCCATTAGACACTACACTAGACCATATAAGTGACATTTAAAGTAAATTAAGTTAATTGTTTTTAAGTATTTACGAGTGAAAAGTAATGCCGTGAAACTTGTTTTTTGTCTTCGAACTGTTGTTGCACCTTGTGAAAATGCAGGAAGGAATTTTTGCGGCTTTATTTCACACAATTTTGACAAGTAATTCACGTGCTATCAAAACGCCAGTTCGATTGTGACTGGAGTGGATTGTGCCCCGGAGCCTATATTGTGCGGTACACGTCAAGAAGTTCGGCCCGTATCTTCCCCCTTTTTACTTACATCAATGGGTATTTATTACATTTTACGCACGTATAATTAGAGGAGTTTTTTTTAAAACTAAACTTAAGCATTCGCACGCATAGAAAAATCTAGAGAAAAAGTACCTGTCAGTGTCACGTGATGACACTTTGTACTAGCAATCGGCTAATAAAAACCAATGACTCGACAAGAGGCCAAAGGTTGAAAACAACAGAACCATAAAGACACCCAAAAGAGGCACAACATTTCGGCGTTCTTTGAACCAAATTTCCCTATGAATAATGCTTATCGACATTATCTTCTTGGAAATCTATGACACCGCCATTACATACGTCAATTGTCACCATATCAGCCGACAGAAGCCGAACACTGCCGAATATAGCCGACGCAAATCAAATATGGCCGCACGCATTCCGATTGCATCTAATAACCTCAAAATCGAATGCAAAATGGCGTATTGAATAATGACGCCGCTTCGCTTAGCATTCCGACATGCCATAAGCGTGTACGCATTTTCATTTGGGGCTATTGTCTTGGAAGATATTAGTATTGATTTCAATAAATAAATTAATCGTATGTGGTCGCGTATAGCATAGGTTTGGCACGCGACGCAGGACAATCGGTGAATCGTCAAGTCAACTCGTTATTACTGATTTTATATCTTTTGAGTCATGTAGTGTGTACGTGAGGTAGGGCATTAACTTGCGAGTAATTTCATTGCAAACAATGTTAAGGTGGTACGTTTCAACTATGGCGGAAAATTCAAATTTCTAACAGGTTTCTTGTCCTTGTAGCTAGGCCGGGTAATTATTGTAAACGATCATGATGGTTACGCAAATTGATTGTTATTCTTTACAGAAACATGTAAAGCTATTTATCACTAATGCACTTTATTACTTACATTTGTCAATAAACACATTTTTGCTGTTAAGTTTCAAACGGTTTATTGACAATCGTAAGTAATATGGTGCGTTAATGTTATATAGCTGTTCATGATAATGTAAAGAACTATCAAATTACATTTATTTTATTTTATTATATAAGAACAACCAACGATTTGCGCAAACACACCCCAGCTACAAGAACAAAAAAACTGTTTGAAATTTGAATTCCCCGCCATAGGCGAAACGTACCACCTTAACAAATGTAGACGTAGAGGTGCAATTGTTTTATGGTATATGCAGATGCGTCTGTGCAGGCTAGGCTGGCTTGCTGCTTGAAAAAAGAAAACGCTTGTCGAATAGTAAGTTATGAGTGAGATCACCAGCCAGTTTGAAAATGATAATTTTTTACGTATTTTGCAGCCAAACACATGTTTGGTTTAAGAAAAAAGTTTATAATATCTATTACCTACCTAATTACTATTTATTAGTAACTTAGTAAGTAGGAAGGCGCAGCGTAGGTAGGCCTCCCAATAGATGGACCGACGACATTGTGAGAGTCGCTGGCATCCAGTGGATGCAAAAAGCAGGCTGTCGTTCAGTGTGGAGGTTAATAGGAGGCCTATGTGCAGCAGTGGGCGTCTTCTGGCTGATGATGATGTTGAGGTAGGTAGGCACCACTTTCTAGGACATGACTTTTCTTGACTCTGACTGTGACTTTTTGAAGTTATTTAATACTATTTAAACTGGTTTAATATTACGAATGAAGGACTCTGTATCCATGGTCATAAAAAAATACCAAAAAAATCTTTTGACATTTTTATTTTAAAATTGACAGTAGTAGTCGCCTAAGAAACTGGACTACATAGAATCCATCACATGATTTACAAAGCGTAGCACGCTGTCTGTCAAATAGTATGTAGCCTTTGGAGCCTTTTACAGGTCCCTAGTACATTAAAATAGTGTACAACCATGCAATTTGCCGTCTTGTCAAAAATATATCTGTTTCGTTCTGGTAACAATAATTTTGGCATATGAGTAAAGAATGTAACATGTTTAATTAGCACTACTTATAAGCTCATAGCCCTTATTCTGTGGTAGTCGCAGAAGCCATAAACCCAAAGTCAAGTAACTTTTTTATTTATTATCCGTTTATCACGAAGACCTGTATACACCAGACATCTATCTTGATATATATTAGACATTATACATATTAGAATTATGTTGTCTAAAGCTATACATCTGAATATATTAATCGCATGTTAATTCTAGTGTATCGAGGAGCTATTAGCATCGCAAATCAGTCCTGACTTTAATCACGCCCAGTGATTTATGTTTGTATATTTTAGGAGTATCTCTAATAAGACCGTGTCAACGTATTTTAAAACAGATTGATGTACGGATAAAGCATTTAATTCTTGGATATCTATATAAGACTACTTTTTACTTACGTTCTACCCTCAGAAAAAATAAATGGAAATGTTATATATACCGTTTCCTCTTTAGCACTTACATGGTCTTCCATTTGATGACATTTTGATCATATCGTTTGCAGTTGTGTGCCGCTCATTATTGAAGTGTGCGTTTGTAGAACTAGTAAGAATAATAATATGCCAGTGTTTGCAATACATGTTTACCTCGCCCCCTTCAGTTTTTGACAGATTTTTTACAGTACCACCTCGAGTTTAAGGCAATCCAAACTATATGTGATCAAAGCTCATGTCCTACCTATCGAAGGGCAACACTGTTACCCCTACAAAGCTACCTGTCTACTAACCCTACCTCGGGTAGGTACTTGAGTCCAACACGAATGCTTATATAGGAGGACCTCTTCTTTGTCTTGGCCCTAGTCCAATCTGTCTAGATAAATACGAGTCCCCCTTATTTCTATGCAGGCTGACATTGGGGTGCAGTTGTGTTAAATAGTACACCCTCTTAAACATCTTCGGTGGACGACCTCTGTCCCTGATAGAAGGCACTAAGATCTGCCAACAGCACAAATATGACATCGTTGCGTAATAGCTAAGCACTCTATCAGAGTCATCGCTTGGAAAGTTCTCGAAATATTTGCTCTTTTTTATATGGAAACTCGCCTAAATTTCGGTTACTCCGACTATAGTTTCAACCGCACTCGGCGGTCTTTTTCAAGGAGAGTCTGCGAGGTACTTCGACTCGTTTCGTTCTCTTCTCGCCACAAATATGCGGGACTCACTGCACCGTTTTCCTTGGACTTAATCAAACAAGAGGCTCACAGTAGTAGTCAGAGTCACACAGCGGGCAATGGAGAGAGCTATGCTCGGAGTTTCTTTGCGCGATAAAATCCGAAACGTGGATATTCGCCAAAGAACCAGAGTCACCGACATAGCTGTTAAAATTTGCAAGTTGAAGTGGCAATGGGCAGGCCACATCGCTCGAAGAACCGATAACCGATGGGGAAGAAAGGTTCTGGAGTGGAGATCACGAACCGGAAGACGTAGCGTAGGGAGGCCTCCCACTAGATGGACCGACGACATTGTGAGAGTCGCGGGCATCCAGTGGATGCAAAAGGCAGGCTCAGTGTGGAGGTTAAAGGGGGAGGCCTATGTTCAGCAGTGGACGTCTTCAGACTGATGATGATGATGAGTAGTAGTCAATCAAATATCAGCTTCCCAAATGTAAGCCACTAGTTCAAAGCAGGGATGTTACGGAGCTTCGACTCCGGTTCCGTTAAGTCGGAACTTCCGATTATTATTACATACCTTCGGTTCCGACTTCGGCTCCGACACTTTTAAATCGAAGGTTTTAATCGGAGGTCGAAGCAAAACATAGCGGCGGCGGCGGCCTGTGTCGACTGTTATGAACAGGTTCATGTCATATCATGTCATACATGCCGCATGTACGTACTAAATATTCGGGACATTTTTGCACACACGGTCATCTGACCCCAAACTAAGCAAAGCTTGTGATATGGCTGCCAGAGACTGATATATATATACATACATAGTTTTAAATACATACTTAAATAGATATTAACACCCAGATATAGAACAAACACAAATGTTCATCACACAAATGTTTGTCCTAGGTGGGAATCGAACCCACGCCCCCAAGCTCAGAAGGCAGGTTCACTACCAACTCGACCAACAGGCTATCAAATGAAAATTGAAATGATTTTTTTTTTACTAAATAATGTTTTATTTGTCCTTAAATAAAAATTCTCTCTCATGCCACCACTTCTGAACCTGCCTCCGACTCCGATTCCGACTCCGATAAATCAAATTTATAAACTCCGACTCCGACTTTGGTTCCGATAAAACTACCTCCGTTACATCCCTGGTTCAAAGGCCTTTTAGTATGCACTTATGTCAAGCAGGGCTTACCGAAGGCATATTCCAAAAACCCGGCCCCCGGTCACCTTCACACTGCAGCAGTGAAGCCTGGCACGTGCCAAAAGTACCATTTGCTAAGCTATTAGCAAATCAGTGGGCGTGCACAGACAATGCGGTGGTCCCACCTATGTCGGCTCCTTGGCTGACGACCAACGATTGTTAGGACACCTGGTGTTCAGACTGTGAATTATGCCGTTTATTAGCGTGAATTAAGTCTGTAGCCAAACTTTTTGCACAGACTGCACTTGGCTTTTGGGGTTTTTTTTTGTTATAATGTTCATGACCTTGGATTCAATGTCCTTTAGTCGTAATATTAAACAGTTTTCATAGCATTGACAGCCACATCGTTGCTTACTCGTAACATCAGGTGCGTTGGCAGTCAAATGCAATTTAATTATAGAAAAAAAAAACAATTTTAGGAAGCGTTGTTGTTAGCCTAGGAGCTCTAGGAAATCCCACTGCTGGGCAGTATCCTTCTAACCCTGATTTTTAAGGTTCCGTACCCAAAGGGTGTAAACGGGACCCTATTGCTAATTTTCCAATTAGAAGGTGTTGAGCTGACTCGCCTTGCTGTCAGTCTCCGTTGGCGCCAAGTTCATCGCGTTTTTAGGATAAATACTGATAAAAAGATCCCAATACATTATTTTATTCCATCCATACCGTTTCTTCAGAAATGAAGAGATCCGTAGACGAACAAAGGTTACCGACATAGCCCACCGGATTAGCAAATTGAAGTGGCAGTGGGCAAGGCACATAGAACGCAGAACAGATGGCCGATGGAGCCGAAAGGTTCTGGAATGGAGACCACGGACCGGTAAGCGCAGCGTAGGACGTCCAACCACAAGATGCACAGACGACCTTTAAAAGAGACCACAGTGAAACGGTGGATGCAGGCCGCTTCCAACCGGCCCTTCTGGAGATCGATGACAGAGGCCTATATCCAGCAGTGGACGTCCTACGGCAGAAATGATGATGATGATACAGTTTCTTATCAAGTATTTGCTTTGAAATACCTAGAGCCACAAAGAAAACTAATTAAACAAAACTAAGTACTTAGCTCTTAAACTATACTCGAAGAGCTAGAGATAATGACGTGTTGCAATAATGATCACCGCATCTAAGTGCAGAACTGTGTTGCGATTACAGGCGATTAATTACCGGCTAACCATTGATGCAAACTATAAATCGGCTGATTAACTGCGTAATGTAGAAGTGGGAACCGAGGTTGAGACGAAATATTAGAGAAACGGCCAAGTTTGGAACTGATGAAATATAGTTATGTGATTATTAACCAATAGAGACGTCACACTAATTAAAAAAGCCATGAACACATGGCGATATTTTACTATAGCTATATCTATTTAAGACCCATAGAACCTTACAGCTTTTTAGAGCCGTCCCAGTATAAATATAAGTAGGTATTTCACTATCTAAAAACACGACATGGGATTTTTGATTATTTTTCATACTCCAAAATCGCGCATCGTACGTTCGCTTCGTTGCCAGACACAGATTGGACTGAGATCACTCAAGCTAATTAACATGTGTTTGTATCGCCGCGCAAATCTTGGTAATTACGTATATACCTCAGTTTATTATATAACCTCATCTATGTTTATAAAAATGAATCCCTATTTACCTTGGTCCCTATTTACGATAATCTTAAGTTTTCTTATATACTGTGTGTGTGTGTGTACTGTGTGTGTGTGTGGGTTCTCACGGAAAGAAAATATTAATAAATTGCGCAAAAAAATGGAAAATTTCAGAAAACTTAACGACGATTATAACTTCGCGTGTTTGGCAGTTCTCAGACAAGACGTCTGTCGGGTCAGCTAGTTGATTATAAATTAAACCTTCACAAGGAAACGCATAAACAAAGTTTAGAAGCAATCCGGTGTCTATTTACTATCCAGGTATACCTGCAAAGGTGCCGAAGAAGGCTTTCTTCTTAATTTGCATTTCACATAAGAAAGGGCGATAGATTGAAAGGGAAACTTCCAGCCGACCACAATTTACAGTAAAAGCTCTGAGCAATCCCTTCGGCTTCGTCTTTTGATGTCATCAATAGTAGGTACCGCATGAGCTTTGAAACACAATCTTTTTACTCAATAGATTGCATATTATAGTAACATTTTTAAGGTATTACATAATGACCCTTATTGGGTATGACAACAAAGTGCAAAGCGGGTCGATTTAACATTTTGCAAGCAATAGACTTCGACCAAAATAAAATGAATGGACGGGCCCAGAAGGAGCGCATTTTTGAAGATTACAAAATGAGCGCCGGCGCTCACTTCGTTTCAGTCGCTCTCTAGCCGTAGGAAGTGCAACACAAGACTATTGTTACAATGACATGATAATGAAACATCTGACAAAATTATTTCTTCGTGTGCTTTCCCGAAGTGTAAATACACAACAAACAACCGCTATCTATTTTTTGTAAGAAATGTACTGTACATAGTTTTAATTAGGTGTGTTGTTTTTATTGTAGCATGGTAGTTTTGGATTTACAATGAGTTTTTTTTTTTTACAGTTGCGCGCTTTTTCTGTCTCTTCTTTCATTAGCCCGACTAGCTTATTTGATAAATTCGAATATCAGTTATTTTCGTATTTTCGAAACCTAGCGAAAGTGATTCAAATTTTCAATCAGCTTTTGGAATTAGAGCTAAAAAAACAAGAACAGAGTAGGTACAGATAGCTTATAACTAGGTATTGTTTATAATACTGTTGTTGAGGTAAATTGATTACGTCATAAATGCCCCATGTCGGTATAAGCTAGGTCAACGACCCTGTTTAAGATGCGTTAATAAAACATCCTACTTTCCCTATTTTCAAATTCAAACTCTCAAAAGTCGACCTTTTCGCGCGACAATCTCTTTTTTATGATAATTAATTCAAATCAGTCCCAAATCAATCGGAATATCGATTAGTAATATACTTCATCTCACTTTTACGATCAAAAGATGCAAACGACGCAATCGGACCGAAAATCAAAATCTCGTACCAGGCGTCCAGCGAACCTAAGATGTGGCTCGATAAAGAGAAGTCTTGAGTGTTTCGCATTAAATCCATATTCATAGAGTGACCAAGAGTGCGGGAGACAGCGCAGACACCTGTCACAGGGTCGGGCAGCCTCCGCGGTCGCCGCCTTCCGCTTTGAGCTCGCCGCCGCGGCTCGGCGACCAATCGTAACTGGCCGCGACCTCCCGCGCCGACCAATGGCCATCGTGCGCGCGCGCAGAATCAACCGCTTTTATTGATAGGGTTGCGCGGGTTAAATTGTCTATCGGAGAGATGTAATGGAAACTGTGAAGTTTATGGGATTAGTTGAGTTTAAATCAGTTTGAATCATTTCCATTGCCTTCGGATTAGAAAGATAATCAAGCTCTATTTAAAGCAAAATAAGTGGTAATGTTACTTATTATAACTATACCTACTTCTCTCTCTGAGATAAGACCTGTGTCCCAGCAGCGGGAAGATGGTAGGCTGATAATGATGATGATGATAACTTCTGATACCTAACTGCTATCAAAGATCCTTTTTTTCTTGTTTGGTTTAGGTGGGTACTGGAATCCTTGATTGATTTACTCGTCTGTCCAAATAACTGAAAATAGGCACATTGGGTAAGTCATCATTCATCATCATTTCAGCCATAGGACGTCCACTGCTGGACATAGGATCCCCTATCGATCTCCAAAAGGGCCGGTTAGAAGCGGCCTGCATCCAGCGTTTCCCTGCGGTCTGTTTTATATCGCCTGTCCATCTTGTGGGTGGACGGATAAGTCATTGGGTAAGTACTTTACCTACTTATATTCTGGGAATAGCAGAACTTAATTCTTTTCTCAGAAAGAACCATACAAAGTCGCTTGGGTAGCATCGTGGTAAATTCTGGTAGTTTTGACCAACGTCACGGTTAATAAATTTTTATTTGATTAGACCACACTGAGACTCGATTTTTACTACCTTTTACGGCGTAAATAGGTACCAAACAAACTTCTTTCATCTAATAGTACATTACTTCGAAGACAAGCAACAGAAGCATTTATAGACAAACATAAAAATAATGGCCAAAGCCATAAACTTCGAAAATACATTTCCATAAGGCTACAGCTTGTACCTACTAGGTATATAGCCAATCATAGGCAAACTCTGGAAATGCCGTCTGTCAATTTTACATGACCTCATTTTAGTGAAAAACGTAATCAAACCTCTTTGCACATTGAACTATTATCAAGATAAATTAGAGTAGACCACGAGTAGACAATTTTTTTTTTATATTATAGATAGGCTTGCGCTTGGCCGCCAAGTTTCTACCAATGATAAAATTTTCAATCATGCGGAGCCAACAGCACCAACACGGGGAAGAAGATTTTTTTTTTAAATCGTAGAACTGCGTTCTTAATTTTTTTAATAAATGGGTAGATACCTGATTCAGAATAGGTTATATTGATTCTAATATTTCCACACCAAGATTTGCATAGATAGACAGCAGAAAAATCGACGACCGGCTGCAATGAAATCCTTTATTCTTCTCATACTAAGTCTAGGTCTAAATACTTCTATTTGTCTTTTATCTGTCTAGGTACTTATGTAAAGTACCATACTTATTTAGATCATTTAATGGGTAGGTAATTAACTCACTTTTATGCAGAAATTCCTTCCCGTATCCTTGTAAACGTCTCCGTATCGCGATCCCCAAACAAAGTCTTCAGATACGCCGCATTTGCATTGGAACTGGCAGTTTTTCGCCGCGGCTACATCGATAGGGCACAATTAGTGTCGCCCAGTCGAGCTTATCGATAAACAGTCGATAAAACTGTTGACATTAGGGTACCACTGCACTAGTATGCAATGTAACATGGAAAATCTGTAACGTTTTCTCAAATAAACGTGCTACGATAACCGAATTTTTTGTTGGGTACAGGAAGATTTATGCTGTTTCTTATTTCATAGTGAACATTTTATTGTCAACTAGCGACCCGCCAGCCCGGCTTCGCACGGGTCCACCACTTTACTAGGGCATGACTTTGACTTGATCGTGACTCACTTTGCTTGACTCTGACTGTGACTGACTTGTTTGACTGCATTTCATCTAACTTGATATTAATTTAATACGTACTTGACACTGGCAAATGCACAAGAGTACGACGCCAAAATCCGAGAGAGGAAGAAAAAAGAAAAAAGTGTTTTGACAACTATCTTGAGAGCTAGATTTACCTCTAACCTAACCACATCATCGTCACTTAACAGACTGAAGGAGTTGTGGTCCAACGCCTAAGTAAATTAAGCACTAGGTTCTACCGATACCGCAAAAGTAAGAAAGTATAGTTGCTCTTTACTTATCTCAACAAGCCCAATATGACACAAACTAGGACTAAACAAGTGTGTTTGGATGCACTTCAAAATGTAGGATCCCGTATTTACTACTTATGTAAATACGGGATGTATTATGTAAATGCCGTATTTACTAATTGTGTGTGCAAAAATGTCCCAGATATTTATTTTTTATTATTATTTTTATAAATCTAGAAAATCATTGGGCCATAGGTATTATGAGAGAGTAAATTGCCAAAATCCTGACACCACCCGAATTTAGCCATCCAGCCTTCACGAAAGGCAAGAAATCGGCAAAGTGCGTTCTAACCATAAAGGTAAGACAGTCGGTCGGTGATATCGACCAAGCGCGAGATAAAAGCTTTTTGTTTTTTTCTGTTGCAAGGCAGTGTTCGATCGTTTGACAGCTTTGAGATGCCCTACGAAAAGGATTTATTTTCTTCTTGGCATCGCACGTTTTGTGAATTTGCCAGTGTCAAGTATTGACATATTTTCAAGTTATATTAGATCAAGGAAGTTGCAATAGGGTGTATATAACGTCCTTGTATTAGATATCATCAAACAATTCGAAGACACAGAAACAAGCAAAATAAGTCACGGTCTAGTCTAAGCCACGCCCTAGTAAAGTGGTACAGACCTTCCAGGCTTCTATGGAGTTTTAGAAACTACACGAAAATACGAAAAACTAAAGCTCTAGAACTTAAAGAAGGTTTGACTTAGATACTCTGTTATAACACTGAGCTTAATTTGACTACAGACTAAACTGTGATACATACAAAATTGTGAAACACTAGCAATTGTAAAGGACGTGCGTCGCCAAAATACTTATAGGAGGAAAAAAAACTAAATGAAATGAAAACGTTAAAAATGTTAATGAGATTGGTGTTTTAAAATATTCAGGGCTAAAACCAGTCAATAAAAAGAAATAAATTATTCAAGGAAAAACATATCGTGGTATTTATAATGCCTACTTGATTTCCGGCGACGTCATCCACCCCGTCCGTTTTGAATTGCAAATGCGTTCTGAGTTTAAATTTCGAACGCCTCTTGCGTGGGCGTGCGTACTTGTGTATTTGTAACTTTTTTTTAAACTTAAAATTGGGCTCTGCATGATATCTTTTTTGGACGTATCAAATTTCGTGCATGTGATAAGACGAATGACCTTTGCTATTTAACAAATTCCGAACAAGTTTTTTTGAAATTTCCAGTAATTAATTAATTTTTAAAAATGCGTTACAAAACTCTTTCTTACCAACAAAGTTGCCAGTACCTTACCGTAAAGCATGGTATATAATTATATATATCTACGAAATCTGCAACCTACCGTTCCCATATAGTACCCTACATTCATAATTTAATTAATTCATACTCCTTGCTTATTAACACTATAGAGACCAATCACTCAGCCATAGAGAATTATATGCCCAATTAGAGTTTTTAAGTCGCCATTTTGGGTTAAGGCAGGTTTCACATACTGCCAAATGGCTGCACGTGCACGCGTTCATTTTGAAAGCATAAATAAATTATATTTTACGAACACAGTCGAAATGTAAAAACTGTAATTATGATATTTAACGTGCATGTGCAATAAAATTACTGTTCAGATTCAGTTACGTTGGTATTTTTTTATGTTGGCAATTTGTCTATGCATAGAGATGGATGGACCATTTGAATCTTAGGTACTTATTCTTACCTTACTAAAACCTAGGTAAGTGGATTGATTAAAAAATAAGTATATGCCTACACTGCTGAAACAATTTATTCCTTTGAGTATTTTGTAAATAATGGGGAAAATATTTTTTACAAGGTTTACAATCTTCCCCCGATGTTAAAATTATCTACAAATATTTTTCCGGGTTAGCAATACATCGACAACGCTTGCCATCGGGCGGACCGCTTGTTTGTTTGCCGCTCTTTTCTTAAAAAGCCATTGTCTGACATTGCGTCGCAAGTTTCTTTCAATACCTTTTGCTCTACAGCGCGTGTGATTACAGCTTACACGAAGTTCTTATAAGAAGTTCCCGTTAGTTCAGTCGCGTGGGCGGACCATGAATGGGCAGCTTTCGACGGGTTATTTCACTCAAAGCTTGGCATTTCATAATTTCACTGAATAAGTTGAACAATTAACTATTAAATACCTACGCTTTTTTACTTTGTGTGTATAGTATATGGTTTGCATCTGGGTTCGCATATTTCTTACCAACGATTTAATTCTGATAAATTTCGAATTTTGACTGATTTGATATGGCTAAGCTGTCAAACTGGCATGACAAAAATTTTGATGGGCCTTGGTTTTTGAATGCTGAATAATTACATAATTAAATATAATGGCATATTTTTTGCTCTGAAGGCCTTTGATGTTGCGGCACCTTTGATACAAAAAATAAATTAAAGTGTTATCCCCTTTCCCCTTTTCCTTTCCATTTTCCCCTTTTGCACTTAGGTTCACTCCTCCCCAACTATTCCCTTGGTCGTCCATTTGATAAAATTTGATTTGCTGTTGTGTGCCGCTGAATATTGAAGTGTGCGTTTATAGAACTAGTAAGAATATGTCAGTATGTGCAGTACGTGTTTACCTAGCCCCTTCAGTTTTCGGCAGACTTTTTTCACCACTAGTACATCCATATACCTACCAACTATATACTTAATGATCAAAGGTTCTGGGGCACGTTAATTTAGTATAGAGACGAAGTCAGATGAGGACATAAATATACATATTTTAATATCAGTTAAAAAAATGCTGTGTGTATTATGTACACTGCTCTACAACACATGGTAATAACTCGTATAAAAAGTTCCGTTAGTCGCAGTCGCGTGGGCGGACCGTGAATGGGCAGCTTTTGACGGCTCAAATCGCTTATAATACGATCGGGGCTTTGATCGCTATTGTGCACTAAACTTTACGGTACCAATTATTTATGAACCTACCTATCTATGTTATTAAATATACCTACTTGATTTTAAAAGGCTACCGGTTTAATTTTGTTTAAAATTAAAATCTGTTCAAAATTAAAAACAAAAAAAATTTAATATATAATGCAAAACACTGTTTTAAGCCGTGTTGTGTATGTCTGTTTTGTTTTTTTTTTGTTACATGATGCATGTAACTGCGCCGAAATATCGGGAGCTCTATCCACAACCTTACCACCATAAATATCCCGTAAATCATGTAACTTTGGATATATATAACGCATTTAACTTCTTGTTAGACAGAGAGCGCAGTATACTTATATAGGACGTCACCTGTAAGTAGTAGCGAATCTAGGGCTAAGGGACTCAAGTAGATTTTTTCGTGATTTCAGAGTACCTCCGATAGCAAAAGTTGTTCATAATAATTATTATGGGTACTATATGGACCACTTTCGGGTTAGTATACCCTTTCTGGGTAGCCCAGTAACATCACCTAACCAATTTTACTCATATTCAAGTTAAAAAATTGTATTTGAGTTTACTACTTGCCTACAAACTACCTACAACATTTCGTAAAGATCAGAATTATCTGTACTGACGGGATACATACATTCATAGAAAATTTATATTGTCTATTCTAAGACACCTCCTTGCTAAAAAAAATTATTATTATTTACTGTGAAATATACTAACCATACATTTCTTCATTGTTTTCAGGTAAGTGACGTTGTTTCAAAGCCCAGTAAAAAGGTTATAAATAAAGGTCAGTGTATTTATTCCAGTTCGGTAATCTAATTGATCAAGCCAGTGCTGGACGGGACTGGATGATATCATCTTCATTATTATATTATTTACCTATTAATATGTAAAATATAAAATAAATACTTATTCGGGATATTTTTGCACACGGTCATCTGATCCCATACTAAGCAAAGAGGCTATATATTTCTTAAAAAGTCGGCAACGTAGTTGTGATGCCTCTGGTGCTACCTACAAGTATGTTATAGGCGGCGGTGACTGCTTACTATCAGGCAGCACGTCTGCTTGTTTGCCACATATGCCATAAAAATCATAATCATACTAATATTATAAATTCGAAAGTGTGTTTGTTTGTTGGTTTGTTTGTTCCTTTTTCACGCAGCAACAGAGCAACGGATCAACCTGATTTTTTGCATGGGTATAGTTCAAGAGTCGGAGAGTGACATAGGCTACTTTTCATCATCATCACCATTTTTCATCACTACGCAAGTGAAACCGCGGGGCGCAGCTAGTTCTTTATAAATGAGAGTTCAGAGGTAACAAACATTAAAAAACGTACAAACAAATTGAGAACCCCTCTTTTGAAGTCGGTTATAAATTCGAATGCCCGTCCTGGATCATTAACTTTTTTTATTATTATTATAATTAGTCTTGCGCTTGGCCGCCAACTCGCCTCTTGTGCATTCCAGTGCCTGTCTAGATCATTACAAAGCCAAAGCTGGATTTGATCGCTGGACTATAATGCTACTTGAATAATGTAAACTAGCCTTTAATAACGACAATTAGTCCAGAATACTTAAAATAAACATAATTTTATACCTATAAGTAATTGCTTACTAAAAGCGTAATAAAGTAAATAATTTATATTTAAATAACCATTATCTCGGGGTTAATGTTAGGTAATTAATTATTTAATATATTTACATATCTAATTATATGACTTTGATAATACCTAATCTAATATGCTAATTATTTAAAAATTAAATGAGAAAATGATGAGGATTATCAGAAAGACGACTTCGAAGAATGTATTTTTAGCAAAACGACACGGACCCTAAGATATGTTTACCTGTAGATAGGTTGTGCCCGCCACCATATTGACTAGACGAATGCAAGGCTGGCTGCCCGACTTCGTTCAGCCGTCTCTCAGTCACGCACTCCGAGTGTCCACAACAAATTGTATGTTTGTCTCTTTCTAACAACAGATATAGCGTAAAAAGTTGTCTTTCATATTTTTTTATTATAGAAACTGACGTGGTCGGAACTATAGTCGGGGTGACCGGCTTAATCTTACGTGAGTAATTCCCGTGTAATATAAATAAAAAATCTTTCAAATTCATTCCCTTATTTCACACTAGCTGAAACCCGCTACTTCGTACGCGTAGAGCTCGGCCTTCGGCCTCGCTACTACAACCCGTTATAGCCTATGTGTTATTATAATGTATACGCTATATTATTGTAAAATCCATTCGGTAGTTTTTGCGTGAAAGAGGAAGAAACATCCATACATACAAACTTTCGCGTTTATAATATTACGTACCTAATATACATGCGTAGGTAATTAGATAAGTATATGCTGCGTTTAGTCAGTTTTTAAAGCCGTGTTGTTCGCCTATAACGTCTCTATTATTACACCTAAGTGCACGTACCGTGAAAAGTTTTGATTTGACGTCTCAATCTCAAATGTTCTGTTTGACACAAACCTCTTGCCTTTTTTGACGAAAAAGCGACGAAAACTGGAATTTTTGGTGTTTTGCTTCTATCAAATAGAAAAGTTTATAGAAAATTCGATTTCTGTAAAAGATAGATAGTTAGTTTTTATTGAAAGTACCTCCATTTTACAAAAGTAGTTTTTCGTAAAAACCTTGAAGTGAAATTTTTAGAGTGGATTTAGCTAAATTTTGAATTAAAATTAACAACTTTAATGTTATGGTTTGTTTTATATTCGTATTAAACGTTGGCTACAAGGCGAGCAAGTCGCTCACCTGGTGGTAAGCGTTTTAAATGTAAAATCGAAAGTTTAAAATCCTGAAATGCTCGTCATCCTATTTTAGATGTTAAATCTCTTAATACCAAGTGCATTCACTAATTTCACTAGAAACATTGATCTTCAATCCGAAAAACAGTAGTATTATATTATATATGCACATAACTGGCAAAGGCAATGAGGCAAAAGTGTGATACTTCCCCAGGCAGATTTCGTAATAGAGAATCACTACCAAATGCGTGCCTATTGATGAGCTTGGTGCTTACCATTAGGCGAGTGACTGGCTCGTCTTATCGTCAGTTGCTTACAAAAAAAGTTTAAGAATATCTTCAAGGTCAATTTGCATTGACTTAATGTACCTAAGAATAGATTTTGTTATTTTCCTTAAAAGGTATAAATAACATACTTCATACAAATTATTTCACTAAGAGGTTACGTAACAATATGATTTTTAAAAGGAAAAAAATATGTAAATATAGGTGAGGTAAGTATAGATTATAAGTTTATTCCACGACGAAATCTACCATTTTTCTCTTAATATCTAATTGCTGGTAATGTAAACACGCAAGTGTAATTTTTCGACATTGTTTTGGGAGCGTTTAGTCCAAGTTTTGTGTGATAGTACAAAAAAAAATTTAAAACGCCGATGATCCTCTAAAAATTCTTTGTTACTTTACTAAGCATACTTATGACATTAAAATACTGAAGACGAGGTGGTATTAATGGCTTTAGACTGCTCAGGAATGGACGAAAAAAAAAACATTATTATAAAATTGGCACAAAATTGGCTTATCGCGAGCAGAACATTGCAGTTGCACAGATAACATAAGCGAATTAGATATTGGCATGATTTTTTTAACATTTTATATGCATGTAAAAAAAGGGAACATTTTTCACCTTCAGAGAAAAACCTTGATAAATATATTTTTTAAGAAAAATGCTTTTGAAATGTTAGTCAATGTCAAATTGCTTTGTCAAATTTTCGCTGACGGAATTTATTCGCGCGATAGGTGGCGTGGACAGGAATTTCATTATCATCAACCAGAAGATATCCACTGCTGAACATAGGCCTCCCTGTTAGAACTCCACACTTAGATAGCCTGCCATACGTATCCACTGGATGCCCTCGACTCTCACAATGTCGTCGGGCCATCTAGCGAGAGGCCTGTGTCTTCCGGTTCTTGGTATCAAGAACCTTTCTTCCCCTTCGGTTCTTCCAGCGATGTGGCCTGCCCATTGCCACTTCAACTTGCAAATTTTAACAGCTATGTCGGTGACTCTGGTACTTCGTGGAATATCCTCGTTCCGGGTTCTATCGCACAAAGAAGTTCCGAGCATAACAAGCATTCATTAGCTTAGCTAAATGCAGATAAAATTCATTAGAAATATCGCTAAACGAATACTGAAAATAAATCACACAATCCTTGACTGAAAAATAGATTAAAATCACAGCCTCGTTGATTTAAAATCATGAACTTGTGACTAAATATAGATATTATGAGAGGAAATATTTAAATGCTCATCAAAACATGCTTAACTCGGATCAAATTGTGTTCATCAATTTATTATTAAACTTTGTTTACATATCAAAATCATATAAGTTATGAGGGAAGTATCACAAGGCTTCCTTCTTAGAATGCCTTGTAGCGAAACAACAGACCATGTAAACGTCTGAATTTAGTAAAATAAATAATAATTCTATTAATTTATTCAACAAAAAGAGCGAGCTATGGTTGGGGTTTCTTTGAAAGATAGAATCAGAAATGAGATTATCCGACAGATAGATAATTAAAGTAACCGACATAGCTCAAAGGATTAGCAAGCTGAATTGGCAATGGGCTGGCCATATCTGTAGAAGAACTGACTACCGTCGGGGTAGACAGGTTCTAGAGTGGAGACCGCGTATCGGCAAACTTAGAGTAGGACGCCCTGCAGCCAGGTGGAGTGACGACCTGCGAAAGGCGGCTGGTGGCAAGTGGATGCGAAAAGCAGAAGTTCGTGCCTTGTGGCGTTCTTTAGGAGACGCCTACCCCCAGCAGTGGATGAACATCTAATAGGCATTTTGATGATGATGATGTTTGCTAGAAAACAAACAAAAAAGACAGAAAAAACATTTGTGTTAAAAGTAACGCAACACGTAGGTAACCTAACGCGGTGTTTCCGAGAAGCTACAACATGGGGTTCTTCAAAAGGCGAGTTAATAGAGTCCTTAAGGGTCGGTAACGTATTTATGATGCCTCTAATGTACCAAGTATCCATAGGCGAGGGTGACCGATGGCATAAAATGACTAAAAGTTTCCATTAAACTATAGACATTTTCTTGTTGGGTTTCCAAATGTGTGGATCTCAAAATAGGCAGGATAAAACCATATCCATGTAACTAGGGTTTTTGAACTACATATAAATATTATTATTTTTATTGCAAAGTGTGCCCTTTTTTGGTGTGCAGTTAATATTTTTAATAGAACATTCATTAATTATGAGTGTAAAAAGTGAGTTTTTGTTGTGCTTTTAAATAACTGCCAATAATGAAGGTCTAGATTTGCGTGCTTAGGCCGTTTAGATGTAGGTATAGCTAGCCAACAAGGTCATACCGTTTTATCTATAAAGTAGAATTAAAATTGCTTAGATGTTGTCTTGAAACGTGACGTCAGTGGTCAGATGACAAATTGATTCATCATCGTCATCATCATCAGTTCAGCCATAGGATGTCCACTGCTAGCCATATAAGCTTACCATCGATCTCCAAAAGGACCGGTTGGAAGCGGCCTGCAACCAGCGTGTCCCTGCGGTCTCTTTTAGATCGACTGTCCATCTTGTGAGTGGATGTCCTACGCTGCGCTTACCGGCCCATGGTCTCCATTCGAGAACTTTTCAGCCCCATCAGCCATCTGTTCTGCGTGATATGTGCCCTGCCCATTGTCACTTCATCTTGCTGATCCGGTGGGCTATTTCGGTGACTTTCATTCGTCTACGGATCTCCTCATTTCTGATTCGATCTCGTAGAGAAACCCCGAGTATAGCCCTCTCCATAGCTCGTTGTGCGACTTTGAGCTTGCTTATGAAGCCCATAGTGAGAGACAAATTGATTAGATAAGTGTAATAAATGCGTTTGGCAGTTACAGGTAATTTTCCTTTTTAAAGTTCCGTACCCAAAGGGTGTAAACGGAACCCTATCACGTATATAACTCCTAAACTCAATGAAGGCAAGTATGTACATTTTAATTAAAACTCATGTCTTACATAGCCATACAAAGCTATACGGTACAAGACGGACAAAGGCTGCCATTCACGACTCGACGCGACGTCCGACACGAGTTGACACGACACGCGTCATAACGTGACGGGTGATGAATGGGACGCCGATATCGAAGGCTTTTTATTTTGACTCCAAATAAAAAAAAAAAAATTATAATATTTCTATGATAATTTGGGTGTCTTCAAGTCGAGGGTGAATCGGTTTCTTCTACGCAAGAGTGCCCCATCGTAGACCGCATCATCGCTTAACATCAGGCAAGTTGGCGTCCAAGCGCAAGCCTATTTTTTATTAAAATATTCAAAAAGTATTTTTTTGTGGGGATACAAAGTCCTTTAGTCGGAATAATAAATATGTTCAAAAGTTATTAAATTACGTCAACCAAGTCATAGTCAGAGTCAAGTAAACTAAGTTACGGTCGAGTCCAAGCCAAGACATAGTAAAGTGTTATTTTTTTCGTATTACGCCCTAAAATCCAAATACCTATTTAAACGATTGCATTTTGTAATACGTAATAAGACACCCTTAGGGGGAGGTCTATGTTCAGCAGTGGACGTCTTCTGGCTGATGATGATGATTTTGTAATACGGTTATAAAACACAATAAAAAACAAATAACAAATTATTTGGTTATATTTATGTGTTGATGTACATAGAGCGTACATAGATAGTCATTATTATTCCCAAAGGAGATCCCAATGAAAATAATGCCACTAAGTAGTAAGTAGGTATTATAGAGACTGCTTACTTAGACCACACACGCTAGAACCTTAATCAAAGATACCTAAACCCGCACAATAACTTAAATATTACAGCTCACATCAAAGCGGCTAGCTTCTAAACAAGGCTCTGCATAATGGCGTGCATTTATATGCATGTTGCATTATAGATGCATGCTTGCGCGCGCCAACAAACAGTCGTAAGCGCAAACTAATAGACAAACAATTAGCGATCAAACACAACTGTCATTTAGGCTCAAATTAACCGCACAGACTGCATATAAATCGAGGCTTTAGGCGCGAATTTGCTTTTGAAAATGGAATGTTTTGAATGTGATATTTTTTTATCGGCGGCCGTCTAGCCAGTATCATAATATTATTTTTAATCGAAATGTGGTTTGGTTATTAAAATAGTTTTGAAAACTAGAAGCATGGAGTTTACTTAGCTTTCCGGTGTGCCGGCAGTCTCTTAAGAGCCAGTTCCTATTCCAGGGGTGTTCACCATCTTCCACCGACACTTAGCATAATAAGCTATCAAACACCTGGTAGTCAACTGGACAACACAACTAAAATGACAGTTTTTTACTTTCTTCAGATCGATAAAAAAGTACCGGTTCAAAATTACTTCAAGCTTGAAAAATCTATTCAAAACTGAATAGCGTTAGATAGGCTTACGTATATTAATAATTGTCTGTAATTACTGCGTTTATGCGTATGAAGATTAATTTCAAATTACGTGAGAAAATTGTAACTCAATGTTGTATTTCGTTTTTATAGAAAAAAGTTCTCCTTCCTCTAAAAAGTTTTAAACCCAACAACGAAGTTTTAAGTGAATTTTATTTCGCAAACGGCACACATATATAAAACATTATTTACTAAGTGCTCAGAATAAAGGCTAAAAGCTATTTAGTCCTTATTCTGAGACTAATGTGTTTGAAGGGGTATTGTCATAGAAAATATTATGATTATAACCTAGTGGACTGTATTCTATAGGTTTCTTACCTATAATTTTTTTATTAAAAAAGCGATTGTTTTTTTTTCTTTATATCGTTCCGAATTGCTCTTAAGAGCTAGCTGCTAGACAATTTCCAAGCATTATCAACAGTAGGTATATTGCTTAAATTTGCAATTAAAAAAAATCGAATCATATATCGATAACGAACATCGATTCGACGTTCACAACCTGGCTCGAGTTACAGTCATTCATCGGGATCAGTCTAAACACGGCTCGGGTTGCCCGTTCATGTTTTACCTTATAGTTTAATAAACATTCACCTTGATATTAAAATACAACCGTGAGAAGGCATAAGAAAACTCACCGGCCGATTGTATAACGATATAATAATAATTTTATTATGCTACGGAAGCAGAAAGTTAAATATGATTCATTAAGTTTAATTCTGAATTAGTATGTAATTTTTGTTACGTAAAAACGACATTGTTTTGTTTGATAAAGGTACATAGTTATGGCGTTTGTTTACACACTGGCAATACTGCGGTCCACGATAGAGCACACTTCTAGGAGGAACCTATTTGGAGTTTTGGCGCCAACACGAAAAAACATGTCGGCTCCTTGTATTATTTTCCTAAACTTGTGTATATTCGAGTGTTAATGTGTATTAATGGTGAATTATCATTTATTAAGTGCTTTTGAAGGTGCTCGAGTGTGGGTGAAGTGATATAACGTGGTGAAACATGTCTTTTCGTGTTGTTTCTAAAATTTCCTAGAAGCCTCTTGTAAAGCCTCCCCCTATTTACTGGGGTATGAGTTTGACTTGATTGTGACTTACTTTGCTTGAATCTGACTTGTATGACATTATTAACACTATTTAACTTGATTAATATTAAGACTAAAGAACTTTGAATCCACGGTCATGAAAACTTTAACAAAAATAATAATTATAGAGCACACTTCTAGACGGAACCTATTTGGAGTTTTGGCGCCAACACGAACAAAATATGTCTCCTTTGACAAATATAAAGTACGTAATCTAAGGTCGTCTCATTGTATTATTTTCCTAAACTTGTGTAATTTCGAGTGTCAATGCGTACCTATTTATGGTGGATTATTATTTATTGTGTTCATGGATGTGCATTTTTTTTTTTCTTCCCCGTGTTGGGGATTTTGGCTTCGCGTGATTAGGATGTGCTCGAGAAGTGATATAGCGCGATGAAACGTGAATGACATTTTATATATGATATTCACCAACATGCACTGGGCCAGCATGGTTGGTTATGGCCCATTCTCTCTCTCTCTCTCTCTCTCTCTCTCTGAGAGGAGGTCTAAGTCCCAGCAGTGGGAACATGATAGGCTGAAATAATGATGATAATGATAAATACCGTTGGTGGTTTGTTTTTCTTATGTTTTTCTATGACCTAGCTACTAATAAAGTGAATATGCATTTCAAGTCTGTTTGTCTGTATAATTATAATCCTAAATAACCTCAAAAGCAAAAAAAAAAAAACATCTTCAAAATATCAACGCACCGCACTTCAACTAAAAGATTCCAGCCTCCAGAATTCCATCGCGACGAATCGTCAGGACGTGCTCCGAGAGGCCATAACTACAAAAAGGGGCCAGAACTGCAAAAAGAGGCCAAATGGGTCCCAAAGCCCGCAAATGACCAGCCGGCGGTGTTAAATTAACGTGCAGTATTTTCGAAAACGGTCGCTTCATGTTTCACTATGTTTATTACGATCTGGGTGGATACACGGTGGTGCGGTTAGGCGAGCATGTTCGCCGAACATACTTGTCACACCGAACGTACTAATAATACTATTGCATATCTGTATTTTTTTTTCCTTTATTGTAAAGGGACGAGAAGGGGAAAGATATTTGGCCACCTTGTACGACATGACAAATTAATGAAAACCTTCATAGAGGGAAAGATAGAAGGAAATAGAGGACCGGGAAGACCAAGAAGAGTATTCTTAGGCCAAATAAAAGAGAAGGCAGATGTCATGTCATACGGGGAAGTGAAAACGCTGGCAGAAGACCGTCAAGATACGTCAAAGCGTCAAGCAACGACAAGAGCTACGCTCTTAAATGTTGAATGAATGTAAAGTGAAGAAGAAGAAGTCAAGAAGTCCTCCAAGTTAACGCGTGTTATGAGTCCGAAGGTTTAAAACTACTTACCGGATGAAATAACGGCAGCCACGAATTTGCAGTCTTACAAAAATATGTTTAAAAAATGACTCATCAAGTAGTTTTTTTACAATTTTGTCGAATTTTATAAATTTTATATAATTATGAATAGCTTTACATTATAGAATTGTTAGACTTTTATTATTCTTTATTGTTTTTTTTTTAATTGGGCAAGTGCCTTTATTAACTAAACAAAATACAAGCTAATACTAACACTACAAATACAGTTAGACTGCCCGTAGACCGTTTAAGGTCTAAAGACAATCCAAATGCTCAAGTTAACTACCAGTTGGCAGCGTACCCAGCGTTATTGTTTTTGTAATGTAATGATATCAATTAGTTAATTATTATTTGTTATTTTCCTACTTTTGAAGTGAAAATTTATTGACTTGTGAATTGGCATTTTATCAATAAATTACTTTGACTTAGAAATACAGGTTTGGTAACATACAAATGTGGCAAAGGCTTAGTGATTTATGATAATAATTCAATAATTATTATCGTTGTTTTTCAGAACTTAACAGCACATTACTTTGCCCTTGTCTATAATTTTAAATGGTTTGAAGGAGGTGGTCTAAGCTACACATGCTAATTAGTGTTTGTGGTCAAGCGCGTGTCAATTAAGCGTTCTGAAATTTTGGTGTGAGGCATCTTGCAAAATTTAATATATTTATATTTTAACTTTTGGAGAATTTGTACTCATTATTTTCAGATTGTCGTCTTCAGGTTTTTAATTTCACAAGCCTCAAAGTAATCATTTATTAATTCCAAAAGGGATGCGAAAAATTATGTCATCTAATAGGAATTTAGTTGCTTTAAATAATCTTGGTTCGTCACCCATTGCATAACTCTGTTAACATAATTGACGTCATCCTATCAAAGTATAATATATCATTCAATCATGTTATATGTTGGAAAGTCGGTACAAACTATCGAGCTTGCTGGGCATGTTTTTGTCCGTGTGTCAAACGCTCGACGTTCAATTTTCGCTCCCACAAATTCGGTACGCTGCAAACTTGGTGCCAGTAATTGGAAGCATGTTTATAATAAGATACTGTATGTAATATTTCACCAAATAGAGTAGAGTATAGGTACTTATTCGTATTTGTACAGGAGGTTTGAATCTGCGTCTAATTTTGAACCAACTTTGATTCTTTAGGAGGCTAAACTAATGATGCAAATGAATTTGTATAATGGCCATGTAAGGATGACATTAACCCCTGGCATGTATCACCTACCCAGGTGAGTCGAACTGCATCGTGTCTGAGTATATGCCACTTGCTTAGTCAGTTGTCAAAAATTATCTTTAAAATCTTTGTGAGTTAATCGTTGCCTAGTTCGGAGCCAGAGGATTCAGTTATTTGCTTGTAATCTTCTTTATGATAAATTATATCTGGTTGTGTAGTAAGCACTATGAGAATTATTTCAGAGGCTTGGCCGGAGACGACTTTAGCTTGGTTGTTGGCCTTAGATCGCTGCAGGTTCAAATCATAAAATTGTCCTTTGCACCACTATTTCACAGATCTAAGATTGTTACAGACAAATGCAAGCAAATACACACAAACAAGCAAAACAATACGTACACGCAAATTGAATCCTCTGGCTCCGGTATACTTAGCCTATGTCTGGCTCCGAACAAGACAACTCAAAGATTTTTACCAAATTTTCGACAACTGACTAAGCGTCATATACTCGACAACTAACTAAGCAAGCGTCATCTATACTAATATTATAAAGAGGAAACATTTGATTGTTTGTTTGTTTGCATTGAATAGGCTCCAAAACTACAGAACCGATTTGAAAAATTCTTTCACTGACGGGAAGCTACACTATCCCCGAGTGACATAGGCTATAATCTATACCCGTGCGAAGCTGGGGCGGACCGCTAGTAATTATTATACTCAGACACGATGCAGTTTGGCTCACGTGCATAAGAACACGTCATCATCAACAACAGCCAGATGACGTCCACTGCTGAACATAGGCCTCCCCCTTTAACCTCCACACTGAACGACAGCCTGTCTTTTGCATCCACTGGATGCCAGCGACTCTCACAATATCGTCGGTCTATCTAGGTAGGTAGGCATGCCACCCGTTATTACAAGCAATAATTGAATCCACTAGCTCCGAATTACAACTGACAAAGATGTTTTACTGACTAGGCGTCATTATAATCAGATACGATGTAGTTCGAGGCACGTGGGTAAATGATACATGCCTGAGGTTTATAACTTCCACCTCTGAGGAATACTTTAACGTACTCACGAAAACTAATTCCCGAAAAACTCAAATCCCATTTGAAGGATACTAAGTTCTGGGAATCCATCGAATTATCCCCGGATGGTGTTATGCGGTGCATTTACGATCTCAACAGTGTTGCCAGCACGGCGCATGATTTATTGAGACCTTCATGGAGGAACGGTGGTGGAATGGCAACATTTTACTGAGCCTTTTGCAATTTTAGTGCGTATTTTTAAAAGTGTAACGTATTAAATTATAATAAAAAAATCTAAGGTTATTAATTCTCGTACTTGGAATCTTGGTTTGGCTCAATGCACAAACCGTGCGTAGCCAAACCCATAAAACAAATAAAACTGATCTTCAGAATAAGTTGAGTCTGTATACGTGGTCTGTACTCATTCGCTAATCCCTTGGATGTTTTAAGAAAAAGCTTTTAACAAAAAAATTGGACTGCAGCACTGTATCTACCTCCAGGTGACTATGTTTTAAATAACTTTAATTATTCCATGTTTTGAAAAAACCACTCGTGTATCAAAATTGTGTGTTTGAATATTGAAAAAACAATTCCAAGCATTTCTCTTACCTACAAAGTCTCACTTACTTGCCATTTCAAATCCGTTTCGGCAGTAACTCACAAAACTGGCTTACATTTCACACCCCTCGTAAAATAAACCCGAGGATTTACTCCAAGTAGCTGTCAGTGTCAACAATAATTTATTTGTAGCTGTCAATGTCAATATAATTTAAAGTTACGCTAATCTCGAAGTGAGGTCATCGGAAAAACCGTAAACTGGTAAAAATATGCGAGTAAATAATATTCTTATGTCGGTCTCTGTATGTATTTGTAATAATAGAAATATTACACATACAATGCATAATTATCTAATACATACCTAATTTTTAGCTTGCGTAACTATCTAAAAATGCAGGGAGGAAAAAAATAACCTTTAATAGGTACGTACTTATTTAAAACACAATATAGATATCTAATATACCTACAACACAACATGATCGTCACTTTTTTATATCTTTGATTATACAGATATACATACAATCTGTGTTTGAGTCACAGTTTGAATAGGTACATAGCAAGGATTTTATATATACCCTACAACTTCCTTGGTACATAGCGCTACCCAAAAAGATCAATTTTCTTTGACATAACGCATCAAGTTTGTTGTCAAAAATGTTCTTACGTAGCAAATAGGTCACAAACCCAAAAATATTTATCTATGCTTTTGTAAAAAAAAACGCCAGAGGATTTTGGCATCATACGTCTAGTGAATTTGCAACTATACCTATTTTAATATTGCAAGTTTTGTTGTAATCTAGCCGTTTATGTGGATTTCCCATCGACAATTTCTCAAGAACCAACTTTTATGGATATATATTATTATTCGCTTCATCTACCCATACTAAGATTAAAATATAATGGGTTTTTCATATAAAAAACGTGGTAAAAAAAACCTATAGCCTGTGTTTATATACCAACTTCCATGTTTAGAACTTTAAAATAAACTTCCATGCAAATTTTCATCACCTGCTTTATTACATTAGGAGACAAATTTTTCAAAAAAACCTTAACGCTCGCCTAAGTTAAATAAAGAATACATGTACAACATTAATTTCATACTTCTAGACCCAGTGGTTTAAGCTATGCGTTGTTTGTCACTTTTAAGATTTTCATCAAGTAGATATTGTCAAGCAAATCATAATCAAAGTCAGGGAAAGTAAATCACAGTAAAGCGGTGGAGAGTTTACTATCCATGGTAGTTACATACTTATTAGGTATAATGTACCTGCCGACCTAATCTACTTTTTAACCCCCCCGACGCAAAAAGAGGGGTGTCCTCGATTCGGATTTTATCGCGCAAAGAAACTGCGAGCTTAGCTCTCTCCATTGCCCGCTGTGTGACTGAGTTTTTCAAAAAAGCCAGCAGTTACGGACCACGTTTCATGACCATAATGTCATTACACCAATGATCTGTTGAATTCATTGCATCAAACAAATAACTCTTGTCTAACTGCCATAAAGGCGCTAAGTGTGCTAAATCCCATAAGGCTGCTAAAGTGTTAAAGAAGAAGTAAAAGCCTCAAAAAATCTTAAGACATAAATATGACTCAAATAATTTTAAAATGAACCGTATTTTGTGTAACGTATAACAATATCAGTTACTGATTAGCTACTAATATTGTTTTCCTTAAAATTTTCATTCTGTTTATTATTTTTAAATCAGGTGATATCACAACGTGAAACCCCAATGGTAAAATAAATAAACATGTTATTTAAAATAGGTACAATGCATTACAAATAGATACCTACCTACCAAAATAAATGTTATTAAGGCGCGGAACAATCGCAATGTTACCCAAAAGAAGTGTTTTTAAACGCAAGTATGATGTGACGAAATTATCTGATCAGATTCAAAAAAATACTACAAATAGAATAAAAACCTGTTATTATTCTTAACTAAATAACATTTCGTTAAAATATCTTCATTCTTAAAAAAATACAAATTGCGCAACAAAAAATGTTTTTTAATTGAAAGAGGTACTCTGAATTTTCAGCCACAACAATTTTTTTTACGATAGTATACCCAGACTAGTGTTTTAAAACTTTAATTAGTTAATTATTAAAATTAATTTTCATATTTCGATTAATTAAACAAAATCCCGCAAAATAATATAACCACAAGCCACAAGCACAAAGGCATCAAATATGATCATATGCGATTTTCGTTTCTAAACAAAGCCGTTTTAGATAGCTAACAGACCATGGCGTGAGCGGGTGAAAAACGTATATGAAATCATGATCAGACCGCGCCTTAATTAAAATCATCAGTAAATAAAGGTTACAAGTCATTTTGTCGGTCCAATGAAATGCCTATCTAGAAATGCGTCAGTAAGAAATAGGTAAATTTCGACAAACATTTTGTAGAGTTGACTGGCGCCACCTCCGAATTTTCTGAACAAAACTGAATGATTCGCCTGAATATTATAAGTTGTGTTTTTTGGCCACCTGAAAAAAATTGTTGGTCGTGTCGGTACTTGACGACACTTCGTGCTTGTTGCTAACGGTAATTTTTGAACTTCGAACCTGTCTTGGCATTGATTGTTTTTTTTTTTTTTTTTCTACCTAGTAACAGATAAAATAATGGTATAAACCGGTCAAGTGCTATTCGGAATCGCACACCGAGGGTTTTGTCATCATCATCATCATTATGAGCTTATCATGTTCCCACTGCTGGGATGCAGGCCTCCTCTCAGAGGGAGAGGATAGGCCCAGCAACATGCTGGCCCAGTGTATGTTGGTAAATATAATGTTTTTGAACTTTTGAGGTTCTTGGACATACCACGGTTTCCTCACGATGTTTTCCTTCGCTGTGGCATCTAAACTGCACCTGATTTATATGTACATATACTGGGCCAGCATAGTGGATTAGGGCCACAGAAAATAAATATTTTTTTGGTTTAATTAGAATACGTCTGTCAAGGCATTTTATAAGAAATTTGTTGTAGCCAGTTGCACCCATATAAACGAAACGTCAGTCATTCGAAATCAGTTAGCAACTTTGATGCGGACAAATAACTTTGAGACCTACACCAAAAAGGTAAGGTCCAAGTTCTTTGGATGTGGAGTTCGACGCGTTGGCATAAATAAGAATGTTCAATCAAGGTTCTGTCATAATGCCTGTCGACAGATTTTCCTTCTCATTTCCGTGCAATTTACTTCTATTTTCTGTGATTAGGGGCCATCCTTTCTCTCTGAGAGGCCTGTATCCCAGCAGTGGGAAAGTAATAGGCTGACAATGATGATGATGATAATGATGGCCACACAGTAGAAATACCCGGAAGTGGGTTGATCTATACATAAGTATTCTATTATTCGAGTCATGGTCATGTTTGTATGCGTTACATGCATCAGCCATGTAATCTCCTTTGTAAATACTTATTATTGTATACCTGCCCTACATTGTATGATAAATATTGCGCAGTCTGAAAATTACAGTTATATTATTAACTAGCAATGCACCCCGGCTACGCACGGGTGTAAATCTTATTTTTGTTACACCTTTGGTTACATTATTGGAGTTTTTTGTAAGGTTACTTATTTTTTTTAAATATATTATAGCCTATTTTACCCGGGGACAGTGTAGCTTCCCCACAGTGAAAGAATTTTTCAAATCGGTTCAGTAGTTTTGGAGCCTATTCAATGCAAACAAACAATCAAATCTTTCCTCTTTATAATATTATATCTATACTAATCTATACTTCTATACTAATTTTATAAAGAGGAAAGATTTGATTGTTTGTTTGTTTGCATTGAATAGACTCCGAAACTACTAAACCGATTTGAAAAATTCTTTCACTGTGGGGAAGCTACACTATCCCCGGGTGACATAGGCTATAATATATACCCGTGCGAAGCTGGGGGCTAGCGGACCGCTAGTATATTATATTATAGACTAGCTGACCCGACAGACGTTGTCCTGTCTTAGAACTGTCAAACGTGCGAAGTTAAATTCGTCGATAAGTTTTGTGAAATTTACCAATTTTCTGAGCAATTTTCTTAATTTTTCTTTCCGTAAGCACCTTCGACAAAGTAATATAAAACTTAAAAAAAATTAATGAAATCGGTAAAGTCGTTCTCAAAGTTATGTTCTCTTGGCGTGACCAAGGTAAATAGAGATTTATAATATTAGCTGTTGTCTACATGATGCGTAGTTTCATGTCAACTTTTAAACCCGCGTCTTGCCCTTTTTAACCGACTTCAAAAAAGTTTTTTTTTTTTTAATTTTTGTTACCTCAGAATAATTTATAAACCGATTTGGAAAATTATTTTTTTAACTAAGAGAATATACTTTCTGATTGGTCTCATGAAAATTTCATCAAAATCGGTTACTGGTTTGGCTTTTAATTCAAAATAACTGAAAAATATGGTTACTTGGATAACAATATAATGTTAAACTATCACGGTTGTTCACTAAAGTTATATGATTATTTACGGGATAAAAAAAACCCGAAATATCGGGAGCTCATTCCACAACCTTACCACGGTAAATATCCCGTAAATAATCATATAACTTTAATATTATGTCATCCTAGACCTAATTGAAATTAACTGTCGTACTATTTTTGTGAAGTCGATTTTTGTAATTGATTATTAATTATTCGACTCTTCCACATAATCCTTTCTTAGCGGATCTCCATAAAGAATCTACTTGTAAAATTTCAGCTTTGTAAATCAAAAAGTTTTTGAAATGAAAAATTATTGAAAATGAAAAATTATTTATTGTAGCAAACGTGTACATTGTGATGTTACAAACTGAAGTCCCTCACGTTCGGACGTTCCAAGTACGTCATACAATATTAAATATTTTGAGATTTTTTGATGATCCAGTAAGTGGTATTTTGCTTTTATATTTATAGATTTAGTAGATATTGCCTACCTACTTGACTGCTAACCCTTTACGCCGCCGAATGCCAAAGTTGCACTTTTACAATAACCTTTCTCAAGCGGGCCAATCATAGGCGCGAATTGAATGAACGACTTTTGAGTCTCCAATCATAAGCGCAACGGACGTGGCTGTATTCTTGCACAAGCAAATTATGATTAATTAATTATGATCAATTGGTTATGACTTCGTATACGCCTTTACATTCATATATATTTTTAACCCAATCTTATTCACCTTAATTCGGTCCTTTCTCAAAATACTTTCGCAGCGTTTAAAAGCTCACGGTACGGCCCCAGTTGGTCAGTGGTTACTGTCATAAATTTCGTCTTATTACTTTTTCGTTTCAAACAACTTGTGGTAATTTGGTGCTACTCAAAGAGCTTGTGCTGGTATTATTACGTCATAGGTGCTACTGCAGCGTTGTGAAAACTCATAGAGAAAATGACAATAGACAATTTGACATTGAAAAACGAATGTTTCTTTTTACGCAAAAGCTTATTCTGTTTTTCGTGTGCTAAACGGAAAAAATACTCAGCGCGTCAAATGGTCGTAATCGTAAAACAGACAGGCTAAAATCGTTTAGCTATACAACACCGAATGCATGTCATGCAAGGCAATCTTAAATGCGTTTAAACGAGTTAAGCATTTAAACATAAATAGTAACGCCAAATGGCACTTATATTTTCAATATAGGTAAGTAGCCTAGAAAATAAAGTTACGTTGCCACAAAACGTTTCCATTCCAAAATATGATTGTTAATTTCAATTACAAATTAACAACATTTTAATATGTATGTATTGTACTTACCAATTTAAAACTAAATGAGGACTCAATGGCACGAAAAATGCGTTAACGATGATTCGAAACATCCACGTCTAATTTCAAACGAAGGACCCGCGGTGTCATAAAATGCTTCCAATTTCAAATTTCCAATTAAATAGTCATGAAAAATGCTCTCAAAATTCCGAAATAGTATTAAAATGCGATTCCAATTCCAAAATAGCGTTAAAAATGCAATTCCAATTTGGAATGGCCAATTATCGCCATCTAAGCGACGGCGAATCTCTAGAGCGGGCCAGGACAATGCCGCATTGTGTAGAGACCACGTGCCAATGTTTACCAATTGTTCTTATCTTGCATCGTCCTTGCTCACGATTGTGACTTCCGAGATAGTCGTGCAACCTCTGTGGTGACAAATCTATGAATTTCTATGCAGTTAAACTGTTTGGACGAGCCTTCATGGTCTTGTGATATCTTGCAACTTTTTTTCATCCTGAGAGGATTTCGGCGTTTCACGCCTTGTGCATTTGGCAGTATCAAGTATTGACGACAAAAACCCCGTTTTTTTATATTTCCACACCTGTGTCAAGTATATTATTAAAGTAATCCAAGTGATCTTGAATCGTCTACTCACTCACGAAGTCACGGTAGTGACTATCAAGATAATCTAGAGAATAGGTATCTTCTAAGTCTGCGTGCTTCATCTTCCACCACATCGTCGATTACTCACAGGTGAGTTGGGGGTCAAACGCGGATTTATTCGCGTAAAAAAACTGGATGTCTTCAAGTCGAGTGAATAGAAGGAACCATTCTTCTAGGCAAGCGTGCTCTAGGTACCGTAGACCGCATCATCGCAACGCAGGTGGCGGTCAAATGCAAGCCTACTTAACTATACAATACGAGTCTATTGCTTTTTTCTTTGTTCTAGTAATATTATACATCTATTTTTTTTATTCACATGTTTTAGCGTTTATATAATGTACTCTGTTTTTTATTAGTAGAAACTTTTAAATGGCCCCTTTGTCTCTAGCAAATTATTAATTCTGTTAATTAAGACCGTTAGTTTCTCTAAGATAAAAATATATATATATATATATATATATATATAATATAATCATTAACTTATCGAGCAACCTCTGTGATGAATAAATTAGCACCTAATTTTAGTACTTAAGTACATATAAGTACAGCGAAAATATAATATAGGTTCCTTTTTTGTTTGATTTCGGAATCCTACCAAGACTCAAGAATCCCCAACCGGATTAAATGCGGGATTTATTATTTTTTACAGCATTCTTGATAAATTTGCCTAATTCTTCTGTTATAAAATAACATAATATTATGCATAACAACTTAATTCATCGGACTTGAAACTGGTTTGAAAAATAATCTTGTGTAAACGCGGAATGCATTTACACCGAAGTGGCGAGGCGAGCAGGGCAAATGCAAACGTGTTAAAAATGCGTTGGCATGCTAAATTTTGCATACGTTTTTTTTGCATTTCTTGGATATTTGTTTATCTATGCATCTATCATTATATCTGGGACATCACAGGTCATCATTACAGGTTGTTTCCTAATACAAAAGTAGTTAAATCATTAATATAAGAATTAATTACAAGAACATCAATATACACCCGGGTACGTCCTAAAACTGCGACCAGAACCACCAGAGGATGGGCAGCAGCATCTTCCTACTTGAATGGTGGAACGTTCTGCGATCCCCAAGCCGCCTGCCAAGTGTGGGGGTGAACATGACAGACAAAAGAATATGCAAAAGGCAGGCTGTCGTTCAGTGTGGAAGTTTAGGGGGGTTTCATTGACAATGACATTAGCTTGAGAGATGTTACATCAAGCTAATGTAATTTTCATACAATTTCATCTTTCCGTAGGCGTTAACGCTGACAGAAAGTGGCTCTTGTCTAACCCCCTGCTCTTTATAAAATGTTCCTGAGGTTTCAAATCCGTGCCTCGTCCGTGCCTCGACGAGGTATGGCTCATCTTTTATGCGCCTACTTTCACCGTCGTCTGAACTCTAAACTTCGCGACGGTCAGTTACGGAAACCAAGGTAAGCCGCGAACACGCACGTGTAAATGCGGTAGATGACAAGATAAACAAAAAATTGCCACGCAAAAATATCCCACACAAAAACCTAAGTTTAGTCGTCACACTACCAATTAGGGTCCAAAAAAAAAGTTATAATTATGGTGCAGTCGGAACGGATAATTTTTCTGACAAAAAGAGGATCCCAAAGTTTTTCAATGTGGATTAATCCCACGGCTAACCAGCTGATCGGCGTATTTCGGCCACCACTGACCCATATTCCGACCTATGACGTTGCCGACAACAATAGGGCATTGTTCTTTTATATTTGCGTGAGCATCAGGGGTCCCTCAAGGCAGTTCATTCACATATAGTATAGCATCTCTTTAAATAGGTTCATTTGTTTTTCGTCATTGTTTCCATCAGCTGTTTTCTACGAGATTATCTTGCGTACCATTGATAGAGAGAGGTGTAACAATGAACTTAGTATTGTCTTTCTTGTCTCATAGTTATATTGTTTTAGTTGACGAGTACATATTAAATTGTATTGTTCCTTGTTATGTAACGTCTAGTTCTCAATCGCTTGTCTAATTTGGTCTTGTTTGAAGGTTAAAGCCGTCGGGTGCTTTTGTTTTGTTTGTTTTGATAACTTGTGTCACCAGGGTTGCCACCTTATTGAAAAAAATCGGTCATCGTGATGACGAGGGTGAGTGGGAGGGGGTAAAAAAACAGAAAATTATATTTTTTGTATTAGAATGGCTGTCAGACATTTTTGTAAGAAATTTGTTGTAGCCAGTTACACCTATATAAACGAAACGTCAGTCATTCGAAATCAGTTAGCAACTGTAATGCGGACAAAGAACTTAGATCTAACCCAAAAAGGTAAGGTCCAAGTTCTTTGGATGCGGAGTTCGACGCATTGACATAAATAAGAATGTTCAAGCAAGGTTCTGTCATAAAGCCTGGCGACAGATTTTCCTTCTCATTTCCGTTCTATTTACATACTTCTCTTTTCTGTGGTAAAATTGCCAAAATCGTCCTCTTGTCAACGCGTCATTGTGGTGTGAGTGAACAATTTGAGCGTGCCATAAAAATCGGGACATAATTATAGGTTATCGGGACGCGGAGCAATATCATCAAAATCGGGACTGTCCCGGCAGAATCGGGACAGGTGGCAACCCTGTCACTATGTTAGGCTAGTTTCGGCGCCAATGTGACAAAAACATGTCGGTTCGTTGTATTATTTTCCTAAACTTGTGTATTTTCGAGTGTTAATGGTGGATTATTATTTATTGAGTGCTCGTGAACGTGCTCGAGTGTGGGAGTGATATAACGAGACGAAACATGAATTTGCGTGTTGTTTCCAAAACTCCATAGAAGCCTCTCGTAAAGCCTCCACAAATCAATTCAATATCACAAATTTAGTCCCGTTAGCTTCAAAGTCAACTAACCCCACTTTTTTAAAACAAAATCTGTCGACACTGGCAACACTCTAGGTAACCACAGATTAAACAACATACACCAACAATCCATGGAGGTCGTTCCCCATCCATCGTAGAACGGTAGTGAACGAAATAAACAAAAAGAACGAGTGAATGATAAATAGTTGTAGTTAATCCGCCCTTATCGCTTGCGCCCGCGTCCCGTGCGGTCCGAAAATGAGAGATGGACCGAATGAAAGAGATAACACTTCTACGTACTGACCAGAGGAAATAGAGAGGCCTGTAGGCCTATATGGGACATATTTTGTACAATTCGTAAACTTAAAAACACCCTTGGTATGTACTCGTATGGTAATTATCAGGGTTCCGTACCCAAAGTATAAAAACGGGACCCTATTACTACCTACGATGTCACAAATTCAAAAATAAACAATAAGTAGTACTAACCAACTTAAACATTTATCAAAACTAACACCTATAGGTATACGTACTATAGGTATCTACTACAATTTCAATTTAAAGAAATTTGTCACCGACTCGCACTTGGCCATTATTCAGTTTTTTTTTGTTATACTTTATAGTGTGTATATATAATCTTGCCAAGTTTGACGCTTGTACGTTATCGTCTTTACATTTAGAGCTAATACTAAAAACGTAAAAAAATACGTTATTTGTATGGAGACCCCCTTTTCGTATTAACTTAACTTATATATTTTTTTATTATATGCTATTTAATCTATTGAAACTATTACATATTATGTGGAAGTAAATTTCGTTCTATCTCCCAAGAAGTCCAATATCCACGCAATGAAACTAGCGGACAATCCAAACAAGAAGAGCTTGCTAATAAGGCCGTCATGCCAGACCTTGTCGAAAGCCTTCAAGATGCAAAGGGAAACGGCGAGTGCTTCTCCGTATTTCTCGATGACCCCACTTGAGATGTGTGTGGCATACGCTAGAAGATCCCAGTGGTGCCGTACCATATGTCTGTTACGGTTCAAAAGATACAGCCATTTAAAGGTAGGACAGACAGTCTGACATACAGACAGACAATGTAGGCTTAGTAATTGGGTCCTGTTTTTATCCTTTGAGTACGGAACCTTAAAAAGCTAAAATTCCAACGTATTAGCGGATCATCTCGGCATATATAACGGTAACCAGTAAGGTTACTGACTTTTGAGTGAGTTAAATAAATTATTATTACGATCCCACGGCCATCAAAATTGCTTATAATTACTTAAAATTTGATAAATAGTGGCTAAAAAAAGCTTAATTCTATGAAGTTGCCACTGACGTCAATTCTGTAGTACCCACTATTTATGCTCGTTTTTGTTCTGACTTCGCGATCCAGGGTATTTGACTGATTTAACGAAAGCATCTTATATTTTACTATTAAAACTGACGTGGTTTTCACACATTTTATTTATATTACAAGGGAATTACTCACGTAAGATTAAGCCGGTTACTCCGACTATAGTTTCAACCGCATTAGACGGCCTTTTTCAAGGTGAATGCGCGCGCGCGGCTGCTTATCTTATATTGTTTATTATCCTTACTAATATTATATAAGCGAAAGTAACTCTGTCTCTGTGTCTGGATGTTTGTTCGCTTTTCACGACTAAACCGTTTAGCCGATCTTAACGAATTTTGGCAGGATGATAGTGTAAATCACATGGAAGGACATAGGGTACTTATTCTCCCAGAAAATACGGGAAAATTGGAAAATCGAGGGTAGCACCGCGGGATTCAGCTAGAATTAAAGTAAAGCAATCTTGTGATTTAATCCTCATAATTTTCAGTATTTAAGTTTTAAATGGTACATCAAAATTAAAATTATTTAACTCCGGCGTAAACGCTCCCTTTGCCATTTATGGGGCCACGTGACATTAGTGACGCCACACATAAGCAAACGAGTTCTTCTCGCCATACAATTGTTGCCTCTGTTTACTTTTGTGTGACGTCATAAGGACATTCGACCTACGTGAACTGTTTGCAGTCAAGTCACGTGATCATAGAAAATCATCATTTTATTTTGTATTTACCTGAAAATCGGTAAGTACTTTATTTTTAAGTTTTTAGTAATAAAATAATTAAAAAAAAAAACTTCAAAGATTACACCAGCATGAGTTATATTTTTAATACAGTCAAATTATTATCCTCTATCCCTATTATCTTCAAATCTAATTTTGCTCTTATTTGAAACTCAAAATCGGAATATATCCACCATACAAACACAAAAACATACATTCAAACGCCGATATGTAGGGACTCTTTATAGACTCTGCATAAAACTAAATTAGGCACATTTAATACCTATATTATGCCTGTCATTGTTTCCAGTCCATACTAGATATTTAATTAATTCATTATCTAAAATATTTAGGAAGAAAAAACCAAAATACAATTTAACAAAAATAAAAAATAGTTATATAGCAACTCTATGGTTTTAGTCTTCCCGACGCGTTGTCTATGACAAATGTTGGTAAATGTTGAGTTAGCGCTGCCTCGCTGCTGTACCGATATCGACTAATTGTGTCGGTATGCTGGAATAGTGTTGTCACTGACATATCGACATGTTTAACTTCCGTGATGTGAAAAATTTAAACACCATTACCGTGCTAACTTACGTATATCCAACCAACAATAGCAACACAACCAACATTACATTAAATATGTTATTTATGTTTAGACGCATCATACGTTAACTTGCACTAAAAACAGCGTACCTGTACTGACATTAAGTAGTGATGTCCAGTCGCTACATTGAGTAGTGTGTGACAGGTCGAATACCGAGCGATTACTCTGCTTTCATATTGGCAATATAGATCGGTTAGCGCATTACATATAAAAAAAAATGCATTATTTTTCGGTAGATAAACAATTGACAAACAAGCCAAAAATTGTTACCAATATTTTTTTTATATAAAACACTGAAACAAAAAAAGTTGGTAACATAATTTTGTAGGTATAATACTGAATTTGATGGTTTTATGTTTCAATTTAAAGACGATAATAGTACCAATGGTTCCTCTACTTTTATAAATTTTATTATTAACTAACATCTTTAACCAGGGGCTTTCAATAAGGGGTCGAGCTGCAAACGTTGATCACTGCTTCTAGAGGTCTGTGGTTCAACTCGTTACACAGAAGAGTTGGACAGCCCCCTAAACCATCATCATCATCATCATCATCATCATCATCAGCCTTGAGTGACCCACTGCTGGGTATAGGCCTCCCTTTGTTTATGCCACTCTCCCCGGTCTCTCGCTATTCGCATCCACTAAACCATAATTTCACCTAACTGATTACTTATAAGTAGAATCCTAGAATACAAATACAAACAAAGAATGAAAAGGCAAGTCTATTGTAAAAAAGCACGATTCGTTCTCATGCACTATTTTAAATTATCTAACCTAAGTTTGAATTTCTAAAATCGATTATTAAAAGATCGATTATTAATGAAACACTATTTCAAACTATCGACAGTTGGTCCCCAGCACTTCGTTATTTGTCGACTTGCCCGGAATCAGTACTTATCAATCATGGCGTCCGTGGAATATCGTAGCCGGCCTCCGGACGTTTAATAAGATAAACGCGCTACCTTATTAACTGCGCTGTTCGATCATTTGTAATAGGATCGATTACTTGTACGTGAAATGTTAGAAATTGTGGGGTCAATGAATGAAATATACCTTTAGTAATCTGTAGATCGGACCTGACCAAAACAATATCGCATCCGAATTTGTTATCGACGTGTTGCGTGCCAGTGGGTACTTTGTCTCTTCCAATCAAATCTTTATCGTCAATGTTGGATTTATACACAAACTCTGTAGAGTCAAAGGAGGTTCTATTTGATCCTTAATAATAAAATTAAAGGAGGTTTCACTTAGAGATTCCAAAGGTGGAGTTTTGGCGCGAACGTGAAAAAATGTCGCCTCTTTATAATATTTTCCTAATCTTGTGTTATGATAATTATGTTAGATACATCGTCACAAGATGTGATTTTACCAAATGATAATGGATTCAGTAACATTTTGAAACTAGTTCTAGTTATGAAATTTGTTCTAGTTCCAGTAATGAGTGAGTCATCCAGTTACGTAGTAGATTGCATTGGCTTGTAGAATTGGAAGCTTTAGTAAGTGTATACTGTTATACTCTGTGGTTTGCGAAATTTCATGTTTTAGATATTCTTTATGGACTGTTGAACGGATGCTTATTACTCTTATACTGTTCTCGTAAGATGTAGAGGTAATAGATAGGTATGAGTTTAAGTATAACTTCGAAGAAGTATCACATCAAATCAGCAGCCATTAAACGTCCACTGCTGGACAAAGGTCTCCTTCTTTTTGTTTGTTAAAATTTTCATGACCGTGGATTCAATGTCCTTTAGTCGTAATATTAAACAGTTTACATAGTTTTAATAACGTCAAACAAGTCATAGTCACAGTCCGAGTCAAGCTAAGTAAGTCACGATCAAGTCAAACTCATGCCCCTGTAAAGTAGTGGAGACTTTACTAGGCTTACCTATGTGGAGTTTTGGAAACCTCAAAATTATATTGTTTCACCTCATTATATCACTTACACACCTACACTCAAGCACGTTCACATAATAAACAATAATCAAACATTGTTACGCATCAACACTCGAAATAACATAAGTGAAAATAGTACAATGAAGCGACATGGTTTTTCAATGTTGGCAACAAAAAAGCTAATTTTACTGACTAAGTAGTACATTTTGGTGTTGTCACATAGAACTTTTTATTTTTCTCCGTTTGCTCGTGTCGTATTTAATCTGGTTTGTCTATAAAGCCTTATAAACACACAAAAACTTCATTATACCCAAATCACTAAATGTTTTCACCTAATTATTAACACAACAAAGGGATGGCTAAAAAAAATATCCTTTAAAACGCACGTCATCGAAGATATTAATGCTTTCGATTATAATAAGCTTTGGACAGATTTGTCGAATCATGGAGGTTATACTAGGTGAGGTTATTTAAATAATCATTTAGTTTTGTTAAGTTTAGACTAACGACAAAAGTTGCAGAAGACTTTTCAGGTATTTTATTGAAGACCAAAATGACCTACGATTTTTTTGTAGGTGACATTTTGGCCGTGGTTTGAGAGTGCGTACTAAAACCTGCAGACGGGAAGAAATACTTTAATATTTACTCTAGGATCATCATCTTCATCCACAGCCTTCCTTATCCCACTGCTGGGTATAGGCCTCTCTCTTTCTATGCTATTTGCCTAGGTCATGTGCTAATCGAGTCAAGTTTCTACCCGCGATAGTGATAATATCGTCGACCTATCTTGCAGCTGGACGACCAACGCTCCGCTTACCTTGCCTCGGCCACCACTCTGTTAAAGCCTTACTCCACCTGTCATCACTGCGCCTAGCAACGTGTCCTGCCCAGCTACCCTTTAGTTTAATTACCGCGATTCCGACGTCTCTAACCTTTGTTTTTCATCGGATTTCGGTATTAGGAACTCGGTCCAGGAGCTTTATGCCTGGACTCAGAAAAAATAAATCAAAGTTTTATACCTACAGTTTCCCCTTTAGCACTTACACCCCTTTTGGTCGTCCATTTGATGACATTTTGATCATCTCTTTTGCAGTTGTGTGTCCCTCAATATTGAAGTGTACGTTTGTAGAACAGAAGCAGTAAGAATATGTTAGTGTGTGCAATACGTGTTTACCTCGCCCCTTTCAGCTTTTGGCAGACATTTTTCGGTATTAGCTCAAGTTTAGGGCAAATCCAAACGATAAATAAATATGTTCAGAATCACATATTTTATTACAACCATGGTTATCTTTTTGCACAGATTCTACCTTGATTCTTTCCGAAACTGTTTAAGGTATGATTTCTTAATTTCCTTCATCGAAAATCATCGAATGTAAATGCAAAAAGTTAGCGAGTGGAACAAGTTTGGGTCGTGCTCCGGTTTCATTGCTGTTTTACTTTACTTTAACTTGCTAAAAGTACGCTTCTCGACAAAAGTGAGATGATAAAATCAACTGAAAAAAAATATTATTGGCGCTACTTTTACCAAGAAATAAGGAAATTAATGCAATGCGTCGCAAAAGGTAATCGATTATTTTTTATTGTATTACAAAAAAAGCTGACGTAAAGCCGCGTATATAAACAAAATTTAAATGTGTTAAATTTTTTATTTATTTTTATACCATAGGTGGCAAAAAAGCAGACGTTTCGCCTGATGGTTAGGCAGACACCGTCGCCTATGGATACTTGTAACACCAGAGGCATTACAAATACGTTGCCAACCCTTAAGGACTCTATTAACTCGCGTTTTGAAGAACCCCATGTTGTAACTTCTCGAAAACATCACGTTAGATACCTCATTCCACATTTTGCAGGTGTGAGGCAAGAAAGATCGTGTGAATCGCATAGTGTGCGATTTCCACAGATCTACTATGTGTGGATGAACTTTCAGGCGGTGACAGCTAGTCCGATGATAAAACCGTATTAAATAAGATATAAGCATTTTAATGTCTTGCTAGATAGAGAGTGCACTATCTTGCGAACAATGCGACGTGTAAGTACACCATACAAACTTCATATAGACAGAAATAGACAGACGGGAAAGAGGCAGAGCATCCCTTTCCAGCCCAATCAAATACCTTATACGCAATATAAAAAAACACGATGCGCCACAAAGTAACATAATTTAGGACCCTTGCGACACCATGTTTTCAAACCTGCCTAGTGGCACATTAGCTGTCAAAAACAATAAATATCCCAAGTGGTGAAAGACGCCATTTTGAAGCAACGTGCTGCACATCACGTGACCTTGTTTTCCAATCTCCATAATAAAAAACCTTTAATTGCATCGCACAATTAAGTTTATAAGGACGAAGTAGTGTGTTGCAATCATTTGTAAAGAATTTTGTGTTTTAAATGATTTTCATAATTAAGCAATATCATACAATAAAACATGCTAACTTAGATGCGACTAGTAAGAGACCGAGGAGAGCGGCATAAACAAAGAGAGGCCTATACTCAGCACTGGTTGTTTGTTATCTTGTTTTTTTTTTGCCTCTTTCAAACAGCAATAGAGCAATGAATCACCTTTTTCGCATAGAGAAAGGCCAAAGAGTGAAACGGTTATTCCAGAAAAAATTACGGTCCCTGAGAGAATGAAAACGCGGGCGCTGTTAGCAGTTATATCTTTCTGAATAATAGTCATGAAATTCGATGAATTCTGTACCCGATTGTACCTCATAAGACTCGGAGGCTATGGTGGTGGAAAAATCGTTAAGGCGCAAGCGTAACCGCAAGCGAATATAAGCGAACTTTTGTACCGTTAGCAGCTACAACGATAAATTTGTATGATTTTTAAATATAATTATCGTACCAATATTTTTTTTTCCTCTGATATTTAACGGAAAAAAGGTATTTAAGTTATTGTCTTCATGCTAATACTTTATACCTACTTTATTAGGAATTAAACTAATGTAAAATACACGCGATAAAATCCGTTACCTAAAAGTGTTTAATTTCTATTGAAATATATCGTACTCTCAATGTCATGTCTCAATGTCTCCGACCCTAGAACCATCTCTATGAAAAATTTCAGATCAAGCCGTTGCATTGCAGTGTACCAAATTTGATTAAAATAATTGCATTGCTCTTTTTCTTATGGGTTTAGGTTAAAAGATATTTATTTATTCACTTATAAGATGTTACATCACTTCCATGAGAACACTGTACATTTTTACTGTTCGTCGTCGCAAAAATTACTAATAACCATCACAACAGTAGAATAAAATAAATAACATGCAGCACATATCTATCTATCCATCTAATTACCCGTCCAACACATTTGTTTGCATTTTTACGTTATGATAACATGCTCGGCAAGTAAATTTTTAAACATTTGACATTTTTTAATTTTTGACATTGGGCCCTTGGGGACCGGGAGCTCACCTCATTTTCAAAAATCTTTCAGAGCGCCTGGTTAATGCGACGCGTGACCAAAATGCTGGCGTGTTTCTGGCTCAACGCATAAGCATTGCCATTCAACGTGGTAATGCCGCCAGCATGCTGGGTACGCTGCCAACTGGTAGTGGGCTTGAGCATTTGGATTGTCTTTAGACCTTCAACGGTCAATGGGCAGTCTAACTGTATTTGTAGTTAGTTTTAGTTTTAGCTTGTATTTCGTTTAGTTAATAAAGGCGCTAGCCCAGGAAAACAAAAAAAAAAAAAAAAAAAAAAAAAAATTAAATGGTGTTTAACGAGTTTATACTTTAATTGCCGAGGGTATTTTGTTATAAAGGCTTAGTAGCATTTTTTTTATTAACCAAGCATAACTCATATACTGAAGAAAACCAGGTTGTACTTTATAGGAAACTGAAAGCAGATCATTCTATTCCTTGGCAGTTATGAAAAGGCGGATCAGTTGGAATTGAATGATGGAATTTGGATCGTGAATAAGTTGACTTTCCAAACATGAAACATTCCTCTCCCAGTATTGTGTATATCTAAACTAAATTTGTTTAAGTTAAAAAATAATAGTTAAGTATAACAAAAGTAACGGACCCCGTGAAGTTGCATATAAAAAAACACAAAACATGGAAAAATTATGACTGCATTTCGTTGCTGTCCCTACCTTAGCGTTGCCGTAATAAACTTGAGTGAAGTCGCATAAAACCTTTATGTGATTTACTATGTATTTAATACGACCGCATGTAGTAGTCGCCTGTATGTACGTGAAGAAATCGCGTGCTTTCGTATAATATTGCACTTTACATCTCAATTTTGATGGCGTTTTTCTTTGGCTTAGGGTTTGAAGTGCCTGAGAAAGTTATATCACTGAAATGTCCCTTTGAAAGTCATATCTCTTCTCTTCTCTACATAGTATAATTTGAAGTCGCTTTCCGCGTCTGTCTGTCTGTCTGTATGGCCGCTAACTCCTCCTAAACCACGCAACGGATTTTGATGCGGTTTTCACCATCAGTTAGATAGATTTTCAAGGAAGGTTTATATATATAACTAGCAACCTAAATTACACCCGTGCGAAGCCGGGCGGGCGGGTCGCTAGTTATTAAAAATATGAATGCAAAAGTGTGTTTGTTTGTTCAAATTTTAAGCAGCAACAAACTAATGGATCTTAGAGTGAAATAGGCACAGAAAAGTTTTTTTTTGTTTAAATTAGAACGGCTGTATAAGGCATTTTTGTAAGAAATCTGTTGCAGCCAGTTGCACCCATATAAACTAAACATCAGTCATTCGAAATCAGTTAGCAACTGTAATGCGGAGTTCGACGCGTTGATCTAAATAAGAATGTTCAATCAAGGTTCACTTTTAGTTAAATCAAGGTTCAGTTTAAATATGAATAAATCGGTTGAAGGGTTGCGAAGATATAAGGGTCGCGAAGTATCAATATCGGGGCAAACTACTTTTTATTCAACAATCAAATAAATCAAAATAAATGTCTATTAACATCACGCTTTCAAAAATATCACTTTAAACAACTAGTTTCTCAAATACAAGAGTTGAATCGACACAGAGATGACACGACAGTTTGGGCGGTACGCATCCTAGAGAGATTGGGATATGTTAAACAATTTTTTGCTACCACGACTGTGTACAGTGAACGAAAAAAACCTCTTGTCAAGGTGAAAAATCACGTCTTTTTGTATCTTACATGTTTCCTAGGTCAAAGCTTTTTTACAACATTTTTTTGAACGCATCTACGTTTGTGTGTAAAAATAAACCTGTATATACATACAGGTGTATATACATACAGGTTTATTTTTAATTCAACTAAAAACTTCTCGTATGCTTCGACCAAAATAAAACGAATGGGCGGGCACAGAAGAAGCGCATTTTTGAAGATTAAGAAATGAGCGCCGGCGCTCTCTTCGTTTCAGTCGGTCTCTAGCCGTAGGAAGTGCAACACAAGACTATTGTTACATGATAACGAAACATCTGACAAAATTATGCCTTCGTGCTTTTTCCCGAAGCGTAAAAACACAAAAAACCGCTATCTATATTTTGTAACAAATGTACTGTACATGGTTATAATTAGGTTTTGAAGTATATGTCCAACGGTTTTGACTCGTTTTTACTGAGCAAGTTCAATGGTTATGACGAACGGTAGCATTTTTGTGCGTTTTACAATCTGACGCCACCGGGTTCAACCTCGGCCCTGCACCAATGACTTATGTAGTAGGTACCTAAATAGTTTAGATGCCATCAATCAAAAACGGTAAAGGAAAACATCGTGAGGAAACCGGTATGTCCAAGAATCGCAAAGACATAATTATATGACATTCACTAACATACACTGGGCCAGCACTCCCTCTCTCTCTGATAGTTTTGCAGCAGTGAGAACAAGATAGACTGAAATGATGATGATGATGATAAAACACAATATTCTCCTCTATGCTTTGTCTCATCGGGTAAAATAGTGCTTTTCTAGCCGATTGTACGTACCGTTCAACGGCTAGGTATTCTGACAGGCTGTTCCGACGCCCACGACGCGATGAGTCGAGCTTTTCTTGCTGTTATATTATAATCAGGAAATTGGTACAACTGTTGTACAAATTGGTACTACTTTAGTACAGATTGGTACAATAACTTGTGTAAGTTTAATCAGTGTGTTGAACTTGGATGTTTTGGGTACGAAATGAAAGCAGCTTCTAATTCTATGCGACTTTGGTTTTAATACCCAAAACATGTTTTTTTTTATGATTGACAGGCTAGCTGTTTTACCATAGCTCACCTAATGTTTAGATTTTCAACTTGACAAGTATTGGTATCTGTTTTACCTCTGTTGTTATGTCACCCTTCTAATTAGATAGCCCGTTGGTCGAGTTGGTAGGTAGTGAACCTGCCTTCTGCGCTTGGAGCGTGAAAATTAATGTGATGAACATTTTACGTTTTTTTAATATCTGGGTGATACTATCTATTTAAGTATGCATTAAAAAAAATATGCATGTATATATCAGTCTCTGGCAGCCATATCACAAGCTTTGCTTAGTTTGGAGTCAGATGACCGTGGGTGCAAAAAAAGTCCACTTAGAAAAAATAAACTTGGCATGATTATAGTATACATTATAAAATATAACAACAAATAATAAATAGTGGCAAAGTGCGAGTCGGTGACAAGTTTCTGTTCATTACTAAGTTATAACTGGTAATTTCGTTTTTGAATTTTGTGGTGGTACAGAACACTTAGTGCGCGAGCCCGATTTGCACTTGGCCGGTTTATCGTAAATCTTCTCAGTTAAAAATTGCAACTACAGTTTTGATACCATTTTTATTATCACTTGAAAGGTTAAATATAACACATTTAACCTAACCGTACGTCACATTGCTAGTGTGAATGAAATCAACCGGTACTTTTCAAACCAACTCAAAGCCGACTCTAAAACTACCCACATCTTTAAAATTGCACGTTATTACGATGAATTAAGAGCTATAATAGATTCGATAGTCCAAATTGATTGTTAGTTATGTTTGTAGTTGTATAATTGTGTAGAATAGTCGATCACCTATCGATATAGATGATAAATGATGGTGTGTCGCAGAAGTGTGCGGCAATTTTAGGGTTGCCACATTTTATCCATGTGAAGATAGGAAAAAGTAAACTTTTGCGATTTGAACACATGTTAAATGACTTATTGCGCATTATTTTAGGTAAAAATAGTTACCTTTCGCTCGATGTTTCGACCTTGTTAACGTCACAAAGTTATAAAGGATTAGTAAGCTGAAATGGCAATGAGCTGGTCATATATGTAGAAAGCCCAAGAATGATTGAGGTAGATGTGTCTATACATAACTACCTCTCTGGGCTGGAAAAACACCGTCAACACCGTTAGTGTTGCAGATGTCCATAGGTGGTAGATTCTGCTTACCAATAGGCAGACCGCAAGCATGTTGCATGCACAGAAAAAAACCCGCTAAAATTCAATGTGTAATAATCGCTAAAACAAAAAAAAAACACATTTTGTAGAGTATTTTTTGCAGCTAGGTAGAGCAACGAATGCGGAAGATTGCTGATCGTGATAACGACGTTAAAAAATACTCATCCATAAATACAGCTATTAAAAGACAAGTATTTGTCAATAACAGAAAGATATAGAGGCCTATTCTGTCATACCACTCACTAAACTAAACCAATCTGACAGGACTAAAATTATCTGCCTCTCTTTTCATTTTAATAAGTGAGAGAAGGATGGCAACAATTTTAGAGCTGTCAAATTTAGTTTAGTTTAGTTTAGAGTGCATCAGAATCGATGCCATAGTTTAACATCAAAGTCGGTTAAAAGTATAAGTGTTTTTGAAGTTATACTTGTTATGCGACTTGCAACAAGGTTGCGTTAAACGTTTAACGCTACCATGGAAGGGGAATAGAAAGAGACAGAGCGAGAGTTTCACTTCTTCCGCGCGGAGGGACTGTCACTCGACTCGAAGCACGAATGAAATGAGTTATGAGAAACTGATTATTTAAGATATGTCACTTTGACAATGACAGCTGCATTGATTTTCTCCATAGACAGTTTGTTCCGAATTACACAAGTAGCCTGCAGCCTGAAGTTTAACTTCTTCCGCGCGGAGGGACTCCACTACTAGGTTTTTTTTTTGTTAATTTTTTTTTGCATTGGCAACCCTAAACGTAAAGAACGAGTTTGTAAGCCAAATGTTGTACAGTTCATTCACATGGGTCGTGATTGGATCCATATCAATGAGCTTAAGAACTAGGTACCTACTCTGTGACATTTGGCGTAACGAACCAGGAACCTCATTAGAAGCGCGCTATTTTAAATAGTGAAAGCATTTAAAGCACTCGGTTGTAGGTTTTTTAAGCTGATATGGTAGGTAGTTTAAGCTGATGGATTATTGTGTAATGAGTAGGTACAAGAAAACGACTTAATACTCCCGCTGGCTCAGTTGATAGTGAACCTTCTGAGCTTGGGGGCGTGTGTTCGATTCCCACTAAGACAAACATTGATGATCATAATATATATTATGTGTTCATCACATGAATCTATTACGAAAGATATAGCCGTTATAAGGTAGGATGGACAAACAGACAGACAGTGTAGGCCTAGTACTAAATAGGGTCCCGTTTACACCCTTTGCGTACGGAACCCTAAAAAGGTAAATGCAACAAGCCAATTAGACCAAGATGGGCGACCGCGAATAGGTAAGGAGACTAAAAGAAAAAAATAAGACCAAAAACAATTAAAAAAAGAGGGTGACCACTATACGCTACACCATATCGCTTTTAGATCGCTTATGTTTTTTTTTTTTTTAATTATAGGCTTGCCTTTGACCGCCTACTAGCCTGGTGTAAAGCGACGATGCGGTCTAGGATGGAGCACGCTTGCCTAGAAGAAACCGATTCACTCGTGATTTGAAGACACCCAGATTGTATCTATCGGGGAACACCCATTCAGGCAGCGCATTCCACAGACTAGCAGTATCTGTTGCGGATCATCATCATCATCAGCCAGAAGACGTCCACTGCTGAACATAGGCGTCCCCCTTTAACCTCCACACTGAACGACAGCCTGCCTTTTGTATCCACTGGATGCCAGCGACTCTAACTATGTCGTCGGTCCATCTAGTGGGAGGCCTACCTACGCTGCGTCTTCCGGTTCGTCTTGTTGCGGATGCCTAGTTCATAATGTCCAGAATTCTAATTTTATTTTCCCTAAACCAAACTGAGAAGTAATTTGACACGTTCATACCAAAACGGAGGGGCCCAGCGAGTTTCACATAAATAAGTATTATTACCGCGCCCTTGAAGTTCTCGCTTCATTTCACACATTATGGTATCACGTCAGTTTGGACGATACAGGACGATCCCCAAAACCCAACAAACTAACGGACAAACCGATTTTCGGCGGATACATCACACACACACACACACATCAGCAGCCATTAAACGTCCACTGCTGGACAAAGGCCTCCCTCTTAAAGAGGGGTGTTGCCATAATCCCCACGCTTGGCAGGCGGCTTGGAGATCGCAGTACGTTCACCGTGTACTAACAGGACGCTGCTGCCCATCCTCCGGTGGTTCTGGTCGCAGTTTTAGGACGTACCCGGGTCCACTGCCCACTTTGAGAATAAATAATTTTTTAGCGCCCCCATTTTTTCACCTTCTTAAAACCACTATACTTCAAATTAAATTAATCAATTATTGTGAGCTATATTAGCGGTGATGTTCACAAGTTGTAGTTGAGAGTCGAGAGCTCATGCAGTCGGTGTCTAAGAGGCCTCCTAGTTAAATGAAATTACAAATTACCCCCCAAGCCTCTACACAACGCCCCCATTTTTTTCTGGGTCTCTTACCACCCCCCTTTAGGCCTGCAGCGCCCACAAGGGGGCGTTATCGCCCACTTTGGGAAAGGCTGATCTAGTGGAAGATCAAACGATCATCTCGCATTTTAGCTCGTTAGTTAGGTTTGATACCGAGATACAATTGTGGGTATCTCAATTTCAATCCATAAATTGAAGGAACCTAAGGTAGAGGAGCAGATCACCCTGTGACTCAGTGGGCAGCGGTGCGACAGAGGAGTGGCATTGTCGATCCGTGTCGGACGCGACCTTACAGCCATTCAACGCACACCCAACGCACACTCAGTAATATTATTCAGGAGATATACCTACTTACGAACTATACCTTCCAAAATGTCAAAACTTGAAGAAAAAATTTGGAAAGACAGAGGAATAACCAAAACAGAAACATGTTGGGTTGGCTTCTAGTTTGGGATGCTACATGACTGTGTCGCTGGCATCCAGTGGATGCAAAAGGCAGGCTGTCGTTCAGTGTGGAGGTTAAAGGGGAGGCCTATGTTCAGTAGTGGACGTCTTCTGGCTGATGATGATGATGATGATGACTGTGTCGACACACTAGCGTCGTCTCATCTTCCTGCTACAATGGTTCAGGCTGGCGCTGCCGCTACTAAAACTAAAAACCTCAAACGGCTCAAATATGGATTTAGACATGATGTAGGTACATGTTGTGGTGTTTGGGGTTGAGACTTAAGGACCGTCGGGGCTGGCTGCTCTCGAACTGTATAGCAACCTAGCTAAACGTTTGATGGAGGCAATTACTGGTGAATGGAATGTTGGCGCTTCATTTGGCCAAAAAATCAGCATTGCCATTCAACGTGGCAGCATACTGGCAACTTTTCCTTCCACCACGGGGCTTTTAGATTGGTTTTTAGGGTGTATTTATTTGTAAGTAGCTTTCGGTTTTATTTTTGTTTCTTTTTCAATTATGTATAATTAACTGTGGTAAAAACAGAAAGGTAGGGAACGCACCGCCAATGCCCCGGGTATTGTAGGTGTTCATAGGCGACGGTGACTACTTACCATCAGGTGGCCCGTCGCTTGTTTGTCTACTATTATAGAAAAAAAAAAGGTTCTACTTATGAAACCTCTTGTATTTCCAATTTCCCTCTATGAACGAAGATTCAATGAGTCTTAAGTTAAAAGTCTAATCACAGGTAGGAACGTAGAACAGGTAGCAAGAAAGGGGCAGGTCGAAGCAGATCCCCTTACTCGTGAGTCATCTTAAAAGCTAGGTTTTAATGCCATTCCAAAAACTTTTGCCTTTACTAAAACTTCTTAAAATTACTTTGATTGTGTCATCATCATCATAATCAGCCTTTGAACAGTCCACTGCTGGACTTTTAGCCTACCCCCGAAAGGGTGATTGGGCCATATCCACCACGCTGGCCCAGTGCAGATTGGTGGATTCACATACGCCATTGAATTCCTTCTCAGTACGTTTGCAGGTTATCACGATGTTTTCCTTCACCGAAAAGCCAGATTTCATTGTGTAAGGCTGATTATGTCCGTAGTTTTTTTTACTAAAAACTTTCCGCTTAACTAGTAAACAACTCGTACATTTCTTTGTCAGTTCCGGACGAACTCGATTGCAGTAGATCGTACGGGAAGGCGAAAGGGGGAATTACTATATTTAATGCGCGCCGTGACCCGTGACAAACAGTTAGCCGCCCGACCTCTTCGCAACGTGGAACACTTCGTACATTATAGCGACCATGTGGTTATGACTTACTTTCTGCACACGGGAAAAATATTCTTACTTCTTAGCAACTGAAACTGAAAACAAAAAAAAAACAATCCTACTATCTATGTATATAAAAGCGAAATTCATCTACTCACTCACTCATTAAACACGAAATCTCGAAAACTACTTGACCTACGAAGCTGACATTTGGCAGGTAGATTCCTTATGGGGAGTAGAGGTCCGCTAAGAAAGGATTTTACGAAAGAGCCTTAAGGTTGACAAAAGGGGGTTGAAAGTTTATATGAAAGTCTACGCGTACGAAGTCGCGGGCAACAGCTAGTAATATTAAAAACGCGAAAGTTTGTATGTATGGATGTTTGTTACTGTTTCACGCAAAAACTACCGAATTTTAATAAAAGTTAACAATAATATAGCTTATACATTAGAGTAACACATAGGCTATAACGGGTTGTAGTAGCGAGGCCGAAGGCCGAGCTCTACGCGTACGAAGTAGCGGGTTTCAGCTAGTAATCACATAACTTTAGTGAACAGCCGTGATAGTTTAAAACAGTGTTTTACCGAAGAAATTGGCGTTGACAGACGAGATGTTGTTTCGCCTAGTTTTATCACTTGCCCACACTTGCCCTTAACTTCCGTGATGTTTCCAAAACCCATTAAAGCTACTAGTAAAGAGTGCACCACTTTACTAGAGCATGACTTTGACTTGACCGTGACATGATTTGCTTGGCTGCGACTGTGACTATGACTTGTTTGACGATATTTAGCAAAACTTTAAAATATTTCAATACTTGACACTGCGACGTGCGACGCCAATATGCTCGAACAAAACCTTTTTTGCTGGCATATGGATACCCAGATTAAAATGAGTTCATTCGCATATAAGTATTTTTAAGTATAAGCCTAAGAATAAGACTTGTAAAGAATGAGTCTTTGTACGAATAGGGCATATCCCGAATAAGGCATATTGCGAACAGATCCTTATAAGACTACCTATAGGTAATTTTGCGAATAGGTCCAATGTCGACTAAACCGAGACTAGTCCAGAGACTGAGTTCCTTGTGCCAGCTCCAAGACGTGCGTCTAACTGTCGTCACGGGTCGCGGCGCGCAATCACCCAGCGCGCCCACCCGTGACGCGCCCGACCCGCCTCGGAATCAGAAATCAAAATCACCTTCAAACGTTCAGACTGTTTCAATTTGAAACATCATTTTGATTTTCGAATGTTACGCTCTCAATCACAGAAAAGAGAAGTAAACAGAACGGAATTGAGAAGGAAAATCTGTTACCAGGCATTATGACAAAACCTTGATTGAACATTCTTATTTATGTCAACGCGTCGAACTTCTCATCCGAAGAACTTGGATCTTACCTTTTTGGGTTAGGTCTCAAAGTTCTTTGTCCGCATCACAGTTGCTAACTGATTTCGAATGACTGACGTTTCGTTTATATGGGTGCAACTGGCTACAACAAATTTCTTACAAAAATGCCTTGACAGACGTTCTAATTTAAACAAAAACAAAACTGTGCTCTGAATGTTAGAACATTGGGCAGCTTACACCCGGTTTCTGAAAGGCTGATTAACACAAATTAAAGTTAACTAACAGGTTGTTAAAACTCATGTCAACTGACGTGATTGGATGAACGAAAAAACAACAGCCAATTAAGTCACTTGGCATGAGTTTTGACAATACATTAAATTCAATAGGCTTTCAGGAACTGAGTGTTATAAAAGAGATGGTGGCCGAGTGCTAGCATGTGCTCTTTACAGCCTGACGGCACCCGGATCGATCTTCGGCCCTGCACCAATGACTTATTTAGTGCTTAAAAAACTATTTGCTGTTTCGATGTCGTTGCTCAAAAATGGTGGATTAACCCGTGCTCTCAATGTTATATACTGAGCATATCCACAAACTTTGTTATCCTACCCTCTTTTCGGTCATTATCGATCTCAATAAAAAAAAAAAACTAGTACGCGAAAAGTTTGTAAGCTATGAAAAATCGATATGAATATTTTTTATGCAAAAACGCTGGATAAAAAAAAGTTTAATTGACAATTTTTTTTTAAATTCTCGCTGACGAAAAGTATCAAGTTTGAAAGAGACAAAAATGTATTGAATAGATTATTAAAATTTATCGAGCTTTTTATGCATTAGAGTGTTAGACTACAGGGTGGAGAGTGTAGATTTATGTAGATTACTCGCTTTAGTCATTTATGTAACTCCATTTATTATTAGGTCTATGGAACTGTCAAAATCAGCCGTCTATATTACCCTTTCACCTACCACCATATCTTGCTCAGAAGAATTTAAAATTGTGATCTCTTGAGTATGACTGACGTAGAGAAACGTGCCAAGAAGCTCATCAGCAACGAATCCTTAATTCAGACTAAGCTCTTAGTCTTGTGCATCAGCGTAAAGTTACTAGTTTATCGGTTTTTATCGGATACATTTCGGAGAGTTTGCATCAGATCTGCATAATCTAATTCCCTCCTGCCCATCATCAGACGAAAAATCTTCACCGCTATACTGTTAATATTCCGAAAACCCGTACGAAGCGCTTTGATTCCACATTTACTGTGCGAACTGCTAGTCTGTGGAATGCGCTGTCTGAATGGGTGTCCCCCGATGGTTACAATCCGGGTGTCTTCAAATCACGAGTGAATCGTTTCTTCTAGGCAAGCGTGCTCTAACATAGTCCGCATCATCGCTTAACATCAGGCGAGATGGTGGTCAAAAGCAAGCCTATTATTTATAAATAAATAAAAAACGTATACCTACTTTTGAAAGGTCCGACAACTTATCACAGTTTCTGTCAAAAAGTTTCCCCATTCAAATCAACCAATGGCAGTTACCAAACCGTATATCCCCGTTCGGAATTTGAATTAGTAACGTTCAGCACCAACGCCTCCGCCGGTTGGCGCGAACTTGCGAAATTGGAACGGATATCTCTGGTTCCTCTCGCTTGTTCGAAATTTGAATTTTGCCGGTTAACTGGCCTCGTCCGGCCTCTTTACCACAGATAATGTACTAAATGTACTCTTTACAGCGCTTTGTTCTTTTGGTAGCAAACTATTTGGTTTAATTATGGTATTTTGATTCACGTATCAATGTTTGTTTCGTATTTTTATGTGTTCTGCTCTAAAGCTTTGTGGTCCAATCGGCAAATAGAAAAGTACCCATTTAATATTTAACCAATTAGTTTCGTTTTCTGGTTCTATTATGCTCGATTTTTCAGTTAAAACGTACCCTAATATCATTCTCGTGATGCAATCTACTTTCTTGTAAAATTCATATTCATATTTCGTTTATCGCATATTAGCGCCAACGTGAAAAAAATATGTCGTCTCATTGTATTATTTTCCTAATCTTATCGAAAGCTCCACAGAAGCTTCTTGTAAAGTCTCCACCACTTTACTAGGGAATGACTTTGACTTGACCGTGACTTATTTTGTTTGACGCTGACTTTACTGTGACTGACATGTTCGATTACACGCAAGGGCGTCGCCAGCCCATGGCCCGGGGGGGGGGCAAGTTAATATTATGGAGGATGAGAAAAATATGAATTGTAGGCACATTCAAGTTTTGACGTGCGGGTTTCAGTCGAGTTTTGACGTGCAGGATTTATCGGCAAAGCAAGACAATTGCACGGCCTTAGGAGGTTTCTTTGCAGTTGGCTAAATTTTTTTAATCTGTAGAGGGGGCAGCTGCCCTTGCCCCCCTTGGCGATGCCCTTTGACTACATTTTATAAAACTTGATAATATTTTAATACTTGTCACTGGCAAACGCACAAGAGTGCGATGCCAAAATCCTCAGAGAGTAAAGAATTATAATATTAAACAGGGTTGTGATAAAAAATACAGTAAAAAAAGCGCCATTAAGTCTGGACTGATTTCATGGAAACTAGTTCAGCCGTTTAGTTGTGATAAGAGAACAGAGAGAGATAGAGGGAGAGAGAGAGAGAGACTAAGTATCTTTGCATTGGTGATCTTTGAAGTAGGAAAAACAAAAAGTGCCTTCACGTGCAGTGCTCTTCGTTTATTTTTAACACATAAAATCATAAAACTTGTGCATAATTTTTGCAAATAATTTTGTGACCTTTTTTCTCATAAGTTTTTCGTGTTTTATGCAAATGCTAAAATGTTAATGCTAATTTGTTTTTATTCTTTGTTGCAGGTAAGGAAAACTTCAATACTATATGTGCGCAAGTGAAAAAGATTTTTTCCTGTGCCAAACATAAAAGGTAGCTAAGTATTATTTGTATGATATTTCAAACGACGGTGCACGATGCCACGATGCCTCTTTTCACCACAGAGGTAAATGTACTACGTAACTTTTCACAATTTTTTTACCACACAGGTGTTAGGAAAAAGAAATTATTTGTTTCGTAATAAATATTAAAACTACTGTTATATAAAAACTTTAAAATAGAAAGGCGAAATAACATAAACAATTAATGCAAAAAATTCAATTAATGCAATGCAAGTTATGCACAGAGTTAACTTACCTACTATTTCATTAAAATATTATAGACAATTTTAAAAAGCCATTAACATCATAATCTGTGACAACACTTCAACAAAAAAAAAACTATATACCATCCCCCTTCTAAAAAGCTTATTTTATTCATGAATACAGTAAATAAAAAGCATCAGGTGTTTGAATTACTCACCAATATATATTCGACCTCCATCTCCATCTCAAATCTCAATGCTAAGTATATAACCTCCTTGCGCAAAAAATACTTGATACAAACTCCTTAAACCTTTCTTTTTCTTATAGTCATGCTATAAAGTATAGTATGCAACTCTTGAATAAAATGGATTTATATCGAGGACCATGAATCACTTGTGTCGCTCAGGATTCTAAAACTCGAATCACTCCCTACGGTCATGATTAAGTCGTCCTTCGTCCTTCACTTGCTCGTGTTTCATCTATGGCCCTCGCTTTAAATCCGTCCTTTATTCACTAATTGCATAATACACTATTAGAGTCAGTAAAAGGCGTCATCAAATCTCTCAGTCAGCTTTGGGACCTTACGGATATGTCCTAAAACTGCGACCAGAAACCCTCTGGTGGTTTCTGGTCGCAATTTTAGGACATACCATGGTCCATTGACGACAACATTGTGAGAGTTGCGGGTATCCAGTGGATGCAAAAGGCAGGCAGTCGTTCAGTGTGGAGGTTAAATGGGGAGGCCTATGTTCAGTGGACGTCTTCTAGCTGATGGTGACGATGATGACATATCAAAACATTTTTATCACTAAGGAATTCTGAAGTTTCATGGTAGCTTTTTTGTGTTAATAAAGTAAAGTTTTGAGTTTATTTTTAAACATTCCAATATTTAATTCTGAAAAATTTACTTTTTGTTTACTTCAAGTAAAACCCAATTCACCGTGTAAAACCTTCTACAGCCTCGCCGCAAGATGTCTGATAGTGGATCCAATGGCGTACAATTAATACGGCACTTATCTCTTTAATTAACGATTGCAGGCCGACCTAGAATCTTTAATGAGCCTGTGGCAAGATCCGCCCTGAGAGCTGTTACGCATGGCTAGGTTGGCAGCATTGGACAATGAATCTTAATGTTGGTAATACCTTGACTTGAGTTTTTTTTTCTAGTGCAGCTTAAGGTGGCACGCTTCACCTATGGCGGGAAATTCAAATTTCAAGCAGTATTCTTGTCCTTGTAGCTAGGCTGGGTAATTATTTTAAAATGACACACTGTTTGCGCAAATCGTTGATTGTTTTTTACATTATCATGTACATCTAGTTAACAGTAACGCACCATATTACTTTCGTTTGTCAATAAACCGTTTGAAACAGCAAAAATTCGTTTATTCACAAATGTAAGTAACAATGTGCATTAAAAATAAATAGCTTTCCATGATTTTGTAAAGAATAATAATCAATTTGCGCAAACATCATGATTGTTTACAATAATCACCCGGCCTAGCAATCACAATCAGAAGATCAAGAAAACTGTTTGAAATTTTAATTTCCCGCCATAAGTGAAACGTACCACCTTAACGGAATCCATAGATAGCCCGTTGGTCTAGTTGGTAGTGAACCTGCTTTCTGAGCTTGGGGGCGTGGGTTCGATTCCCACCTAGGACAAACATTTATGTGATGAACATTTGTGTTTGTTCTATATCTGGTTGTTAATATCTATTTAAGTATGTATTTAAAACTATATATGTATGTATATCAGTCTCTGGCAGCCATATCACAAGCTTTGCTTAGTTTGGGGTCAGATGACCGTGTGTGCAAAAATGTCCCGAATATTTATTTATTTATTTATAGTTGCCCTTTGTCAACCAGACATTTGACTTTTTTGACTTGAGATTTGGCCGTAATCGTCTTTATTGAAATAAACTATTTGCCTACAATTTTCGTGAAGATCGCATCAACAATACGCAAGTAAACGTCGAACAAAATATTCAAACATACCTATATAGAAACGCTGACTTCTCCCATTAGAACCTTAGACCTTCTAAATTTTTTTTTTAAATAAAATATTGCAATCAAATGCACTTTTGTAATAAAAAAACACAGATGCCATCTCATGTCTTCTCTATCTCTCCTCTACATAGTCCTACTAATATTATAAACGCGAAAGTTTGTATGTATGGATGTATAGATGTATGGATGTTTGTTCCTCTTTCACGCTGCAACGGAACAACGGATCAACCTGATTGTTTGCATGGGTGTAGTTTAAGAGCCAGAAAGTAACATATGAATTTCATCGTCATCATCACCATTTTTCATCACCGTGAAACCGAGGGGCGCAGCTAGTATAAAATAAAATCACTTTCCGTGTATGTCTGTATATCCGCTAACTGCTCCTAAACCACGCAACGGATTTTGATGCGGCTTTCACCTTCGGTAAGAAAAAAGGAAAACACGGAAAGTTTATATTATTATAATAAAACTTAAAACCGTGCGAAACCGGGGTGGGTTGCTAGTTTAATATAACTTTAATAATAAAAGATGCATAGATTTTTTTCAGATTAATAAAATGTAGAAAAAAATGTAACATCCGCATCTCTAATTATTATTATCGCCATGACATCATTCGATCCATATAAAATTATAAGTATCTAATTGTTTAATCTCTAACGACAGGAAGGGCGATCGTGTTAGAAAACGCTAGGACAAAAACGAGTTGGTCATTCAATCAGAAGGTTCTGCAGATTACACGGTATAGCGTACATAAAAAAAAAACTTATCACGTAATATTTAATTTAGGTAAAAAATATGTACCTTTCGCCCGACGTTTCGACCATGTTACAATGGCCGTGGTGACGAGCTGACTGAAAACTGCGGCTGAGTCCGGCGAGAAAAGCGGGTGTTTATTTGTTCTCCTACCCTCACCTGATCTTGTTTTTTTTGTTAAAATGTTCATGACCTTGGATTCAATATCCTTTAGTCGTAATATTAAACATTTTTATTTAGTGTTTAAAGCGTCAAACAAGTCAGAGTCAAGCAAAGTAAGTCACGATCAAGTCAAACTCTTGCCCTTGTAAAGTGGTGAAGATTTACAAGAGGCTCCTGGATGGATGGATGGATGGATGGATGGATGGAGTTTTGGAAACAACATGAAAAGACATGTTTTACCTCGTTATATCACTTACCCACACTCGAGCACGTTTACGAGCACTTAATACATAATAATTCACCATTTACTACATTAACACTCGAAAATACACAAGTTTAGGAAAATAATCCAACGTGCCGATTATTCCACATTGGAGCCAAAAAAACACTTGATCTTGAAAAATCGCAGGGTTGTACTCGCACTACGACACACAATAAGTCCCGTAGCACATATGTCCCGATAAACATTTGAAACATGTGTTCAAATCGCGAAAGTTTAAAAATTACTATAAAAAAACTGATACCAAAGTCTTATTTTAAAGTTAGGTAGGTACATTTTACTTGTTGGTAAGAACTTGATGAGCTAGCCTTGTTTTACTTAGTGAAATGCGTAAGAACTGCTATAAAACAGTTTGGTAATTTGAGACTTCAACCCACAAAAATGTAGCGGCGTAGGAGTGACACAATGGAGTTTTGGTTTTGTTTATCGGAGTTTTGTTCCCGCTTTCCCACTATAGTGGTGGGAAATTGGGAAAGTTTTGCACACCTCCTTGCGGCAGACCGATGCGATCTATTACGTATAAACAAATTCGCTGGCATTTAACTAGTAGCTAATAATTAAAAAAAAAACAGTCGTAACTCTGCATGTCAGTGAAAACTTAAGTAGTTATTCAACTATTCCACAAAATATGGCGCTGTATTAAAAAATTACGGATAAATTTATTTATCTCAACGTGACGGTCACGCGATTTCAGTGCTTTTTTCCCCATCCTTAAAAGTGCCACACGTGCCTAAAGAAATCGTTGTCACTTCAAAAAAAAGTTATATAAAAATATGCTAATAGACCGGCTTAATCTAACGTGAATAATTCCCGTGTAATATAAATACAAAAAATAAAATAAAAATATATTTTGATGTTAAACATCTATATTAGCGCGCCTTGGCAGTAAAATCGACTCATATATATGCCGTGATGGACGTGACGTTATTATGCTCTCTTGTGCCGTCATGTTACACATCTGCTGGGCGTCCCGTTACAGACAACTTTTTTTTTTTATAATTAGTGCAGTTACTGTTCCTTTAATTTTTTTAGGTAGTATATTCTAGTTATCCTTTTTTATCTCTTGATGTACAAACATAATGGATGAAAAATAATGATAATAATGCATAATGGATTGGTATTTTGCTGACGCCAGAAGTTGCTAGATTTCTTTATACAAGCCGCGTGGATCTCCAAATCGGACGCTACGCTGCGTCTACGGCGTAGCAGTTATTTTCCGTTTTTCCTCATTGCTTAATGACTTCGACTGACTGAGGCATGTTATGCTAATTTTTTAATTACGTTAACGGGAGGACGCAAATTATGTTGTTAGATTAGTCGTTTAGTCATTTTGATTGGACAGACTTTATATACCTAACTCATGAACGTAATACGCTGCTATGATATTTTTACCTGTAGATAGGTTGTGCCCGCCACCATATTGACTAAACGAATGCAAGGCAGGCTGCCCGACTTCGTTCAGCCGTCTCTCAGTCACGCACTCCGAGTGTCCACAACAGATTGTATTTTTGTCTCTTTCTAACAACAGATATAGCGTAAAAAGTCTTTCAAATTCTTTCACTTATTGCACAAAATGCACATATACATGCGTAGGTAAGCTATGCCATGTTATGGTATATGCTGCGTTTAGTCAGTTTTTAAAGCCGTGCCGTTTTGTTCGCCTCGTCTCTATTATTACACCTCACTGATAGGCGTGTATAAAAAGAATTGAGGTGGTTGTGGTGGTGATGCAGGTTTTGGTGTGTAAAATATTGTCTATTGTATATCTAGACGACGGACATATTTGAGGATATCATTGTACTGATCATTACATATAACAAATTTTACTGTGCGACCAACCCTGAAATCGCAAAAATAACAACAGTTATGTTTCGTTGAGAGAGAATGAAATTTTTCTATGGAATAGCTGTTTTTTTAACTGTGTTCAAAAAGGAGGTTTTCAATTCGACTCTATCTCTTTTTTAATGTTACGCGATTACTCAACCGATGATTCTTTTTTGTTTGGTAGGTTATGTGCAGATGTGGTTCCATATAAATTTCAACAAAATCGGTTTAGTAATTTGGTTTTTATATCAAAATAACTGGAAATAAAATGGCATTCAAATAAACAAAATTGGGTATTTACTTATTGTGAAGTCGGGTTTTAAAATTTATAATTATTTTAAAATTATATTTAAACTGCTGTCTGCTTAATACACAGACTTACGGCCTTACTAATAAACGTTACTTACGTTAATCAATGCTTAAAATTGCTCTGTCAACTTCTCGTTGACGGAAATTGTCACACATGAAAACGAGACAGAGCTATTTTAAGTATTCCTTAACTTAAGGAATTTTTCGGCTGATAGTGGCTTTTTATTAATCTGGGGTCTTATTCACAAATTTCGTCATACCTGACGGTTTTTGACATCTTACAATACCAAACTTGTCAAAATTTTTAAATACCGAAATCGTCATTGGTAAAAATTTGATTGAAGTTGACCGAACCGATGGGGAAGAAAGGTTCTGGAGTGGAGACCACGAACCGGAAGACGCAGCGTAGGGAGGCCTCCCATCACTAGATGGACCGACGACATTGTGAGAGTCGCGGGCATCCAGTGGTTGCAAAAGGCAGGCTGTCGTTCAGTGTGGAGGTTAAAGGGGAAGGCCTATGTTCAGCAGTGGACGTCTTCTGGCTGATGATGGGGAAAAATTTGATTATGTACCAAATTACATACTACTAAAAAGTACACCTTCTTGTCTTCTTTCTAAAAAGTTTCTTAACATTATCATATCTTATAAAGTTATAACAACAAAACACGTAAGTGCTAGTGTAAACGCTCGATTGTACAGGCACAGTAGAGAAAACATAGGTTTTTCCCACGAAAAAAGGGAAATTAACCGTAGTGAACATGTCGAAACGCGTTGCGAAACGTTGCGTGTTTGGTCTGGCTTGAAAAGCCTAAGTGCGTTGACTTTTTATTAGACACTAGCTAAATACGCGAACCGTGCACTGTCAAAACCAGCAAAAAAAGTGCGATGACAGTTGACATACAAGATGACACTTGGCTTTTTTCTATTATACGCAATTGATTATACGAGACAATCATGACGAGTGACGCAATGAAACGAGGCATAAATAGAGCTCCTGTTTTAGATGTAATAATAATACAATATCATCATTTGATAATAATCAAATGAAGAGTCGTGAACTTTAGACCAAGCATATTATAAATTTGCAGTCTATAATACCATTTACAAAGCTATCATGAAACGGAAATTGGCAAAATTGTGACACTAGTCGTCATCATCATCGTCAGCCAGAAGACGTCCACTGCTGAACATAGACCTCCGCCTTTAATCTCCACATTGAACGACAGCCTGCCTTTAGCATCCACTGGATGCCCGCGACTCTCACACCTGTATCGATATCGTCGGTCCATCTAAATGATTGGTGGAACCTCCTGCGATCCCCAAGCCGCCTGCCAAGCGTGGCAATTATCCCCCCCCCCTCATGACACTAGTCGTGGAAGCCACTAATCCAAAAAGTCAAGTCAAATAGAGCAATAAACAAAACACCAAAGGACTATCCGTTGCTGTAGACAAAGTATTAGGTTATCTGTAGCAACGGGTGGAGCCAAAATGAAAGCGTATTAATTACCACAGACCAATCAAAATTATTCTTATTTTAGAGCAACGCCCACACACACATTGCGTTAAGATGAATAGTGTTACCACACTACAAAATTAATTCAAGTTTCTTTAAACTGATACGATCTTCAAGGCGAAGCTATTCAGTATTCAATGCAATGGTTAATGACCCGAAAATTAAATTAAAATGTACACTACGGATAATTGAATAAACTTTATTTTTAAAACAATACCACTTGCAAATTAACAATATGCCTGCAAAATGCAATGACCGTAACTTTTCCATTGATTTAAAAAAACATATTTGGCGATAAACGCATGTATAGAATAAACTTTCAGTGGCTTTTTATATAATATTATATCGAACTCAATCGAAAAGACAAAAGAGGTATAATATTAACTAAGGGTGCTCCACGTATTTAACTTGTAATAACGGGGAAAAGAGAGCATACTTTTCTTGTATGATCTTTTTTTTCTAAAAACTAACAGGGCCTTTGTTTTGAATTTACATGGTGATGGATATTGACAACTTTGCTGTACAAAATATGACGAAATTCGTTGTTAATTCTTCGTTACGTTAAAATATCAGAATCAATTTCAGGTTCTGAAATTTAGTAGAATTGCAAAACTGGATTCAATTCTACTATTTTGTGTGTTATTTTGTGGTAATAATATTTGTTCTATATTCTGACGTAATTTTTACGGTTTCGGAGTACAACTAGGAACTCGGATATGTTCGCTATATATAATATCTGTCCTAATTCTTTAGAACCTTCTATCATACAGAGATTTTAAGGTATTTGCATAAAACTTTGCACAGTTACAGTATAAATCTCAATGTGTAAATATAATTTTGCATTGTATGGGGGTCGGCTCTGGTACAAGTGAAATGGGGATGGACAAAAAATGTCGCTACACCTCCTTGTGTAGGGTATCGGTTAATAGATCTCCCATTTCTGACCACAATTAAGTTGTTTTGGCTACAGAACCCTACCATATACGTCTTGACACTCTATTGACCAGTAATTTTATTTAGCGTCTGAAAAACTGATATTTAATTAAAACTTTATCCTTGAATATTATTGAAATTATAATTTAAATTGCAAATTATAATACCCACTTAGGTACTTATCACATAAAAACAAGTAAACCGGAATAATTAATTTTGTCATTACGAAGTGACCTTTGGCTTGACTGAGTACCTTACCCCTTGAAAAATAAATATTTACTAGTAATTTTAATTGTTTGATTGTCCATTTGATTATCCTCTATGCAATCATCATCATTTCAGCCGTAGGACGTCCACTGCTGGACATAGCCTCCCATCGATCTCCAAAAGCGCCGGTTGGAAGTGGCTTGCATCCAGCGTTTCCTTGCGGTCGCTTTTAGGTCGTCTGTCCATCTTGTGGGTGGACTTCCTACGCTGCGCTTACCGGTCCGCAATGCAATGCTACCAACTTATTTACAAAAAAGGTTTTATCAGCTGACAAAAAAATATAACAAGTGAAAATAGTAAAAATATGACAAGACACTTGTCATATTTTTTTTACCTCAGAAAAGCTGGTCGTAATAAAATAGAGCCCATCAACGAATACAAAAATATAATTTATTCAAAAATAAACAAATTATAAATATTTTTATTTTATGCTAGGTAGAGAGCGTGCTATAGCAAGTTATGACGTATGACGTCAAGTCGCACGCGCGCAATACTAAATAATGCTATGCTATACCGAAATAACATAGAGTCGCCTATGATCAAGGGCGGATCCAGGGCCACCATGATGTAAAAAAAATACAATGGTGCGACATGTTTTTAATCGACTTCCAAAAGGAGGAGGTTATCAATTCGACTGTATGTTTTTTTTCTCATGTTGGCGTCAAAACTCTCCTGCCATACATATTTCTTAATATGTCTCTCACCAACATTACTTGATTAATATAATATTGCCCGGTTTTTACATATAGCCGGTGTCAAGTATAAGCTCTAGTATAGTATATTTCTCTATGGTATAAGTCACATTAAAATATATTATGTCCATAAAAATTATATTTCTACTCACAAAACTAACAGGAATCCATCAGCTGATAGGCCAACGGCTTGGACGGAAGTGACGTAACGTGTGCGTGCGCCCTTATTTCGTATTCAGGACGTGTGCGGCGGCCTTAGCTTTTACCGGTACATCGTGAATTTGGTATTTTATAACTTGGCGAAGTTTATATTATTCAAAACGATGTGTTATTATCCTTAGTTCGGACTAAGCGTGTTAGCCAGTGTCGACGCAAAGTTGCTAGTCTATCGATTTTTTATCGGATACATTTCGGAGAGTGTGCATCGGATCTGCATGATCAAATTCCCTCCTGCCCATTTTTCTATCGGACTGCTAGAGCGGGCACGAAAAATCGACACCGCTTTATGGTTGACATTCCGAAATCCCGCACAAAGCGCTCTGATTCCACTTTTATTTTGCGAACTGGTAGTCAGTAAAAAAAAATAGCCGAATTGAGAATCCCTCCTTTTTGAAGACGGTTAAAAGCAGTTTAATTGAGAAATCTCTTTTTATAAAGACTGTCGAAAACAGAAAAACAACTATCGTAAATTAACTCTATAAGGTTAATCTAGTCATTCATTAGTTAACTAGGTAAGGTAGGTAGGTATATTGAATTCGGGAGATTGAGTCAAGGATGGCTGCGCAAGAGTGGCGCAATACTGTCGCAAGCGGATTAATTAACACGGCAAAGCTACAGGCCGATGCTTTTGACACGTGTCGTTTTAGTATAATTTCCTTTTTTTTATATTAAAATATGGACAGGACGGCATTGGCATCGATTCTGATGTTCTCTGAATTAAACTGAATTTGACAGCTCTAAAATAGATGTCATCCTTCTCTCACGTATTAAAATGAAAAGAGAGGCAGATAAATTTAGTCCTGTCAGATTGGTTTAGTTTAGATAGATAGATAGAAACTCTTTATTGTCTACACCAGAAATAAAATTTACAACACGATAGAAAACACTTACGAGCTAGTGCCACAAGTGGCGGCCTTATCGCTAAAAGCGATCTCTTCCAGGCAACAAGTCCAGTTTAGTGAGTGGTATGACAGAATAGGTCTCAACATCTGTCAAGACAACTAGTTAACACTAAAAATTTATTTGACAGTAACAAGTCAAGTCAAGATTTCACCAATTGAATTGAATTTAGTGTTAACATAAAATGAAAAGTAAGTTCAACTTATCTCTAAAAGTCAATTACCTAATTAACTACTCAAAAAGACTGCATCATCGCTTAACATCAGGCGAGATGGTGGTCAAAAAAAGCCGATTAAATATAAAAAAAAATTATGAGCACTAGATGAAACCAAAAAAATCCAGTAAATACCCAAGTGTGTACCTACCTACCATTTTTTCATAAAGTATTTTCAGAGCCCATTTCCTAAGCTTAATGTACACTCATAAAACCCGCTAATACTCCGTAGCAAAATCCAAACAACCTGTGTAAGTACAGTTACTGCTAACCGTGCGAAAATCTGATAAAATGTTTTATGTACGTATTAAAGATATATTTTTTCCAGACAATAGCTTCCAGTGTGTACACAGACCATATGCACCGAGTTTTTTGCTTAATTAGTCATTCGCCTTTCTAACTTGGAGGTCGTAATCAAATTAAAATGAAACTCTTGTTAATTTTAGATGTAATTTAAAGTAAAATATAGACGGGGTTTTTGAGTAACGGTCTAAGATAATTATGTTTTTTAACTTCATTTTGTTGGTAACAAGACTTAAGTTCGTTGCACACGATGCGTTAGCTTTTGCAATCACTAATCATAAGTATTTGCGTTCGTATTCAAATGTAGCAATTTTTTTTTCATGGCGTATCATCATTTTAGCTATAGGACGTCCACTGTAGGACATAGGCCTCCCTCATCGATCTCCAAAAGGGCTGGAAGCGGCCTGCATCCAGCGTTTCCCTGCGGTCTTTTTTAGATCGTCCGTCCATCTTGTGGGACGTTCTACGCTACGCTTACCAGTCCGTGGTCTCCATTCCAGAACCTTACGACCATTGGGCATCTGTTCTGCGTGATATGTGCCCTGCCCACTGCCACGTAAAACTTATAACACCCCCTATGTTGCGTCGGGGGTTAAAGAAACATGATTTCAAGGACTAACCACACTGTTTCGCAACATCTATCGTCCAATCTTCGTCCAATCTAAGGCTTAGCTCACACATTCATAAATCGCCGCTGACAATGAAACTAGCGCTAATAAGAAGTGTTTTCGCACGAGCGTTGCACCCGTGTCGGTGTATTGCGTAAAAAAGCGCAGGTTGCGCCATTGCGAAGGGCGCATTGTGAACGTGTGTATGCAGCTTTTTATTAGGTGCGGGCGGAATGATGGCGGGTAGCGTGGTCAAGTTTTGCTTTGAGGTAACTTTTTATCTTTTTTCTCGTAAATAGGTAAACAGAAAGCAAGAAAGAAATCATTATTTTGTGCACAAAATTCTACATCAACATTACAAAACAGAAAAAATACACTAATAAAAAGGTTAAAAACACCATAAGTTCATAGATCAAGAGTGTTCTTTTTATGGTCTGTTTTCACCAATGACGATTTATATGATCTTTGGTTTTGGCTCCCTCCTCGGTCCGCGGTTATTCCGCTTCTATTCTGCTTCCTTTCCACTCCCTATCAGTACCCGTACCGCTCCAGTTGAGTTGCTGATCCACGAATGTACCTAAATTTGGATTGTAATTAATGCCTTTAACTTTAAAACATAGGACTTTTATACAGCTTTCCATTTTTTTTTCACTCATTAATTTGTTGCTTTCGGAAATTACGATGTATTTACTGTTTCCAATGCGCACAAGAAAATTAATTGCGGTCGATCATCAATCTTGTCTCGTTCTTACTAATGTTTTATCATTTATTATTAACTAGCTGTGCCCGCGATTTTGCCCACGTGATTTACTCCTTAATCATCAGCTATCAGCTGTGGATGCAAAAGGCAGGCTGTCGTTAAGTGTGGAGGTTAAAAGGGACTATGTTCAGCAGTGGACTTCTTTTGGCTGATGATGACGATGATCATCAGCTATCTGCCACAGTGAAAATCCCGTAAAAACAGTCCAGCCATTTTAGAGTCCATAAGGAACAAACATACATACACACATCGATATTTATATATAAGTATACTAATATTACTCTACACTCATAGCTCCCCAATTGGTTTCCTTATCTTGGAGATACCAAGAAACAAAAAATTACCTTCTCTACGGCCCAACGCCCATTGAAGTTCCGACTTCTCAAAAGGCTCAAAAGAAAGGCTTAAAAAGTCCTCACAGTATTTATTTTCCTCATAGTTTAAGTTTTGTTTGTAACCCAACCAAACCCAATCCAATGGGTTTTTAGTTGTCCTAAATAAATTATAATTTTTTTTTAACATATTTATTATTGTTTTTACCAAATAATCGCTTAAAACAATAAATCGCTCATTATTCGGAAACACAAATCGCTCCTCCCATCGCTTACCGCCACTTCTCGCGCCGCACCAGCCGTCCGTTATGTGCAATACAGTCCTTTGTCAAATAATTACGCCTAATGTTATAGAATCTGTTTTTGTTGTCCAACATTATGTCTGAACCCTTGTCCTACTTAATTATGAGTAAGCAAACGGTATCATAGCAAAAAGTCACTATTGTACGCCAAATTGTATAATGAGAAGTGTCATATAAGACTCATAAGACAGTTTAATGGTTTTGTGGATCGGTGATTGCGTTTTCAATCGACTAAGAACAATATTTTTTTAATATAAAAAAAAACGTTTTAATAACAACATTTTATTTATATAACACGGGAATTACTCACGTAATTCTTACGTTCGTACGTTCTTTCCTTTTCACCTTGAAAAAGACCGTCTAATGCGGTTGAAACTGTAACCGGCATAATCTTACGTGAGTAATTCCCGTGTAATATAAATAAAATGTGTGAAAACCACGTCAGATTCAGTAATAAAATTTTAATAACAAGTTTTTGTTTAAATGACGCTATAATTTTTATTTATATGGGCTTAGTAATAAGGTCCCATTTTTACCCTTCGGGTACGGAACCCTAAAAAACGAATTAAGAATCCCTCTTTTTTGAAGTCGGTAAAAAATTTAATAGAAATGCGGTAACAAAAATCCCTAAAATGGATACTCAGTACCACACACTTATAAATGACTGAAAAATACCAGTCCAAGGTACTCCGGCATAATTTCAGTCAATTCAGGGCATTCAGATTGGGTTAACGCTTAGCATAGGTCACCACCCGACCCAGTTCGTACTTAGGAATATACTATACATATTAATTAATTATTAAGCTGACTCATTTAGGAGTGGAACGTTTTGTGGAGTTTTAAATAGATTTGGTCGATTAAAAGTAGTTTTTAGGGTTCCGTACCCAAAGGGTAAAAACGGGTATTACTGAGCCTACGTTTGTCTGTCTGTCCTCTGTCTCTCTGTCTGCCTGTCTGTCCTTTTTTATGATGAAATGGGTTAGCGTCGGACCACTCAGCTGATGGTAAGTGCAACCAATTTCCGCAATAGGTCATCGAGACGGACATTCCATCCTTACGTCGTGAACTTTGGTAAAGTCCGCACGCAGCGTTTCCAAAATTCCTTCCTAATACGAACTGCACAGGAATGGAATGCGCTTCCTGCATCGGTGTTCCCTACAAGGTACAATCTGGGTCTCTTCAAGACAAGAGTGAATAGGCACCTCATGGGCAAGCGTGCTCCATCTTAGACTGCATCGTCACTTACCATCAGGTGAGTTGAGGTCAAACGCTAGCCCATTTAATCATTAAAAAAAAATGTGTTAGTTTTAGCTTGTATTTTGTTTAGTTAATAAAGACCCATAAAAAAGTTTGCAAATCATGAGATAGCAACTGCACCGCAATACTGTGTACTAGAGTTACCTAAGTAATACTCCTTTCCCAACCTAGACGGTAGGTGGTACGTAGTGGGCGTGTCACGTTGAGTTATAACAGATATTAATTCCGTTACAAACGTACACGTTAAGGTTGTTACGGGTCGTAATTTTGCTGTGTATTTTACGGCCGGTTTAAATGCGATCTTTAATACATTTTATACCGATAGAAACTAGGCGTTAGTTTTTAATGATAGTTCTTTTAGTGGCAATTTTGACGATCTGGGTCTTACGGCTACCTCTTAAGGCGCAGTCTGATCGCGATTTCAAATTCGTTTTTCACTCGCTAACGCCATTATCTATGACGGCTTTGTTTAAAGTCGAAAATCGTATTTGATGATGATGATGTCTATGTGCTTGTGTTTTTATTATTTTGAGGGTTTTTATTTAATCTATCGCTATATAAAAAGTAATTTTAACAATTATCTGGTTAATGTTTTAAAATACTAGTTTGGCTATACAATTCGTCGAAAAAAATTTTTGTTGTCACTGAAAATTCTGAGTACCTACTTTAATTAAAAAGCAATTTTTGTTGCACAATTTTTTTTAATAATTTATCAAAATTATATTCGGTTTATATTATTAACGGGTGTTTTTTCTACTTGTAGTATTTTTTTAAATATTATCTGTTATTTTCGTCACGTCACACTAAGCGTAAAAACACTTCTGTTGGTTAATTTTGCGATTGTACCGTGCCTTAACGCGGGCTCGAAATTGCGCTGATTTCGCGAAATGCTATATTATTAATTTATTATCTATAGGTGACGGTTACTGCCTACCATCAAGCAGTCGGTCTGCTTGTTTGCTATCTAAACCTTTTTTACGACTTGAATGTATCTTTTTAAGCTGACATGCAAAAAACTACTGCTAGTCTGTGGAATGCGCTGCCTGTACCCTTAGTACAAGTTTTGATAGTATTCGTATTGTCCCATACATTGCTGGGCTAAAAGGTATTCGAAAACATTTTTCGTATTAGAGGGAAGCAATCTATACCGCCGCTTATTACCGATTTTAGTTCCTCCACGTTTTCGATAGAGGCGCTTTACTAAAATGTATGGAACAATACGTAAACGAAAAAAGTTGTCGAAAACTATCAAATCTGGAACTAAACGTACTGAACGGGTGTTCCCCGATAGTTACAATATGGGTGTCCTCAAGTCGCGACTGAAGCTGCCTTGCTAGGCAAGAGTGCTCCATCGGAGACATCGCAATATCAGGAAAGGTATGGCGGGAATGAAACTGAGGGATTCTGCAAGTTGTACTCATGCAAGTACCTACATTTCTCGTACGAGTTCGAAGTCTCGCTCGAAGTTCTCTAATTACAACTGCTTTACATACAAATCTCGAACCAATTTGTACATGCCATTAAAATTCAAAGAGGAAGCTGTTATTTACGAGGCAAGATAATTTGGCACCTCTAGCACCAATTTGAACCTTATGACAACGGAGCAAGGTTTTGTAAAGCTATGGGCAAGAACGTTCTGCACCCTCTTCAGCGCCAATATGTGTCTTATCACGGGGGGGTAAGGTCTTCAAGGTGTGAGTATGCTATGGGTTGGGGCGATGGTGCGTACTGTCACGGGTGGGTGCATACGCAAGTGGAGCAAAGGTGAAAGAACAACGCACAGGCCTTGGAGAAACTGGTGGAAGCGGGGTTATGTGATGAGATGGCAGCTTATACAGAAGGCATGCGAGACTCGTTAGAAATCACCTTAATTGATTCTCATAATCTGAAGTTTTTTTTCATGACCATGGACACTGAGTCCTTCAGTAGTGATATTAAATAAGTAAACATAGTATTAAATAGCGTCCCATAAATTTCATAGAAATTAATATAACTTGTTTCACTTTTAAACGCTGTATACCTAGCTAAAACAATATTTAAACCTTTTAAGAAGACCACGTTATTGTTTATTCCGAGTGAATAAAGCAGAATTATAGTCTGATCGCCTGGAAACATAATCAACCGGTAATGTGACCTGAAGAAACAAAATTGAAATCACCCTTTCACATTTACCATAAAACATCTGCATTTGTTGAACTATGACGGATTTAGGGGGCCTTATACTTACTTAATACTTAAAACTACTCAACATTAATATAAAGACAAATAAAATTAAAAGATCAATCGGAAAGCCCATTAGTAGAATAAAAAGTGGTCAATAATGCTTTACAGCATTTCCACGTTGAAGTTAAACATTTCATGTGCTTAGTTTTTCGAAAAAGTACGCACCAGCATTCCGGTCACCAGTCACCTTCACCAAACGTTTGGCCATACAATTAAAACCGACCTCACGGTCCTAGTACGAAACAATTTTCTCTTCTGTGGTCCTCCTAGTTCTCGACTCCATATGGGAGAAAACGCCAACCCGATCCATTTTTCAAGAAGATGGGACCTAAGCTGCTCCATTTTTCAAGGGGTGATGGTCATCGTGTCATTCCAAACTAATTGTGTTCTTATCGAAATTCATAGGAGAGACAACTGCATGCGGTGGAAAGAAATCAAGCACCCTGAGTTAATACACTTAATTTCTCAAATCAAACCTTATATAAAACTTTAACAGCATTTTTATGACCCCTAACAAGCTAGAATCATCTCATTTCTTAACCGACCGTGATCCACAAACGATGTAGGTGACACGGAGACGTGGGAGTCTCACACTATTGTCTCACACTCTTGACTTTCACGAATATCTTAATTAAACGTGTCACAAATTTAATTTAGTGTAATTGCGGTAATGTGAGTTGGCATAGTTTCTTAATTAAGAGGCTGGAGATTTTTTGGACGGCTACCATTTTTGGCTAGATTTTTTACTGCACAGGACAGAAAGGTGTCTTTTAGCACCCAAAGCCAAGACTCCAATCAACGCCAGCGTCTCAGGAGCGTTGTTGCATCATCGTTAAGTACACAGTCTATGTTTTTTTAGAGGGCAAGTGCCTTTATTAACTAAACAAAATACAAGCTAAAAAAATACAGTTAGACTGCCCATAGACCGTTGAAGGTCTATGGTTATGTAGTTGTTTTTTGGATGTTTAGGGATTGTAAAGGCATGTGACTAGCCCAGCTGGATGGACCGACAGCATCGTGAGAGTTGCGGGCATCCAGTGGATGCAGATGGCAGGCTGTCTTTCAGTGTTCTAAGGGGAATGCGTATGTTTAGCATTGGATGTGATTGGACGTGTTTTTTATGTCATAGTTGGCAATCAAGCAGACGGGCTGCCTGATGGTAAGCATTCACCGTCGCTTATGGATACTTGTAATAAAGGCATCACAAATAAGTTGCCGACCCTTTAAGACTATAAACTTGCCTTTTATTAATACAAATAATTTAATAAACAAATTTGTAGAGCTCCCGTGTCGTAGCTTCTCGGAAACACCGTGGAAGGTAGCTCATTCACATTTTCTGACTTTTCTGGCATGTGCCAGAAAAGTCAGAAAATGTGACCGGGTGTGTCACCGGGCAGAAATGTTTCTGCCCGGTGATAGACGTATGATCATAAATCAATTTATATGACAACTATAAGACAATTAGTAGAATTTTGAAATTTACCGTGATTGTTTGAGAATTCACTTCAGCCACTTCAGGTACTTTTCGAAAGTAGCTGAAGCGTCCCAATCCAAGTACGAAAATCTTCCAGGTAATGCATTGACATTATGACAAATTTTCTTTCACGCAGAAACAGAGAACAGATCGATGAGATTTTTTTGCTTTTTGCAATGCCACAGGAAGCTCATTCCACAAATTGCAGGTGTGAGGAACCACAAAAAAAAACCCACAAAAAAAGAACCCACAAAACGCACCGTGTGCGATTTTCACATGTATCTATGATAATGTGGATGAAATTTCAGGCGGAGGCGTCAAAAGGGCTGTTAATAGAGTCTTTAAGTGTTGGAAACGTATCTGTGATTCCCCTGGTGTTATAAGTATCCTGCGACGGTGATCGCTTACCATCAGGTGGCCCGTTAGCTTGACTGCCACCTATGGCATAAAAAAACCGATAACCGATGGGGAAGAAAGGTTCTTGAGTGGAGACCACGAACTGGAAGACACAGTGTACTTAGGTAGGCCTCCCACTACATGGACCGACGACATTGAGAGAGTCGCTGGCATCTAGTGGATGCAAAAATCAGGCTGTCGTTCAATGTGGAGGTTAAAGGGGGAGGGGGGTTCAGCAGTGGACGTCTTCTGGTTGATGATGATGATGATGATGGTGAAGGTATCGATTGTAGGGGCGGCCAAATTTAAATAGCCTACCGGTGGCAAATGTTTAATTCCGCCACTGTTTTTAATGCTTTATTTAAATAAACCACAGCGTAGACAAAGTTTACATAGTGCATAAAAACATTATGACAAACTCATAGACCGTTACGTTTATTAATAAACATTTTTGTTTACAAAACAAACTGATAAACTATCACTATCGTCATGCGTTCAAAGAGTTTACACGCCTTTTAATCAGTTGACTAATTATGACTGCCCATTGATTACATTCATGTCATACAAAAATAGTCACAATCTCTGCGGCATAAAGTTCAAGTTACCTCGAAAAGTGAAGCCCAAGTATGCTTCAATTAAAACCATATAGCTCGAGTCTATAAATAAGTTTTTATAGCAATATAACTCAGAGTGAATGGGTTTAAAGTTTAAAATAGATTGCAAGCGAGTTTTTTTTTTATTATGTATGGTTGTTCATGAAATTAGTCTATAGGGGAATGGTGTTAAATGATATTATTATGTTGAAATGTTAATCTAGCATCTATGAATGCGGTATCAACAAATGTTTTTAGATTGTGTTTTATGAATTTTAAATTAAACTCTTCGCTGAAAGATAACTAAATAATTTTATTAACAATTTAAAAAACCTACTTCAATATTAGTAAATGCAATGTTGGTTACTTGGGTGCCATTTTTCCAGTTAAATATTGAACCAATTTTGATGTAATTTCTATGGGACCAATCTGAAAGTGTTATCCTTTTTGCAAATCAGTTTAGAGATGACAGTGGTTCGAGGTAAAAACCATAAAAATACACAACTGCATTGAGAACCTCCTCCTTTTCTGAAATCTGTTAAAAAGTAGCTTCGACTTACAGCATGATGTGGACAAATGCAAGATTATTTTTATACATTTATATAATAAAAAGCATAATTATGAGTAAGCGAGAAAAGTTAATTGAATCTGTTTTTCTCTATACAACTTTTTTCTGTTATTCTGTTTTAACATTTAAGTTCTAGTAAGTTAATGTATATCTAATCTCAGTGAATTATGTTTATTCTACAATAATCTAAAGAAATACCTAAGACATTTAAAAAATATAAAGAAAGAAATGTTTACATTATTTACTTTAAACTTCATCATCATCCACAGACTTCCTTATCCCACTGCTAGGCTTATCTCTTGCTATGCCATCTGCCTCGGTCCTGTGCTAATCTAGTCCAGGTTCGACCCGCGTTAGTAATAATATCGTCGATCCATCTTGCAGCTGGACGACCAACGCTCCGCCAATCTTATTTACTGTAAATTGGCGGTCAAACGCAAGCCAATTCCTAAATAAATAAAAATTACATTAAACTTACTAGCAGGTATCTTTAAATACAAGGTAACACTACAAAATCACAGTTGAAGGTCTAGAGACAATTCAAATGTTCAAGCCCACTACCAGTTGGCAGCGTAACCAGCATGCTGGTGGCATTACCACGCTGAATTGCAACGCTTATGCTTTCTAGCGCCAGTAGAACACTTTAATTACTAGTACAGGCGCGAGCCAGTCTCAGACACAAACAATATTTGTATTTTTTTTATGTAGGAACTTGCTAATACGTCTAATTTATTTTCGTTTAAAAATTAAGCAACAGTATTTTTTTACAAACTTTAAAAAAATACTGTTGCGTAATTTTTAAAATTTTTAGGTCAATAAATTTTATTATTAACATTATTTTTGTGCTAAAAACATGCCAGTATTTTAGTCACGCGTTGCAATAAAAAAAAATGTTAAATTTTTTTTTAATATAGTATAACGTAAAGTTATATAATTATGATTATTTACGGGATATTTACCGTGGTAAGGTTGTGGAGTGAGCTCGCAAACTTTAACTTCACATAACTTTAGTGACCGTGATAGTTTAAAACAGTGTTTTAGTAAAATGTAGATCTATTATGAATTAAAAAAAACCAGGCGCAGTAAAAGATTTTTAAAATAATGTTCCTAACTTCCTGATAGTATTTTTTTTTAATGAGCGACAATTCATGGTCCGCTTATGAATTCACTTCCTATGTAATAGGAAAGATAAATTCTTAGCGTAGATTACAATCCAAATACCATCTGAATCAAAGAAATTTTCATAGAAATCAGAAAACAGCTCGATTTAACACAAACCATAGCCGGGAAAAGAAAATGATCGCACACACGGAACATGTAAGGGAACCCTAAAAACGGAGATACTTCACGGACCACTTCCCTTCCGATCCGCGCATCAGTATGCATAAATGTTTATCATTATATGTATAATTGTAAAAGCTGTATAATCGTATAATAAGGGTCATAAAGAAGTGCTATAGCGAAGTAGTGCAATATGCATGAGACGCGGTTCCCATGACGGATATAACAGTACGACCGTGATTGAGTTACATATTTATGTGTTTTTACGCTAATTGCTCGGGTCAGTTAACTTTGCACCCGTTGCTTTTATATCTAATAAGTATCTAGGTATAAAAGAAGTATCTATACTTATTTTGCACCCGTTAGTTTTATAAAGGAAGTATCTAAACGTATTTCACAACTTATTTTGCTCCCATTCGTTTTATAGAGGAAGTATTTAAGCGTATTTCATAACTTTGCACCAGTGATTTAGAAAGGAACTATCTAAGTGTATTTTATATCTTTGCACCCGTTGCTTTTATATCTAATAAGTATCTAAGTACAAAGGAAGTATCTCAACTTATTTCACAACTTATTTTGCACCCGTTGGTTTTATAAAGGAAGTATTTAAGAGTATTTCATAACTTTGCACCAGTGATTTATAAAGGAACTATCTAAGTGTATTTTATATCTTTGCACCCGTTGGTTTTATAATAAGTATCTACGTATAAAGGAAGTATCTAAACTTATTTCACAACTTATTTTGCTCCCATTCATTTTATAAAGGAAGTATTTAACCGTATTTCATAACTTTGCACCAGTGATTTATAAAGGAACTATCTAAGTGTATTTTATATCTTTGCATCCGCTGCTTTTATATCTAATAAGTATCTAAGTATATACTTTGGCGCCGTCACATCTTGCTGAGACACAGGGTAGGGCTGGCGCTGCTGCCAATTCGGCAGAGCAGCACAAGCGACGCAAATATGCTAACCTCGGCTGTGGTTACATATTTGAGGCGTTTGGGGTCGAGACATTGGGCCCTTGGGGCCTCTCGCTCACCTCATTTTCAAAAATCTTTCAGAGCGCCTGGTTAATGCGACACGTGACCAAAATGCTGGCGTGTTTCTGGCTCAACACATAAGCATTGCCTTTCAGCGTGGTAATGCAGCCAGCATGCTGGGTACGCTGCCTACTGGTAGTGGGCTTGCGCATTTGGATTGTCTTTAGACCTTCAACGGTCTATGGGCAATCTAACTGTATTTGTGGTGTTAGTATTAGTTTGTATTTTGTTTAGCGCTTGCTTCTAAGTATAATGGAAGTAACTAAACTTATTTCACAACTTATTTTGCACCCGTTGGTTTTATAAAGGAAGTATCTAAGCGTATTTTATATCTTTGCACCCGTTGGTTTTATAATAAGTATCTAAGGATATTTAACTTATTTTGCACCCGTTGGTTTTATAAGGAACTATCACTCGAGTAACTCTGTAGGTATTCATCATCAGCCAGAAGACGTCCGCTGCTGAACATAGGCCTCCCCCTTTAACCTCCACACTGAACGATAGCTTGCTTTTTGCATCCACTGGATGCCAGCGACTCTCACAATGTCGTCGGTCCATCTAGTGGGAGACCTACCTACGGTGCGTCTTCCGGTTCGTGGTCTCCACTCAAGAACCATTCTTCCCCATCGGTTATCGGTTCTTGGAGCGATGTGGCCTGCTTCAACTTGCAAATTTTAACAGCTATGTCGGTGATTCTGGTTCTTTGCCGAATATCCACGTTTCGGATTCTATCGCGCAAAGAAACTTCGAGCATAGATAGGTAGCTCGTCGGCTCTGTATTGCAGAAAATAAAAGAGACTTCGCTCAGGCAAGCCAAAGTTGCGTCAAATTATGCAAACAGCTATTTCTTAGAAAAATACTATCCCATGGGACTGTTGTATTTAATTACCATAGAAGGTCCCCTTTTGTCATCAAGGGTCTCATGGTATCAGCAATTACAAGCAATCAGGGTCCCGTGGTTACAGCAAGCTGCCCGTGACGCCGACCTTCCGGGTGAGTTCACACACTCGAGAAATAAATGGTGATGACCCCTTAAGATTTAGGTTACATTCACAACCCCGTTCACGATAGCTTGTTGGTCCAGTTGGTAGTGAACCTGCCTTCTGTGCTTGGAGCCAGTTGGTCCAGTAGTAAACCTGCCTTCTGCGCTTGGGGGCGTGGGTTCGATTCCCACCTAGGCCAATTTTGTGATAACATAATATGTGTTTGTTCTATATCTAGGTGTTAATATTTATGTAAATATGTATTAAAAAATATATAATATGTATGTATATCAGTCTCTGGTAGCCATATCACAAGCTTTGCTAAGTTTGGGGTCACATGACCGTGTGTGCAAAAATGTCCCAAACATTAGTTTTTTTTTTAAATTTTAACTAACCAAAACAATTAAACTGCTGTCTGGTAAATTCACATTCATCATTTTATTTTATTTCTTGTAGCGGGTAAAATATCTGTGTGAAAAATATTATTTTGTTTGTTGAAAGAAATGGATCACGGTATCAGTGGATACAACTCTCCGGGATCCGTGACCGATTCCTGTTCATCCCGGTATCCGTGTAGACAAACCCAAAGAAATAGGCAACATTCAAAATTAAAACTAAATGTCATACAAAAATTTAAAATTAGAAGTCCGCCAAGCGTTAAATGAAGTCGATTGTCGTTCAAAACACACCGATCAATTTCCTGTGCCGTTCACGAATTAAGAAAAAAAAACTCGTATAAAAAGGCAAAGTTCGCTTGGCGGAGACCATTTCTTTGGGGTCATAGCACCTAACAGGAAGTGAAGTCGCGGGTCGCCGCGCGCGCTCGCCCGTTCTTGAAGGCTTTCAGACTATGCTATATAAAATAAAAATATAAATATTCAAGAAATTTTTGCACACACGGTCATCTGACTCCAAACTAAGCAAATTTTGTGATATGGTTGCCAGAGACTAATATACATACATATTTATATATAATTATTATGCACATATATTTATTTTCGTTCTTAAATTTAAGTTTTTTTACAATAAAATATAAAAACAAAATATTATTTTTAAAAAAACCCTAATAATAATTATTATTATTAAATATTGTAATACATACCTTCTTTGTCTTTTTGTTAAAATTCCTCGAAAAAAAACGGTCAAACCTATCTTGATCCATTTATCAACGATAATAAAAACAAGATGCTTCATAGCGCTATGTTGCAATAACTCGAGTGGCTTTTTTAAACATATCAAAGGGTTTTAGAACTATAATATAATTAGACAATGGCATCGATTCTGATGTACTCTAAACTAAACTAAATTTGAGAGCTCTAAAATTGTTGCTATCCTTCTCTCACATATTAGAATTAAAAGAGAGGCAGATAATTTTAGTCCTGTCTGATTGGTTTAGTTTTTGAGTGGTATGACAGAATCGACACCAATGCTGCCACACCGCATATTTATTCGTAGTTAGTTTGTTGTTATTTATTAAATAAATAAATATTCGGGACATTTTTGCACCCATGGTCATCTGACCCCAAACTAAGCGAAGCTTGTGATATGACTGCCAGAGACTGATGTACATACCTACATATATAGTTGTAAATACATACTTAAATAGATATTAACACCCAGATATAGAACAAACACATAATTATGTTCCAGTTATGACAATGACAGCCGTTCTTTATTAAAAAAAAAAAACTTTTCTGTGGAACACTTTCTTTATTTTATTCTGAGTTGTTGACACAACGAATGAACGAATGAATAGCAAACTCTGAAGAGACCTTACGAAAAATAATTATTTTCTAGGTATAACACATAGCCAGTCAGTCGAGTAAGGAGTTAAACCTTTTTATGCGTACGAGTGTTTTATTCCCAGTACGTGATGAGATGTGGATGCGAATATGCGACGAATAATAAACGAATTTCCAGTATGATTTTGATGTGTGTATAGTAAACTTTTGCCCACGAGTTCTTAAGCGTAGACTTTAAGGTACGGACAGACGTGCTCATTACTAGCACAAAAGCATGCTTTTATTGAGCAAGTGCTCATTAGTAGCACGTGTGTAATGTAATGAGCATGCTTATTTAGAGCGTGCTCAAAAATCAAACGACGTTTGATTTTCGAGCATGCTACCTGAGGCGCGGGTAGGGGGGGGCGTGATCCGAGCACGTCTGAACATGTTTGCTCTTGCTTTGAGCATGCCTATTTAGGAGTATGCTTTAAAACAAGCATGCTTATTTCTGGCAAATGTGAACAGTTTGCAGAGCATGCTAATTTTAAGCAAGCTTATTAGCATGCTTTTTTTGAGCACGTCTGTCAGTACCTTAACACAGTGTAGTGTACACTGCGTAGTAATCAGTTGGATCTTAAATAATTCAATTATCTACATCTAATAATCGAAAATTATTAAGTGATAATAGATATATAGAAACTCTTTATTGTGTACACCAGAAATAAAAATTACAAACAGAAAAATCCTCATGAGCTAGGGCCTTATCGCTAAAAGCGATCTCTTCTAGGCAACCATTGGATGGAAAGAGTTTACGTAACCGGATCGACGGGGGATGCTAAAACACTTTTAATGATACCATTAAATAAATATATATACACATAATACAAACGCAATAAGTATAATATTATATTTCATTAGGTGAAATTATATATGAATCAAATTCAATGCTATGAAAGTCGGAATATTCATAACTTCAATATCATTGATGTCCATTGGCCTCAGTTGGTTGATACATCAAAACAAATAACTTCTGTTCTACGAATTTTCGAACTGCATAATTATGCAAAAAAAAAACAGCCTTTCCATACCAAAAAAGCATCCACTCCCAACAAAATTTATGAAACTGTATATTTTTTGTTTATTTTGAGAAGTCGTAGCAAAAAAGGTCGAGAAGCCCTTATTACCAGTAACCCTGTATGAATTTTCAACCAAACAGACTAGACTGTCAGAGCGGGCACGAAAAATCGTCGCCGCTTTATGGTTGATATTCCGAAAACCCGTACGTAGCGCTTTGATACCACTTTTATTGTGCGAACTGCTAGTCTGTGGAATACGCTGCCTGAATGGGTGCTGCCCGATAGTTTTTTTTTATTTTTTTATATTGACTTGTAATGTTGTCCTTTTTTGGCCTCTACAGATGGACCGGACTAGTTAGCGAACGCAGAGTGCGTTCGGCATAACTTGATGGTTTATGTTTTTGGGCGACTAGCACAAAGGCACCTCGAAGGTACGAACCTCGGCTTGGGCCGTCGCCGGGAGAGACCCAGAAGGGGTGTGCCCTGGAGCCCTAGCGGTTTGTTGAACTGAATGATTATTTGGAGAGAATCTAACCGATCTTCTAACAGATCCCGAGGGTCTACGATCCCGCCGGCGGGATCGCTGTGTGTGTGTGTGCCTCTGGTAACCGACGCCTGTACCAAAAACTGAATAATTCCTATTGCTAGGAGCAGTCGGATCGGGCGGCCCGATAGTTACTATCGGGGTGTCTTCAAATCACGGGTGAATCGGTTTCTTCCAGCCAAACGTGCTCCACTGTAGACTACATCTTCGTTTAACATCAGGAGAGTTGGCAGTCATACACAAGCCTATCTATTATCAAATTTAAAAAAAATACTCCATTTCCCCCTCCATTCAGCTCGCAAAATCCTTTCTTAGCGGACCTCTAATGATCTCTAGGTAGGTACTATAACCTTCTTTCGGCTTTGTTTGTACCACTACCGTTCCGTGTGTATACAGGGTTTTAAAGGAAGGTTATGGTAAGCTAAAAGGGGTGCGTTATAATTATCATTACGAACAGCTTTTACTATGGGGCCAAAAATAAAATCACGAAAAAAATCAGCTGTTCCATACATTTTGTCGAGTGTCAATGACCGTTTTCTATGGAACAGCTGATATTTTTTTCGCGATTTTAGGGTTGATCCTATAGTAAAAGTTGTTCATAATTATGAGTACAATTGACCTCCTTTAGGCTTAGCATAAACTTTCTTTATAGCCCTGTAATATGTTTTAAAACGTGAATAAACTGAATAACCTACCTTTAGCGTTAAATTATTCCAATGTGGTCAAGGTAGACGGAAATGCTTTTTACGTTTATTTATTTGCCAGAATATTTTGCATACGAATTACAGGGAGCAAGCGTCTAGCAAATTATAAATAATTTAGCTAGCGTTTTGTGTTCAGTTTCATTCGCATTTTTGCAGTTTGACCCTTTTAGGTAAAAATAAAACAACAAAAAAACAACAGCCTACGTAAGAAAAAAATGCCTTTGACCATGAGAACTCTACTTATTGATATTAAATAAAACATTAGAAGCTATAAAGCAATGTTTCAATTTTAATCGCAATTTTCAACTAAAAACTGGCCAACTTATTTGCAGAGTTGGCCAAATAAACGAACTAAAGTTTTCAACGGCTGACTTGAGTCTTGTTCGGAAAATAAAATAGTGGCTCCCTCACTGAACTCTATAGATAAGTTAGTAACACCACCATTCCAACAATTTCTTAATGAAGAAAGTTGACCTGCAAGCGATTTTCCCATACGAGTCGATTAATTCATCATAAATCGTGTTTTTTTTATCGATTTAATTGCTAGTATTGCAGCTTCCGTGTGTTTTTATCGATTATATTTTAATTGATTATAATCGATGGTTCGTTGAATCGATTATTATTATGCTTGGGTCAGCTCAGCAGTGACTTAATGTCGTTAATTATATCGCATATCTGTTTACGCTTCTAAAGGTACCCTATTATTACAGTTTAATACTTTTTATAGCTTAATTTAATTAAATATTTATTTAACACATTATACTTATGACGACTTTTGGCTGATGATGATGATGATGGTGATGATACTTATGAATTACTGTTGGCCTTTTGGAAATACTCAAGAGTCACACAGCGGGCAATGGAGAGAGCTATGCTCGGAGTTCCTTTGCGCGATAGAATCCGAAACGTGGACATTCTCCAAAGAACCAGAGTCACCGACATAGCTATTAAAATTTGCAAGTTGAAGTGGTAATGGGCAGGCCGCATCGCTCGAAGAACCGATAACCGATGGGGAAGAAAGGTTCTTGAGTGGAGACAACGAACCGGAAGACGCAGCGTAGGTAGGCCTCCCACTAGATGGACCGACGATATAGTTATGGAAAAGGCACGCTTTCGTTCACTGTGGAGGTTAAGGGTGAGGCCTATATGTTCTGCAGTGGACGTCGTCTGGCTGATGATGATGATGACTTATGAATACTTTACCCTCCAACCCTTCCTCGAGAAAATTCCAAGAGTCGTACACAAGGATTTGGGTCATCATTTAATACGTAGGTACTGCCCATTAATAGAACTCCCTGCCGCCCTCCTTATTTCCTGAGAACTACAATCTAGGCATTTTCAAGGCCTATAGTGAATAGATTTCTTCTAGATCAACGTGTTCCATCTTTGGCCACACCGTCGCTTACCATGTGATGAGTTAGTGGCCAAACGTAGATCTATTCTTTCATATTATTTTTTTTGTTAGGCCTTAATTTTCATTATTGCAAAATAAACATTTCTGTATTATATATTTTAAAAAACCTTATAGCATAGGACATGGTGGAACTATTAATTAAATCTTAATAAAACCAGCTGACATTGGCTAAATACACTAGTTGTGTGAAACCAATATTAGAAAAACAAACAAAATCTTTTAACCAAAAAAATATGAATCGTGATCATCGATCTAAATGTACTTGACCGTGATACTGGCTGAAAACATGCCATAAATATTTTTTCTTTAATAAAACCTTCGTTGACAAAAAGAAGAAGCCGCCTGCCGGCCAGTTCATCATTTTGTCAAATAAAAAAGTTAACTGGATGATATTTATGGGGTACGAAATAAGTGGAGCGTTAATCCGATGTCGCATCATTCAACGCGTTTTGAAAGCGCGATAATTATATTTATCGTTTTATAATGAGGTGTTTGCGGTGAGGTGTCAACGTGATAAATAATATGCCACAGTGTATTCAAAATAAATAAATTAACATACCTTTTAAAATGTTACATCTGTGGCATAACTGCTAAGAAAAAAAAAAGGTTAAAAGTTTTGTATTCGATTGACGTGAATTTAAAATTTACATTAATATCGATTCAGTTTGGATTTAGAATATCTCATCTGTTTCCTTTCCAGCATAGTGTTGTAACAGTTAATTCGAATGTTAGTAATAACATGCAATCAGTGCCACGATTCATTATTAAGAAAATATCATTGTCGCACGTTCGCGCCAACTCGTAATTTCATATTTCGAACACCCACAACGTTCAAAACGTCCTGCCCTCTTCGACGCACGTATAATTAGGAGAAACGATCACGGGTTTTATGCACGACAGGCGTCGAAAAGGCGAAACCCTACACGCAAAATATGACCGATTTTATTATACCTCTAATAAATGTACCCATAAAATCGAAGACCGTATTTAAATAACACTTTATCCAACGGTTACGAAATATTGTCAATATTTTCGCTGGGAGATGAATGAGTCACATTCATTCATATCGCAATCATTATAATATCATAGAATTTATTTTAATAATGATATTCAATTATTTTTAGAAATTCGACCACACGCAATCACGACCGACGAAATCGATCGATTTATCGATGAAACGAAACGGTTCCAAATTTGAAACCGGCATGTTCTCCTCTCTAATTCTGTTCCCCCGCCTATAATTGACACTGGCGGGTCGTGTTTTGTCACTTTCTAACTTCGGAATATTATTTTTATCTGTCCCTTTCTTGTTTGATGTCACGTGCGGCTGTCATCGGAGTGACTATTTTGACAATTATGTCATTTGGCCGTTACGGGTGTGTCATTTGGGCGACGAACGATTGCAGGCTTGTAATTTTGTATGGAATTGTGGAATTTTCGGGGTCGTTGACATTGTGTGAGTAGATGGATGTATGGGAACATCTGGGCAGTGGGAAATGCAGTCGCCACTGACCTTCGAGTTTTGACAAAGCGACATGAGTAATTTATGTTACGTCAATTGACTTTGACAGATGCTAGGATTTTGACAGTATTTTTCATGGACGTAGCACACTTTTATATTAATGTCCTTGGTATTTTTCAAATAAAGGTTTCAGATTCTGGATCCTGGTGGATACTGGTGGTGGTGGTAGAGTTGACTCGTCACAAAGTAACTTATTCTATAGTCTATCCATTATGTTAATCAGTTTTTGACAGCTCATACAAAGTTGACGACTTAACTTTGTAAAGCGTCTAGCTAATTATATCCAAAACGAATAAATACGTTGGATTTATAACCTCTTTACAAGGTTATATCAATTTTAAGGCAACTTGGATTTCAAGTTGATGTAAGGACTATATCATACTATTTTAAACTATCACGGTTTTCACGACAGTTATGTGATTATTCACTGAACAGCTGTGTAAGTACCGTTCTTTATCGGTCGTCAAATTCTTAAAATGGCATAGATTCGATCATAGTAAGTACTGATCAAATGGCATTTTATCGAATTTAACAATCTTAACGGTCAAATTTGACCATCGATTAAGAACGGTACTTGCACTGCAGGTTTTTATCGTGATAAGATTGTGGATAGACCTTCCGATTTCCCTTCTCGCGTAGTTCTGTATACTCTACTCACATATCACTTGAAAACAAGCTGGAGAGAGCTATTACAGCGGCGGTACAGTCGCGCGACACAAAGCAGCGACGCGACACGTCGCGACATGCGACCGGCATGCACAAAGAACCCGCCGCAACGGTAGCTGACACATGGGACAGTACGCCATTGATTTTACAATGCGTTAGCGCAACTTCAAGACCTTCGAAGCCACAGTTTATGTTTTCCTCGAAGATACTTGAAAAGCGGTTATTTTCTTAAACGATAAAAGCTTTAGCTTAAAGCTTTCCTAAACTATCGAAGACAAACTATTTGTACCGGACATATAGACTTGATTGAAAAGAGACTGGGGAAGTTTGAATGAGGTGTGGTCTATGAACAGATAGCGATACGGTTTGATGATTGTATATGGATACCATAAATACACCCTTGTAAAATGGGGTATCAAAATCTGCCCCGACAGTTTTAAGTAAAATAGTAAAGTAATTTTTTTAACAAATAACTTGTTAGTGTCATTCCCGACAGTTTTAAGAATAAAAAAGACTTTTATTGCTATATATTTTATTTAAAAACTGTACATTTTATAATAATCACAATAATAATTATTGACTCACAACACTAAATACTACTTCAGCATAACATAACATGTACCAGAGTTAAATAATTTTTGTACCTAAATATAAAAAAAAAAAAAAAAAACTTTTCTGTACAGGTACTTATGTGCATAAAATTGAGACCAAAACTGTAATTGTGCAATGTTTCATGCACTTACGTACCTTAAAATATAGAAATTTTAAAAGAGTCCCAATAGTGAGAATGTGTCGCTAATACAATGAAATTTTGGAAAACCACCATGACTCTATTGATATCTTTAATAAAAAACTATTGAAATTTAAAAAAGATGTACGAAATATTGTTTTTAGGGTCCATAATAAAAGTAGTTAAGTTTATTTAATATTTTTGTATCTAAATTAGTTTGTAATACTTTACCAATTACTGCATTAAAAAGAAACATGTTGTGTATACATATTTAGGAATATGGTTTAGTTTAAAATTTTGTAGTCTACTCTAAGTTTAGATTGTTTTGACCATATTTTTGTTTTGTGTGCCAATAAACTAAATAAACGATTAGGTTTAAAACACGGAAATACAGAATTAATTCCTCATAAAAGGTACAAGAAGGTTCTAAAAGATTAGGATAGAAAGACGGACAGACAAAACGAACTTATTAAGGGTTCCTAGTACTACGGAACCCCAAAAAAGCTCTCCAGTAAATTTTCAATGTAAAAACAGGCAAAGCTGTCTCATTTCTCATGCAGCAAATAAAGTATCTCGAACGAGTTATTGCCTCACAATCCTAGTGGAAAATATGTTATTTATAACGTAGAAATCTATCGTTCGTGACTGACCATTTTACTCACCCATAAGTTCTTAGGAATTGAGACGTGGGGATATGAATTAAATATGAGAGGTTAACCTGAAGTTCATCTGGTTTTTTATCGGATACATTTCGGAAAGTGTGCATCGGATCTGCACGATCTAATTCCCGCCTGCCCATTTTTCTATCGGACTGCCAGAGCGGGCACGAAAAATCGGCACTGCTTTATGGTTCATATTCCGAAATCCCGTACTAAGCGCTTTGATTCCACATTTATTGTACGAACTGCTAGTCTGTGGAATGCGCAGCCTGAATGGGTGTTCCCCGATAGTTACTATCTGGGTGTCTTCAAATCACGAGTGAATGGGTTTCTTCTAGACAAGCATGCTCCATCGTAGACCGCATCATCGCTTAACATCAGACGGGGTGGTGGCCAAACGGATGCCGAATAAAATATATATATATATATATATAACACACATACATAAAAAATATGTGTGGTTGTATATAATTTTGTAATTTTTCTTTAAGTTCGTAACGTATGGACATTGCCTGAAATAAAATTATAATTAATATTGCTGGGCTTTGAACTCTCCCTGCGCTATGATATTCGAACGCGCTTTTAGCTATCATCCCTACAATAGACATCAACGCGTGCGCACACTTTTCGGGTCAATACTGCGTTATGAAATATTATTCGTAAATATAAATCAAGATGACCAATTCCCGTTACAAACAACTTATATAGTAGAAAAAAAAGCATAAGCCATTATAAGTAGTCCCCATCATAGTAAATCCCCATACCTATATAAGTAGACTCGGATTAGACAAAATATGCACAACAAAAAAAAAATTAAGAGAATTTTTGTTTTTTATTTATTAGTAATCATATAGTGTTTGTTGGTTTTTCGGTTCTTTAACACCAAATGGAAGGATCGACGTGACTTTCTGCTTTGATATATTTAGAGGGTCGGACAGTGACAAAATACTTTTTAACTTCTCATGCTCGTAAAGTTCTTGTTTATGCCCGGCGTAAGCGCACTAAAACTTAAAAAAAAAAAAAAAAAACATTTTATTACATTTAGGTACAACACATTAAGATTACAGCCATAGCCACCAAACTAGGTGTGGCAACACCTGTATTTTGGTGGGTAGCCTTCCCATCATGATCATTAATTTAATTTAATTTTTTAGTTTTTTAGTTTAATTAATTTAATAAAACTGATTTTTAGGCATAAAAGACTTAATTTATACATTAGCATAAAATATTTTTAATCATTAAAATTGTTCAAAGATGTTCATGTTGTAATATTTATCATGAACGAAATTTGCCTGTTTGTCTGGATCTTAATAATACCGACAGATCATGGTATTATTAAGACACACGCATACATTACTTATGCATACAATTTGTCAAATAAAAATAGTACGTAGGTCAAATTAATCCAGTTTTAATTTTAAATTGAATAGCCGTGGAATCCGCTGCCTGAATGGGTGTTCCCCGATAGTTACAATCTGAGTGCCTTCAAGTCGAGAGTGAATCTGCTACTTCTTGGCAAGCTCCATCTAGACAGCATCATCGCTTACCATCAGGCGAGTTGACCGCCAAGCGCAAGCCATTTCATAATAAAAAAATAAAATAAAAAAATAATAAACTATTAAAATTCGACCATAGTAACAACCTGAACGGAAGAATCTAGTTCTCAGTATTGGAACAATTTTTTTTCTAAAATCTCGAATCCCGACCACGTCACGCACATCCTGCGGGGAGGTATTTCGCTGAACTGCCTTATGACTCGAAACCTGGAAGTCTGCACACGTTTTATAACGTTAACAATAATAAATAACTATCTGAACTAGTAATAACGTAACAGAAGTTAACGCAAACCGTGCCGCGATGCAACGCGCGCGTTTACGTTGTTTCGGACGGTATTGAACAAAATCGTAAGAGCCTATGCTATAGCGTTGAAAGTACTAAAGTACATAATCATAATCTTTATTTGGCACAAGGAAAAATACAAACAAAAAAATTTCTGTTTTATAAGTTATTTTATAAGTCGATTCAAATATACTTAGTTACTAAAAATTAGTATAAATTTAGAAAAAAAATATAATCAAAAATACAAATATCCGCCTTCTACCTCCTGTATAAATCCTCTCCATCCTAAGGTTGCATGGAAGAGATCGCTCTTAGCGATAAGGCCGCCGATTGTTGCACTAGTTTTTAAACTGTTTTATCATGTGTACAAAATGTGTGGTGTGAACAATAAAGAGTTTATCTATCTATCTAAATATAACACAATTAATTCTATTGATCTGATTGAATAATTTCTAAATAGACAATTATACAGTTATAAATGAACTGTAAGTACAGTACAGTTGTAATTTATTAAGATAACATCGAAACTTATAACATAGCTATAGCCATAACATAGGTATGCTAAGTATTAAATTATTTAGGTGTCATTAATGAATTAACTGGCAAAACTGTCAGTGATATACAAGACAGAAGATATCAGTGATAGACTTTAGTCCATGGACTATTCACTAATAATGTGTTTCAAAAATAGCAAAACAAAAAAAAAACTAATTCAAATTTGATTCAGCCGTTTGAGAGCTATGATGCCACAAACAGACAGACACAAATACACAATGGTCGCAATTCTTGCATGCCTCACTAAACTAGACTTAACTAAAATAAGTTTTGAATTTTAGTGCGTAATAAGTCAAAACGTATTCCCGGTTTTGGTCTAACTAAATTTGCTCCGCCCTCTAAGGATTCTCTAATTTGTGTTGGCTAGTTGCGCTACGCGGCACCAGGGGGCGCAGAGGAAACGAATCGAGATTTTTTGTCTATGGCAGAACAGCAATCTATGGTAGTAAAAAAGTAAAAAATGGAACGGCATTGCCATATACACAGATTTGTTTGTATTTGTACGAACATTAAAAATTAAATATAGATGATCCATGATTACAATAATAATATGTGGTATACTGGATACTAAATGTTTAATATTACGACTAAAGGACATTGAATCCACGGTCATGAAAGTTATAACAAACAAACAAGTGTGTCAGGTGGGGTTTTGGCGCCAAGCGCCAATGTGGAAAAAAACATGTCGGCTCGTTGGATTATTTTCCTAAACTTGTGTATTTTCGCGTGTTAATGTGTAGTAAATGGTGAATCATTATTTATTAAGTGCTCGTAAGCGTGCTCAAGTGTGGGAAAGTGATATAACGAGGTGAAAAATGTCTTCTCGTGTTGTTTCCAAAACTCCATAGGAGCCTCTTGTAAATCACCACAACTTTACAGGGGCATGAGTTTGACTTGACCGTGACTTACTTTGCTTGACTCTGACTGTGACTATATCCTGTTTGACGCTTTTAATACTATGTAACATGTACATGATTAATATTACGACTAAAGGACAATGAATCCACGGTCATGAAAAATTTTACGAAATTTTTGTTCCGTCCAAACGGATTCGAAATGTCTCGTATTTGTTTCAGGCGGATTTTCTCTTTGCAATGCCTGAAATTAAATATTACAAGGAGTAATCAAAGCCGTTTAGCAGTAGGTATATCGAGAAAATACGAAATCAGTAAAAATAGATAGGTATAACCTGTTAGTTGCATTATTTACTTAGGTACCTCTCCCTATCTGACGAATAAATATGAGCTATAACAGCATATTCTTCCATTCCAGCTGAAATATTTGTTTTTCCGGTATATTACTTACTTATACTCTTTTTATTTGTTCACTTCTATAAACTCAAATGCACTGACCAAATTTAATCGTCATCTATTTAGGTGCCGACTTATTTTGGTTTGACGTTTCTTATTTTAGGTCGAAATCGAACTAAAATGGTAACATCAGAATACCTTTTCACTATGTTGAGTAACTAAAATGATTTAGGTGGAATTTCTCTAAAATATAGTTTAGGGTGGTGCATCAGAATACGAAAAGACGTTTGACAGGACTAAACTATAATTTTAGTTAAGTTCTCTCTAAAAATGCATGCAAGAATTGCGACCAATATTAAACTTATAACACCTTTTTGCGTCGGGGTTTAAAAAAGACGAAAATGGCCGCCACCCATTCAATCAATACCCATCCAATGAAAATGAAAAATGTGAGAACCCAATTGAGCTGATTATGGCTACAATACGTACGTACGACTTTTATGTATGGCCGTGCGTAAACGTAAACGCGCCAACGAAGGCGCGTGCTGGCGACGTGACCGCGCGCGTCACGCGCCGCGAATAAACGCGCCAGTAATGAGCACGTGTGCCGCCACCTTTACTTAACCTTCGGACCGAGCCTTTACACTAAACTTTATCATCATCATCATCAGTCAGAAGACGCCCACTGCTGAAAATAGGCTTCCCCCTATAACCTCCACACTGAACGACAGCCTGCCTTTTCCATCCACTGGATGCCCACGATTCTCACAATGTCGTCGATCCATCTAGTGGGAGGCCTCCCCTACGCTGCGTCTTCCGGTTCGTGGTCTCTACTCCAGAACATTTCATCCCCATCGGTTATCGGTTCTTCGAGCGATGTGCCTGCCCATTGCCACTTCAACTTGCAAATTTTAACAGCTATGTCGGTGACTCTGGTTCTTTGGCGAATATCCACGTTTCGGATTTTATCGCGCAAAGAAACTCCGAGCATAGCTTTCTCCATTGCCCGCTGAGTGACTCTGAGTTTTTATTTGACTAAACTTGACTAAACTTTATATTTGTAATATTTTACAAACAATTCAAATAACAAGAGGTGTTTCACTCTTTCACTGAACACTCTTACATTAAGTTCTTTATTAAAGGGCGCTCTGTTAATAAAGGGAGGTTCTCAATTCGCCCCGTTTTTTAACCGACGAAAAAAAGGATACCTAAAAACTTAGTAGGCTAAGTGAATTGATTAAACAACCATAATAAATAATTAAATCTTGATAAGTTTTCTAGAATTATATAAATACTTTAGCTCTTATCACAGTGCAAAATATTCTCAGGAGTTTATATTCTCACTTAAACTATATTACAATAACGAGTAAAACCGTGAAAGTTTTAGGGTAAAATTATCAAGAAAAATTAAAAGCTACACGCTTTAGAAGTAAGTCACAGAAGCTCAAATATCCAAACTTTTTTAACAATCCCTTTTTAATACTCCATCTAACAGGACGAGTATCAAATGGTCTACAATGCAACTATCCCCGATTTTATGCTTTTTCTTGTTATAAAAAAACTAAAACTTGGCACGCGCTATCTGTTTTTAACATGACTGAAAGAGATAGCTTAAATTTCTGTGTACGTTAGAGAGAGACAGTTCTATGATTAACGATTACGTTGCACAAGATATGCGGTCAAATTAGGAGAAAATAAATATAGTCTGTGACATTCTGAATGAATGATTACGGAACGAATGTGAGTAGGGTGAAATGCATACTTTATGAGAATATTTAAATGTAATTTTTATGTAGCTTGTGATAACAGTAACAATATAAAATGTTTAAAAGCTCGACAACGAAATATATCGCAAATTATTCAGTGAACGGTGTATTTTTTTTCATACCTCAATTTCATTTTAAAAGACTCTGGGGAAAGAGGATGCTTTTTGATTTCCTGTATCCCAGTATAACACCCCTATGTGGGAACAATATTTTGTTCATTTGTACAGATTAATTTTTTTTTTTTTTTATGTGAGTAGAAACCATTTATTTTAGCAAACAGAGTTCAAAAATACGTTTTCTTAAAACATATTTTATGAATATAACGCTTTGTTTGTCTATGTAAAGAAATATAATTTTTTCCCCTCAGTTATTTTATTCTTCCAAAACGTTGAACCACGAGAGCGAGAGAGCTGCGCGCTTTGATCTCGGCCTTAAGTTAAAGGTTTTCGCACAAATATTCAACTTTATGAACACTAAAAGGTGTGAATACATGTGAGCATTAAATTGCGGGTAGTCACAACATAAACAGATTACAAATGGCCGTGATGGGCGGTGCAGCGCTAGGCCGCGTTAGGCCGTACTGAGTTAGGCACAAAGAGATGCCTAGGGCTAGGCTTTTATTGAACACTACAAAACTTTATTACGTAGTATAGGTTGGTAGGGTTTGGGTGATAGGAGTAAGCGGAGGAGGTAGCGACTTTCATTTTACTGTATATATGGGCGAAGTACGAATATTCGAGACGTAAAAAACGTATCGAAATTCATAAAAATTTTGAATTTTTATGTTGAAATTTCTATGGAATTCAATACGTATTTTCCTTAGCGAAAATTCGTACTTCGCTCAAGTATCAAGTGGAGAAATTTTAACTAATCCTGAATTTTAAGTCCCTAAGTTCCCAAATATCCAACATTGAATACAACATCTGTGATGCTTTCAACAACCAAAAAGGTTATAATTATAGTACTAGATATTTGCCTACACCTCTAGATTTTACCAACCTTACAAGTACCGTACATTTTCAGAATAAGCCTATGCCACCTCTATCCCATCCATAAGATAACCACGATTTGTCCAAATCGATTTTGTCATTTGTATAGAGCAAGTTATGCCTATGCATCATATAAATTGACTATAGATAGTTTTTTTTGCGAAAAACGCTGGAAAACTGGGAAAATGCGAGTTTAACAGGGTCAGCTAACATTATGAAAAGGTTAAATTTGTTTGTGACTTTGTATGTTTATATGAGGTAAAATAATCTCTGGACTACTGAACTGCTTCTGAAAACAAATTTGCTTGTAGAAAGCTACACTATACCAGAGTGACATAGGTTATGTTTATTCACAATGCAGATAAAGCCACGGCGAAAAGCCAGCCTTTTATCAAATCGCTCCATCGCCCGCTACATCTTCCCCCACGAACCACACAGCAAAAGTGCAAGCCATTTGTTTCCCCGACGTGCGCGCGTCCAAACCGAATAAACCTGGCTTTATGGTTTTCGGCAGCATTCGTATCCGACGTTTCGGAGAACAGACTCAAAGAAAAACCGTTTCGAAAATAAAAAAGCAAGAATTCCAGTCGGAACATTGAAATATCTGTAGACACTACTGTTTTTGCATTCCGCTAACATAGCTCGTAAGCTGGTATGGCTACCTATCTAGTTTTGTACGATGTTCGTAGCTAGGTTTGTAAGCGTAGCGACAAATTTATCTGAAGAGTTGATTGGGAGAGCCACTGACATGTTTTCTGAACCAAACTAATAGCATCCCGTGAAAAAATTTCCGTTCTTTCTTTTGACCAACTCTTGAGATAAGTTTGTCGCATTGTACTTTTGACTGACTTTGGGTTTCATAGACTCAGAGAGAGAGAGAGAGAGAGAGAGAGAGTACAATAGATTGTTACAAGTAGCTAAGAGTAGGGAATTAATGATAAATTAGTGCACTGAGTTACATATATTATAATAAAATTCTGTTTTAAACTATCACGGTTGTTCACTAAAGTTACACACATTCACAACACTCATTCCACAACCTTACCACGGTAAATATCCCGTTAATAATCATATAACTTTATAATAAAATTGTTGACACTTGGTGGGTCCAAAGAAAGCAACAACAAAAAACAGCTTTGGGCGTTCTAAGAATCGCTTCACTCATTATAAATGCGAATTTACGAGAAGGCCTCTTTGGATGGTTGCTGCTTGAAAGACTAGCAAACAAACACAGTTGCATTTTATAAAAAAAATATGATTTCTTACTATTTATTGCAGTCCTTAACAATCTGAGTTCATAAAGAAAGGAAAAAATTGGGAGCTGAAATTTGGTTTTATCAATAAAGTGGGGCTGGTTAAAGAATGGGTCTGACAGTTGCCATAACATTGTAAAAAGCTATAAAAACAGCAATTTCTAATCACTTAGGTACTTACATATTAGGTTTTTGAACGTATATTTGTACCTGTTAGCTAATATACAACAGTGAAATATTAAAATTAAAAGTTTCTACCCATAAGAGTTCCTTGAAGACCAATAAAAAATTGCGTTTGATTTTGGATTTACCACTAACTGAAACTACTGTAAGAATGCGTCTGACAGTTGCCATCACATTGTAACAAGCTGTACTAAAACTATGTATGCGTGTGTGTATATATTCTTTCAGCGGCTGGACTGTAGACACCTAAACTCTAGAGATCATCCTGATGACAATTTAAAAAACAAACATTTCAAATTATCGCCAATCAAAATGATCATTACCTATTACTATTATCATTATTACTAAATTATGTTACTAATTGTAGAAGTTAGAAGGTTCTATAAAAATCAGACGGACAGACAGACGGACGAATAGAATGAATTTATAAGGGTTCCTTGTTAGACTACGGAACCTTAAAAACTATAAATATTTAACTTGAATAAGGTCTACTCTCTCAAAGGCTTTAGCTAAATTGACAAGATTAAGTAGAGTCTTCTTTGTGTTTTCAAAATACGAAGTTTACGGGCGGCGACCTCAAATACGCTTCTACATCGCAAGCGAGCCAAAATCGTAAAATAACTCGATTTTAAAGCAATAAAACGACTGCGCCACTGTCCACCGCACTATGAGGCAGGCCGCTTTAAAAAACAAAATTGACCACGCACTCGGAATCGAAATGCAAAAAAAAATATTTTGCTGAAACGAGACAGCCTTATAAGCTCCGTTCTAGATAGAAAGGAATGGCATAAATTTCGAATTTAGAATGCAACTCGTGCGCTTCGACATCCGTCGCGGCAAAAAATCGATGCTGCCATCTATCGAGTGAGCGCGACACTACTGGTTGGTTCAATCGGCCTCCAAAAGGTTTTTCGGTGTTTGATTAAGCGATACTGGGAGATTGGGATAATGAATTATGTACGAATGCCTGATTACTTAGCTTTTCTTTACTGTGGCAGTGGAGTTCACGTGAATATTGACTGAAGACACTTCGAGAAAATGCAATAAAGATCTCGATGCGGACATAGAGCAGGGAATCTCATCCCACTAATGCCTTAGTTGGCATCAATCTGGGTGTCTTTTGTCGAGTGAATCATTTTCCTTTAGGCAAGCGTGCTCCATCGTAGACCGCATCAGGATGAATGGATTCAGGATGGTCCGGCTCCTGATTGGATAAAAAGTATAAAAGCAGGATAATTGACTTAAGTCTGTTATGCCTTTCTAGCAAAAAAAAACATTGCTCGAACGTATTTTTTACTAGTCATCACGGAAAGATTTCGCATTTCAAATCGGCGTTTATAAGAGAAAGGATAGTGCTATCTAAAGATCTCTATTTCGCCACATCTAACGCTCCAATTATAATAGAAGCACACCGATTAATAATTTAATAATCGAATGATTATCATTAATCGATCTAATTAATGATAGAGACGGACCACCAAGTCATAACACGGATGATCGATTGGTCCATTACTCTGTCGTCATTAGGTTGGTTCGCTTTTTGTGGAAACATGGCTTCTGGATAGTTGTAGGTTAGCTTTAAACTTGAGACGGAGTTAAATTGATAAAAATAAATCGGAAGAGGCTGGTTTCTATCACAGTGCAGCATTTTAGTTGAAGGTTTGCTAGAGTTATTTTTCAGATAAAGGTATAATTACAGATAATTATTATACGGGGTGTAAGGGGAACACTCTCGAAGCCAAAAGAAGGTAATTGTACTAATCATTATGAACAACTTTTACTATGGGTCCAGCCCTGAAATCGCGAAAAAAATATCAGCTGTTCTATAGAAAACGGTCATTGACACTCGACAAAATGTATGGAACAGCTGATTCTTTTTTCGCGTTTTCTGGGTTGGTCCCATAGTAAAAGTTGTTCATAATGATGAGTACAATTACCTTCTTTTGGCTTCGAGAGTGTTCCCCTTACACCCTGTATACCTACTTATACGGGTGACTGGTACTCAGCATCCTCTTGAGTGTTTAAAGTAGGTAAGTAAGTATCACCCAATGAACCTGATTGAGTATGGCAATAAAGTGCACAGCGGATCGATTTATTCCATAATTGATTTGTCTTCTAAATACCTAGATACTCATTAAGGCTATAGTAACATTTTGCTAGCTTGTTGTTTGCTTGTTTTTTCATTTAGGGTTTTGGTAAAAAAAAAAACATTTTCTATATTTTTTACATGTACTGGTAGTTTATTATATATTTTGATGGCCATTAGATTTGGGCCGGAGCTATGCATGCTAATTTAGATGTTGGTAAGATTAATTTATGTTAATAATTTTTAGACCTTATTCTATAGTTTTGGCTTTCAACTAATATCCAAAAAAAATGTGGGTGCTTTTTAACAAATTTACAATTTTCAAATATATAATTATATAGAGGTGACAGTTAAAAATTTATATAGAATAAAATATGGTCTATGAAAATATCGATATTCTCGATATAAAATATGCTGTTTTGTCTGCAGTTAATGTTTTTTTTTTGAGAGTGATATTAGTAATGACCAATAAGGTCTCTATAGACAATTAAAATACTTGTTCAATTAGCAGATGCTATTTCCGATAAAAATATATTTAAGAATATTTAATCTTCATTAATATTTTTTGTGTATGTTAATTGAGAGGGCTATGCTCGGGGTTTCCCTACGAGATCGAATCCGAAATGAGGAGATCCGTAGACGAACGAAAGTCACCGACATAGCCCACCGGATTAGCAAGTTGAAGTGGCAGTGGGCAGGTCACATATCACGCAGAACAGATGGCCGATGGGGCCGAAAGGTTCTAGAATGGAGACCACGGACCGGTAAGCGCAGCGTAGGACGTTCACCCACAAGATGGACAGACGACCTAAAAGAGACCGCAGGGAAACGCTGGATGCAGGCCGCTTCCAACCGGCCCTTTTGGAGATCGATGGGAGAGGCCTATGTCCAGCAGTGGACATCCTATGGCTGAAATGATGATGATGATGATGATCTAATTGAATTCTACAATGCTAGTTAATATAATTAAATTTTTAATCTTGACGATGCTTCTGCAGATCTTGATTTTTATACTTTATTCTCTAGGACATGTTTTATTATTTTAATTTGGGTAGGGTTACATAAGATGTTAATGTTGTATTATGAACGATTGTGATGATAACATTCGCCTAGAAAATAATTATACGTATTTATTGTAAAAACTGACGGCTCTAAGAACATGGAATATGTCTACAGAGTGAATAAATTTTGAATTGAATTGAATTGCGAGAGGTAAAAGTTAGATTTGCTACAAAGGAATTTTTGTCCAATATTTTTTTATCCATAAAGATCTACAAATCCTGATCCATCAGTCCATATTTCTGGAAAACCACCCAAAAGTCGAAATATCTTATCGTTATAAATGACAAGTCATTAACTAGGTCCCAGGTTTAGTTATGGAGAGGAGTAATCTTTTAAAACGTCAGGTGGCCAATGAAAAAAGATTTAGTGAATGACACGCATCAATCAAGATTCCCGATAGAGAGATCGCTTTGGAAATATTGGCCACAAAACTCGATTTGTATTTTATAAGCCATATGTGGCAAACAAGCTAACGGCGCGGCTGATGGTAAGCGATCATCGTCGCCTATAGATACCTGTGACACCAGGGGCATCACAGATACCTTGGCATATCCATTAACAGCCCTTTTGAAGAACCCACGTTATTTGTTAGTAACTTGGAAATGCAGCAGGATCTTATTCTACAAATTGCACGTGAAGCAAAAAAGGTAGCGAACAACGCACAATGTGCGAATTCCACAGATCTTTGAAATGTGGATGATCTTTCAGGCGGTGTGGATAAACTTTGTCTACAATACCGAATCCATCGTTTATTAATAATCCGTCGTAATAAATAAATGTTCGGAACATTTTTGCACATTCGGTCATCTGACCCCAAACTAAGCAAATCTTGTAATATGGCTGCCAGAGACTGATATATAGGTACATAATATATACATTTGAAATACATTCTTAAATAGATATTAACACCTAGATATAGAACAAACACCAATGTTCGTCACATGAATGTTTGTCCTAGGTGGGAATCGAACCCACGCCCCCAAGCTCAGAAGGCAGATTCACTACCAACTGGGCCACCGCAGCATTCAAATTCTTTGGAATTTGCCTTTCCAGGGCCATGATTCTGTAACTACAAACACGCACGTTACGCAGCGCGTTAAGTTAATCTCTAAAAGTTGGCCTTTATTTCCTAGGGGATAGAGGCCACGTTTTTAGATATAATAATAATAATCATTAATAATGTGTTCATATTTCTATTAAATATGTACATAGATTTACCTGTGGGACCCAAACTAGGCTAAGCCTGTGCTATGGAGCCCGTTGATTTTCTATAAAACATTACCTTTACATCAACTCTGTTATCTATACAGCTATACAATATTATAGAGGAAAGATTTGTATGTAAGTATGTTTGTAACGAATTGGCTCATAAAGTATTGGACCGATTTAAAAAAAAAACACCATTTGAATGCTACATTATCACTGATTAATATAGGCTATATAACTATAACCGTGTGGAGCCGGGGCGGACCGCTAGTGACTTATAAAATCGTTGACTTACTTTAGTTTAAAAGCTATTTGGGAAGTGGGAAAGAGAATTAAGAGGGAGGGACTTGCTCAGGTGCAGATTATGCGGGCGATGTTAACGTTACGTGCTTGTTTTAGTTAGTGAATCAGGATCCTGTCCGTTCGTACCAGCTAAGTACTAGTGCAAGTGACTAGGCAGTCAGCTGATATTCTAATATAATCTAGGTGTATCTAATAGCCGATATGGATAGTTCATAGAGCCGGCTACGGTGTCTAGGCACGCGAGGAGTCGGCTATCAACACTGATTGCACTTAAGACGAGGCTTACTGTTGCTATCGCGATGGTGGTCTCACTGTGAAGGCCCATTTGCACTTTGATTAGTGATTAGTGCAAAGCACATTTGGACCATAACTGATTACTGCGAGTGTATACTTTAATCACTCGCAAAATTACTAACCAATAATCACTTACACTCGCACAAATCTATGTGCAAACGGGCCTTTACTTAAGGTGCTTGAAGACGATCCGTAGTACAAGTAGCAAGTACAAGTTGCAAGTAGCTACTACGCATCGTTTGTATCGTTTTGCTTAGTTCAAGTGACATTGGAAGTGCTACTCACTTGCACTAAGCAAAACTATGCAGACGACGCGTAGTAGCTACTTGCAACGTGAACTTCCTACCGTGAACGTGCTCGAGTGTGGCTAGTGATATAACGAGGCGAAACCTTCGACCAAAATAAAATGAATGAACGGGCCTTAGCCTTAACATAACTTGCTTAGTAAAAACGAGTCAAAACCGTCGGACATATACTTCAACACTTACGTACAGTTGGGAAAGGTAAAAATCTTTCACTCTAGCCTTGAAAATGTTGATAGATTGGGATTGTCTAATGGAGACCGGAAGGGAATTCCACAACCGTATGGCTTTCACGGAGAAGGCATCTTCATAGAAAGTACTTTTATGTTTGGGAGTAACAAGAGAGAGAAGAGTTGACTGTCTCAGAGAACGAGGTGAAGTAGGGTCGTGAATTTTTTAAAACGTTCTTTGAGATAATACGGGGTGAAAGGATTAAGCACGGGGTGATAGGATTAATGTAAGTGATAAGTACAGTATAACTACTGTAATAGGTAAGTAAGTATAACCGTCAAACATAATTTTACCTAAACTTGCTAGCTGTCCACGATTTCGTTAATTGACAATGCCTGTCTTGAGAAATGCCGGAGCTACCTCGTAATAACGTTCTAAAAGCTTTATTAGACGCTCCGTAAAATATTTCCAACAAAATGTACTTAGTTAGGTACTAGTGCGAGCAAAAGTGATAGTAATTTAAAAAGGTTCTTGACAGACAGACATACATACAGACAGACAGACGGACAACAAAGTGATCCTGTAAGGGTTCCGTTTTTTTTTCTTTTTGAGGTACGGAACCCAAAAAACAACTAGACTTAGGTCGAAGGGGATATTTGGAGTAGCAAATTATTAGGACAACTGTTATTGATCGTTCCTAAGTACTAAGAACTTAAGTCAATGCTAAATTATAAACAACTTTTACCCGGCAAAACTCTAAAGTACAAATACAAATAATTTATGGTAAACTTTAATTATTGTCCCAGAGGCTCCCGAACAAGTCAGAGACTGTGTAACGGGAGCCAATGGCTTCTCCTATTTATGTATCATCTAATTATACCAAAACAGTAGTATTCCTACCTTATTATTTAATTTTGTTAGCATTCTAGTTTCACATTTAAAAAACATACTAATATTATAAATGCGAAAGTGTGTTTGTTTGTTAGTTTGTTCCTCTTTCACGCAGCAACAGAGCAACGGATCGACCTGATTTTAAGCATGGGTATAGTTCAAAGGCCGGAGAGTGACATAGGCTACTTTTCATCATCATCATCATCACCATCACCATTTTTCATCACTACGCGGCTGAAACCGCGGGGCGCAGCTAGTGAAACTATAAATGTGATTTATCAGTTTGTACCATCATTCAGAATTATTCAAATTAGAACTCATATAATTATAAAATGTCGCTCAATGTTACAGAGTCCTAAAAACTCTTTCACTTTTGTTCCCCACAGTACAGTTGTGTAGTGAGGTGACAGCGCGATGGCATCCGGTAGTCAAAATGTCGATTGTAATCTCGACAAATGACTAATTTGAACAAAAAATATCACTTGACGGGGTACTTGACCGTGAATGTTAGAGCGGCTATATTGTTGTTCAAATGAAATTGGATCCTTATAAAGTGTTGACTTTGGCATTTAAAATACGCTAAACAGCTGTTTGTTAAAATTATTTTTTAACAAACAGATCACTATTAAAGGTTCTAGCGCTAGCATTTTAATAAATACATAAAAAAAACCATCGTTTATAATAAAAATATACAATAAAATTATACATTATAATTTTTCTAAACTTTTGAATTTTTGATAGATAGATAACTCTTTATTGTTCACATCAGAAATGACAGACGGACAGACAGACAGACAATGTAGGTTTAGTAATAGGGTCCTGTTTTTACCCTTTGGGTACGAAACCTTAATTTTTTTTTAAATAATTGAAAGATTTGATTACCCAAAAAAATTGCATAAACAGAACATAATATCAATTAATTACTACGGGAACTTACGCTCCAAAACTGACAGCTACTAGTATTTCAGCAAAAAATTACAAATTGAATAAAACCTAATATTTATTCTAAATCAGTGCTGACATGACAACTACTCTTAATCTCTAAGATAGTCCGACTAATAGGTATGTCATTAATTATAATTATTGATAAATAAAAACATCGATAATCAACTGTCCCACACTAATGGACGTGCGGCGCTACAGTGGGACCAACTTACGATGTAGGGTTGAGTGGTGGAGCTTCCATCGTATTTTGTGTAATAAACTATCAGTAGTCCGTAGACATTATTTAGTTCTATCATTTGGCCAACTACAAAGTTAAGTTGGTCGCTTGTAGACTGCGCTACAGGAAGCCCCTTCCCGCCATTTGTCAAGTTGACATTTGACATCAGTCAAGCGAGTACAGTTCGATAATCGATGTCGGTATTGCTATTCTACATATAACTTTTTACATCACTATTCCGATATATTACAATAGTGATGTCTTGAATATGTGAATTAGGAAAGGATAGATAGGAAAATTATGGAATTCCTAGTAAGTACCTAGTGGACCTACTGAGATAAATATAAATAATAAATAATAAAAATTTATTTGCCACTATTAATATTAAGTACAATATTTAGTTTTAAGATTAATTAAAATTTAGTGAACAGTAAAATTATGAATTATAATTAAAATTAACATGCATAATAAAACTAATTACAGTTGCTAGTTATCGCTATAGGATTCCCTGTGTCGCGATAACTAAAGGAAAATGAGGCAAAAGTAAAGAATTACTATATTCGGTCCACGTTTTTAGATATCTGAGATCTGCAATAACTTTGTAAAATAACCGAAAACATATTTTTTTAATTCCTCTGTAATCTCCTGCAGCTGACAGGGCTAAACTAATTTAAGATCGAGTATAATTATAGTAATTATAATATTGCATAATCATTTTGCTCTAATAATTTTGTCGATATTTTTTTACTCATCTTTTGAGGATATTAATTTATGTTCAATTACATCCTTAAAATATAATACATAATACATAATACAATTACAATAAACTATTACATATTTTCAGATTAATAATCGCATCAAACCTTTTAACTCTATCATAAATTTAATGCTGCGGTCACCGGCTTTATTCTTTCGCACATTTTCCACAAGGCGAAAAAAAAACAGAGTGAGAATTTAAAAAGCCAAACAAAACCAAATGATATTTCATAGGATGGGTGGAGGAGAACGAAAAAAAAATATCGTTTTTTTTTTTTTATCTCTTTCCGCTAAATAACACATATCAACTTAAAACTTACTTTAAAACGTTTGCAAAATAATACATTTTTATCTTTAGCATTTTGAAAATGTTAAAGATAGCTTTGGCGGGTGAGCACAGTCTCAATACATTTACAGTTACTATCAGCGATTTAAGTACCTACGCAAATGGATAATGAATATGCAAGAATATGCAAATCATGACTAATAATTGCATAACTTGATTTATCGCCACAAATCATAGGCACTATTCACGCACCCCACAGCCGGTTTAAATGCATCGCAGTTTATCGATAAGTCAAATCGATAAACATTCGTATCGATATTTCACCTCACTAAAAGTGAAGTTGTTTCTTTTGCCGGTAGCAAGTAGTGTCGCGTTGATAAATATCCTTAAAGATTGTTCAAGTCTCCTCGATAATTTCTCTTGGAGCCTCACACTTGGCTCTACAATCATTTTTACGCCGTATTTTAAAGCAGTTAGGTTTAATTTTGAGTAAAAAGATGGTGGTTGTTCGTCGAATCTGGTATCAAGTAATTTATGAGACGCTCAAAGTACGTGTTTTATAGTTATTTGATAAAACACTATCGTGATTATTTAGCCCGAGTCCGTGACAGAAGCCATTTTATTTATTTAACATACCTGAAATGTTATTCTTGGGTATGTTATCTAGATATTCTTAAAGTAATATTCATAAACAAGGTATTACGTTTCATTTATCTGAGTCTGATAAATGGTTGGTGGTAAAAAGTGTCGGACAGCTGGCTACCAACTAATCTGTAGAGTTGAGCAACGGAATCACAATCTGAAGGAAATTGATCGCCTCTCGTAGAAAATTTGGCTTGTCCCCCAGACAGGTCCGAAAAATTCCCACTTCCTCCAAAAATATTTTAAAATTTATATAGGTATTCAATATAATTCACAGCGAGGTCCAAGTTAGGAGAGTCGAGTTAGCAAAAAACACAGGTGACAAAAACTACATATTTACCCGATTGTCCCCGGAGAAGGGTTATGTTTATAAGTGTGTGTGTAAATTTCTCAAATTATTATATATTACTAAAAAAAAAACATTACTTTACCAGCAAGCCGTAAGGTACCAATTTTTACCTAAATAATACGCGACAAGTCCCGATAGACATTTAATTAACGTTTTTATAGTAATTCGCCCCGAACTGTGACCTCGCAACCCACAAATCTACGGAACCCCTTGATCGATTTTACCCATAATGAAAATTAAAAAATTTAATTAAGTGAACTACTTGCCTACAAAGTTTCATGAAGATCGGATCAACGATACGCAAGTTATTGTCGAACAAACCATGCACGCCGAAATGCCGACTTGTCCCATTACCCATTAGAATCTGAGACCTCTCTTCATTCGGTCAATTACTAAACTTCTTCTTTAACGCTATTATGATCGAATAGTTTTAGTATTTGTCCAACTCTGGAGGTGGATACTTTGTAATGTGTATGCCATATATGGCGTCGATTTTCTCCATAATCAGCTCTGTAAAAACGAGTGTCGAGTGAACACAATGCTCATGTATTTTTTTTTGTTTGCAGGTAAAAAGTGGCGGTCACTCACGCCCCAGGACCGACGGCCGTTTGTCGAAGAGGCTGAAAGGTTGAGAGTTATCCATATGACTGAGCATCCCAACTACAAGTACCGGCCGCGGCGGCGGAAGCAGAACAAAGCTCGACCCAACCAGCCGCCGACGCCTTCCAGTGCGCCACCTACTACCTCCGCAACGCTAGGATCTCCGTACGCCACCAACACTGGCTCCCCCGATCGCTTCACCCACAACCCTGGAGCTGGTTTCTCTCCGTACCGAACCTCGCCACTCGCATCTGACTACCAAGGCAACCAATTCAATGGACACGTGCAGACGCCAGAGTCTTCGCCGGCGAGGTCTCCCGAGCCGCAAGGCAGGAGGAGTGCCCCGGCTGAGGCACCCCTGCCGACACCTGACGCGTCTCCAGTTGAAAACGAGAAGGAAAACT